>JAPFRF010000001.1:157234751-158434751 GCA_029282475.1 Phrynocephalus forsythii | reverse complement strand
ATTTTCCAGATCAAAGTCTGTTTTCTGAAATGAGGCCCTTTTTGCCCACTGTCAAGTTGATTCTGACTGATAACAACCCTTTTCATGATGCAGTGATTAAGCTACAATACTAACTCATTCAGCCAGCCTGCAAAACTGTAACCTACATGTTGGCATAGCCTTTATTTATTTTTCTTCTCCACTTGCAAACTCTACCAGCTGTAGATACGGGACCTATTTTGAAATGAATTTTAAACTCCCTTTTCTTTTTCAAAAAAAAAAGTGTCAAGTGAAACTTATATTCTGGAGAGAGAATGGACCATGGGATAGCTCAGAAGTTTAGGTTTCTCACAGTGGAGCCAGAGGTTGGAAGTTCAATTCCCCATTGTGTCTTCTATATGGGAGGATAGGTTCGATGATTCAGAGTCCCTTCCAGTTCCAGAGTTCTAATGACTGAACTAACATTTCAAATACAGTATTTGTTAATATTAATATTCAAATATTACTTGTAGAACACTGCATTTTAAGAGATTGTTCTTCCATGGGATCAAAAAAAGCTATTTATAATGTTATTTCTGAGCTCTATGGGACTCTGCTCTGCACCCTCCACTGCTGGACTGAACTTGAGTTTTTATCATTTTTCAGTTCACTTTCCCTCCATGCCCCACTCAAAAAAAAAAAAAAAAAAGAAAAAAAACAAACAAACAAGAAACATTTTGGTTTTCATTGTCATTGGAACAGCACTCTAAAGTACAATGTTGCCTTTCAGGACGACTAGAAAAGTGGTTCTCAAACTTTTGTCAACGTGGCACCCTTGTCGAGCTAAAAAAAAATTGTGGCACAGCTACCCTTAAAGTGGTTTGAATACTTAGGAAAAGGAGAAAAAGTGCAGATTTAATACTCAGTTGTCTTTAAGGCAATGAATGAAACTGGATGAATTTTTTCATGATTTCTGTGGCACCCCTGGCATACGCTCACGGCACCCCAGGGTGCCATGTGCACCTAGGTTGAGAACTGCTAGACTAGAACACAATGAATGTTGGGAGATGAAGTTGGAGAGTGCAGGCTACCTGAGTTTAGTGGTCCCAATGTGTTAATCTGGGTTATAGTAAATGACAAACAAACAAACAAACAAATAAAATATCTAGTTTCTCCTGCCGAACTTGTCAAAAGTTGAGAATTTTGAGAAGCCCTCATGTTTGGATCCTGACATGCCTCAGTTAAGAAATAAGCAGACAGATATTGCAAGCTGATCATCACATGCAGCTGAAATTCAGCAGTAAATCAAAAACTAAAATATCAACTAGCTGAATCAGTAGAACTTGTGAACCACCAAATCCTCACAAAGTCAGTGGGCTTATTCTAGTTGCAACTTACTACTGGATTTCAACCAATGAAATATTATGGATGACTCCCTGACATCTCTGTTGAGTTGACAGTTAAATATCCAGAGTCAATTTGGATTTCATTTTGCAAATATCTATGAATGTGAAATGCAGACACCAGGTATTTGGTGACTGCTTATCAAACAGTAACAAGAGTTTTCCTCTCATCCAAATTTGCAGAGGAAAATGCTGAGGAGAATTCCCAGGAACAAATATACTTCAGCTGTAATTTCATTTCAAAGGGAGAGAGTTGGTCACATATAGATAGTTCACACACTATCCAAGCCCCTGTGGTTCTTGTCACCAGCACATATCACAGTGTCACCAGAGGGCAGTATTAATAGATCTAATCCAGCAATTCATGAAGCTTGTATTGGGACCTACTTTTTTTTATAGCTAGAGGTGCCAGTCTTCCGCTCATGCACAACTCTATACCATATTTTAATAAGAAAAGTCCATCTGCTTCAATAAAACCTTTTTTGACCCCTGAAATCTTCACAATGAAGTGGAAAAAAATGAATTTGACCTTTTCTGCTGTAATTTGTCCCTGATTCCCTTCTGACCATTGTTTGCTAATTATTATTATTATTTTCTTTTTAATCTAAGGGGAATGAGAAATTTGTACAAAGGCCAAATTTAAAAAAATCTTTCCTGTCAGAGAGAAAAGGGAATGATATTTGATATGGACAAGTAATATGTTGTGTTCTTCTGCCCTTTTTTAATATCTTCAAAATCAAGGTTTTCATAGCCTATTGATATAAATCTTACGGTCTATCTTTAAAAGGAGAAGTAAACAATACCATTCTTGTAGAATCACATTGGTTCAGGCGTTGTCACTGTTGTGTCAGGTTTTTTTTAAAGGTGCTCGCCATGATGTACCAACTCAGAATCGCCCAAACCTCTCATTTCCACAGGAAACAGCCTGAAAACACACTCATGTCCTTACAGACAGTGTGGAAAATAACGCTGGTCAGTGCTGAACAATATACAACAGGCAATTATGATTCAAGTGTCTAAATTATAATCAGTTTGACAAATGTCCACAAGCGTCTTCATTCTATTTTATATTTTCAGTAAGACAAGGCAATCATACAAGCAGACAATTCCATCAGGGAAGCTTGTTAGCTGCTTAGTCTGTTAAACCCTGGTTGCCATAGCATCTAGAGTTGAAAAAGCTGCAGATTGGCATGAAAAAGCATGTCGACAATTGCCCTGTCACAGCATGCAAGCCAGGTCTGCTCAAAGGCAGTACACTACAAGTTTTCTTTCCCAGTTTGCAGTACCCCATGCTGTTTAATAATATCCATTTACTGGTATTGGGATTGATCTAGTGCAGTGTTAAATCCACATCTAGTGAGATTGCTTTTCACTTGGTGTGACATTTTTTTGTTATTATTAGTATTCTTGTTATTATTTTTAATAAAGGAGGATTGAGCAATTAATTCTTGGATGAAATTTGGCATTTCAACGTCTGTCCATTGGGGGGGGGAATCTATGGATCTGCACATTAATGAGATAATCAGGTTTACTAAATAGGACAGAAATCTTTTCAATAGCCTTTCAAGCAAGTTCAGCCTAGTTAGCCATTCCTCTTAAAGCACAACAAAGGACTGCTTTGCATTGCGAATACCGTATTATCTAACACACATAGGTAGAGTATAGCATCATTTTTTTCTATTGCATAATATAATGAAGCCAATTAACTGAGTGATACCAATTACCAGTTTGCCTAGTGATAATTCAGTCCTAACATTTGACAAGTCTGTGTGGGAAACAAGAATGGATTGCAAAATATTTTTTCCAGAAAAAAAATTGTATTGCAGCTTTTGGATCTTTAAAGATTGTGGTGCATTGCCAACAATGGACAACCTTCCATTTAAAGTTCACCTCTGTTTAAGTTATCTGCGTAGTCCTTGAATAATATTTACAGTTCAGCCTGAATCGTTTGTTGAGTTGTTCGAAGAGAAACCAAAAAACTACAAGACACCAGGCACAGGGTGGTGTGGGTGAGAGAGAGACAGTATTTCTTATCAATAATAATTTACATCCAAATAATTGCCTGCTAATTCGTTCTATCATCCATTTTATTTTTTTCTTCAGTGCCACAAGTCCAGAAAAATCTTGGAAGCAACATATTTGCAGTAAGAGCACAATTCTCTGGAAAACTTAAGAGAATCAAACAGACATGGATTGCTCCCTCCATAAACCACTCCTACATACACATGCTCACAGATTTTATCAAATCATCACCTTTTCTAACTTTTGTCACATGTGGTCTCCTTTTTAAATGTGCTGATGTTTGTTTTGCCAAACCCTTTAAGGACCTCAATACATACCATAATTAGGAGTAAGGCAAGCAGCAAAGCTAACTTTAAATAGCATAAGAATTGTATTCCACTTATTTTGAAAAGGATTGCTTCAAATATTATTTTCTCTCAATTTCTGATAGATTCGATACAGAGAAAAAATGCCCTGGAGTAACTTTTGTTTTTACTTGAGTTCATTCCTTAGATTTGTCTAGAATACAAAAAGTTCATTCTTCTGAAGGTTAACAGTGTGTATTTACTTTAAAAGGGTTTTTGTTATGTTCCACATTTCAAGCCTCTATAATTAAGGGTCTGTTAACATTTCCATTATACTTCCCCCACCCTCATTCTCCAGGAGTTTATAACTTACAGCAGTGATAAATATTAACCTGAAGCTGAAACTTGTCATATATACTCTCAGTCTGGAAAAAGCTATTCTCAGTTCCGCCCCACCACAGAAATCTGTGTGTCCATTTTTATTTATTCGGCTGATAAAATGTGAGTATCTTAAGCTTTAAATAAATGTATAGCTAGCAAATTAAACCTGTAGTCCTAAACACATTCACTTGGAAGTTAGTCATATGGAATGTAAAGGAACTTACTTCTGTGCCAGCCTGCACAACACTGTGCTATTAGGATTATGAATGTGTGTGTGTGTGTGTGTGTGTGTGTGTGTGTGTGTGTGTGTGTGTGTGTGTGTGTGTGTGTGTGTGTGTGTGCTTGTATTCTATATTTAGGTTTAGATTGAAAGGCAGATAAGAGCACATTTAAAGATAATCAGATATCAACAAATGTACACTATAGCTAGATATTTGTAGAATATGGGGTTCTTATGTGTAACTCTAGTTAACTAATGAGTGACTCATGATATGGTTTAATATAATTTCAGTTTTCACATGTGGATGCTGCATTAAACTATCTCTTTCACACAATCTAATTTTATTTCATTCCCTCCACTTGCTAACTGCAGAGTTCATACCCATTTGGAGAACTCACTGTCTAAATACATGTATAAAAACATTGAGAATATTACACATGGAAAGGTTTAATTAGGATTTCTGACCAGAGTCATTTACTTGAGAACTTGTTTATATATTCAGCAATTAGTACAGTAAGCACAGTGTTCTGATACCATAAAGGATGTTGAGCTTTATCTGGCTTACATTTTTGTGGATTGCAGCCCAAATCATCAGATGTTTTTGGTATAACAGACTAATTTGGCTGGGGCTGTAAAAAAAATGAAATGATAAAGATCAGAAGCATCAGAGCACATATTTAGTTCAATGTGGTGCTCCAGACACTCCATCATACCAATCCTAAAACCAGTGTTCACTCTTTATGACAATATTCATTGTCTTGCTCATCCGTGCATTTTAAGTGTGGAGCCACATGTTGGGGAAAATTAAGCTGCCACTAAAAACACTGAAAACCCATGTACTGATGATGTTATGATGTTTTGTGTTCTCTAACTGTCACTTCACATGGTGACTGCTGCTGGCAAGAACAAAACAAATGTGGACTTTGGTGATATTAGGACATGACTCAGTTTTACTGCATTTTATGAAAAGGAAGCTGAGAACACAACACAAGGCTGCCATTTTTGGCAGCAAATCTGTGCTTACAATACCATGTTGTGATGCCCTTCTACTGCACACTGGTGCAACACTACCTTTCATTTCTTATGTCTCATTGCCTCTCATTGTCAGTTGCTAGCAAGGGCATAGGAATGTGGGATTTTGTGATACCAAGTTTTACTGCATATTATGAAAAGGAAGCACAGAACTTAACCCAGGGCTACTATTTTTGGCTGGAACTCTGTGTTTATGGCACTTCACACTAAAGCTATGCTGCTCTGGGCCCCTTGAAGTACTCTGACATGTTTTTCAGATAACCCGTGTCCTTGCTGTAGTTACACATCTGTAGTTCTCCTAAAGATCACCCTGCTTCAGCACAATTCTCTTCTTTGTCAGTAGGCTTGAAAGGACTGGTACCTCATAGGAATGGAAGTTGCACCAAAGCAGAGCTTGGTTGCTCCTTCCCACTGAATTCAAACACAGAAAACAAACCCACCAATTTTAGTCTTGTTCACTTACTACTGCAATGTTTAGCCAAGTATTTCTGCTTAACTAATTATGGGTTGCAGGCGACAGCTACAGCTTGATATCTGCTCTCCATGCTTTGAATAGTTCTCCAAGCACATGCAAACTGGATCAAGCAAAAAGTATGGTATGTTCCGGACCACGCTACCTGTCAGAACATCTTTCCTCAAGGTCATCTACCCTCTCCACAAGGTCCTCTCAGGCCATGGGTGTTTCTGGGTTGCCACTACAAAGGAGGTCAGTAAATCATCCACCAGAAGTAGGCCTTCTTTGCTGTGGCACAATATTTAGGAACCAACGTCTGGCACAGCTGTGCCTGGCTCCCTCCCTCCTTCCCCACATTTAAAAGGCACTTTAAAACACTGGTTTACAGGGAGGCCTATTTTGGCAACACTATCTGATGCAGTTTTTTCTCTTTTTGTTTCTTCTATTTGATAGTTATTTATTTCCCTCACACCCCACATTTAATCTCAAAATGTATGTCTCTTCAAGTTGTTGCTGTTTTAAGTGCTCATCAAATATATTATTATTATACGTTTTCAACTTCTGAAAACCACCCAGAATAGTATGTGGTGCTAACTGAGTAGATGATAGATAGATAGATAGATAGATAGATAGATAGATAGATAGATAGATAGATAGATGTGTTTCTCTTTCTATCTTTCTATCTACACACACACACACACACACACACACACACACACACACACACACACACACACACACACACACACACACACACACACACACACACTTAAAATTCCTTCTTCTAATACTGTATTTCAATATGAGTAAAGGCAGCTTATTGTCTCATGTGTAGATACCATATGACTTTCACTGAATATTTTCATATGTCAGTTCTCATGCCTAAGAAGAATTTCAATACAACACTTGTTTGTCCTCTAATTAATGCAGGCAGTATGCAGTAAACTACTATACACCTGAGATTCACCAAGAAGGAAGAACAGTCTATGTTGAAATATTTGTAAATAAGAGACAGTAGCGGACTAAGAGGAATTATGTGCCAAGGTGAATAGTAATTCAGTGGCTCATAAAACAAGCATCACATGATAATCTCAACTTTACTTTTTTAAAAAATGGCTTTCTTTCAATAGTTAATTATAAATGGCAAGCATGATGTCAAATTGCAAACTGAAGGTTGCATGTTATGTGTGCTGTGTATGTGTGTGGAAATTGCTTTGGAATCCCTTGTTCTTTTCTGCTGTATTTTGCCTCCTTCTCAAATGTTCTTCAACTGCCCGAAAGCACATTAGATGCCAGATAGGTGTCACACTGATGTCTTCATGCTGCAGCTTACAGACGTGAATTTGCTACGGTCTATTTAATCATCAGTATATCGATTTTCCACAGCTTTCCTCCATTTTAGCCCCATAGCAGGCTGCTGTAATTTCCTTTGGACAAAGTGTAACCAAACTGTGCTAAGTGATGTTGATTTGCAGGCATAAGCAAAGGGGTAAATATAAATTAACAAGCTATAAACATTTTACAAGTAGGGAGTCAATAAAAACAGTGTCTGCCATTCTTGCAAGGAGGTGGGGGTGGGAAGTATAGTTTGAAGCCGACTCTTAAGAAAGGTGTCCAAAGAAATTGACAGGAGTCTGAGAATAATTTTGGTGCTTTGTGATTAAGAATTGATCTATCTAAAAGCCTCCGATGCAACTGAATCACCCATAAGCTGCTGACTGAAAGAACTCAGCGGGGGCTGGTATTTGTTTGTTAAACTCCCATGATTCCAAGTAGATAATTGGTCTGCAAAGTTCATGTCAGAATCCAAATTTGTGTGCTGGGTTACCAGCTGGCTCTGCACTGCTGATTCATGCACATATGTGTACATATTTGGCCAGAAGCAAACCTAACATCTTTAATGTAAAAGGTGTTTTGTTGTGTTTTTCAGGTGCTGAATAGAAAGCCCCCCCCTCCAGAAGCTCATTAAAAGGGCAATGTTACAGCGCGGGTTTTTTCTGTCACAGCATTTCTGAAAACAGTGACAAGGATTAATGCATTTTGTTGGTGCTGGGGAAAGCCTGACGGATCGTCCCCTGTGAGTTTTATCATCTGTTTCATTGCATGAAGATGATTCAGACTTATTATACCCTCAGAATGCAGCTGCAAACTGATAAGAATTTGGAAACCACTAAGAAAACCTTCAGCAGGCAAAATATTTTGTTAAAACAGGGCTGTGGATTCCTTGCAGCTTATGTTTTATGCCTCTTTTCCTCAGGGCTTTCATGTTAACATTACCAAATCCATTTATCTAGTGAAACAGGAAAGCTGCAATCCCAGATGCCTTGCTCCCAAGGAGCAGTTGATGAGAGAATCAGAGAAGGTGTATACATGCCTCCCCCCAATGCACACACTGCTGTAGTTTTTGCTATTGCAATCTCCACAGTGAGTGACTCAAGGGCTTTTGAAACTCAACAACAGCCTCCATCTTCAGTCAGAAGAACCAGAGCAACAAGATAAACCATACCATTTTTATCACACTCATACCTGTAGGTATTTGTGCAAGAGAGAAAGAAGATATGGGCATGGAGAAGAAGAAATGTGCAGAAATGCAGGTGGTGGGCGAGAAAGGGGATCTACTCTCTCATTTTGGAGAACAATTTAGGTGGCTAACCTTAATAGCATTGAAAGCGGGCCATAGTATGTTATTGTTCTTTCTTTATTCATGCCAGAAGCACCAACAAATTGTATTGACAGATTAACATGCACTACTAATTATTGTCTATAAAAAGGTATATACATTACTAGATGACATTTACCCAATACCAGACCACATCAATAGCATTCACTCCTGCCAACCTAAAATCTTCCTCTGTGCATGTTGAAGACCATTGTATGCATCATCATAACATGTGCAAGACGATTTGTTCTTCTCCGCATTTGCACAAGGAGTCTTATATAGGGAAGTCCCATTTTCTCACATTATCCTTTGATATTCCAACCTCGACATGCAGTCTGTCGAATGTTTTGCATATGGGCCAAGGTTGTTCATGGCCAGGCAGTGGAAAGCACTGGGCAACTCCTCTAACACACTGAGACTCATAATACCGAACATTGTCATGTAGTGTTGTACATTTTTCAGAATGGCAGCTTGTGATTAAAGTCATGAATCCTCATTTCTCTTATCCTCACATAGAAGAATGTGCAGCCATAGCATCCTTCTCACCATAGCAACAAATTGATACCATCTAAAATAATGACAATAATGTTTTGGCACATTATTCATAACTGTGATGGCTCTTACTTTTTAAAATGGACCTCTAAAAACTGAGAGCAATTGATGGGTTGTTTGCAGCTTTTTCAACAATTGTCCAGTTTTTTCTTTGTGTGCTGTCACTGTGTGTTTCGCTTTCCATATTTAAAAGGCTTTTTTGTGTGTGGAAATGGTGACTATCTTGGCAGGAATAAAAAAAAATTATCTTGCTCTTGGTCTGGAGACAAGGAATTTTGTACTCAACATGTCTCACTGAGATGTCCTCAGCAGCTGAAGAATAAGAAATTTAGCAAATATTTTTCTTGTTCCTCTTCAAAACATGTACAAACTATGAGGTTTTCAGGGAAGAACTAAAACTGTGGGGAGTGTATCCTCGAATAAGATGTCTAGACATATCATCTCCTTGGAGGAATCCAAGACAAGTTTGCATTGGTCAAAGATGCCAAGCCCTGTCTACAAAAGAAAGCTAGACAGTTAGTAGTGTATAAAATGAATATGCAACAGAGTACTTTGAATTCTGTCTTGCTGTTACTTTCCTCTTGTTGTGGCTCATGAGAAGCTATTTTGAAATGTTTGCAGAATCTCTTCCAAGACTTTTCATAATTCTGTCAGTAAATCCGCACCTACAGATTGCCTAAAAAGTCATATCCATGAATATAAAGGCTGACAAAGTAATTGCTTTCTTGGCCTCAATTCAGGAGAGCAGACTATTTAGGAAAATGCTGAAACAACTTGAAATGAATGGTCTTCAAAAATGTATGTTTCATTAAAATGTATGGCACTTTTGGGCTGTGTTGTACTGACTTTCGTCGTTTATGCTTAATGAAAATATATTGTATTCTGTTTAGAACATATGCATGAAACAATAGAATAAATGTTTGTATTCAGAAAAAGAAACAATTCCTTGCAGATGGCAACGTGCATGTATTCAAAGGAGTCCCAAGGAGAACCTTCTGTAGATACATGCCTGTAGATATACTGAGGGCCAAAATAATGCTTCTTGCTAGTTATCTAAATAGTATCAACCAATCACCTTAAAAGGATGCTGAGATATACAGTCTGAAGTGCAAAGAAATAACTTGAGAAAGGTTGAGTTACACCTCCCATAGACTGCCCTGCACTAGCAACGAGGAACAGATGCTCTAAATGTCTTTATTTACACATAACAGTCCTTGTTTTCCATGTGTTGTCTCTTGTAAGTCACCCTCTCTATTTGCCCAGGTTCTTTGTCTTTTGATAGGATTTTTAAAAGTACAGATAGCATGCAAGAGTAGCTCAGCTAGATGAGTGGCATACAAATCAGTCAAAAAAACGAATGAACAAAATGTACACACCTATAGCTTGAATGGAATGGGTTGCTCTGCATACAGAAAGATCTGGCTTCATCCACTCAATGGGGGATGTAGAAAGAGTTTCCCCAAAGAATGTGATGATTAGAAACTCATTCAGGCATCCACTGAGAAACAGCAGCACCCTGATGGCGGATCTTTCTACTCTGGAAGCACCACTGGATTTGTCCCGACATGACTGAAGAAGGTCTACTGCCAACTTTATGCTCAAGCTCAGAAAGCTGCTGTTTAGGAATTACAAATCCTAAATCATCATTGTCCCCCCAGTCCCGAAATAAGGAGTCCACACGGATCACTGGGTTTTAAATCGGGCCACAACTTTATTAATAACTTAATGAATCACTGTACTGAAACTGTAACTAAATAGTTGTAGCCGAGGGATGGGCCTCCCGTAGTGCAACTTATATTTTAGCCTACAGATGTTGTTATTAGTGTGACGCCATGTTGTGACCCAGTACGGGGGTGCTGTTCAAAGGAAGCAGCCCTCCCAGCCAAAACTAGGTCAGCATATTACTTGGGGCAGCCGTACGAGCTCAGTGACTTTATGATCTTTTAATTTACTTTCATTCTGTGGGGTTTACCTATAGGCTGTTATTATATTTGATATTCTGTATTGTACAGCTGCCCTGCTCCCTGTCCAAGGTGCATTTACCGTTTTGACGTCACAGTCTTGGCCCCATTTTAGTTGCACTACCCACCACGGCAAAGGAGCTGTTATACATGCTCCTTGCCCGCCACCAAGCCGTCTTGCACGGCACAAGGCCCATCCCAAAGTCAGCTAAAATGATATCCAAGCCAGCTTCATTCAAATTTATATCATCACTCCTAAAGGGCTTAGGTTGCGAGAATTTTATATCTGGGTGAATAATCACAGAGCCGAGGCCCTGGCGCATAGCAATAGCGATTTCTTGATTCAAACATTGCTTGGCCTGATCCACCTTTAGTGGGTTACGGGCACCAAGCCACACCAGCTGTGGCAACATCGCTGACCAGACCACGTGGGTACAAGGGAGTTGGGCCTTAAAGGCCTGCAGATCTCAATGATCCTCAGAATTAAATCCTCTCCCTTAGCTCTGGTCAGGCATACAAGCGGAACAGCAATCAGGGCACCAAAGGTACAACGGAATGCAACCTTAGAGATGCTATCCCAACTCATTCTGCACTTTCTTCTCCAGACCAGGAGGACAAGTGAAACAGCCATAGAGGCATCAGAGGCGCAACGAGACACAACCATAGAGAAGCTATCTTAGCTCACGTTGTGCTTTCCTCTCCAGTCCGGGCGGACAAGCAGAACAGCAATCAGGGCTTCAGAGATGCAACAGGATGCAACCGTAGGGAAGCTACCCCGCTCATTCTGCGCTTTCCTTTCCATTCACACCAGCCATGGCCACACCAGCCGTGGCAACATCACTGACCAGACCACGTGGGTACAAGGGAGTTGGGCCTTAAAGGCCTGCAGATCTCAATGATCCTCAGAATTAAATCCTCCCCCTTAGCTCTGGTCAGGTGTACAAGCAGAACAGCAATCAGGGCACCAAAGGCGCAATGGGATGCGACCGTTATCCCAGCTCATTCTGTGCTTTCCTCTCCAGTCCCAATGGACCAGTGGAACAGCAATCGAGGCTTCAGAGGCGCAATGGAATGCAACTGTAAAGAAGCTATCCCAGCTCATTCAGCACTTTAGCAAAGCGGCAATCAAGGCTTCAGAGGCGCAATGGGATGCAACTGTAGAGAAGCTATCCCAGCTTGTTCTGTGCCTTCCTCCAGTCCATCCGGACACAGTCGCCAAGTCCGAGATGAGGACCCCAAGCAGAGTATCAAGCATAATTTTGCTGCTGAAAATCTTTAGCTGTGGCCGCCAATAACGACCGAAAAGCGGTCGGTGCTGCACTGACCTGTAGAAACACAACTCATTAGTGAGATCCACAGCCTCTTTTACAGTATATAATAATAATAATAATAATAATAATAATAATAATAATAATAATAATAATAATAATAATAATAATAAAGGGACCCCAGTACTGGGCCTTTTGCCCGAAATAACTGGTGGCCTGTTATGATGAGGCTGAACAATATCTGGGCGATCCTTCCCATCCCTGCTTTACGGTAAACGGACTCACTTTCAAGATGGAGGGACGCCAGCTTTAATTTTAGTCACTTCAAATTCAAACAGACTTAGAATTTCTAACCAGTTCATCAGTTATCTGGCACATCCACGTGTACAGGCCACAGTAGCACTGCCACATGCGAGGACAGAGGAAATTCAATCCTCTTGCAAAACTACTACCCCACATAGAGGTTGTACAGCTGGTAGCTACAATTGTGCCCAGGTGGGAATTATATCCTCAAAGCTAGCAAAGAAGTTCTGTATATGTATTTCACAAATAGTCACATCATGAATTGCACAGTGCAACAGTGAAATCAAATGATACAATGCGGACTGTCTGGACATGGTATCTTGCCAACCTCTTGCAGGCATAATGTTAAGTTATTCCAACAGCATTCCAGCTTATGTCTTTTGAAGAGCCTAGAACTCTGCTGGTGAGGCTGGCCCGGCCATCGTGCAAGAGGTTTCTGGCTAATGTAATACAACCAGTATTCAGTAAGCTTTCCCTTTACCATTAAGAACTAGATGGAAAGCTGGCTGCACTTTAGAGAGCATTCGGGTAATTTGTAATGGCAAAACATTGCTGATCCTCCAACAGAAGGACCCATAAACAAAAGGATGCTATTTTTCAATGTCCTCAAACAGAAAACAATCTTGAACTTGTTGTAATGTGCATACTTCTCTAGATCGATTACGAGCCAGATACCAGGGGAACAATTTTGATTGATAACTCTAATGACAAGCAGGGGGCTCTGGCTAACTTGAATTATATACATAAATGCTAAGTTGATGCAAATTATATTGAAGAAAATTTTACTAGGTGATGATTATCTTCATCATAGAAGCATCTTGATACTCTGCCTACACTTTATTCACATTGTACTGGAACTCCATATGAAAATGCTTAGTTTATTCAAGGGAACAACTGTCAATGCCTTGGGGATTGCGTATTTATTTATTTATTTATTTATTTATTTATTTATTGGTCTTACAAGCTTGGCTTAGAACTGAAAACCACCTGCATGATCAAGAAAGGTTATAAACAATAAGCAACAAGAACCCCCAACTAATGTGCAGATTAGCCTCTCTCCTGCTGCCTCAATGCTATAACTGATTATTCAATAGGTAAAGATTGAGGTTATACTTATTCATTTATTGGCCCATGCTCAGTGGAGAATAATACAGCCCAACACACTTAAGATATATTCAAGTTAAGAACAGGGAATTATAAGAGGCCTTTTATAACATTAAAAGGTAACCTTAAAGCTACAAAGAGCATGGGAGAAGAAACATTTTAATACTGTCAAACAGCTATTAATAGTGAGAATTAATGTAAATAAAGCTCTCCCTATAAAACATGTTGGGATGCTGATTTTTATACACATATGCTGTCTCTCTCTCTCTCTCTCTCTCTCTCTCTTTTAACTGCATGCTCCCAACTTTTAATCTATCTCCACTGTTTGGCTATTAAACTGTATTGTTTATATTTGCTTTCTCATGAAACATAAGGTAGACTTGTATGCCACAGTTCCTAACAGCATAGCTCCACCAATACAGCAAATTTGGTGTGGGGGAAAATTTACTTTATCCTGGTTTTCTATGTTCACAGGAGCAATTTAAAAAAAAAAGAATTCGGAGATACAGGATATTTTGATGTTCAGCAGTAGTTTCTGTTCAGCAGTAGTACCTGGGAATGGGCTGTGAAATGGCAAATGCATTTTAAAGTAGCCAAATGTAAAGTAATGCATATTGGGGCAAAATTAAAACTTTATCTATCAACTCGTGGGCTCTGAGTTATCCTTGATGGATCAGGAAATAGATCTTGGTGTGTTGGTGGACAGCTCCATGAAGGTGTCTACCCAATGTTTGGCAGTGGTGAAGAAGACAATTCCGTGCTAGGGATTATCAAAAAGGGGGGTTGAAATTAAAATGGCCAACATCATAATGCCATTATGGAAAATGACAGTAATGCCGCATGCGGAGTCTTGTGCACAATTCTGGATTCTGGAAAAAAGGCACCTGAAGGGGGGATATGTTTGAAACGTACAAAATACTAGAGGGCATAAGTAAGGTGGATAGGAGGAACCTCTTCTCCATCTCACAAAATACCAGAACTGGGGGAGGCTTGTTTGTTTAAAACAGTTGTTGAACTCTTGCAAATTGCTTTCCACCAGCTGACCACTAATGGGGCTGGTTTGTGTCAGACGTATATCTGCTATGCGTTAGTAGTATTATTAGCTGTTTTCTGCAGCCTGTTGGCACTTTTCAAAATCAAGAAAGTTATCTATTGCTCCCACTCATAAGCAGGATTTAAAGTTGACCAATACTTAATAGACTTGAAATTAGAAAAATGCATATATATCACACATATAACTCAGATTGTGATTGCTCTATAATTACTATACTATTTCCCATTTGGGATCAGAAACCAGCACCCGGGGGGGGGGGCTCCTGTAAAAGCACAGAGTAAAACCTCAACTGAATACACAATACACTCAAATTGAGGGCTGGGAGATTAAGAACAGCCAAAAGAAAATGTTCTTTCGTCCAGTGTGTTTGTTAGTCTGTGGAACTCCCTGCCACAGTTGTGTTGATGGCATCTGGCCCGGATGCCTTCAAAAAGGAGATTGGACAGATTCTTGGAGGAAAAGTACACCAGAGGTGACAAACCATGATGGAGATGTGTCATCTCCAGGCTTAAAACTGGGATATACTTCAAGGGCCAGATGCAGGGGATATTAATTAACCAATTATTACGCAATTATTAATTATTATCAATATTAATGTGCTTAGTGCAGATACTGATTAATTAAGGCTGCCCCCAG
This sequence comes from Phrynocephalus forsythii, assembly GCA_029282475.1. Taxonomy (NCBI): domain Eukaryota; kingdom Metazoa; phylum Chordata; class Lepidosauria; order Squamata; family Agamidae; genus Phrynocephalus; species Phrynocephalus forsythii. Next base: position 158,419,460 of record JAPFRF010000001.1, on the reverse strand, counting down.
CAGCGCCTGGCTAAGAGGCCACTAGGCAAGGGACAGGCTAGCCAACTAATCAAGCCACTCGCCGCTGGGGACAGCGTTGGGCGTTGGGTGGCAATGAAGCCCACTGCCGGGGCCTGGCAGGCAGCGAGCCTACATGGGTGCCTCCAATCAACCGCCCCCGACTACCGCACTGGCGGGGCAGGCACCTCGAACCCGGCGAGCATCTCGCCAAAATCACTCCGACCAGCCGCTGCGTGGGCGGGTAAGGACGGCGTGCTTAAAAAGGCCTCGGCGATTCTAGGCAGTATGGGCTGGACACGAGGCAAAGCCGGGCTCCAGCAGTCAGCCAGCCAGGAAAACGTGGGCAAGGTGCGTGGGGCAACTAGCAACAGCGTGCTCCGGTGCGCCCGCGGGGAGGCTCAAGAGCCGGCTGGCAGGCGCCCCGCTCGCGCGGCAACGGACGCCTGCAGGCTCGCTGGACCCCGTCCTTCCCCTTTCTCTTTCAATCTCTCTCTTTTGTTTTTTCTTTTCTTTTTCTTTTTTTAATAGTTGCCCGGACGACCGGGTCTGTCAGCCAAGAGAGCGGCTCTGGCTGGGAAGGGAAGGTGGCATGTGTGGAGGGAAGAAGCCTAACGAGCCCTCTCTTATAAGGCCGAGGCTCCCTCCCGTTCCCCGCGCCAAAGGGGGCGCCCCCGTAGGTGTCACCCCGGGCTCGGCTGAAGCACGAGCCCTGCAGGCCTCCAACGTTGCCAGAGCAGGCTCCGCTGTCCTCCTCCGATGTGCAGTTCGACGAGAAAGAGGAGGGTTGTAGTGCAGGCTGCCCTTTTAAGGGCTTTGGTCCCCGCACAGCCCAGGGATCACGTGCTCTCCTCTTTCGCGCCGAAACTACGGCTACCAGGGAGACAAAGCGGCCCCAACCGGGACAAGCCCGGCAGGAGCCTACATCATCCAAGCAATTGGGTTCAATCCCAGGTAGCAGGCTCAGGGTTGACTCAGCCTTCCATCGTTCTGAGGTTGGTAAAATGAGTACCCAGTCTGCTGGGGGGGGGCAAAGTGTAGCCTGAATATTGTAATTAAAAACTGTAAACCGCCCAGAGACTACTTGAAGTAGTATGGGGCAGTATATAAGCAGACCACTTTTGCTTTTGCTATCTCTATAATGCACTCCACCGTAGTCCTAGAGGCACCAAATTTGATAGGTACCTTTCTTTGACTCTTCCCTTTAAGCCCTCCAAATTTGGAGCAATTTGGGATTCGGGGGCTGAGTTAGTAAATTTCAAAGTGGGTGCCCCCTTGAAAAAACAGTTCTATGTGCCATTTTCTGTACTTGAAAATACTGATCCTGGGCACCTAGCAGCATGAAAATTGCTGTGGACCTTCCTCAAGGGATGTCCTTTAAGCACCCCAAATTTGGAGAGCTTTGGGGTACGAGGGGCCAGGTTATTCAACTCCAAACAGGGTGCCCCCAGGAAAAATGTAATTTAAAAGTTCCTGAAAATACTGATCCCAGGCAGCTAGCCACATGGAAATTGCTGTGGAGCATCTTCAAACTCTCCCTTTGAAGCACCCCAAATTTTGAGATCTTTGGGCTATGAGGGGCCAAGTTATTCACTCAAAACAGGGTGCCGATAGGAGTCCACTGTAATTTTTATATTTTTGGTGTGGGCAGCAGGATATATAAGACCAGGGACTAGTTTCACTTCTCATTGTCTGTGGTGCAAGAGAGAAGGAAAGAGACAGATCTCACTGGCAGTGTTTGGGGTTAAACTTAGCTGAAGGCTTGAAGCAGTTGATTTGGCTAGCTTCTTCTCTCTGCTGCTGTGCTGATCTTCTTGATGGCTTTGCTCAGCTTAAAGCAAGGCTAAGCTCAAGCTGCTTTGTGTAGCTGTTATGTGTGGTTTGTATGGACAGTGCAGAGAGAGCCTTCAGCCCAATGTGCCTTGGGGTGCTTCAAGGGGAGAGTTTGAGGATGCTCCAGCAATTTCCATGCTGCTAGCTGCCTGGGATCAGTATTTCCAAGTACTTTTGAATTACAAATGGTTTTCCCTATGGGCACCCTGTTTGGAGTTGAATAACTTGTCACCCCTAACCCATACCTCTTCAAATTTGGAGTGCATCAAGGGGAGGGGGTTGAGGATGTTCCACAGCAATTTCCACGCTGCTAGCGGGATCACTATTTTCTAGCACAGAAGATTACACTTAGAATTTTTTTTTCTGGGGGTAGCCCCAGAAAACTCAGGTGCCCGAACCCCAAATCTTCCCACATTTGGTGCCTCTAGGACCCATGGAACCCATTTGTTTAGAGAAATGAATCTATTCATTTCTGTTTCATTTTGTACAATTTTTTTTCAAAAAATAAAACATTTTAAAATGAAATGAAACAAACCAAGGGAGTCAACAAAATGAAACACAATTTTCCCATTTCATGTCCATCCCTAATAGGAACATAAGAACAGCCTTGCTGGAACAGACCACAGCCCATCCAGTCCAGCATTCTGTCTCACACAGTGGCTCACCATTTGCTTCAGGGTATTCCCAAGCAGATGTGTTCACCTGCCTAAGATTCCCTGTAAATGGCATTGAGCGATATCCTGCATATCTCTCCTACCCAGAGGTTGTCCTTAGGCATCCATCATGATAGCCATTGATACCGTTGTTCAAGGGTGTAAGTCTTGGCATTGTTGAAGTATGAACCCTCCATGTCCAATCAGCACAGGAGAACTTGAGAAGACAATTCACTAATTTTATTCCACTATGCTTGGTTTGGGTGGTAAAACATCTAAGGCCAATGGACAAAGTTCAGATGTTGGTCCCAAATAGAGTGAACCCATTGAATGAATGGGACTTGCTATTTAAACACACATATATGTATTCCATACGTCTGCTCTTATTGGAACCAGCAGCTGTACTGATCAATTAGGTGCATAATGTTTTGGGTTTTTAAAAAAATCTTAAGACTCTTGCAGTGGATATCTTAAAAAGGATTTTGCACAGTCATTATTGCTAGTCATAGCCATTTTCTTATTTAAACATGAAAACCAAGGCATCTTTTTTGCTGTTGGCAAAGCCAAATGGCATGTATAGAATGGTTAGGAAGAACAGAAGTGAGAACTCTGTTGAACCTAGGGACCATTTTGCTTTGGAACATAGGTAGATGCCTCATAGTAGGTCTGACTAACCAAATATTGTCATTTCTGAGGCTCTCTGGGGTGCTGGGTGAGATTTTTTTCCCCCAGCCTGACCAGCAGATCCCAGGTAGGCCAACTGTACTTAATCCTGGTTAGTGCCCAAAATCATGTTTATCAAAACTGTATTCAAATTAGGCCCATTAAAGTCAACTAAAATGCTCATGTTAATGGTGCCAGCTTGGCATGATACATTTCCATTGCTTCACCCCCCCCCCCGTGGTGATGACTAAGTTACACAAGTCTGATCTGCAGCATGTGGGTTAGTTTTGCTTGGTTTATATCTGTTAATATGTCGCTTCCCTATGGCAACCTGCACATTTCCACCTCAGCAACCTGCCCCCCAAAAAGGCACTCAAACAGAAAGCTGTTCCTCACAACAGACGTGCCCCTTTATTCACTGATTTTTATCTCTAAGCTCCATTTCCCCCCCCCAAAAAAAAAACAATTTCTACTCTTCAGTGAGAAAGGTTAATTGGGGGGGGAGAGAGAAAAACCAAGTTGCCAAAAATTGCAGAAATATCAAAAATATCTGTTTCTATTAATTCCCACCACCCTCACGGGTACGTCTCATGGGAACACATGAAACGGCTATCTCAGCTGCTGCACCCAGACTCTGGAACTCTCTCCCACTAGAGGCCAGGACTGCCCCATCCCTGCTATCTTCCTGGAAACAGGCAAAAACCTTTCTCTTCAGGCAAGCTTTCCCTGAATGATGGCCTACCATACATAGCTACACAGACTTGTGTTTATAACCACTTATAACTTTGTGCTTGTATATCTCCCTGTGTCATTACATTGATGCTATGTTATCAATTTTTAGTTCCCATCACTCATAAATTTTAGATGGTCTACCGTACATGCTTACATGGAATTTATACTTTTTCTTAACTGCACACATTCTCTTTTAGCTTTAATGTTGTATTCTAATGCTGTAAGAGACTTCTCAATTCCCTTTTTGTGAGCTTGAGTATGCCTTCATTGTACTGTATATTGTCCCTCATTACTTTTATCTGCCTTGGGTCCTTTTCCAAGGAGAAAGGTAGGGTAAAAATACTCATAAATGAAATAAATAAATAAATAATCACAGTAAGCTTGCAGGAGTCAGCCGCAACCAAAAGGTTGGAAAACATAATTGTTGAGAGTATTGTGTAAGACCATGCTTCATAATAAATGTGCTATAATGCAGTGGCTTAATTCACATGAGAAGTGCATGCAATACACAAAGGGCAGCAACACATACTGATTATAAACTGATCTTAATTTGAGAAGATTTTTTTTCAAGAAACTTAATTTATTTGCAAAAAGCTAAATATGAAAGCTTTGTTCATTTCTTCACATCAGCTGCCTGCTTAGATTTCCAACACAGAATTACTATTCAAGATAGTTAGATATTACCTATCCCATGTAATGCCAAGATATTATCTATCCCAGATAGATATATGCATATATACAGTTGTAAGAAATAGTATGTGAACCTTTTGGAATTTCACAGTGTTTTGCATTAAAGTGTCATACAATGTGATCTGATCTTCCTCTAAGTCAAGTGTATTGACAAATATAATGTGCCAAAGGAAGACTGAAAAATTCAGGAAGATGTTGTAAAAGACCTGCAGGATTGGCATGGATTTGAATACTGCAAAACAGAAATTTGTGAAGACAAAAGAATTGAAGAAGAAGAGGAGATATAATATGCACATATATGATATCATTCATGTGAAAGTTACTATGATGTCTTCATTTCAATATTGCAGTGTAACATTAAATGTTCAAAACAAGCTGTACGATTTTCCTCTCTCCCAAATCACTTCTCTTCTTTTCTTCCCTTCATCAAAATATTTATCTGCCTTTGAAGGTATATAATCATAATATTTTCCTGAAGTATGAAAGTGCAGGGCAGAAACTGCGTCTGTAGTGGAGTGTAAGGGGCATGATGAACTGCACTGGATGTAACCAAGGAGACACTGATGTCAGAGAAATATTGGTTCTGCTGTGTTTTCTTTCTTCCTTTCCATGTTTGGGGAAGACTGGGTTTCTTACATCTGAGTTATACAGTACACCCACAAAGTGAGGCCCCCAGGAAAGTGCCTTTTATCAACTAGGCTGAGGAAACCCAATCTTCACCAAACTTGGAGGGGTTGTCGAGGAGCATCATAGGAAGCCTTTCTGCATGTTTTAGGTTTCCAGGTGCCTGGGGAGGCTCTTTGGGGGGGTGCATAGTTCAGATATCAAAAATCCTAATTAACAAATCAAAAATTGCTCTAGAAGTATCAATTCATATTCTTTGGCAGATTCCATTAGTAACAAATATGAATTGATTAATTTTGATGAATTGGCCAAATTCATCAGAATAGGTGGTTCATTTTTCAATTTGCCCTCATTGCTAGTTCAAATGTGCCAGCCATTAATATCTGGCCTGACTATCAAATGAAGTCACATACAATTGTGGGCCACCCAAGCTTCAGTGTGCACCATCGAGAGCTCTACAGGCTGGATGGAGTGCACCTATCAGAGGAAGGAATGGAGATCTTCCCAGGAGATGTTTGGAGGGCCTGGATTTGGAAATATGGAGATTGCATGGGTGGCCTGGGCCATAGCAAGGCTAGGCATATGGCCGTGGCAGCAGAAGCGAAGGAAAGGCAGCTGGAATAGAATAGTCTGGAACAGAACATCCGTCCCAGTGTATTCAACCCCCACGACATTGCGGATCGCAAGATTATAGTGTCGGGGGAGGATGCGCGTGGATGCCTCCCTGGGCCTGGAGTAACACATAGTGTGGCCTCAGGACCCGGGGAGTGGAATGCGCATTTACCAGCCCGGGAGGTGCCGTCTACTGACTGCACCACTTGGGGGTAGTAACTCGCCCTAAGCTGCCCGGTTGGAGGGGTCCCGGGAGACCCCAGGGTTTCAACCCAATGGTATGCATGATGATAGGCCCTTCATAATGTTATGTTCTGCCTTAACGTTCTAGAAGTTAATAAAGTGTGACCCAGTTAAACCCAAGATCATGCCTCGTCTCATCATTTCACGTGGAAGGGCAAGAGCCTAAAGTAAGAAAGACAGGAGCCCAAACTAGACGATCATGAATGTAGCACACCATTAGACATGACACTCCCTGAAGTGAAAGTAACTGGACTGCCCTAACCCAGAGCAAGTTTGTACCTGCTACATTTTGTTCATTAGCTTGCTTTTGTCTTGTGGCTTGTTGTCAGAGGCCACCTTTATTTGCATGTGTGATTGTGCAATGAAGGAATTGTTTGCTAGGGGAACAGTGTTTTGATAACAAAAACAAAACAAAAAAATCCCTTACCATGTAGTTGGACCCTCAGGTTGTAGTCCGGTAGACTGGGCTTGCAAGAGGGCTGAGAGTCACATTTTCAAACATAGTCTCCACCACAGGCTACACTTGGCCCAGGAATGGCTGATCTGAGGCAGAGAAATACAAGAGTAGAGAGTTTAGAAGCATTTCTTCCTCTCTGATAATAAAAATCCAACACAGGACACCTTTTCAGAACTGAAATAACACTTGATTGATACACATTTTAGAATGAGGTAGTATTAGGGCGGGGCACCTTACGAAAAATGAAATGCTGTTTCATCGTTTTTGTAACCTTACAAAACCTTACAAAACAAAATGAAACAGCAAACTGTGTGTTGTCAAGAAAAACCATTTTTTGTTTCAGAGATGAAACAATTTCTTCTAACCTCTTGATCCAGCTGTCTTGAGGATAGTTTTTTTAACTGATTGTTTTGTTTTCCTTTCTCCCCGCACCTCAGCTGTTGAGATAGCTTATTTCTGATCTTGTTCTGCCTGAAGCTAGCCAGCCCAGCAACTAGACTGATTATTTTCCTTCCCTTTTAAAGTAGGACTGTGGAGATTATTTTTTTAAATATTTTCTTTCCTTCCCACGCCATGCTGATCAGCTGTTGAGTTTATCTCATTGATCTCTCTGTGGAGCAGCTAGCTATTAGGTTTCTAGCTTTTTTACAGAGGGTTCTTTGCTTGAAAGTAATTTGATTTAGGGCACTGGGCGCCCTGTTAAATAAAAAAAAGGAAAGCTCCCCATTATTTATAGCCTTATGAAGCATTTCGTTTCATGATGAAAATTCTTTTTTAAAATCCATTATTAATTAAACACAATGAAATGAAGACTGAAATGAAACACAATGAAACACTATATTTCCGTTTTGTGCCCTTCTCTAGGTAGTACATTCCAGATGTGAAAGAAGAAACAGTACCACTTCAGATATCCAATGAGAAACACAGTTTTTAAATGCCCCTTTTATGTGAAAAAAAATAGAACACCCTCTATCTTAATATAAAACTTAACATAGCAGTTTGAGGTAGTTACCTCATTTTGCCTAACATGACTGGCCCTGAAGATAAGATTTGTCATAGATGGCAGCCAATTGAGGGCATCACATTTTTGTGGTGGGGTACCCTCTGAAACCTGGGGGTTAGGCTCCCCAAGTTATAATCCACAATGCCCTGTGCATCTATCACATATTTCTTTGCATATTCTGCTCCCTGCGTTAATCACATTTTAAAGAAAACTGTGAAAAGATGCTTTTGGACTGCAGATGTCACCAAGGAAATAGGTAAAGAGCTTTTGCTAGATTTTTTTTTCAAAAGAAATCCTGTACATTTTATTTCTTTTATTTATTTTTACAGCTTATATGCCGCCCATTACCCAAAGGTCTCTGGGTGGTTTACAATCCAAACAGAATTAGAACAGTTAAAACATTAAAATGTCAATAAATGATTTAAAAAATAATAAAAGCATGCAGTTGTTTTCTCCTCACACGGAGCAATTTAGGTCAGAACTTGTCAGTAAATGCACCAATGGTGGGACATATAGTGAACTAGGTAGGATACAGGATTTCCATAACAGTGACTCAGATTGCCCTCTCCATCAGTTCCTACCTCCTTACATGTGTGAGGTGCCCTCTCCAGTTGACCTATGTGCCACAGATTACCCATCTGTGAAATTTTTCTGGCATCTAAGGAATGACTTTGGACACTTTGTGTTCCTCGTAATCCCCTAATTTGCCCTGCTTCCCTCTTCATTCTAAATAATGAATAGCATGATGCCTGTAAGCATATAAATCATGTAATCCTACAGTTCTATTGAAATTTGACTACACCGTTCTTATTTTCCAGTTATCTATAAATGAGAAATGCATCAACATAAAAACATCCTTCACAGAAAAAGGGGTGTAGGGTATTTTTGCCATTTATGCTGGGATGATGGTTCTTTCAAAAAGAAACTGGTGGGATGTAAGGTATCAAAGGCTGAGAAACACTGGCTTAGGGGAGCTACTCAGGTGAGTTGTTGGAAGCATTTGTTTCACTCTAAAAATCTATGGAAAAGAGGACTCTTGTTCAGAAGAAACTGAGAATGGACAACTACTTGGAAAGTGGGTGCTATCTTCTGTACATGTATGTTTTCTGTTCAAAGCAGCTGTAGGCTATATAACACTATCAGTAGACTAATATATCCCAATCAGATGGGATTTATTTATAGGCAGTGCTCTCTTTGCAGTGTTAGATGCCTCATTAACTTGATTCATCTCACACACAGAAAAAAAAATCCCCTCCCTGTTCAGATTTTTTTCATAGAGGGAATTATAATTTCTTGTTTCATTTCTTAAAGCCCTTCAGCAGGGAGGACATGTTTCTGAAATGTGTTTATCATGTGATTTTTCTTGAATGGAAATAAAGTACTGGCAAAAAAAACCCGCTCTCCAATTCCTAATTTCCCTTCAAAATTCATGTTGGAGGGTCAGCACTTTTCATCTCTTGCCTCTGCCTTGCCCAGTTAAATCATTAGCAGCTGATATTCCTAGAATACTCAGAGTGATATAATGGATAGATTATGTGGCTGTGACTCAGAAAGCTTGGGTTTGAATCTGAGGGCCGTCATGGAAGATAATGGGAGGTAGGGAAGTGGTAAAACCACTATTTTTTTTATTTATTTATTTATTTATTTATTTATTTATTTATTTATTTATTTATTTATTTATTTATATTTGCACTTATTGACTGTCCAACTTTTCCTTTTAATACCTCACCTCCAACTTGATGACACATACTAAAAACAAAATACCAAAGTGAAGAGGAACATAATACATGTTCTGTGGAGGTGATGTTTGCAGGTAATATTCATTGATTTCAATTTTTTTCCTTTATCTAACTACAGTAGATTGTGATAATCTCCACAAATTAGTCATGTACCACCAAATATATGGTTAAGTTCGTTTGGTTGTTTGCTTTGCTTGCTTGTTGTTGTTTGTTTGCCTATCCCTTATTGGCCATCCATTGTGTGCTAAGGGTAACTTTAGGGTGGATTGCTTTAAATAGGTCACATTGGCATCAGTGCAGAATGGGAAGTCACTATTGTATGCAGCATCACAAGATTTGCTTGCCGTGAGGAGGGATGCTAAGGGACCTGACCTGGCCACTGGTCATCTAAGTTCAGTGATTGGATAGCTAGTGGCTGAGAAGGGATTCCCCCTTTTTGAGCTGGTTGGGTGCAAGCTACCGTGGAGACAGTTCAGAACTGGGGTTTAGGAGTTGACTATTGGGGGTTGGCAGAGTAGGAGGTACCCCAGAGCCTGCCCCACATTTCTACACTACATCCAAGTCATTCTGCAGGTTGTGAGTAGTTAAATGTTTAATTAATAAAGTGGCCCTAATGTGTCTTCATTCCAGGAGTGGGTGGGCAAAGCTAGCAGTAAGTATACAGACACTAAAAGGGATCAAACAAATGCTGTAGAGTAACACCTTATTTTACGAACATAATATGTTCCAGAAGCATGGCTCCATAAAGGGGGATGCAGTCCTTGAGATACAGGCATCTTGTGCCCAAGCTGTTTAGGGCTTTATATGTTAGAACCTATACTTCGAATGTATTTTGACTGATGGTTATGCAGAGAGGGAGAGAAATTAAATCAAGAATTTGTAGAAGGAAGATCTTCTGCCTCTTTGACATCAGGTTTAAATTAAAAACTGGAAAGGTTTTTGACAATATTTTCTTTACCATTCAAGAAAGGCCTATGTTCAGGATTTACTGGTAGATATTAAGAATATTCAGACAGATAACCATGAATTTATCTCTCCCACTCACTTGTCCTTCATAGCAATAATATTATAGCTGGTAACCTAGGTTAGGCTGATAAAACGAAGAATGTCAGGAACGGAGGGTTACTCTAATTTGTTGTTTGGTTAATGAGGGAATTGTAATTTCCATCCAAGGTGGGAAATCCAGTTGACTTAATAACTGAAAACATTATTCTGTTAATTCTAGCAGCATGGGCATATTTGTATCTGTTCAGACTAGAGATGGGCACGAAACGAACAATTTTTCATTTCTGTTTTCGTTTTTTCATTTTGTTACGCAACAAAACGACAAACAAATTTTGTCTCTAAAATGAAACGAAACAAACAGAAACACCAGAAATTTTGTCGTCCGTTCCGTTTTTGTTACGGCAATACATTGAGCTGCTTTAAATGCTAAAAAAAATCACAAAAATTGAAATAAATGGTAACGAAACAGTAACGAAACGAACAAAAACAAAAACTTTTTTTGCAAAAATTCGCAAAAAACGGAAGCGAACCGAAACGGACCCCCTAAACAACAAACAACAAACGAAATGTCATTTTTTTATTCGTGCCCATCTCTAGTTCAGACATAAACCCTGCTGAGTTCCACAGGACTTTTCCCCAGCTAACCAGATTATGACTATAGCCTCAATGTATGCCCTCCTCTCCTTTACCTACTATTTTGCACCCAACTATGATCACTGGATCTTCAATGCAAGAAAAAGTAAACCTAATAATGTTGATGCCTGCTGACTCCTTTACTAAGAATTTAATCCATGCAACCTCAAGGAGGAGCCCTGCCTTTACTAATCATACTATAAATAACACTTACTATAAACCTTGATTCAACCTGCAATTTTTTTAAAAAAGTGTTCTGCTTATATACTGCCCCGTACCACTTCAAGTAGTCTCTGGGCGGTTTACAATTTTAATTACAGCATGAAGGCTACACATCCCCCCCAATAAGCTGGGTACTCATTTTACTGACCTCGGAAGGATAGAAGGCTGAGTCAACCATGAGCCTGCTTCCTGGGATTGAACCCCAGGACGTGAGCATGGCTTTACAGGCATTTAACCACTGCACCACAAGGCTCTTTACATCATGTAATTGATCTTTCATTATGATGCAGGCTAGATTACATCATGGTGCAAGTAAAGTCCCATCTAGTAAATATTATGTTTTAATCCTACACTTTGGGAAAAAAATCATGCTTAAGCATCACAGGCAACAATTTAGGCCTGTAATTTGGGATTACAGTGATTATTACAGTCAGCTATCACTGTCAAAACATGGAAGGACCCAGGTAAGAGAAAGTTTATTTTTGACAGAGGGATCAGCAACACAACTACAGGACCAAATCATATGTGAATTCCATCCACCATAATGGATTTTTTTTCTTTTTGCATGCTCTCTGTAGCTTTCATGTTACATTTTGATGTTCTAAGATGCCTCTTCTAATTCCCTGTCCTTAACTTGAATATGTCTTAAATGTTCTGGGCTGTATATTGTCCCTCATTATTGTAAGCCACCTTGGGTCCTTTTCCAAGGAGAAAGGTGGGGTAAAAATATTCAAAATAAATAAATAGAAATAAATAAATAGTATCATACTGTCTCTGTGTGTGTTCTGTTCCATTAAGTCAGAACCAATTTATAGTGACCCTAATAGGCTTTCAAGGTAAGTGAAATATTTAAGGATTAGTTTTACCAGATCCCCTCTCCCAGTGACTTTCCATGGCCAAGTAGGAATTCAAACTCTGTTCTGCAGAATCCTAATGAATCACCCTGTCCACCACACCAGACTGTGAATCCATTCCATAGTATTATGCCAGGGTATGCAATTTTAGATAGATAGATAGATAGATAGATAGATAGATAGATAGATAGATAGATAGATAGATAGAATATTTGAAATTGCATAAACAAAAATATTTATTTATTTATTTATTTATTTATTTATTTATTTATTTATTTATTTATTTATAAATCTACAGTATATACTACTTATCTAGCAAATCACAACTCATGGTGGTGTACAAAAAAGAAACATAAATTGTAAATTATCCCATAAATAAGCACACAAACCAAAACAGTTGGCAAAATAAAATAAAAAAATTGGAGGATACAATGCAATCTACCTCTCTGCCTTCCTCTGCTTCCCCAATTTGAGGGCACCTCCTCAAAAGCTTCTGGGAGCAGTTCTGTTTTAATAGCTGCTTAAAGACAAAAGGAAGCCTGCCTGCTCTAACTCTTGTGGGGGAGCATTAAGCAAGTAGGGCACCACTGCCCAGGAAGCCTATTTCGAGTTGATGTTTTCCATGCTTCTTGAAGTGTCCAGCATAAGGTCTCTGAGGACTTGATTAGATATGCAACCAAACTAGCCCAAAGGCATTCAGATTAACTATTTAGGACTTAATAGGTTAGAACTAGACCTCTGAATTGGACATGTAAGGGGACCAGTGCAGGCAAAGCTGGGGTGATATGATCAAACTTCCTCACCCCCATAATCAGTCTGACTGTCACATGTTGGACCTCCTGTAGCTTTTGCATCAGGTTCAAGGGAAGGCCTGCATAGAGTGCATTGCAGTAGTCACTGCCCACCCAGCCTGGAGTAACGAGGCAAGACACAATATATGGATGGAAGATGGGCCACACTTTATTAACAGCAACATAAATAACTTTTTAAGGGGGAGGCAAAAGTAGGATGGAAGTCTGATCCATCTGGAGCCATCCCAGCCCCAAATGGACCACTGGCTGAGATGGAATAACATCTGGGAATTCGCTTCAGATCATAACCACTCAAAGCTCCTGGTTCTGGGTGATCGTAACCCATGGGACATTGCCTTTTAGCCCCTCACAACACTGAGTTCTCAAGACCTTAAACGCTGTGAGGTGGGCCGGCTTATACCCTTCCCATGTGTCCATCAACTCCTTACCATGCCTGCCTTCTACCACTACCGACCAGTGTGACCAATGATTAGCTACCACTCCAAACCCAGAAAAATAACCATTAAGAATGGGATGGGTGAAAACACACCTGCTCCATTAGGAGCCAATTAGGGTCAGGACAAAAATTTCCATCCGGCCCCAAAACAACCAGTAACACTCATTCTTAATACAGGGTGGGCGGGTGGGATGACAATCCCGATGAAGAGGCTTCTACTACACTGGGAGCCCCCTTTTATAGATAAGCTCCCACATGACCCAACAGGGCCACCACAGAGCCTCACTGTGCCTGCCTCACCTGGGGTGGGTGGGTAAAATGGCTCCCAGACTACATTTCCAGCACCAGGAGAACATTGCCCACCCAGGGCAGAATAACAAGGCAAGATACAATATATGGATGGAAAATGGGCCACACTTTATTAACAGCAACATGAAGAAAATTTTAAATGGGGGGTGAAAGTAGGATAGAAGGCTGATCCATCCAGGGCCGGGCCAGGCCCAAACGGATCACTGGATGAGATGGAATAACATTTGGGAATTCCCCACAGATCACAACCACTCGAGGCTCCTGGCTCTGGGTGATCATAACCCATGGGACTCTGCATTTTCCCCTCCTCACATTGCTGAGGTGGGCTGACTTAGACCCTTCTCAGGTGTCCATCAACTCCTTACCATGCCTGCCTTTTGCCATGACCTGCCATGGCACTGGGACTACTCCATATGCCCAGAGCCCCCCACCTAGGTTGACAAAATGGACCTAAGCCCTCCACCCATATTGCTAAAAATTAGATCCAGGCCCAGCTCCAACAAATGCACTTCATAACTGCAATAGAGCTCACTGCACTCAACCCTGATCCTGGGTGCTCAACAACTGCTCCAAAACATGCCACCAAGGCTCTTCTGACTTCATGGTTCACTCCTATGCATGCCCGATCAATCAATCTAGGGTAACAAGAGGCCCTGTAAACTCACTGTGGCAGCATGGCTGACCACAAAATTTGCAGCCTTAAAAAATGCTTCTTCACTGAGCCCAGATCTGCAATCATTTGCTGAATAAGCAACTTGCCCATCTTTCTAGCTAAGTCATTGCCACCCAGGTGAATGACCAATACTGCCAAAACAACTCAGTGCTGCCTTAGGTAACCAGGTCCATAAACCTGCCTCATAACAGTCCACATCATCCTGGTTGACACATCAAAATGTGACCAATGAATCTGCCCAGACATCACCCACAACTACAATGCTGCTACAGTAGGGGAAAGTTCCAAGAATGTGAGGACCCTGGTAACCCCACTCTCTTGCCAATCCCTAGGCCAGACACTAGCACTCCATCTACCTCTAAAATACAGGCCATAGTCATGGGTCCCCAATGCATCAGTGTGAACCTGAAATTCTGCACTGAGGCATCGTTCCACCCTCCAAAATAATGCCCCATTAAAATCTTCTAAAAACTGTAACCAAACTTTTAAATCCTCCCGCATATCAACTGAAATTCTCTGCATATGATGAGGCTTCATAAGGCCAAACATGGCTTCACACAACCTCCTCAAAAACACCCTTCCTGGTGCTACCACCTTGCAGGCAAAATTTAAATGCCCGACAATTTCCAGAAGCTCCCGCAACATAATTTTACACTTAGTCAACAAACCACTAATCCTAACCGTAAACTCAACTAGTTTATCATCTGGCCACCTACTCCACTGTTGTTGGGTATCAAGCTTGATACCCAAATACTGTAGGTCAATTTCGTACCTGGACTCTCAGATTTTTCTTGAACTAATGGCACATCCAATTCACCCATCATAGCCTGAAACTCCTGAAGGAATCTCCGACAATGTTGGGTCCCCCTAATGCCACAAAATAAAAAAAAACCCATCTAAATAATGGACTACATGTGATAGCTCTGTTCTCTGTTTAAGTTGCCATTCCAAAAAAAAAAAAAATGCTAAAACATTCAAAAGCAACACATGAGACTGAACATCCCATAGGGAGAGCCCTATCTATATAAAATGTGCCTTCAAATGAGAACCTTAACAAGCCAAAATCTTTCTTTCTTTCTTTCTTTCTTTCTTTCTTTCTTTCTTTCTTCCTTTCTTCCTTCCTTCCTTCCTTCCTTCCTTCCTTCATCATTATTGGGTCTGGAGTAGTGGGATTCTGTTTATGTGTTTGTATGGCAAGAAGATTATTGTCAGGGAATGATTCCTGGCCAAACAGAATGCAATGACTTTTTAATTTTATAAAGAAGAATAAAATACATATATGCCACATGTTTGCAATATCATGCTTTTATTCAAAATATAGGGCAAGCATTGTGTTCCATTTTAGGAAGGAAGGAAGGAAGGAAGGAAGGAAGGAAGGAAGGAAGGAAGGAAGGAAGGAAGGGAACCATCAACCTTGGTTTGCTTTATACAAAGGCATGCAAACGTATCAGTAATGTGTTCCATTTCCAACCTGAGACAAATCTCAGCAAAAGATAGTAATTGAATCTCCATACTTATTCAGGCTTCGGCCTCTTTGTTGAGACTACATATAAGAATTTCAATTAGTGCCATTATAAAAAAAAACATATATTCCATTGTGATAACTAGGCTTAGAATTACAGATGTATAATACAAAATCACAATTAAATGGAAACAAGGCAAAACAAAATTTGCAATAAGATCTCACTACAAGAAAGTATTGTTCTATGTACTTGTCACTTCTGGTTAATGTTTCAGTAAACTTTGTCATCACTATTGGGTCTGGAGTAATGGGATTCTGTGTCTGTATTTGTATGCAAGTAGATTATTGTCAAAGAATGATCCCTGGCCAAGCAGAATACAACAAATATTTAACTTTCTAAAGAAGCATAAAATACATATACGGTATGTCAAATGTTTGCAGTATCATGCTTTTATTCAAAATATAAGACAAGCATTGCATTCCATTTTAGAAGGCATCAATATATTATTGAGAAAATTAAAATGTAGTTCATAATTCCTTCTGTACAATCAGCTTTGTGAATGAATAACTGAGCATAAAGACTTCAAGTGCAGCAGATAGATATTCAACTAAACTGCAGTTTAACCCCATACAGTCATATAAACTTCACTTATTGAGTCTTACCTTGCCCCCATAAATATAACATCTTAAGACATAAAAAGAGAATACTGAAAACAATTGCCAACATGAATATTGCAACTAAATATTACAATGGAGCTGTCTGTTCTTTGAACAATAGAAATAATGTCTAAACCTCTTCTCAGTATATGAACTAGTGGTGTGTGAATCACACACACTTTGATTCTGTCTGAATTATGTATTTAACAAATAGAAACTGATGCCCTTCATGGCAATTTGTAGCCCATCCGCTTTGATTTCTATGCAGACATTCAAAAGTATTTGAAAATACTTGCATAGATCCAAATAGTAGGGGGGAAACATGGGAGGCATGGGAAAAATAAAGGATTGATAACAGAAATAAGCGATGAAACTCACTGTCATCTACTACACCAGCGGTGGTGAACCTTTGCACTCCAAATGTTTTGGACCACAACTCCCAGAATTCCAGGCTTGTATTGCCAATGACAAAGAACTGTGGGAGTTGTGTTCCAATACCTCTGGAGTGCCAAAGGTTTGCCACCACTGTACTACAGCTTTAACCTTCAGTGCACAGGCAAAGTTTCCACCAGCTTTCTTTACTCTCCCACTCGCCTGCTGGGAACTTTGTATTTTATTCATATTTACTCACCAAAAATATGTATTGAAAGGGAAAGAAATATGATTCATCAGTTAGCTGTTTCATTGTCTCAGTTGATAAAGTACATAAACACTGCCCTGTGTGTCACATATACCATCCCTCCCTATCCAGAACACAGGTAGTCACAGTGAAAAAAAGGAGAAGCCAAAGATTTGTAAGAAATAAAAGCCAGCTATAGGCATTAAAATAAAGTACAAATGAAGAGAGCCTAAAAGATGCACCCTATTCCTAATATTAGTGTGGCCTATCCCTCTCAAGAGATTCGAGACATCCATGGCATAGCCACACAAGCAGTTCAGTTGATTGGATTAAAAAAATATATATAATGGAAAATGAGATATGCAGCTGCCCGAAATAAAAAAAAAATACTCCAGTACACACACACTTTACAGAAAATGAAAGTGATGCAAATAGAACTCTGTGTGTCAAACTCCTTCCTTGCCTTGCTAAGATTTGAAAGGGCTGCTTATCATGGGATTGGGGGGGGCTTCTAGCCCCATCCCAGGGATTCCACAATTGTGGTTTCCAGGAGAGCTTGGACTTTTCATTTCATATACTGAGAAGTACTCAAGCTGGCAGCCTCTTTTTGCTTTGTGCTTCCGAGTCTTGTTAAACTATTGCCTTCATTTGCAGAATGAGACTCATGGGTGGCAAGTGTGTCTCTCTCCTCCTGCCCATCTTTTTAAAGTGAAGCAATCTTCATAGAATCATAGAATCATCATAGGGTTGGAAGGGACCTTGGTGGTCTTCCAGTCCAACCCCCTGCCCAAGGCAGGAGATCTCATACCATCCCAGACAGAGGGCAGTCTTTTCTTGAAAACCTCCAGTGATGGGGCACCCACAACAGCGGGAGGCAAGCTGTTCCACTCTTTAATGGCTCTCACTGTCAGGAAATTTCTCCTTATTTCCAGGTTGGCTCTCCAATTCCATTCCCGAGAGTGGAATTGCCCCTAAGATAAGTGTATGTAGATTCTCAGCCTGAATCTTTGTAATGCATTTCAGTGAGTTTTATGGCCAAGTGGGGGTTTGAACAGAGATGGGCATGAGATGAAAAATGAAATACTGTTTTGTCATTTTGTTAGGTAATGAATTATTTTATTATGTAACAAAACAGTAGGACGTGTTTCATTTTGTTTCATAATGAAATGCCATTCCCCCCCCCTCTAGAATGATGTGATTCATCCTAGAGGAATCAATGGCAGGGGAACTCAAGCTCTTCCCTGTAAGCCCCCCAAATTTGGAAAGGTTTGGGGATCAGGAAGCTGAGTTAATAAGCTTCAAAGGGGGTGCCCTAGGAAAAAAAATTCTAATTGAATCCAGAAACTGCAATAGTCCGCGCCGCAGGTGAGCAATTAAGTGCTGCGGCTTGGCTTCTGAATCCAAAAATCAATTAGAAAGATTGTTTCCTAGGGGCACCCACTTTGGAGCTTAATAACTCAGCTCCCTGAACCCCAAACATCTCCAAATGTTGGGCACTTATCTAAAATCACTTGAGGAAGCTAACCCTGCTATTTCCATGCCAAAACATGGCTGTGATCCATATTTTTGAGTAAATTATGAATGACTAGTGGCTTCTCATTCAATTAGAAATGCCCCCCCCCCAGGGTAAGCTCCTTTAAAGTTTTATAACTCAGCCCCCTGAAGCCCAAATCTTTCCAAATTTGAGGAGCTTACAGGGAAGAGCTAGAGAAAGCTCCCTTGACATGTTGGTGTCTCTAGCACCTAGGGGAGCATAGTGTTTCATTTTGTTTCATTTTGTTACAAACCACTTTAAATATTCATTAGTAACAAAATGAAATGAAACTACTTAAGAAATGAGACGAAATGAAACAAAATGATATGAAACACTCTTTTTCCATGTTGCGCCCATCTCTAGATTTGAACCAAGATTTATTATGTATTAGCTAATAGTTTAAGCAACACTCTGCCCTGGTTCTCTCATCTTTGGAGTTAGGCTCTTAATCATTGGCAAGCTCAGTACTTTCAGATTCAGAAAACCAACTCTCTCTACATTTCCCTTAATCGGCAGACTTTGGATAACTATGAGAAAGAAAACAAAACAACAAAATTTGAAAGAGCTAGTTCCTTCATGTTTACCAAAAGGACTGGTACCTGAAAGACCCCAAAATACTGTAAAGGAGGCACCATCTGAGAGAATCGGAATGGGATCAAACTTCAAAGTCATCTCTGTGCACATCCCTAATATCCAATAAAGCAGTGGATGAGTCAAGCATGTACACGTATGCCTTTGTTTGGACATGAACCATGTTAAGGGGCCACTGGACATCCTTGTTACCCATTTCTATAAGTAACCAATTTGTGATCCTCATTAGATTTGCAGAGGACCCCCAAAAAAGGAACAAATAGTCAGTACTCCAGAAGACAAAATGGGGATTGTGTACATCACACAAAATGAAGTTTAACAGGGAAATTTTAAAACTTGTACTTAGATGGCGTGGGGGAGATGAAGAAATATAGGATGAATGACACTTGAACTGGTAACAGTATGTGTGGAAAGGAACTAGGACTTTAATACACTGCATGAGCCAATTCTGTACCAGATTGTGAAACCACTGAGCAGCTACTGAATATATTTTTTGCTTATTTGAGTTATATATTGGTTTCTGTTCCAATGAACACATCAAAGAAATAAATGTTAAAACTGTAAAAATGCATAAGGTATTATAATAAATCAGCTTCAAAGCCATGAGTGAGACAAACAAAGCTTCCCACAGATGACTCATCTTGAAATGTCTTGCTTTTCACATGTGAAGTCTTCAAATATTCTGCATTTTATACGATGCCGACTGAAGAAGGCTGCCTTGATAGGTTGCCAGACTGCCAGTATCAATTCTGCACTTTTGCCATGATACTTCCTAAAGTCTGTGGCCCATTTTGCCTTCTACTTGACCTTTGTCCTTTCTGTTTTGATAGGAAGCAACTTCCCGAAGTGAACCTATAGCAAAACAGACAATTGTGCTCCTTCCAGCAACTCGGTCATTTGTATTACATTTTTGAAAAGTGGAGGGAGGGAACTGATTATGCTGACCCATGCAGAATCAGTGCTGATTCCTTGGAGACTGAGCTAAGCATTTCAAGCATACCTCTGAAATGATACTGCCTTCCAGCCTGATCCTCAGTTGACTTTGATTGGTTTCAGATCACAGTCAATCTGTTTACATTGACTGCTACCCATGGGGGATAAACTGACTCAAATTCTCAGCTGGTTTGCTCTCCTCAAATATGTTCCCTTTATTTTATGTTTATGTGGATGCTTTAGTTTGCTAGTCATGCAGTGACTGGGACTATTTGATCAAGTTTGATGCACATTCCAGTTTTCAGAGTCCTCAATTCTGTGACAGGGAAGAAAGAATCCACACAAACAGGGCCGGGGCTAGGTTGTTGTTTTTTGCGCCCTAGGTGGGGGGTGGGCGGGGCAGGGGGCAGGGGTGGGGTGGGCAGGGTGGTGGGTGGGGGCAGGGCAGTGGGGGGTGGTGATGGGCGCGGGGGGCAGACAGCGATGGGCATGGGGGTGGCAATAGGCACAGGGGGCGGGCAGACGGTGACGGGCAGCAATGGGCGGATGGCGACGGGCAGCTGGCGGGTGGGCGGACGGACGGCGGTGGCCAGCGGCAGGGGGTGGGGGCAGCAGGCTGGCCAGCGCCCTCTCTCCATTTTGGTGCCCCAGGCAACTGCCTAGTTCACCTTAATGGAAGTGCCGGCCCTGCACACAAACCACTATTTCTAGGCCTTCAAATAAGTTGGCTATGAGGATTTTTTTACTATTGTTCCACGTACTGTAACCCATGAGATGAGCAAATTTTGTTGTTGCTGTTCAGTCGTTCATTTGTGCCTGACTCTTCGTGACCTCATGAACCAGAGCTTGCCAGGCCTTCCTATCTTCCACTGCCTCCCCGAGTTTGATCAAATCCATATTGGTTGCATCAATGACACCGTCCAACCATCTCGTTCTCTGCTATCCTCTTTTCCTTTTGCCTTCAATCTTTCCCAACATCAGGGACTTTTCCAAGGACTCCTCTCTCCTCATGAGGTGGCCAAAGTACTGGAGCCCCAGCTTCAAAATCTGTCCTTCCAGTGAACATTCAGAGTTGATTTCTTTCAGGATGGATAGGTTTGATCTCCTTGCAATCCAGGGGACTCTCAAGACTCTCCTCCAGCACCACAGCTCAAACGCATTGATTCTGTGGCAATCAGCCTTCTTTATAGTCCAGCTCTCACTTCCATACATCACTACTGGAAAAACCATAGCATTGACTATCCTGACCTTAGTTGGCAAAGTGATGTCTCTGCTCTTCAGGATGCTACCTAGGTTTGCCATTGCTTTCCTCCCAAGAAGCAGGCGTTTTTTAATTTTGCTGCTGCAGTCGCCATCTGCAGTGATCAAGGAGCCCAAGAAAATGAACTCTGTCATTGCCTCCATTTCTTCTCCTTCTATGAGATGAACAAATACCACATACTTGTTTTTACAGAGAGAAAAAACATTCAAACAGTGCTAGAATGCTATCAGTGAAGTTTATCATCTATCTTTCTGTATGTATGTACATATAAAGGTATCACCAATTATACAGGCAGACAGACAGACAGATAGACAGACAGAAAGACAGGCTTTTTTCACAATGGTGCCAGAATCATCAATTGTGGTGGCAGCCAACAGTTAGTGGTGGGCCTCCTCAGGTGGCCCATAAGCCTTTTTTTACTGCTCCATATCTATTTTATGTTGCACCACCTAATATTTATTTCAAAGACTTGCTTCCAGCAATTGAAGAGATAATTGTACATGTGGATGTAACTGGATGGTCAATTTAAGCAGCATTCCTGAAGAATTTAAAGGCCATGTAAAGAACAGTGTTGCATTACTAAGCTCAAATGACCATACACTGCACTCAAGTTGATCCAAATGACAAAATGATTTTTAAAATATACAAACTTACTGGAAACTAAAATGGCAGATGAGGTGGTGAAAGATTCTATGACAAAGAGGGCACAGAATGTAACTCGTAACATTGATATATAGATCACTGGGCACAAATTTGGAGAAACAATATAAAAATCACTAAATCTGTAAGCTTTAAAGAAAATATATACAAGACGCTTTACCAATGGTATTTATTTCCTGAAAAAGTGTCTAAAGTGGACAAAAATATCTCGGATAAATGTTGGAAATGTAAGGCAAAAGTAGGAAGTTTTTATCATGCCTGGTGGACATGCAAAGAAGTTAAAAGTTATTGGATGATGGTGCTTCAATGCTTGCAAAAAACATTTGATTTTCAAATGAATATAATGCCAGAAAGTTCAGACATGTTGTGATATCTATATCTATATCTATATCTATATATCTATATCTATATTGATCTATCGATCGATCGATCGATCGATAGATAGATAGACAGACAGACAGACAGACAGACAGATAGATAGACAGATACTAACAGCTGTTAGTATTTTATGGGCTATATACTGGAGGAATGAAGAAATACATACAGTATATTAGAAAAACTGATTGGGAAGATATTAGAAGTAACAGAAACAAACATTCTGACTGAACTCCTGAAAGGACAATTCTAAATGCAAAAGAAAGCTGGAAAGCACTATGTACTGTAGACAGATTCAAGAGAGAAATTAAGAAACATAATGGGGGTAAATAGCAAGGTAGCCAAATTTGCCAACAATACAAAATTATACAGGGTAGTAAAAACTTAGAGAGATTGTGAGGATCTCCATTTCTTGACACTGGGGGCAAATATGGAAGAGCAAAAGGTGGTTTGGGGATCTTTGTTTCCACGACGCTACATGCCATTTCAAGGCCTCTCCCCTCATTGAATTCATGTGCCATGGCAGTACTAGTTCAATTCAAGCAGCACTCCTTGATTCTAATTAATGTTTATATGCCACCCATTAGGAAGATTGCCCAGCTTAGAACTCTCTGGGCTGACATAGAATCATATGTTGGGGATCTTATAACTCAAAACCCTAATGCATCAGTAGTTCTGGGAGGAGACTTCAATGCGAGGCTGGGTCCTGACGATCACACTCTATATACAGCCTACAAATGCATTCCCCCCAGATCATGAATATACTGGCTCCCTTCTCCCCCGTCTTTTTAAGGATCAGAAATTCAACTTTGCAGGCCTTTCTTTGGCCCAGCTAACATATAGATCTAATCTCTTCATCCTAAATGGTACTTCTACAGGTGACTATCCAGCTGAATTTACCTACATACCTGGATCCAAAATGAGCAGTATTGATTATGTATGTGTTTCCATGGATCTTCTTCCCTACGTTAAAAACTTACAAGTACTTCCTAAATTCGACAGTGATCATCTCCCCATTTTGCTTCTCCTAAATGCTTTTACTCAGGAAGTGTGCACTGTCACTCACTATCAACCTAACATAACTCCTTCAGGAAGAACTTATCAGCGTATCAAATGGTCCTCTGTCTGGAACCAAAGAATCTCTGAAATGTTGGCATCTGATCATCTATTGGGACTGCGCCTTAACTTGTTATCAGCAAAGGAATCTTTGGAGAATTATAACATCTTGATTCAAGAACTAAATAAAGAATTTAAAGCTAACAGAACCGCATCTTGGAAGCGACATCATTTCCACTCCAAACCTTGGTTTGACAAGGAGTGTGTAGATGCTAAAAAGGCTACTTATCTGCTACTTATCAACTCTACCTATCTAGTAGAGCTCCATCGGCTGCACAGGATCTTCTTTTGCAAAAGAAAAAATATAAACAACTTTTAACACATAAGAAAAAGATTGTTACCCAAAATAATTGGGCACGGCTAATACAAGCAGTTAAAACTAATGATTCCGCTACCTTTTGGCATCTCACATCTTGCATCCACAGCCTTGATAGGCCTGTGCCTGATTGTCACATTTCTTCAGAGATCTGGGAAGCATACTTCCAAGAGCTATACTCAGATCCATCTGCTGGAAAGGGATCTTACATCCAAGACCTAAGTAAACTCCCACAGTGGCCTCCTGTGCCTCAGTCAGAAACTAAGAGCTTGATTACCTTACTGAAAGAAGGGAAAGCTCCAGGAGCAGACCTAATTCCAGCAGAGGTCATCAAAAACAACTTGGACTTTTGGTCTCCCTTACTAGCTTCACTCTTTACCTGTATCGATAGATACGGACGAATCCCTGAAGACTGGGGGCTG
Source organism: Phrynocephalus forsythii (assembly GCA_029282475.1). Taxonomy (NCBI): domain Eukaryota; kingdom Metazoa; phylum Chordata; class Lepidosauria; order Squamata; family Agamidae; genus Phrynocephalus; species Phrynocephalus forsythii. Next base: position 158,395,324 of record JAPFRF010000001.1, on the reverse strand, counting down.
GCTATTATTATACCTATATATAAGAAAGGCAAAAAGGATGACCCCGCCAACTATAGACCAATCAGTCTTCTTAATACAATCAGCAAACTTTATGCTAGACACCTACAATGGAAATTGCAAGACTGGCTGGAACAAGAAAACATACTTGCGGAAGAGCAAGCTGGCTTCAGAGAAGGCAGATCGACTATAGATCAATGTTTGGTGCTCCAACATCTTATTGAAAAATACTCTCCCTACAATATTTCCTCCCTTTATGCTGCCTTTATAGATTTTAAGGCAGCATTTGACTCAATATCACGAACTAGGTTATGGGAGAAACTGGAGGCTTCAACAATAGACAGACGTTTATTTCATTTAATACGCATGCTCCACGAAGGAACCAAACTTAAGATCAGATGTAATCCCCAGGGTCAACTCACCAATCTTGTTGCCACTGATAAAGGTGTTAAACAGGGATGTATTCTGGCCCCTCTTCTCTTCAACTTCTATATTAACTCCATAGTGCCCTATCTTGACCATGGGACCTTCCACCCTCCAAAACTGGCTGGAAGGCATATCTCTGTTTTGCTTTATGCCGATGATGCAGCAATCCTCTCTAGAACACCTGTAGGTCTTAGAAGAGCTCTGAATGCACTATCACAATTCTGTGAGGAAGAGCAATTAAAGCTCAATTATCAGAAAACTAAAATTGTGGCCTTTGCTAAAAGACCCAAGATTCACTCTTGGAGCATCAATGGGCACAAAATTGAGCAGGTTTCCTCCTTTAAATATTTGGGAGTAGTTCTTCAGGCTAATGGTAGCAGAAAAGCCCATGGAGATTATGTTGCCAACATTGCTCAAAGAAGTTCTCTAGCCATTCTTAAATATCTCAAGACAGCTGGCGGCCAATATATTCCTGCAGCACTTAAATTATTCCAAGCCAAGTCAATTTCCCAACTTCTATATGGTGCCCAATTAGTTCCCCTTTCCAATTATGCTCCACTGGAACGGGTACAATCTAAATTTGTAAGATCGGCCTTACAAGTTCCCAAATGTGTCCCAAATGTTACTCTCAGATTAGAGTTAGGCCTCATGAAAGTGGAGGCTAGAGCTTGGGTGGCTATTCTTACCTATTGGATTAGACTGCATTTCTTCCCTAAGGGTTTAGCCCCCCTTATTAGAAAAGATGACTTTAAATCCAAATGGGAAGGGGCTATAATATCTAAAATCCTATCCTTAGGTCTGTCCCAAGACATCCTTTTTACCATGAAGTAAGATCAGGCCAAAGCAGTTATTAAGCAGCGGGTTACCGACTCAGAACGACAACTGGATCTAGCTAGCTCCCCTGCCTTTATTGTTAATGACTCCTGCAGGTATCTATCTTTCCCAATGAGATACTTAGACAAGCTTGAGATACCCACCCATCAGAGGGCCTTTACCTTGGCCCGATGTCATGCCCTCCCTTCTGCTGTTCTTGAGGGACAATATCGGAGATCTCCCTATTCGGAGAGGCTATGTCCCTGTGACTCTGGCGATATTGAGTCAACAGAACATGTACTTCTTCACTGTTCCTTTTATAAAGACACCCGGGCTAAGCTTATATCTCCAATAATCTATAAATATCCAGGACGCTCTGGTCATTATTATACTCAATTACTTCTATCAGATATGAATTTTTCTATAACCTATAGTGTGGCCAGGTTCTGCGCTGCAGCGATCAAAATCTGCAGGACAATGACCAGCGTCATCAATTAACCAAAAGTACCACTTACGATACATAGCTCCTAAGTATCAACAACTCTTGTTTAACAAACAAATGTGGGATGTCTTATGTGTATGGAACAGTATGTATATACAGTATGTACTCTGATGTCTTTTGTATATATCTATCTTGATCTTCCTCTATGGCTCGTTGACATCACTAATTCCTCAGATACTAATAAGGTATAGCTTCGTGATGGTCAGGATGGATTTGTGGGCAGTTTTTATATTATATTATATATTTTATCTATAATATATTTTATATTCTATATTTTATATCTTATCTATTTTACTACTATTTATATACCGTATCCTATTGCTGGTCACTGACCGTAATAAAGTTTGATTGATTGATTGATTGATTGATTGATTGATTGATTGATTGATTGATTGATTGATTGATTGATTGATTGATTGACACTGGGGGAGTGGACAAACCAGTGGCAAATGAGCTTCAGCATTAGCAAGTGCAGAGTGATGCACATTGGGACAAAAAAAAAACCAATTACATTTATAAATGGATGGGGTCTGAAATCTCTGCCACCAACCAGGAAAGGGGCCCTGGAGTCCTGGTGGACAGCTCAATGAAGGTGTCAACCCAGTGTGCTGCAGCAGTGAAAAAAGCAAACTCAATGCTAGGGATCGTTAGGAAGGGTATAGAAAATAAGTCAGCAAGTGTCATTTTCCCATCTGGAGTATTGTGTACAGTTCTGCTCACCATACCTTCAGAAGGATATTATTGAAATGGAAAAAGTGCAGAGGAGGGCAACCAGAATGATTAGGGGATTGGAACACCTTCCTTACCATCTGAGGCTGCAAGCAATGGCTTGGCCTCTTCACTCTTGAACGACGGCGCCTAAGAGGTGACCTGATTGAAGTTTATAAAATCATACATGGTGTGGACAAAGTAGATAAGGAAAAACTGTTTTCCCTATCACACAATACTAGAACTAGAGGGCACTCCATGAAACTTCTGGGTGCTAGATCTCAAACAAATAAGAGAAAGTACTTTTTCACCCAGAGGATCACTGGTCTATGGACCTCCCTGACAGAAGAACCGGTGACAGCTGTCAGCCTTGGCAGCTTTAAGAAAGGATTGGACAGGTTCTTGGAGAACAAGGACATCAATGGCTGTCATTATGGATGCCTAAGGACAACCTCCGGGTTGTAGAGATAGGCAGGATATATGTCAATACCATTTGCAGGGAATCGTAAGCAGGTGAAGACATCTGCTTGGGAATACACTGAAGCAAATGGTGAGCCACTGTGAGAGACAGAATGCTGGACTGGATGGGCTGTAACATGTTCCAGCAAGGCTGTTCTTATGTTTTTATAGTACCTTGTTAATTAAACACTAAGATCAAAGAATGTGATACAATGAGTGTATGAGAACAAATTACAGTGGACCCTCATATAATAAATGGTTTGTATAACATAAAATCTGTACAACATAAAAATTCTGGAGATATGGGAAATTTGCTTAACAGAATTGCCTATGGGGCAAATCCGTACAACATAAAAATGGTCGCAATTAGGGATTACTCTGTTTTCAATGCATTCCTATGGGAAATTTGTATAAAGGAAAATTTTCTTAACATAATGAATTAATTCCTTTATACAAGGTACCAGTGTATATAGAAAATAAGATGTTAACATATAAAACGGCTTGAAACTTGTAAGAAAAAATGACTCTGATGCCTCCTCTCTCTATGGAACCTTTACCTATCCTTTAGCTATCCTTTTTACCCCTACTTTTCACCTGTAATTAGGAAACTTTAACAAAAAAAAATTAAAATGCTTATGGGCCACATCTGGAGGCTTCATTAATTGTGGGCCACCACTACAACCAGTGATCTTGGCACCATTATGAAAAAAAGAATGCCATGGATAATACAATAGTGCCTTCAGCTAAAAAGTTATTTTGGGGGAAGAGTTATAACTTTAGGGAATGGCGATATCTCACCCTGCTGATCTACAGGTCTCTGTAGTTCAGAAGGACACCTTGGAATCTTGCTTTACTGAAGAAGATATAGAATGCTACTGCAATTGCCAACAAATTTCATTTGCAACTGCAGCAGTGACAGGAAATAGTCATGCAGTATTTTCCAAACAATCCAGCTCCTAAACACTGGAAAGTCACCTCCACCCTGATTTAAATAACACAAATATTGGAATTAGTATTCAGAAGGTAGTTCCCTGATAAGATGATACCCTCCCAAGGAGAATTGCCTACAACTCATTCTGTTATCTTTTTTACCCCATGTGAAACTACTAATCTTTGAGACATTATAGATTTTGGATCTTAGAGAGGAACATCTTCAAGTCCATGAAGTTGGAATGGTTGGTGTTTTTTGCCCCTATATTTATTCTTTTTAGAATATCTTCTGTGAAAACTATTTTGTTGTCTGTTTATTTTTCACTGTGTTTAGTTGACTGATGTTTCTTTGTTTGACTATTCAGTAATATTTCCAGGGGGAAATTGCTACTGAAGAAACCAAAAATATCATCAGTCATCATCAAGTATTAAATTGTTATAAGATTATGTGTCACAACAGTTGGACTACTTGGTGCCGTGAACCACTGGCTGAGTTTAGCAGCTAAAGATTGGCATGAATGATAAAAACTGAAATTTGTTTTGATGCATGATTCATCAACCTTGACAAATCATAAATAATGAATGTATGATTTTTTTCCCTTAAAAATTGACTGATTAATTTGTTGATTTGATTGTTGTATTTAAAACCCTATGAAATGCTCTCTGAGAACCTAGGGGCACGAGAATTTCAGGGCAATGTCCCCGGTCTCTCCTCTACAAGCCCTGCAAGTTTGGTGAAGTTTGGTTTCAGGATGCATTCCCCCAAAGAAGCCCCCCAGGAAAATGTCTCCCAGGAACCTAGAGACACCAAAATTACAGAGAAGCCTCTACCAACAATCCTGTACAAGCCCTCCTACTTAGTTGAAGACTGAGTTTCAAACATCTGAGTTATCAACCCACAAAGTGTCCCTCAGGATTGTGTCCTTTAACAAGTGGCTTGGGGAAACCCAATCCTCCTCAGACTTGGAGGGGTTGTAGAGAAGTGTCAGATAAAGATTCCCTGAAATGCTGGTGTCCCTAGATGCCTTTGGGAGGGGGGCATTTTGTAGCCTGACAAATCAACAAATCACCAGGGGTATCAAATTGTAGGAATATGAATTGACAAATTATCAATTATTGAACAAATTTCACAATTTGTTTTAAAATTCATGTTCATCTCTAATGGCAGCTTCTACTGCCTGACCAGAAGATTCTGAAAAATAGCTAGGCAAATTCTCCTGGCATCCTTGTCTTCCAAGCTGACTATGGATGGGCATTTCGTTTCAGAACCAGTAGGTTACAAAACGAACCATGCGAGCCCAGGTGGTCCTCGGAACTAGCTGATACACACAGATCCAATTGCTTTACCTTTCTCTGTATCGCGCAGAGTTAAAATCCAATGAGGAAACATGCTGTGATGTCATCTTTCCTGCTTCGTGCTGGTGGCCAATCAGAGAGGGAGGCGGGATGATGCCTGTCCCTGCACAGCTCCTGGTTGGCCACCATTCCAGATCTAGCACAGATGATGTTGCAGCATGCTTCCTCATTGGATTTTAACCCTGCGTGAGACAGAGACAGGTAAAGCAATTGGATCTGCATGTATCAGCCTATTCTGAGGACCACCTGGGCTTGCGTGGTTCGTTTTGTAACTTACTGCTTCCAAAACAAAATGCCCATCCCTAATGCTGACACCTCATTTTGGCCCTGTGATGTAAATCAGTGGATATTGTGTGCTATTCTTTTCCTTGAACCAGGAATGGCAGAACATTGCCCCCATTCCATTGCCAAGGTTTTGGACATTAGCTCCCATATTCTCTTACAAGTGTTTACCATTCTGGCTGTGACTTCTGGAAGCTGAAGAATGAAAGATCTAGAAAGACATTTCTCCCACCCCTACAGAAAAAAAGAAGAAAATGTGAATGTCAACTTTTTTAAAAAAAAATCATTCATATATAAGCCATTAAAATAGATTTTAATGAGGGTTCTGCAACTAATAGTGGTTGTGAGGTTTTGGGGCTGTTTGGCTGTGTTCTGGAAGTTTTTCTTCCTGACATTTCTGCAACTATTGTCTTCTGATGCAGTATTCCATCTGGTTTTGGCTCTTTTTGCTTCCACCGCAGAAAGTCTATTTTCAAGATCTTTAAAAACATCAGCTAAGTGAGTTAATAAATCTATTCATGGTTTGTACTTGTTCAGGGGATGCACGGGGGGGGGCAGGAGAGTCTCCCTACATGAAGAAAAATAATGTATCAAGAAGAAAACCACATCCAGCCACTCTTTTTTTACTTATTAGTTACCTATGTGCAGAAAGGGCATAGAGAGGAGGCATCCAAACATCCAAGTCCACCAACTACCATTAGAAATGATAGACCACTTACTTCTGTGGATTGGATGATCTGATCTGAGGTGATATCTAGCCCAAATGTCTTGTCATTACTCTGGAAAATAAGCTTCCCTCTTTAAAGGAAGGGAGCATAGATTTTGGATCTGCATTGACTCAGTCCTTTGAAATGAGATTCTCAGTTGTGATGCTGCTTCCTAGGCTCATAATGAAGATATGACAGATTATGGCTGCTTCAGGGAAATTTTGTAGTCACAAAAAGAAATGCAATTTTAAAATACATCTCTTTAAAATATTTAAATAAGCAATACAATTAGTTCAGCACTTAGGGTTTATTAGCTACAGCAAGTAAAATTAATAAGTAAATTCTGGTAAAAATGATTATGTGTCACAGTATATGGTTTTTACATTGACATTTCACATAATCTGACTTTGCTCGAAGAGAAATCACTCATCTGTTAAAATTACTTTTAAAAAGCTGTCAAAATTGGAAAACCTGCTGTCAAAAATATGATGAGAAAAGTTAAAAACGGTAAAGTATGTTGTCTTAGACAGAAAAAAACATTACCTCTAGAATGGAAAACCTTGATATTGTCTCATTATACGCCAAAGTGTATCTTTCTCTAAACCTAGAAGATGGTTTGTATATGTGCATGTGCATCAGTGCACAGCCATCAATACACACATGCTCTACAGATGATTTCAGAAAATTACATTTGTGTAGTACTTGTAAAATATCGCTCTCAGCAGAAGTTGGACTACTCTTAAGGAGTCATGAATCCGGTGGTACAAGTTAATACAGCTTGTAGTGGGAGTTGTGCTAAAGGCACAACCATGATCAGATCATCAGTGAGGCTTTCAGGACATCAGGCCTCTCTGCCTTTTTAATCAATTAATTTCCCATCCTCCTAGGAGGTGGTTCACTGCTAGCTTGTTGAATGACAGAAGGAGTCGGCTGAGCCTGGGACAGGTGGTTCTGATCCTTGCAGTGATGACAAAGGCCCTAGCACTGGTTTTCTACCCTCCAAGCCTCCCCATCTTTGAGCCCAGTCTCACCAAACTTAGACTGCCTCCTTGGAAGGTAAAGTCAGCTCCACCCAGTTCCAGGCTGTGGGTTTCACATCTATATCTTCTCCCATCCATCTTGGGTACATTCCTCTCATGGATGCATCATTGAAACTCACTTGGCCCATGGGACCTCCTCTGCTAGGTGTGAGTCCTGCTTAGGAAAGAGCCCTGCCACAGCCATATGTATTCCGTCAAGGTCAACTCCCACAGACTCCTAGTCTCTGTCCCAGTCTATAGGTAAACAAGTGCTATAGGGAAGGACAATGTCCATTAGGTTGAGTTGGGAAGCTCACTAGTCAGACGAGGGAAACCCTCACTGGTTTTACAAAGGGGCACTTGAAATCTACCCCCTCCACTCTACTGGATGGAAACAGTTATATTTTACCCAGTGTCTTTCCCTCCAGTGCTATATATATATATGAAAAGAAATGATGCCATCTCTGCTTTTCTACTCTTCTACATGTTTTATGTGTCCTTACGTCAAGGATAGCTATCAGCTGACCTCAGTATAATCAGTCATTTTATTCTAACATAATTATTTTTGTAATCAATAGGCAGCTGGTATGATAGCTTAGTGAGTTAGGTATCTGGGTTAGGAACAAGTAATTCTGAGTTGAGTTCTCCACTGTGCCTCCTAGAAGAAGGGTCAGCCAGTGTGGCCTTGGGGCATTAAAAGTAGATGTGTGATGTCCGCAGGACGAAAAGCATGGGGATGCCTTGGTTTAAGAAAAAATTAAATGGGATTCCCGGTTTGCCTTTTTTTCTGGCCTTTAGAACAGATTAGTTGATTTTCAATGCAATCCTATGGCAGTGGTGGTGAACCTTCGGCACCCCAGATGTTTTGGACCACAACTCCCAGAATTCCAGAATTCCAAACCTAGATTGCCAGTGGCAAAGGACTGTGGGAGTTGTGGTCCAAAACATCTGGAGTGCCAAAGGTTTGCTAGCACTGTCCTACGGGAAACTGCATTTTGGTTTAAGAATTTTTCGCAACACAAAATGGCCAGGATAATGAATTAATTACTTAAGCCACTGTATTTAATAGGTGAACATTCCTAACATCTCTGGTCCCCCCCCCCATTTCCTGTGTAAAGGCTGAGGACAAGTTAAGCTATGAAATCCAAAGCCCTGACAAACTCATCCTGCATCACAGAGAACATAGGGATACTTACCCCTCAACTCCAGGCATGGTCTGAGATATTTCAGAAAAACAGAATGGCTTGGGAGCCAGCCACTCCAAGGCATCTCAACCTGCCTCTGACATTCCTCAATCCAGGTTAAACACTATCTCACTTGGTGACATACAGAACATCATATATGCTTTTGCCCAAATTCTGTGATGAATGCTAGCTCTATGAGATTAGAAACTGGAATTCTTCATACTTGCATGACTACGTAACTGAAGGATCTGGTTAATTGTCCTTTTAACAATAGTGCTGTTTAGCCCATATATTTCCCATTTCTGCTGTACTTGCTCTCAGTCCTCCTTCCTTCGTTGCACAATTCATCAGAACCCCCAAATTTTCTATTGATTTAAATTGATGAACTCTGGCATAAAATAGAGACTGTTCCTACACAGCTCCAAAGTAAAAACAGTTTAAAATCATGTTAAATTACCCCTAAGAGTACATATGATTTAGTTATTTGTTAACTTAATTGTTCTCTAGCCCAAGTGAGATGTTCTGTATGCAAATTAAATAATACCAAGTGTCAGCATTTCAAAGGAATGCTCATTTAGCTGCCATTGAGTTTATGCCTCCATATTCTTCATTTGTTTTGCACGAACGTTTGTTTCCATGTCTCTTGGGGCAATGTAGCTGGGAGACACACAACAGCTTCTATTCCTGCTGGCAAAGAAATCATTGTCAGAAAACCAATAATACAGAGTGGTAAAATATTTATATTATAGTTTTCTGGAATAGTGAACAGGCTTTTCTTTTCCATTCCTATGTGAAATGGCTTAGACACAGGAACATACTTGTTTTTGAAAAGTGAGTGGAGAGAATTCGAAACACTATAGTAACTTATCTCTCATCTATCAGCCCCTGGAAGAATTAATAAAAATAGAAAGCTTTTTACTAGTTTCAGTGAAAGAAATTTTAACTGAGGGTACACAGTGCAGTAATTAGCAGCATCTCACATTCACTGTCATTGGAGACGAGTCTGGTAGATCAAACACTTGTGTAGGCAGTCTACTTATTTGGTTGCTGGCTCATAATTTTTCAATCACGGTGCTATTCTTGCCAAAGTTGGGGGGGGGGTCTAAAGCCTGAAGTATGGTGATGTTCAAGTACAACGCTGTGTTTATGTAGTCCCCAAAGTGTATCAAAGCTCAGATCCACAGAAATAAAAGAAAAGTCAAACAAAACAAGCATTAGACTGCGTAAAATAAGGTATGGACAAGGCAAACAGGTGAGGCATTGTTTAGGTGGCTAAGGTAGATCAATATCTGTACTTGCAAGCCAGGAATTTTGCCCGCTTTCCTCTGGCACTGTGAAGATCATCTTACGGCCTGCAGACAGACTGTCGCCTAAGTCCAACTGACAGGCAACCTATTTCACCTCTGGAAAAGAAAAATGGGGTGGGGGAGGGGAATTATACCCATCTTCACTGTTGTAGCAAACTAGAAGACAAAGTATATATACTGTTATGAAATCACTCCAAGGCCTACAGGCAAAATAATATCCTTGGAAACATACTTCCATTTTATGAAGATAAAAATGCATGTTCAGATTAAGCCGGGCTTTCTCCACCCCACCCCGCTCAATACCTCTCTAGTGTAACTGTTTTGGAACAGACTGCTTTAGTGAAAGACATGCATTGTCAGCATTGGAAATTATTTCTATGCCACGTGCTGTCCCATACACACATGCAATTAACTTGAATGCTGGTGAATAATTTGTTTTGATAAGGTGACATCAAGGTTGTATGACCTCATTCAGTGGACAAAAATAATCTATATCACTGGAATTCATTACACACACACTTCAAACATATCTTGACCTGAGAGATAAACTGACTAGCCTAGGCCCAAGAGGCTTCATTGACTTTTTGGTAAAAGCCTATGCTAGCCTAACTAGGCTTGAATCCTTGATCTTAGTATACTGACGTACTGTGCACCTCAAAAACAGTATTTCAGCTGCTAACAAAAAAAGGAAAAGTACCAGTGCAGGAACAACTATGTGACAAGAAAGAGGTTCAGTATGTGGGGCTCTGTACCCCAAAGGGAAACATGAGAGAGAAGTAAAATGATGCATTCTGTGGAGAAAGTGGATTAAGAGACATGTACTCATTTTACTTCTCTCTCGTGTTTCCATTTGGGATAGAGAGCAACACATACCGCCCCTCTTCCTCTTCTTTGGATTAAGAAATCCACGCTCTGAAAGTGAATTGCAGTAAAGACACAGTGAGGTAAAAGACACTGAATATATGTTACCCTCAGGACTTGGCACTATCTACTTGCCTGAACCCATCTCCATCCCTAGAAGCTGTCAAAAGGGAGCTGTTGCTGCTGCTGCTGGCAAATGCTGAGGTGGGAGAGACTGGGGGTTTGTTATCATTAGGACCAGCTCTTTCTATCTGTCTTAAGTAGACATGGGCATGACTCGGTGAAATTTTCGTTTTTGTTTCCATTTTTCGTTTCCGTTACATAACGGAAACGGTAACGATAATTAAGCCGTCAGAACTTGAACTCGAACCAAAAAAGAAAAATTTGATCGGGTTTTTCGTTTTCGTTTGTGGCATCATGGCAATCGTGCAGGAGGCGGTAACCTCCCTTGACGCTTATTGTTGCCTAACAAAAAAACAAACCGCCACCTTTCTATCGTGTCCTCTGGAAATCCTACTAAAGAGCCTCGATTGTTTTTGCTTTCCCCCCATTAGTAAAGGTGCTTCTTCTGTCCTCCCCCCCCTTCCCCCAAAGCCTTAATGGCAAAGCAGAAGAGCAGCTCTGGCCTCCCTTTTCTCACCAAAGCCTCCCCCCTGCAAATGCTGGTGGCGGGACAGGAAGGGTGCAATGCCAAGTGCCGGCAGAGGACTAAGCAAGGAAGGCGGGTTGCTCGGAGGGAAATCTTTGATTGCCTCTCTCTCTCTCTCTCTCTCTCTCTCTCTCTCTCTGCCCCCCCCCCACAGCCCGCAAGGCGGAAGGGCGGCGCGCCTTCCTCCTCCTCCTCCCAACATGGTGGAGGTGTGTGTGCATGCCGGAGCCCGGGCGCGCATGTGTGCGCGTGCATGTGTGTTCGCTCCAGCCGGGGCTGTTGCGCTGCAGCTCCTTTGTGTCTCCCTGCCTTCCAAGGGCGGGCACATCCAGCCTCTGCGATGACGAGGAACCCGCAGCAGCGGCGGCGGCGGCGACAACGGGAGGGGGGATGAGCAACCCCAGTCTCCCCCCTCGCTGACGCGCGTGTTCGCACATGGCTCATCAATGGGACTCCGGGCTCAGCCCGCCTGCGGGTTGGTTTATACTGCAAGGTGTGGGAGCGCGCTCAACCCCCCTCCCTGGGTTGCAGCTCATTCATCCCAACCAACCCTCTTGCACCGCCGCCCTCGCTGGGGCAATTACCTGTCTGCCTGCTCCGCCTCCCTCACTGATTGACGGCCTGGATCATGTGAGAGGGGGGAAGAGGAGGAGGAGGAGGAGGAGGAAGAGGCGAGGACGGCGGGGCAGGCGCTCGTACCTGGAGCTGGAGGAAAAAGGAACACCCAACGGGGATGCGCTCAGTTGGGGTCACCGAGTATCTGCGGTGAGCTCTCCGGGTAGCCCCTCCCACCACTTCCATCTCTCCCCCTTTCAATGCTAACAATGGGCTCGGCCCACCACTTCCATCTCTCCCCCTTTCAATGCTAACAATGGGCTCGGCTCAGGCGGTGGAAACAACAAACGACAAACGACAAACAAAATGACAAATTTTTGAAAAATTTCATGACAAACGGAAACGACCTGAAACGGACCCGTTCCGACAAACGAAAACTCAAAACGTCATTTTTTCTGGTCGTGCCCATCTCTAGTCCTAAGTCCCGAAAGGTACTACTGGGGCACTGCTGCTATATTCATGAACATGTTTGTGTTGGATTTTCTTAACCCTCCACCAACCAACCTGCTCTGCCTTTCATTGACAATGCATACACTGAGGAGACACTTTCTCCATCTTGCCTTTGTTGTTGCTCTGTTAATTAGAGGCTGCAGGATGGAAGCTACCATAAGGATGAAAGTGTTCTTTTTTTAAGGATATAGGATCAAGGTAGGAAGTAGGTCCTGTTGTCTGAAGGTAGGCTATCTGAGTGCCCTACCATATCTTTCTTTTTTAAAAAAACCCTTTCCCTCTTTTGCTGTGAATTTTATATGAGCACAACTCCTTTTTATCAGGTATCTTAATATGAACTGTTTTGTGACCTTTGTATCAGTATACTTTTCATAATGCTAGTATTGACCTACTGGCATATGTTATTTAACTTTTTATAGTGTTTTACCTGAGGTGTGATATCTTGATGTTATGATATATCCAGACAAAGTGACTGATAGGCCAGATGGTTGGGATGTAAGTACAATAAGCCTAGTAAATACTGTATAATAAGTATAAGTAAAATAATAAATAAGTAAATAACATAGCTCTTCACAAAAATATTTGCATGTTTTTGTGAACAGTGCATAGTGGAAAATGCAGTCGACTACTGCGTACCACTACCACTAGTAAAAATAATAATTCAGAATAGACAAAAGAAAGCACTTCTCCCCACATTCCATAGTTAAACTATAGACTTGGCTAGCACAAATGATGCCTTTCCACTCTGGTCAGCTTTAACAGGGAATCAGACAAAATAAAGGTTGATAGGACTTTTGATGGCTGCTTGGCATGTATTTCCCCTGGTATCGGTTGCTGGACAATAATGGAGACTGATGTTACATTTGGAGCTGTTTGTGGCCCACCCAAAAGATATCTGAGTGGCAAGATGTTGTGGGAGGGCAAAGATGGGCTCAATAAGCCTGAGTCTGATCCAACAAGGCTCTCCCCGGATTCAAGTATTTGCGGGCAAGAAACATTTGCAGAAATAGAGCCACTTTTTTAAAAGTATGGCAACAAGTCTTAGTAAACAACGTTCCATCATCTAAAACTGTGCAAGCTTGTTATGAAATAGAATCCACATGTGTGCCCAATGACTGGATAAATTTATTCAACAGAATTCCACAGAAAATAATTCTTCCCTCTTTCTTACTATAATAACAGTATTGTGTTTTTCACTTTTAGTGCAGAGTCAAACTTGGGCTAAGTGTAAAAAATATACCTGTTTACCTATTGTATACACTGACAGAGTGACACTCTTACCAGATGGAATAATATACCATAAAGATACACTATGGTTGAGATCTGTAAATATTTATTTTTTTATTTAAAAGTTTTATTAATTTTGAGGGGGAAATGAAAGGGAAAGGGAAAATATAAAAAACACAAAGGGTTACATTAAATCTATCAAGTCAAAGATCAGATATATCAGAACATAGTATCGTATCAGTTAACTAATAAATGTACTACTTCTTGCCATCTTATTTTGGAGATCTGTAAACATTTAATAGGAATATCTATTTGTTCATCAGTTTGTTTAATTTCTGTCTGATACCTAAAATTTTTCACAATGGGGCACAGGTAAAGCAACTTAATTACAAAACAATTCAAAATATTTTGGCAAAATAAAACAATAAATGGAAATCCACAATTTTAGTTGTATTGATTGGGCCTCAGATAGTAGGACTGATGTAACCTGAACCACTTAAAGTCAGTGAGACTTGCAATGTAGTAATGATGAGTTGATATGTTAACCATCTAGCAGTGTTCACATTAATGGGCTAGTATAAAAGTTGAATCAACAACAACAGACAGATCAAGACATTTTGATGTCATTCCTCACAGTTACATCAAAAATATATAAAGTTGCAACAGGGGGACTATGCACTAGTCCAACATGTCCATGTTTATGTACTGTAGATTATGTCAGATATGTTAATAGTTTAAACACCTGTCTCTAGGCTCCCAGGAGGGACCCCAGGAGCTTTTCCTGCAAGGGGAACAGAAGGAATAAACAAGCAAGGTGAACTTTTCAGCCTTGGGTGAGCGTTTGGTTCTGCCTTTCTTTGTCCTTGGGGACTGCATGCTTCAGCCATTCTCTGCCCTGGGCAAGCATTTGCTCCTCCCTTTTGCTCTCTTTTAGCACAGGGTCTGAGGGGAAACAGGCTCTAGGCTCCCAGGAGGGACCCCAGGACCGCGCACCTAACGGCGCTCAAAATCTCTGATTTTATTCTTTTTATACCAAGAAGCAGAACTTGGAAAATAGGAAAAACAAATAGGAGGGCATATTTTGAACTTACATGAAAGTTTACGGGGACTTTATAGAACTTGCTCTTAGGGGAATGGGCAACCTGGGGCAGGATTCCAAGGAGCAAGAGAACTGGAGGAGTAATACCACCTTAAAAAACCTTGGTCCAGCTGGCCCGGTTGGTAGTACTTTGTAAGGGCCTCCCACCTGGGGTTACAGGAGAGGACGGTCAATGGTTTTGAAGGCAGAAGAGGGCTCTCATTGCCCCAACAGCAGAAAAAGCGGAAGAACCACCCCTAGGAGAAGGAAACTCTTTCAAACCTCCACTGCCTTGTGGCTATATCCCTCATTGGAAAAGGCTTCAGGAGTCAACCTTGAGGGAAAAAATGGAGCTGGAGTCCCGGAGACAGTTCATGACTGTATACAATCATATTCTGGCAACTCCTGCGACACAGCTGGAACTAATCGTATCAGCTTTGCCGTTCCATTGGACCACTGCAGCTATGTGGAGAGGGGGTTTCGCTGCCTGGGTAATAGCCTAATCTCCATATTGAATTACCCAGGCCTTGTGCCCTGGAGAGGACCATTCGCAGGAAATAGTGGGGGAACAACACAGGAAGCGGCAGCTACCTGGGTGTAAGCGGATCAGGATGGAAACCAGAAAATGAATTGTTGACTCCGCACCATGCAATAAACATAAAAAAATCTCAAGCCTAAAGTTGGGCACATGGAATGTTAGGACAATGAATCCTGGCTGTTCAGACTATCTCCAAGAAATGGACACTAAACGAAAGACAGCTGTCATCGACAGGGAACTGTGCAGACTGCGGATGGACATTGTTGCTCTCCAAGAGACAAGGCTACCTGACTCTGGATCTGTCAAGGAGAGGAACTTTACGTTTTTCTGGCAGGGAAAACCATCAAACAAGACCAGGGAATGTGGGGTTGGCTTTGCTGTTAGAAATACTTTACTAGGTCTCATTATCCCACCTGCTGTAGGAAGTGAGAGAATCCTGATCATGCAACTACACTCTACAGCAGGGTTGGTTACACTTATCAGTGCATACGCACCAACATTATCATCTCCAGCAGAACTCAAAGACAAATTCTATGATGATCTAGCTGCCACTATCAAGAAAATCCCTGAGAAAAGACCAATAGCTATCCTCTGTGACTTTAATGCCAGGGTTGGAGCTGATTATAACTCCTGGCCCACCTGCCTAGGTCGGTTCGGCATTGGAAAGATAAACGAAAATGGCCAACGCCTGCTGGAGTTTTGCTGCTATTATGGTCTCTGTGTCAGCAATACATTCTTTAACACAAAGCCCCAGCACACAGTCTCTTAGAGACATCCAAGATCGAAGCACTGGCATCAGCTCGACCTGATTCTCATCAGGTGCTCCAGCATCTCTAGTGTTACAATCACACGCAGTTATCAGAGTGCCGACTGTGACACAGACCACTCCCTGGTGTATAGCAAAGTAAAACTGAAAACAAAGGGATTGCACCACTTGAAGAAGGAAAGAAGATCAAAAATTGATACCAGTAAGACCTATAACCAAGGAAAAGTGGAGGAATTCTCCCATGTACTCAAGGAAACTCTTCCTGGCCCTGCTGAAGATAATGCATCTAAACGTTGGGAACATTTTAAGAATGTTGTTTATAACACTGCTTTATCAGTATTCTGCAAGGAGACTCGAAAGACAGCAGATTGGTTTGACGCCCACTCAGAAGAGCTGATGCCAGCTATTGAGGAAAAGAGGAGAGCCTTGACTGCATATAAAGCTTGTCCCAGTGAGCGCAACCTACAGGTCCTGCGAGCTGTTTGTAATAAAGTCCAACAGACTGCCAGGAAATGTGCTAACAATTACTGGCTGCAACTGTGTTCTCGGATTCAGATGGCAGCGGATACAGGTAAGATGGAATTAAACAGGCCTTAGGGCCAATACATAAGAAAACTGCACACTTAAAGGCTGTTTCAGGTGAGATCATCCAGGATCATGAGCAGCACATGGCACGCTGGGTGCAGCACTACTCTGAACTATACTCCAGAGAAAACACAATAACTGAAGAAGTCTTAAATAATATTGAGTGTTTGTCTGTCTTGGAGGAGCTTGACAATGAACCAACACTAAAAGAACTAAATGTGGCTCTGGATTCACTTGCCTCTGGCAAGGCACCTGGAAAAGATAACATCCCTGCTGAAGTTCTGAAGTGCTGCAAAGGTATCATTGCCACTGAACTGTACGAAATCCTCTGCCTTTGCTGGAGGGAAGGGGGAGTACCACAGGATATGAAGGATGCTAATATTGTTACACTTTATAAGAACAAAGGTGACAGGAGCGACTGTAATAACTATTGTGGTATCTCCTTAGTGTTGTCGGGAAGCTGTTTGCATGTGTTATACTGAAGAGGCTCCAGATACTTGCAGAGAGAGTCTACCCAGAATCACAGTGTGGCTTTCGAACCAACAGGTCCACTACTGATATGGTATTTTCCCTCAGGCAGTTGCAGGAAAAATGCAGGGAACAAGGATATCCACTTTTTGTAGCCTTCATAGATGTTACTAAGGTGTTTGATATGGTTAGTAGGGACGGCCTCTTTAAAATACTCCTCCGGGTTGGATGCCCACCCAAGCTCCTTAACATCATTAGGTCTTTCCACGAGGATATGAAGGGCAATGTAGTTTTTGATGGCCTAATATCAGATCCCTTTGACATCTGAAGCGGAGTGAAGCAGGGCTGTGTCCTTGTGCCAACCTTGTTTGGGATCTTCTTCACTACCATGCTGAAGTATGCCTTTGGAACTGCAACAGAGGGTATCTATCTCCGGACCAGATCAGATGGAAAACTCTTCAATCTCTCTAGATTGAGAGCAAAGTCTAAGGTACAGGTGAAATGTTTGCGGAATCTCCTCTTCACTGATGACGCCGCCATTACTGCTCACTCTGCTGAAGACCTCCAACAACCCATGGATCATTTTAGTAAAGCTTACAAAGATTTTGGGCTAGAAATCAGCCTGAAAAAAACACAAATAATGGGCCAGAATGTGGACTTTCCTCCTCACATTATAATTTCTGCAAAAGAACTGGAAGTTGTCCATGACTTGGTGTATCTTGGCTCAGCTTTCTCACTCTCACTAGAGTCTGAGCTGAATAAATGTATAGGTAAAGCAGTTACTGTTTTCCAGACTAACAAAGAGAGTATGGCTCAATAAGAAGCAGACACAACCTACAGAGATACAGGTCTATAAAGGTTGTGTACTGAGCACACTTTTGTATTGCAGCGAGTCTTGGACCATCCATGCCCGACAGGAAAGAAAGCTTAATACCTTCCATATGCGCTGTCTTAGGCAAATATTCAACATTACCTGGCACGACAAAGTTCCAAATAGCATAGTCCTGAATCGAGCTGGAATCCCTAGCATGTACACTTTATTGAAACAGCGACGCCTATGCTGGCTTGGACACGTTGTGAGAATGGATGATGGCCAGATCCCAAAAGATCTTCTACATGGAGAACTAGTGCAGGGAAAGCTCCCCAGAGGGAGACCACAGCTGTGGTATAAGGATATCTGTAAGAGGGACCTGAAGGCCTTGGGAATGGACCTCAACAGATGGGAAACCCTGACCTCCGATTGCACTGTCTGGAGGCAAGAGATACAGCATGGTCTACATAAATTTGAAGAGGGATTTGTCCAACAGGCAGAGGAAAAGAGGCAGGCACGGAAAGAACAAAACTCGAGGACCGGGCAAGAAACGGAATACATCTGTCCCCAGTGCAGTAGAGAATGCCATTCCCGAATTGGTCTATTTAGTCACACTAGGTGTTGTTTTTAGGCTCTCTACTCCAGGCATGATACCATAGTCTTTCGAGACTGAAGGATGCCAATGATGATGAATGATCTGCTTAATCAAGATTTAAAACTATTTCCTTTCCATCAGAACAAGATAGGCTTTGGAAGAAGAAATGGATATCACTTTCCATTTACATGTTTCCCTAAAGAACCAAAGACCATCCAGTGTGGCCTTATAATCATGGAAAATGGTGACACTAAGCCATTTGATTCTGGGAGATAAAGTCCAACTTTTCCCTTTTCTGCACTATGTTACTATTTGTTTTGTGGTAGTCCTACCCATTTAGGGAGCAGTAAAGCAGCTACAATTCTACAGTATCACCCTCACTCACTCTTCTTGCTCAGCAAACTACCACTAGTGTCACTAAAGTGAATGTTGTTGTTGTCTACCGCCAATTGACCCATCATGTTGTATTGCCTTGTTCTGCTTTTTAATCTTGTAAACCGCCCAGAGTTCCATATTGGAAGATGGGCAGTATAAAAATTAAATAAATAAATAAATAAATAAATAAATAAATAAATAAATAAGTTTGTAAAATATTGTTATAGTATATAAGAACAATGCAATTGCAGTACTTGGACTTAAGAACTGATGTTGGTGCATAGCCAAAATGATGATTTGCAGGATCAGGATTAAAAAAATGCAATATGAGTAGTGGTAAAATTGCACATTTGCTATCCATAATACATCAGAGCTGGTAAATCATTCCCTGATGATCTCACATACCTAAAAATCCTATTAGAGTTTTCATAAGAAAGAAGTAATTTGATGGCACACAACAAGTCAGCTAAAATAAACACAAACCCTTTCAGCTTTTATTGCTATCTGGCCATCTAAAATGGAACAGCCATGGTGCTTTCTATGGCTGGTTCAGAGAGGACCTTCATAACTTACCTCCCTATGGATGGACTTTCCTCTTGGCCTGTCAAGGGAGAGTTCTCTTTACAGACCTAGGACCCATGGGGCTGCATTTCAAATTAAAATCATTCTTCACTGTATCACTATTTTGTAGCTATGCATAAGAGAGTGATGCAATTCTCACTGAACAATGCTGTCCTCACTACATTTTAGTTTCATTATATTTCCTGCAAAGCAGTGCATGATTAAAAATTGTATTTTTTTTAATCCACCACCACCAATAACATCACCATTATTGAATTCTCACAACAACCCTACAAGAACAACTGCAGAAAAACTGCTTATTGAATGAGTAAAGAGTTGGGCCACATTCTTCCAAGACCAACATTATATACATTGCATCACTCTATATCAGTGGTGGCAAACCTTTTAGAGACTAAGTGCCCAAACTGTGATTAAAAACCCATTAATTATTCACAAAGTGCCACTACAGCAATTTAACCTGAATACAGGTGTCTGTGAAGGGGCGATGCCAGTTGCCCACAGAAAGGGCTCCGAGTGCCACCTTTGGCACCCATGCCATAGGTTCGCCAACACTGCTCTATACTGACAATAAATTTAAATGCAAATCACTGTAAACACCAGAATCTACCGGCACTAAATGCAGCCATTCTAGCCATTTCCTTGGCGGCCATTATTATTATTATTACTTATACAGCATAGACATGGGCACGACTTGGCGAAATTGACATTTCCGTTTTTGGATATCATTTCCGTTACGTAACGGAAATGGTTACGACAATTAAGCTGTCAGAACTCGAACTCGAACTGAAAAAAGAAAAATTGGGTCTGATTTGTCGTTGTCATTCCTGGCATCGCGCGGCGATCGCGCGATGCCAAGCAGCACAGAAAAAAAGTTTTAAAAATTAAAAAAAAAAAACCGATTCCCGGCCAAAAAAGCAGGCGAAAATATGCCTGCCTGAGGGCACCTACCAGAGGGGTGGTTTCTGGAGGGTGGGTCCCCAGACTTCCCCCCCTCCTGTCCTGGGCTGCTGGTACCGGGCTGGGAGGGGGCATCCTCGGCGTCTCCATTTGCCATGCGGTGGGGGGGATCCAAAATGGCGTCCGCAATTTTTTTTTGAAATCGTGGTCCAAAAAACCACCAAAGCACCACAGAAACATGCGAAAATTAGATATTTTAAATGCTTGAATTTTTACAGTAGCAGCAGTGGGGTTTTTTATAGCAGTAAAAGCTCGCACTGATTTTATTTTATTTTATTTTTATTTTTATTTTTTTACACCTGCGCAATGATGGGCTGGCCATGGGATGGGACGATGCAAATTTTTGGACCCATTCTACCAATTGCATGGCCAGGTTTTGACTGACACTTCTGGATGTGCAAGAGGGCATAAAAAGGTGAGGCACTCCCAGAAGAGTCGCAGTCCAGGCTTGGATATGGGTGGGAGAGGGCTGTGTGTAGCTCGCTGCTGTGCTAGACTAGTTTCGATTTCGCGAAGCCTTTAGATTTCAGTTAGGCAGGCAGGGAGGGAATTGATTCAATTGAATTTTTAGGAAATAATAATAATTCCTTTCATTCTCTGTCTGCTGTGGGGAATAGCAACGCAGTTTATTCTTTTTTATTCTCCTGCAGTTTGTTAGGATTTCTTTTCTGATAGTGCTTCAAAGGGGGGGAGGTTTGAGTGGGAGGGGAGGTGTGGATTTATTTTAAAAATTTCATTTGCTTGGTGGCAAGCCAAATTCCTTTCATACCCTGCCTGCAGCTCTGCTGTGGGTGCACTGCCCACTATGTTTGCAATAAAAATTGCAATTGCTTTATTCGATGCAGTCCTGTGCAGTAAGTCAGTTTAAAGTGTTTTCCGCCTGCTCTGGGTCATTGCGGGACCCGCGCCCACCGCCCGCACACCCGCCACCCGTGTGCCTGTGCGCCCTCCCCTCCCCCCTGCCACTGCCGCCCCCCGCCCATGGCCCCCCGCCACCCCGCCCCCCGCCTAGGGCGCAAAAACACCTAGCACCGTCAGGACGCCACTCGCTGGGATGTCAAATCTCACGAAATCACGGCGGCGGTAATGACAAACGACACAACGAAATGACACATTTTTAAAAAATGTCGTAAAAAACGGAAACGAGCCGAAACAGACCCGTCCTGAAAAATGACAACTCGGAAAAAAAAATTTCTGGTCGTGCCCATCTCTAAGTATTAATATTCCTGAATCATTTCACCAGGAAATGGTTGAAAGCTGAAGTCTATGTGGACAATTTCAAACTCAACCCCAAGGCTCTGTTTTAAAGGTGGAAAAACATGCTGCTTTTTAAATCTCCAGAGTGTAAAAGTCACCCTTATAGGCTTATGCATATCACATCTCTGAATAATGAGAGCAAATGAGAATAAAATCCATTCCTCAGAGGAACTGCACAAGTTACAAATGTCGTAATCATTATTTTCTGCTTTACCTCTATGGCAGAGGAAATGTAATTTACTTGTCAGATTGAAATGTTTGATATAAATCTTTATCTTTCCTTTCAAACAAGTTTTTTTTTCTGAAACACTATATTATAAACAACCGGCATGTTTAATTAAACAACTATTTTATTCCCAGCAGAACAAAAGGGTATGATTATATTAATTTGGTACCAGGACCTGTGACCAAATCTAAAAGAAAACATGTTCAGCTTCACAAGGTATGATTAGGGTAATCCTGAAGCAGAAGCATGTGACCAGAATTTCAACCGCATATTGCTAACCTATCCCACATCTTGGTGACTATTGCTGAGGGATGTTCATATAAATTTGGCCAACGTTAAGATTGTCTCAGCAGAGCGTACCCTTGTGTAACAATCACTTCTAATATTCCACCGGCTGTTAATTAAAACAATTGTTTATTAGGATGAAGGAAACTTTCAAAAGTTAGCTAGGCTGGTCTAATAAGTTACTTTGTTCAGCAGGCATGAGATCCTTCCACATCTCACATCTTCTGTAATCTCATTCTGAAATCATACTGTGGTAAAGTTACGACTAACCCTACCATTTTCTCCATGTAACCAGCGAGGCTTCAAAGTGCTTAACATTTACTGGGATGTGTGTCACGTTATTTATTTATTTATTTATTGCTGTATGTCTATCTACTAGTAGTGCATATACAACCTAATCCGTGTTTAATGTCCTGGCCAGCCCTAACATAATCAGGACTGCCATAGGTAACAGATTCCGGCAGGCAGGGGCATAAATTTCTTCCTGGCATCTCTATTTCTCTCTGTTGTAGGGCAGTGCTCTGTATGCCTAAAAATTTGCCCTAGACCCCCCAGACTATTCTGCTGTGTGGTTGAGAATGCTATGATATTGCCAGTACTGAACTTCGATTGCTGCCATTCCACTTGACAGCTCTATTTACACTCAGGAGGAGACACCATCTTGTCCTTGACTTGTGGCAGCAAGAAGACTTATTAGCACCAATAACGGGCTCAGGGTGCATTACTCTTGCATGAAAAGCAAAGCATCACAGCACAGAACCGTAGCAGTTTATAATTAACAGCTGAAGGCTGAGGTTGGATTTTAGAGAAACCCTTCAATGAAGCCTTTTAAAGTACACCTGATAGTGTCATCAGTGGATCCTAAGCATTACTCAGAAATGTCTAGGTCCACAGTCAGACTAGTCACGGAGACTTCCAATCCTGAATTAAAGGAACAAGAAGTTCACTGGTAGGATTCTGGAAAGATTAATTAGTAAGGGCAGGAGCCAACTTGGATGGTCTTGTAATTCCAAGACTGATCCAAATAACACCAGGGAGATCAGCACAGGATGCTCAGGATACTGATATGGGCCTGACCCAGTGAGTCATACTTTATATATATAAACATATGGGTTGTACACTATCTCATGGGGGCATATTTAGCTGCACATGTTTCAGAGGAACGCACAGCTTGGAATTGTTACTTTTTGGTTTATTATTCACAGTCCTTCAGGGAGCATAACCACAGTGTTCTAGTAGTAATAACTATGGAGCTCTCAGTTAGATTTGTACTAGAAGGGTTTATTTTTGTCTTTGGTCCCTCCCCTTTGTATTTGGTGTCACGTTAAGCACACCAAATATTAGAAATGTAGTTCTTCTTGTCCTAATCCAATAATTAATGAGAAGCAAGAAGCTGTTAAAAGAAAATGCACTGAGGTTTGATTCTAATTTGATTCTAATCTTTGTTTACTTTTGTTTACTTTGGTAAGCTGATGAAATTTTTTTATCCAGATGTGACAAATTTAGAACTGTCATTTACTTTGCGGTGATACGGAACTATTGTTGTTGTTGCTTTCATTGCATTCCCTTGAGCATTGTTGTGTTTTTATTATAAAGCAGGAGTTGAAAAAACATGTCAAATGCTATGCACTAAATCCACCGTGGAGAATCATTGTAATGCATATTTTACAAGGGAAGTGTCTTTATGGCAAATTCTTCGTAATCTTAAATGATCTCCCCATGAAAGATATTTAACCTTAAATGGTCATTATGAAAAAAAATGAAGTTGAAAGAAATGTCATGGTTTAATGGCAAAACAAATAATGGAAACAAACCAGCTTCTGAATATATCCTTGCTGGATAGCTTAGTAGTTGGGTCATCTGGCTATGGAGCCAGAAGTTGTGAGTTTGATTCCCAAGTGTGCCTCCTTGAGAGGAGTTGGACTTGATGATCCATGAGGTCTCTTCCAGGTCTACAACTCTAAGATGATTATTACAGTTAGAGGTGGGCACGAACCAGAAAATGGCTCGGGTTCATCTGGTTCGGGCCCATCCTTGGTTTGGTTCAGGTTCAGGTTTATACATTTTTTTTTAAAAAATTGTATGAACCCGAACCTGTTTGGGTTCAGATTCTTACCGGCAGTGGCGGCGGCGGCGGATCCTGGCCCCTGCGGCAGGGGCTTTTTGAGGTGCTGGCATGGGACCAGTGCCTTTTTTTTTTCAAGCGCCCACCACATGGCGCCTGGGGCCAGGTGGGTGCTTCTTTTATTTTTTAATTTTATGTTCTTTATTTTAGAGCACCGACCTCGCCCCACAGGTGGCCAGGTCACCACTCCTTTATTTTATTTTATTTTTTATTTTTATTTTATTTTTACTTCCAGTTCCAGTGGTGCTACAGCTGTTTTGGTTTTTTTGGTTGGTTGGGTGGGTGTTTTTTTCCCCTTTCAGTGCCAACCTTGTGGCCCCAGGGGCCTGCTCAGCACAGTTTTTTTTTTTACTTTTTAAAAAATATTTTAGTTATTAAACTTCAAAGGGGTTGTCCATTTCTAAGTGCAATTTTCTGTGCTAGAAAATAGTGTTCCCAGGCAGCTAGCAGCATGAAAATTTCAGTGGAGCTTCCTTAAGCTCCCTCCTTGAAGGATCCCCAATTTGGAGAGCTTTGGGGTATAGGGGGCCAAGTTACTCAACTCCAAACAGGGAGCTCATAGGAATCTATTGTAAAATGTGCTTTTTGGGGGGATGTGGGTGTGGTTTCTGACTGCCTCATGGCGCAGGGTATATAAGACACTGGCTTGTTTCACTTTCTCATTGTCTGAGGTGGAGTGAGCAAGGAGGCAGACATCTCTGGCAGTGAGATTAAAGTTAGCTGAAGCAGTTGATTTGGCGAGCTTCTCACTGATAATCTGTGCTTTACTGAGTTTAAAGCAAATCTGCTTTGTGTGTATAGTTGTGTGTGTGGTTCGTGTGAGTGCAGAGAAAACCTTTTTCTCTCTGTGTGTGTACTGTGTGTCTCTCTGTTTTACAGAGGCACACAGGCAGCTTTTGTACTGTGTTCTTTTTTGGAGGGTTGGGTAGGTTCTAGGGAAGTTATTTGGGTAGGCTTTCTTTTTTAAATTTCAATTTATTTATTCTTTTTACCCTACTACCCCCTTGAAAGTACATCCCTTCCACCCACATATTTCCCAGTCCACTCCCCCCATACTACTTCCCCCATTCTTTAAAAAAAAAAACTGTGTTACTGTGTGTTTCTCTGTGCGAAGAGAAACACACACAGCTTCAGTTCTGTTCTTTTTGGGACTTGGGAGTAGACATGGGCACGACTCGGTGAAATTCTCATTTCCATTTCCGTTCCTCGTTTCCGTTACGTAACGGAAATGATAACAACAATTACTCTGCCAGAACTCGAACTCGAACCGACTAAAGAAAAATTGGGTCTGATTTGTCGTGGTCGTTCCTGGCGGCATCACAACGATCGCGCGATGCCAAGCGGCACAGGAAAAAAGTTTTAAAAATAAAAAGAAACCCCGATTCCCGGCCAAAAAAGCAGGCAAAAATATGCCTGCCTGAGGGCACCTACCAGAGGGGTGGTTTCTGGGGGGGTCCCCAGACTCCCCCCCCTCTCCTGGGCTGCACATCCTCATTGTCTCGCCAACTCGCCAAGCGGCGCAGCACAGAAAAAAAGTTTTTAAAATAAAAAAACCGATTCCTGGCCAAAAAAGCAGGCGAAAATATGCCTGCCTGAGGGCACCTACCAGAGGGGTGGTTTCTGGGGGGGTCCCCGGCCTCCCCCCTCCTCTCCTGGGCTGCTCAAAGTGCGCATCCTCGTCATCCCGCCAACTCCCCAAGCGGCGCGGCACAGAAAAAAACTTTTAAAAATAAAAAACCCTAATTCCTGGCCAAAAAAGCAGGCGAAAATATGCCTGCCTGAGTGAGGGTACCTACCAGAGGGGTGGTTTCTGGGGGGGTCCCCGGCCTCCCCCCTCTCCTGTCCTGGGCTGCTCTGGTGGGGGGGGGATCCTTGTCGTCTCGCCAACTCGCCATGTCATGCGGTGCGGGCGGGGGATCCAAAATGGGGCGACCGCAATATTTATTTTGAAATTGTGTTCCAAAAACACACCAAAGCACCACAGAAACATGTGAAAATAGCTATTTTAAAACTGCCTGAATTTTTTCAGTAGCAGCAGTGGGTTTTTCTTGCAACAAAACGTCTCCATTGATTTTATTTTATTTTATTTTATTTTTATTTTTTTACACCTGCACAATGATGGGCTGGCCATGGGAGTGGACCATGCAAATTTTTGGAGCCATTCCACCAATTGCATGGCCACTTGGCCAGGTTTTGACCGAGACTTCTGGGATGTGCCAGTCGGGCATAAAAAGCCCACTAACCCTAGCCCGAACTCGAACCCAAACTCGAACCCTAACCCATACACCAGTACACTGTCCTTCTTAGTGGGTCAGAGAGGCACCCAGAGGTGCACCCCACTAACTCACCCTAACCTTACCCGTAACCCTAAGCCTAGTCCTTGCGCTAACCCCAACCAGTAAGCCAGATGTGTACTCGCATTGCACTACAGCAAGTACACTTCCCTTCTTAGTTAGTCACAGGCTGCCCGTAGGGGTCCTCTCTCACTTTGTTCCCCAGCCCAAGTGCACCGTATGCTGGCAGGCAGTGAGTCACAGAGGCACCCGAAAGAGAGGTGCCTCTGCCTGCTATTGCAACTTGGTATGCATATCCAATTGGCTATGCATGCCATTTTGTAGCAGGCCAGAGGAGGCACCCACCCCAGAGAGGTGCCTCCAGGAGCCCGCTTTCCCTTCATGGCAGGCCAGAGGAGGCACCCACCCCAGAGAGGTGCCTCCAGGAGCCCGCTCCCTCCCCTCAAAACCAGTACTAATGACAGATGAAAAACTGACAAACGAAATGACAAATTTTTGGAAAATTTCACGAAAAACGGAAACGAGCCAAAACGGGCCGGCTCCGACACAAGACAACTTGAAACGTAATTTTTCCTGGTCGTGCCCATCTCTACTTGGGAGGGTTTTTATCAGGGGAGGGATATTAATAGGCAGGGTCTCATTAACAAAAACAATGGGTAGGCATTTTTATTTTATATCTTTTCTCCCTTCTACATTTCTTCCTCCCCTCACATATTGTTATTCCCAGTCCACCACCCACCTGTATAAATTCCCCCAGTCTTCATTCCCCCCTTGTTTGTGTTACTGTGTGTTTCTCTGTGCTGAGAGAAACACACACAGCTTCTGCTCTGTTCTTTTTGGGAGGGTTTTATCAGGGGAGGATATTGGGCAGGGTTTCATTAATAATTAAATTTGGGCAGGTGCTCTTTATTATATTATTATTTTATATAATAAAAATCTTTTTGAAATGACATTCCTTCACGCCCTCACACGTTGTTATTTCTAACACCAACCAGGAACAATTTCCACAGCCTTCATACCCCCCCCACACACATTTGTTTTACTGTTGTACACTGTACAAAATTAGAAAAATGAAGAGAACTCCTATAAAGATTAGGATAAGTGTATTCTCTGCTGGAGGCAGCAGCAGAAGGGCCACAGAAGATGCAGGTGAAAGCCCATTAGGCAGTGCTGCTGCAAGCCAGTCCACTGAGCCTGAGACCGGGTAAGTCAGGCATTCTCTTTGTGTACCAAGTTTTGAAGAACCACTCCTGTATTTAGAGGAATCCCAGGAGTTGGTCTCAGGATTGGATACAGATCAGCAGCAGCAGCTGGAGGAGGAGGAGGAAACATTAGGAAGAACTTCATGACAGTTAGAGCTGTTTGGCAGTGGAATATGCTGCCACAGAGGGTGGTGGAGTCTCCTTCTTTGGAGGTTTTTAAACAGAGGCTGGATGGCCATCTGTCAGAAATATTGTGATGGGGTTCCTGCATGGCAGGGGGTTGGACCAGATGGCCCTTGAGGTCTCTTCCAACTCTATGATTCTATGATTCTATAAAGCATGCCCTCCATCTCTGCTCCTTCCTCCAGTGTCAGCAGCACCCCCCAGTCATCCAAGGGTGGGAATGGGATTGGTACTGGGAGCCAGTCCCAAACAGCTGCAGGCAGGACCAAGCCTCATGGCTTCTTGTGGGATCATTTCTTGTGCAATGAGGAAGACTCAAGGCTGGCGACCTGCAATGCTTGCAAGGTGGTGGTGCATAGAGGCAGAGATCCCAGGGATCTGTCCTCAATGGTCCTGAGGACTCACCTGGAGAGGCACCACCACAGGCTGTTGCAGTGCCCCCAAGCTGGCAGGAAGAGGAGAGCACAGGGCAGGCAGATGGAGGGTCAAGCAGCCAAAATTGCTGCTGGCAACACCACTGTGGAAGCAAGAGCAAAGCAGCCCATGTTGCAAGACATGCTGCCCCTCAGTGGTGCACCAAGCCTGAGCCAGTGGGCCAGGGGAAGGATACAGGAGGTAACCACTCATGTGGTGGGCAAGATGGTTGACTTGAGTGGGGTACACCTGGCATTTGTGGAATCCCCAGGGCTCCGGCACCTCAACAGACACCTGGCCCCCTGGTACTAGTTTCCACCCAGGAGATCCCTGAGCTGCAGGGTGATGTTGTCCCTGCTCAAGTCTGTCAGGAGATGGTCCAGAGGTCACATGGTCCATTTCACATCCAACCTGTGGACTGATGGCCACCACACTTACTTGTCCCTCACGGCTCACAGGTGGCAGCCGGAGGATGTGCGTGGTGGCGTCAGGGCATCACTGCTGGGGCTGCAGGGGGAGGCTCCCAGCCAAACTAAAGGCTATAGGGTGTTTCTGCTGCAGGCATGGAGTGTGGAGGACTCCACCACAGGCAGAAACATTGTGGAGGAGCTTCTGTCTGGGTTGAGATTGTGTGCAATGACCAAGTCTAGCTTGTGGTCCATGCACAAGATGCCCTTCAAGCCTGCCTCATTCAGCGCGGCCAACATGTTACAGCCTGCGTCCATAACCATGTAGCCACGATTCTCGTCTCCCTCGGATGCTAAGCCCCACTCCCTCAATCCAGACAGAGGCTCCTCTGCAATGTTTCTGCCTGTTGCTGAGTCATCCAGAGTGATGCCCCAGGGCTGGGGATCCAGGTGAAGGAGACCTGGTGTAAGGGGACCAAGGAGACAAGGGCACTCCTTGAGAAGTGCAGGCAGCTAATAGGCCACGTCTCATGCAGTGTGAAGGCTACCAGGCAACTGCATGAGAAGCAGGAGGAGATGGGGATGACAGAACACGTCCTTGTGCAGGACATGCCCATGAGGTAGAACTCCACCTTAGAGATGGTAGCCCGCATGGTGGAGCAGAAGGACATGCACAAATGAATTGTGTTGTATATGTGCCAAGCTCTGTTGGCAATTTGATAAGGAAGTAGCCCGTGGGTCTCAGTACAATTAAAAATGAAGATGGGGGAAGGGGGCATATTTGTTTCCATTTAGATGTTGACCTTGGTTGTAACATAATCCTTTAGGGGTTCCTTTCCAGGGAAATTGCAATGTGAAGCGCTTTCCAAAGTCCCAAGCTACCTTTCAATGGCATGTTGAGCATTTGCAAACTATGCCTGTGTGAGATAATGGTTCAAGAAGTGAACAGAAACATTAACATGGGATGTTTGTAATTAATCCGCATGGTGCATCGCTGCAAGGACTGCTGGTGAGCTTTGTGAATAAAATTTGAGGGATGTATGTATGGATATATCATGTCACATGTATGAAAAAGAAAGGGGCGAGAGATCAGTCTTAATGGCCAAAACCCTGAATGCAATTGCCTGTGTGGGTCGGTGGGTTTCACTCTCATTATAATGTTATTTATATTCCTTTTACAAAAGCAACTACTGTATACTGTTTTTGATGATCCACACATGGTGAAATTTTGCAAGCTGCTGCTGTCATTATTTTCAAGTAAAGAAAGAAGGGGAAGTACATCAGATCAATTATTCATTGTGAATTATTCATTCAGCTCTGGTTAATATCATGTTGGAGATACTTCCTGTGAGCTTCTCAGTCCGGTAAGGCACTTAGCATAGGAATTAAAGAGGGCCATTTGCTAGCCAATTCTCTATATTTTTTTCTTCCACTTGCACACATGCAGAGAGCCAATGGATTACCCATGCTGTTTACTAGATGTCACATGTATTGCCAATCAAACATCTATGAAGCCCAATATCTCCTAAATGTTAGTCAAGGATCATTTACCTTCAAAGGGCTTGTTGATCCACCATTGAAGCCGCTTATAAAACCAACTTCTTCGCAGGAGAAAGAATGCTACACAGTTTTCTTATATTGTCACCGAGAGCATCTTGCTCAATAGATTTAAAAATAATAAATAAATAAATAAATAAATAAATAAATAAATAAATAAATAAATAAATAAATAAATAAATAAATAAAGAGAAAGAGAATACTTGGGAAAGAAAAATAATAACCTATTTTCTTTGTATGCATAAAAAGTATGATATCGGTACTCTTTGTAATGCTGGAAACGAGGATGTCTACGGCTAGCTTTTAAAACTGTTAATGAGCACTGGCAATGTGAAAAAAGATGGATTAGGTAGATGTAATGAGATATGATTAAAGGGTGTAAGCACTGAAGGGTGTTAGAAAATTCTTTTCAGGAAGAATATAATTAATGTCTTGTAAAAGTACTTAGTAGATAAGTTTTTTTAAAAAAAAGAAAGAAAGAAAGAAAGGTTAAAATAAACACGTACCATATGACAAACCCACATAATTATTTCTCCCCTCTGGTGCTTTTATGTACTTAATAATCTGCAGAATTTTTCTTAGGTAAATAATGTTTGTTGAATATTTGTTGAAACTTCAACATTCAATTGAAGTGATTTTAGTTGCAAAACACAAAAAACACCAAGTACAGAAATGTCCTATTACATTGCCAATATAGATTTCTTTGTTGAATTATGTAATGCAGCTAATAATAAGCAATGTACCCAGGATTTAAACAAACCAGTGGTCTTCTTTAAAGTAAACTTTCCTTAAGTTGATTAGCAACTTTTAATACAGTTCTTCATAAAATACAGAGGCAATAATTTTTAGATGCACACTACTCAACCAACATATAAAGAGTTCAAATTTAAGAAACAGGTTGAAAATGCAGGAAACTGTAGAATCTCACACTGGCATTTCAAATACTTTATATTTTTCTTGAAAAAATTTGTTTAAAAATAAATCTCAATTTCAAATTTTGTGAAGAATGGCAAAAGGAGAAATTTCACCAAAATTAATAGTTTTTTTAAGGTTGAAACTTCTACTTTCCAAATTCCTAATACCACATTTCAGCATAACAATTTACTGGGGTTCATTCAAAGTAACCAAAAATTAAAAGAGTGTCATTGAACTATGTGGTTTACTTCTTAATACCTATCTAAAGTTCAAACTATTATGGCATGGCTATATTGACATCTATTCAGAGGCCTTATTCACAGCAAGCAAACACAAAGTTGCAGACTAAGAAGCCTGAAAGAGGATGTTAGATTCCGTAGAAACTGGTTAAGAACATAAGAACATAAGAAGAGCCATGCTGGATCAGGCCAAAGGCCCATCTAGTCCAGTTGCTCACAGCGGCCCCACTGTGTTTGGGAGATCCTGTCTCCTGATTAAAATCCCTGGAGGTTACACATCTCCATCATGGTTTGTAACCTGTGATGGACTTTTCCTCCAGGAATCTGTCCAATCCCCTTTTGAAGGCATCCAATCCAGATGCCATCACCACATTGTGTGGCAGGGAGTTCCATAGACTTACAACGCGCTGGGTGAAAAAATATTTTCTTTTATCAGTTCTTACTCTCCCAGCCCTCGATTTGAGTGTATGTCCCCTAGTTCTGGTATTTTGGGAGAGGGAGAAGAGCTTCCCTCTATCCACTTTACTCATACCCTGCATTATTTTGTATGTCTCAATCATATCCCCCTCACCAACTAAAGAGGCCCAAATGTTTTAGTTTCTTCATAAGGAGGTGCCCCAGCCCAGTAATCATTTTACCACTATGAATATGACAAATTGTAATTGGGGCCTTACTATTGTTTTGTAAATGGCATTATAATGTTAGCTGTTTTATTTTCAATCCCCTTTTTGATAATCCCTAGCATGGAATTGGCCTTCTTCACCGCTGCCACACATTGGGGAGACACCTTCATGGAGCTGTCCACCAACACACCAAGATCTCTTTCCTGATCCGTCACGGATAACTCAGAGCCCATGAGTTGATAGATGAAGTTTGGAATTTTTGCCCCAATATGCATTACTTTACATTTGGTTACATTAAAACGCATTTGCCATTTCTCAGCCCATTCCCCAGTTTGGAGAGATCCTTCTGGAGCTCTTCAATCTTCTCTGGTTTTTACCACACGGAAAAGTTTTGTGTCATCGGCAAACTTGGCCACCTCACTGTTTATCCCTGTCTCCAGGTCATTTATGAACAGATTGAAAAGCACCGGTCCCAGGACAGAGCCCTGGGGCACACCGCTTTCTCTCCATTGTGAAAATTTCCCATTGACACCTACTCTTTGTTTCCTGATCTCAACCAGTTCTCAATCCATAAGAGGACCTGCCCTCTTATCCCCTGATACCCTTTCTCAGAAGCCTTTGGTGAGGGACTGTGTCAAAAGCCTTCTGAAAATCCAGATAGACTATATCAACCGGTTCACCCAAATCCACGTGCCTGTTGACCTATTCAAAAAATTCTAAGAGGTTTGTCAGACAAGATTTACCCTTACAAAAGCCATGCTGATTTTCTCTCAGCAAGGTTTGTTCTTTTATGTGTTTTAAGATTTTCTCTTGGATGAGGCTTTCCACCATCTTCCCTGGGACAGATGTAAGGCTAACCGGCCTGTAGTTTCCTTGGTCCCCCCTCCTTCCTTTTTTAAAAATTGGTGTGACATCTGCTATCCTCCAGTCCTCCGGCACTGTGGCCGTTTTAAGAGACAAGTTGCATATAACCGTTAAGGTATCTGCAATTTCATTTCTCAGTTCCCTAATAACCCTTGGGTGGATGCCATCTGGGCCAGGTGACTTGTTAATCCTCAATTTATCAATTAGTCCTAAAACCTCATCTCTTTTAACCTGTATTTGATTTAATTCTTTAGTCAAGAGGGGCGGCTCAGGCAGCGGAATCCGCTCAAGGTCCTCTGTCGTGAAGACAGACGCAAAGAACTCGTTCAATTTCTTTGCAATGTCCAAGTCTTCCTTAACCTCCCCTTTTCCTCCCTCACCATCCAGAGGGCCAACTGGTTCTCTGGCAGGTTTTCTACTTCTAACATATTTAAAAAAGCTTTTATTATTACCCTTTATATTGCTAGCCATTCGTTCCTCAAAGTCTTTCTTTGCCTCCCTTATCATCTTCTTACATTTCTTTTGCCAGAGTTTGTGATCCTTTTTATTTTCCTCATTTGGGGAGAATTTCCATTTACAGAAGGACCTCTCCTTGCGCTTTAGAGCCTCTCTAACTCCACTCGTTAACCATGCTGGTGTCCTCTTGGACTTAAATGAGCTCTTCTTTCTTTGTGGTATATTCTCTGCACTCTGAAGAGATCCAGATTGGATTCTTCTAACCTTCCCCACTTCATCTCTCATTTCAAAGTTTCCTCATCTGATTCTATGGTTGCACTTTGATCCCATTAAAATCAATGAAGGAGAATGTTGATTGATTTTTATTAAAAACACTTTGCAAGATGATGATTTAAAATCCTCTTCAAATGAAGAGGTGGAGATATCAGTTGGACTTTGGCAAGGAAAGCAATCAGAGCAGAAATTATGTTAATGAGAAGTGTCTGTCTCAGTTATGATGATCATTTTCCAATGGGGGTGTGTGTATGGAAGAAGGAAGTCTGTCGGGTTCCTACTGTGACATTTCCAGCTGGTAGTAATGCTGAGATAAAGGTTCAATTTTCACCATTCTGTGGGAGGAGAAAATCTTCTCTTAGATTCTGCCTCTTGTCTCTGTGTTGGTGCAGTTCATTTGTAAAAATACACATATTAAAATAGAACGGATTTTCCCATTTTGTCTCTGTGTTGTGCTGAATGCATAACCTCCAACCATCTACATAAATACTTATGGCATTTTGGTTTTGTTTTTAACATGGGAGAGGTTTAAACTACAGAAAAAAATCAGAATCGGTGCAATGGGATGCCAAAAAGAAACCAAATGTCCCGCACTTTGAAGGTGGAGAAACTAGCCAGCCTAAGGTGGCATGACTAGTTCTTCTGTTATATGGGCTGGAGTGTCTCTCTATACACAAAAAGAGAAGTGTGTGGGTCAGTGCTGGTGTCATACCTTTACTTTGGAGATTTCTGGGGGCTTCAGATGATGCCATTTTTTGCTTGTGATCCCCCATTATTAGAGATGGGCACGACCAGGAAAAATGATGTTTCGAGTAGTCGTTTGTCGGGATGGGTCCGTTTCGGGTCGTTTCCTTTTGTCAAGGAAATTTTCAAAAATTTCTCATTTCCGTTTGTCGTTTGTCGTTTGTGTTGGGGTTGGGGTTGGGGTTGGGGTTGGGGTTGGGGTTGGGGTAAGTGGGCTCTGGGAGGCACCTCTCTGGGTGCCTCTGACGTCTGACCCACTAAGAAGGGAAGGGAAGGGAAGCGTTACGCGTAGCCGCTGCGTACCATACATTATGTTAGTGTTGAGGGATAAGTGGCAAAGGCACCTCTCTGGGTGCCTCTGACTCACTAAGAAGGAAAGCATACTGGCGTACTGGCGTACAGGTTAGGGGTAGGGGTAGTGGGTTCTGGCTGGGAGGCACCTCTCTGGGTGCCTCTGTGACCCACTAAGAAAGGAAGCGTACTTGCGTACGGATCTGGGTTAGGGTTGGGGTTAAGGTAAGGGCTAGGCTTAGGGTTACGGTTAAGGTTAGGGTGGGTTAGTGGGCTGCACCTCTGGGTGCCTCTGACCCACTAAGAAGGACAGTGTACTGGCGTATGGGTTAGGGTTAGGGTTAGGGTTAGGGTTAGGGTTAGGGTTTGTGGGCTTTTTATGCCCTCTGGCACATCCAGAAGTCTCAGTAAAAACCTGGCCATGCGATTGGTGGAATGGGTCCAAAAATTTGCATGGTCCCATCCCATGGCCAGCCCATCATTGTGCAGGTGTAAAAAAATAAAAATAAAAATAAAATAAAATAAAATAAATGGAGACATTTTATTGCAAGAAAAACCCACTGCTGCTACTATAAAAAAATCAGGCATTTAAAATACCTAATTTTCAAATGTTTCTGTGGTGCTTTGGTGGGTTTTTGGACCACGATTTAAAAATAAATATTGCAGTTGCCATTTTGGATTCCCCCACTGCATGGCAAATGGAGACGACGAGGATGCCCCCCCCAGCCTGCTACCAGCAGCCCAGGACAGGAGAAGGGGGGAAGGCCAGGGACCCCCCCAGAAACCACCCCTCTCTGGTAGGTGCCCTCACTGAGGAAGGCATATTTTCGCCTGCTTTTATGGCCTGGAATCGGGTTATTTTATTATATTTTTAAAACTTTTTTTCTGTGCTGCTTGGCATCGTGCGATCGCCACGATGCCATGAACGACAACGAAAAATCAGACCCAATTTATCTTTATCGGGTCGGGTTCAAGGTGGAGCGGAGTAATTCTCGTTACCGTTACCCGTTACGTAACGATAACGAGAACCGAAAACGGAAATGAGATTTTCGCCGCTCCGTGCCCATGCCTACCCATTATATTCCCACCACTTTTTCTTACAATTGAAAATCCATGGCAGGAAAGAGATAGAATACTTGCAGTGTATCTACTAACTCTTAGCATGACATTCCAACCTACAGTATTTGGAAAATGTATTTTCGAGGAAGTCCCGCCCACTAAGACATGCCAGCAGCCTGATCTTAGAGCTCTGTGCCGCGATCCAAAAAGAGCTTTAAAACTACTGTTTAAATGCCGTGGTGCCGTGAGTAATGCATCAATAAATTACTCGGGTGTCAGGAGAAGCAATATATATGTTTTTCTAGACTAGATAAGCCTGATTTATAAGCAAAAGGAGCTACTTTCGGTTTTGCCTGCTTTGATTCTGCTGGCCGCTGGCTGCTTAGAAAACTGAATCCCGGCTGTTTGGAAAGTCACCAGATGATTACAAATACTTAGACTGCCTGATACCTGCCTTTTGTCTAATTATATGCCGGGTAAAAGAGCAAAAAAGAAACTCCAGCCTATAGGTTGGACTAGGAAATTATCTGATACAGCACACAATCGCCCAGCTCTACAGCGTATCGAGCAGCCCTCAGACGACGGAGGGGTAAAAATGGCGTCAGGATCTGAGAAAGGAAAGAGGGAGACTACCCCTCCTCCCACAGATCAAGACTTCATGAAGGAACTGCGTTTAATGAGGACGGAGCTAGCTAGCATCATGAGTGTTAATCAACAGGATGTGATCCGCAGAATGGATGGCCTTTCAAAGGATCTTCAAAGCACTAAACAAGATTTATCACATGAAATAAAGTTAAATGGCCAGCGGCTTGATAATTTGGCAGGAGAATTTAAAAATCTGGAGATACGTGTAACTGAAAACGAAACTCAAATTAACTCTCAGAAGCAGGCTTTACTGAAAATAAATAAGAAACCGACTTATATTGAAGATTATTCTCGGAGGCAGAACGTCAAACTGATTAATTTTGTTATTCAAAACAAGGGGGCATCATTAAAACAGGAAGTTTTAACCTGGTTTAATTCCTTTCTGCCCAAACAACTAGAGGACGACGATTTAGAGAGAGTTCACTATCTGGGCAAGTCAAGAGATGGGGCCCCAAAACCAGTGATAGTAAGATTTGCTTCTTATGTAAATAAAGAGCGTCTTATGTCTTCAATTAGAGCCAATCCTAATATTCTGAAGAGAGGAGGTGCAACTCTGCAAGTTTTTCAAGATTTTTCTAAAGAAACTGCTGATTGGCGTAAATCGATGAGACCAGTCACAATCATATTAAGGAAGAACAACTATCGCTATTCTTGGGGTCACCCCTATTTTTGAAAGTTTGGAAAGGCTCTGTTCAACACACTATCTACTCTCTAGAAGAAGGCCAACATCTTCTTGAAGCATGGAACATACAGGATGACTCAGGTTCTGCCTGTTCTCCCCGGGAACTTCAGTGGCAACATCAGGACAGTGAATTTCTCTCTTTTACTCCGACTCCAGGAATCTTCGATGAAGATGAAGAATATTTGAAACTCATTTAACTTACTCCTCTCTCTTTCCCCCTCTCTCACCTCCTATCATCCCCTTTGTTTTTTTCTTTTACTCTTTTCCCCCTTTTCCCTTTCACTTCCCTTCCCCCTCCCCCTTTTTTTTTTTTTTTCTTTTTTTTTTTTTTTTTTCCAATTTTAATTTTTGTTTTTGGGATGTTTCTTTTTCTTTTTCTTTTCATTATCCCTTTTCTTCCCTTTCCCCCTCCTCTCCACCCTTCCCTTTTTTGTTTTTGTTTGTTTGTTTGTTTGTTTTGAGGAGGGCGGTGGTGGTGAGAGGGTGGTTTAGAGGGGGGTAGAACAACTTATAGAATTTTCAGTAACACGCTACTTAAGAGTTAAGGAGATCTAGGCTGGCTAATGTCTGTGGACGACTTCCTCCCTCCCATCCCCTTGATGCACATGCTAAACAGTATGATAGCTGGTGGGGTGGGAGAAAAGAATAGTTTTTTAGGGTGGAGGATTAGATTTATTTTAGTTTATTTTTTATTAATTGATGGTGTTTTTACTTTTGTATGCACAACGGGACCATTCCAGAATATTGAAACCAAAAGAAATAGGTTATGGGAAAGTTTATAAAATTAGCAACCTTGAATGTAAAAGGTCTGGGGTCATTTTCGAAGAGAAATAGAATTGAAGCGATGATTAAAAGGCACAAAATAGATATTGCCTTTTTGCAAGAGACTCATCAAATAAGAGATGGTATTAATGAATTAAAAATTTCAAATGTTGATATTTATGAAAAAAGCTTTGGCACATCTAAAGCAAGAGGGGTTGCCATTATAATCTCAAGGAATTGTGAATGTGTTGTTGAAAATGTGGTAAAAGATTCAGAAGGTAGATATATAATATTGCAAGTTCTAATGGGGAAAGATCATTATACTTTGGTTAATTTGTATGCACCAAACGTTAACCAAGGCCGCTTTTACAATCTCCTTTGGGATCAGATTGAATTGGTTAAAAAGGGGTATTTAATAATGGCAGGGGATTTCAATATGGTCTTAGATAAAATTAAAGATAAATCGGTATGTAAAAAGGAAGAGTGGAGGACAAGACATACAACTCTAGCAAAGTTTATAAATACAACAGGATTGAAGGATGTCTGGAGAGAACTGAAAGGAGATGAAATAAAATACACCTTCTACTCACCAGTGCACAAAACCTATTCTAGGATAGATTTTGTGTTTGTTTCACAAAGCCTAATACCCAAGATAAATAATACCGAAATTGAGATCATAAAAACATCTGATCATGCTTTAATGTCGATTGATTTAGCAACAAATAAAAATTATAGAGAAGCTAAAAGGTGGAGAATGAATTTAAAAATATTTCAATATCCAGAAGTGCTGGAAAAGGTCAAAAAGATTGGTTGGAAACTTGGGATATAAACGAAAAGGCAGGTAGCCAAACGCCAATCATATGGGACACCCTGAAAGCGGTAGCTAGAGGCCTTATCATAAAAGAAAATATTAAAACTAAAAAAACAGGAAGAACTCAATAAAAGAAAATTAGAAAAACTAATAGCAGATTTAGAATCCCAATTTTTTCTTACTAAGGATAATAAGATATTGAGGTTGATTGAAGCAAGGAAAAAGAGTTAGAAGATCTAGATTTACAACAAACACAAAGGAATCTTCTGTACCTAAAAAGAAATTTTTTTGAATACAGCAACAAGAACTCAAAACTTTTAGCCAGATTAGCACAGAAAAGACAAGACAAGAATACAATAGGGATTATAAAAGACTCCTCAGGTAAGACATGCACACAAATGAAGGAAAAGTTGTCAGCTATACAAGAGTTTTATCAGTTGTTATATACTACAAAAATAAACCTAAGGAGGATATAGAAAGGTATATCACTAAGAATTTAAAGAGGGTCTTGGAACAGGAAGATATGCTGGAAATGGAAAAGCCTATTACAGATCAAGAGATAAGCGAGGTAATAGACAAATTAAAGAATAATAAAACGCCCGGAGTGGACGCTCTGGGACCTGAATTTTACAAACTTTTTAAAGCAGTATTAATACCTAAATTAAAGAAGCTATATAATGAAATTTTGGATGGAGAACAAATTCCGAGATCTTGGACCCATTCTTTAACTATTTTAATTCCAAAACCTAATAAAAATTTAATGGATATTGGGTCATACAGACCAATATCCTTATTAAATCAAGATGCTAAGATTTTCACAGCAATTTTGGCTAAAAGAATGAATAAATTTATAGCTAAATATATTAAAGAGGATCAATGTGGTTTTATCAAAGGTAGACAAATGGCAAATATTATTAGAAGGAATTTGAATGTTCTTTATGAAATGAGTAAGAGTACTACTAAAGCTGGGATGTTATCTCTAGATCTTTATAAAGCTTTTGATTGTGTTCAATGGCCCACATTAAAAATATTGTTAAAAAAAATGGGATTTGGGAAATCCTTTTTGGGAGTAATAAATCAACTATATTCAATGGGCACTTCCTCAATAATAGTTAATGATGGATTGACTGAACAAATCACCCTAGGCCGAGGAACTAGACAAGGATGTCCTCTTTCTCCAGTCCTTTTTGTATTGTTATAGAGCTCCTGGCAAATGCCATAAGGGACGACAAATTTATTAAAGGTATAGGGAAAGATGGGGCAACTAAAATTAGTTTATTCATGGGACCATGCTCTTTTGACTATTGTAAACCCAATAGAGAATATTCAAAGAGTAAAAACTCATTTAGAAGAATTTGGAGAAATAACAGGATTATGTGTAAACTGGCAAAAATCAGAGAGTTTATTCTTCAATTATGGAAAACATGACTTAAAGATGATTGAAAAATCTGGACTTAAACCGGGAAAAAGCATTAAATATCTAGGATTAGAACTCCATAAAGAATTTACTAAAACTAAAGAAAGAAATATTTCAAATTAGAAGAGGAGATGAAAAACAAATTATTATCCTACTCTAAACTAAAATTATCGTGGTTTGGCAGAATTGCATTGATAAAAATGAAAATACTTCCAAAAATTAACTTTATTTTTAAAATGTTACCGGTTCAGTTTTTAGAAAAGGAAATTAAAACTCTCCAAGACATGATAAATAGGTATTGTAATGCAGGGAAAAAAATCAAGAATAAATAAAAGTCTATGGTATAGATCTCAGAAAGAAGGAGGAATAGGTATACCCAATATAAAAAATTATTATATAGCCAATCAACTTAGTTCTTTGGGGGAAATTCTTTTAAACCACAGAAGTTAATATGGTGGGAGCAAGAGTCTTTGGATATAAAGGGGGAAATAA
Source organism: Phrynocephalus forsythii (assembly GCA_029282475.1). Classification (NCBI taxonomy): domain Eukaryota; kingdom Metazoa; phylum Chordata; class Lepidosauria; order Squamata; family Agamidae; genus Phrynocephalus; species Phrynocephalus forsythii. Next base: position 158,354,854 of record JAPFRF010000001.1, on the reverse strand, counting down.
ACACATTTTTATTCACGGAAGTTAAAAACAAAGTAAAGATTGACAACCCCCTATTGAATAGTTTAATTGCTACATGGAGAACATATAGGAAAATCTTGTCTCCGAAGGGATCCCCACTGGCTTTAGTTACTGACTTGGAAAGCTTTCCAGACAACTTGAAGCATTATTTGGAGTTATTTAAAATTAAGAAAATAGCTAGACTAAAGGATTGGATGCTCAAGATTAAAACAATTCAGGATATAAAAATATTTTGCAACCCAGTGATTTAACATGGTTAAATTATATTCAACTAGGAAAATGGATAAAGGACTGGGGAAAGAGAAATAATCAAATCAGAGAATGCACAAAATTTGAACATTTCCTACTATCGCTTGAGTCTGAACAGGAAAATTCAGAGAAAGGAATAACACGTAAAATATATAAAATACTAGGGGAATTATCAGAAATGAAGGAGTTAAACACCTTGAGAGAAGTTTGGAACCAAGACCTTAATGTACAGATAGAGAAAGAAGACTGGAAGAAAATTTGGAATATGAGAATTTTGAGATCATTGTCAGTCAGGATAAAAGAAAACTACTTCAAATTGGTTTCCAGATGGTATTTAACCCCAGTAAGACTAAATAGAATGAATCCTGCTTACTCTAAGATATGTTGGAAATGTGAAAAGAGCTTGGTACTTACTTGCATCTTTGGTGGGAATGTGAAATAGTCCAAAGGTTCTGGAAAAAGTGTTTTTAGAGCTAAGTAATATGATTAAGATGGATATAGATTGTAATCCAGAGATAGCATTATTATCATTGTTAACAAGTAAAGATTATGTTGTTACAACAAAGGAACTAATAGCAAATTTTATGACAGCTGCTAGATTAATTATAGCAAAAAATTGGAAGTCAAAACTAGAATTCAAGATGGAAGACTGGTATAATGAACTTTGGGATATAGCTATAAACGATAAACTGTCCTGCAGTTTAAAGGTTAAACGAGGAGAAATGAAAAAAGACATTTTCTACGATATCTGGGGTAAATTTTTAGATTATGTACTAGTCGAAGGAAAAGGGAAAGAGTCCACGAATATCTCACAACAATTCTGGAGAAGAGAACTTTAAGAAGACTACTAGAAGAATAGAAGATGGAGCAACGAATAAGAATGTATGGATGGCCCCGTGGGATGGGGGTGCACTTATATTGTTTGTTGTAGTTTTTTTTTACTTTCATTTTTTATGTCATTGTATGTAGTTTAAAATTTAATAAAAAAACATTTAAAAAAAAAAGGAAAATGTATTTTCAGGTTGGCTATTTAGCTTGACATAATAAAGACTCTCAAAACCGCCTACAATAAGAAAGGTATGTGGTTCCTTCAAAATGTATTTGAGTCATTCCACATTTGAGATTATGGAGCCAAAGCCATACCAGTCACCCACAGGAGGATTAGAAACATTGACATTACCAATGCCTTGAGCCTTATTCAGGAGGCAACAGGTAGCCAATGCAGGTAAGCCAGGATGGGTGTGATGTGGTCAAACCTGCCCGCACCAACCACCAGCCTGGCAGCCGCATTCTATACCTGCTGCAGTCGCAGAACAAGGGTCAAGGATAACCCCATGTAGAGAGTATTACAGTAATCTATCCTCAAGATTACCAGTGTCTGCACTACCTTCCTAACGGAATCCACATCCAGGTGTGGGCAAATATGAGCAATAAGCCTAAGTTGGTTAAAGGCCACCCTGGAAACAGCTGCCACCTGGGCTTCCAGGGACAGAGCTGGATCCAGGATGACGCCCAGACTCCTCACTCTATCCACCAGCTGGAGGGTCAATCCCTCCAAACTGGGGAGAGGACCACTGTACCCATCCTGAGATCCCCCAATGAACAAGACCTCAGTCTTCCTGGGGTTGAGCTTGAGCCTGTTAGTCCTTGTCCATTCCACAACCGCGGCCAGACTGCAGTCAAGGGTCCACCTCCGTTGCAAAGGTAGAAAAGGAGCGATAGAGCTGCATGTCATACTCAGATAGATAGATAGATAGATAGATAGATAGATAGATAGATAGATAGATAGATAGATAGATAGATAGATAGATAGATAGATAGATAGATAGATAGATAGATAGATAGATAGATAGATAGATAGATAGGTCACTTCTGGGTTAACACAGAGGGGCTGTTTTTACATGTCCCTGGGAATGGAACATGGGACTTCCTAAAGAAAACTGTGGACTAATAAATGAATTTACGATATCTGTGCCCTTGCACAGGGGAGGGGGGGGAGAGCCTGGAGAGAAGTGATATAAAATTGAATGCAAGATCTCACTGCTAATTTACTTTCAGTGCAACATTAGATTTGCATCCAGGCCTTTATGGCACACATTTATTGCATTGAGGAGCCTACTGATGAATGGCATACATCTGTAATTGTGTTAGGATTTGGTTTTGTGAGAATGTTTCAGTAGATATGGAAGAGAACCATAAAGAGTATGCCAGGAACTTACATCCATACCTCCTTGTTTATATGGAATACCATTCCCTTTAGACAAAATGGAGACCCTGTCCTTCTCCTTGGGTGTCACTTGATGCAGTAATTTGTACAGAGCATATCACAGTGCACCCAGGCACAACGTCTAATGAGAAGGCATCTGTGATATATGTTCCACCTGTACCAATTTTCCTAGCCTGCATGTGCAGGTTACCTAGAGTTTGCTTTGGGCCACTTAGATGAAGGCTGAAACCAATTTTTTTTTGTAAGCAAAGATTATATCACAAATGTACAGTATGATTCTTTCCTTCATTTGAGTGTGTTGGTGCTTGGTTGTTGTTGTTTTTTTTACACTAAATCATTTATTTCTGCCTGCTGCTTCTTCTTTTAATCTGTTTTACAGAAATTTGAGATTTGACAGTCAGGGTGATACCAGATTTTCGGCGACAGAGAACTGAGAACTACATCTGAATTTCTTTGAAAGCACAAAGCATCTCTTTTTATTTATTTGCTATGTTTATACATCACCTTTCTGTCAAAGCATCAGAGCCTATTCACAATTTTAAATCATGGCATATCACTTAATAGACACTGCAAAAAAGAACACTGAGCAGGAGCAAGAAAGGAAACCCAATAAATTCAGGCAGTGGGGCTATAGCAGGAACTGTAAGAGTAGAAGTTAAATACGAATTAAGAAGTCCTTCTGACAGCATGCCACACGTTAAAGCTTTCTAGCTCTCTTTTGCCAGCACTGACAGGCAGAAGCTGTCCAACATTTCAGAGAGAAGAGTCTTCACCAGTCAAGTCTCGAAACTGAACCTGGTACCTACTGTTATGATTGGCCCCTGCTGAATCTGTGGGGAGACTCCCCTGCCTTGTACCAGTTCTTCTTAAGCATCCAGATAAAAGAGTTGTATTGTAGTTGGGGGGAGGGGTGATTGGAGGAAACAAGACAAAGGACAAAACCATTTCTTTTTCACTTGCCAAAAAATCAACAAAAAGAAGCCCCTCTGCAAAGGCTTCACTAGTGCAACTTTAAAAGCACAAATGAAGGGACGAACATACACATGAGAATGTGTGACTCTAAAAGGACATATGCATATGTAAAGGTGAGAAATATCTGCAGGTGACAGAGAGCTGGGAAAGAATAAATGCAAGCTGTTTTTAAGGAAGCTTTAGCAGGTGTCTGCTCTTTCAGGTTCAAGTTTTCGAGACCAATCCTACACACCCTCTCTTCATTATTTCTGGTGGACAGACTCAAAAGGAGCTGTCCCCAACCTCTTTATTTCTTCCAAACCACATCGCCGCCTTTTGCTTAAAACCTTCTGGGAATCTCCTGCTCATTCCTTTTCGCTTCCACCTCCTCTAGCCAAACAAAGCAAAACTGCATGGGAGCATAAACGTTTTGGCTGGGAACTGGGAACAGACAGCAAATAAATCTTCATTTTCTGGGTTTTTTTAAAGGCAACTCCTCCCCACACCTCTTCCAAAGTCACCCTTCTGACGTGTGGGAAACTTCAAGCCCCGGTTCCCCCCCCCTCTTTCAGAAACTTTCAACAAAACAAAGCCCCCCCACCGCCTTTTGGAGCTGTGAATAGCGGATTTGGTTTGGTGTAGCTCCGGCCGCTCGTTTGGTTTGAGCTGATGGAGGTGGCTAAATGGAAGGTGATGAGCTGGGAAAGCCTTTGGAAAAACATCACTCTGGAACAGTTCAGATTACTTTGGCAGCAATTTTCCTTTTCATAAAACCCAACAAGTGGGTTTAAGGGCTATACCAGTTGCTCTTAGCCTTTATGGCCAGAATCAGCGGAAGCCGGTAGGCTTACTTCCGGCTAAGTAAGCTCAGAAGTGGTTGCTCACAGGCTGCTCTTTCTCCAGGATCTGACAGCATCTGCTTAGACCAGGGTTATAATAATCTTAGAACTACAGAGCTGGAAGAGACCCTATAGATCATCAAGTCCACCCCTGTCATGGAGACACTGGGGGGAACTGAATTCCCAGCATCTGCCTTAACCATTGAGCTACCCAGTTCTTCCATTCCAGGCTTTTGGTAATTCTATGTTCATTGCATTTCAATGAAAACTCCAATCTAAAACTTCCCAACTTGAAGCTGAGTTAAGAACACCAGGGCGTTGCTTTCCATTGGCATCGGTAGATGCTTCAATTCTCTGTTCATTTTTTCTGAAGTTGGTAATCCTGTTTATCTGTTTTAGGTAACACAAAATGGAAGGGAAGAGTCTTGCAATATAGTTAAGGTTGGTGTATTTAAGAAACAGATAAATATTTTTACAAATCTTTTTCACCTGTTCACTACCTTTTACTAAACCAATATTGCCATCGTTTTAGTAGATCAAAATCTTGTAACTTAATTTAACCAATTCACCATAGGTCAAAATTGACTTGATGACAGATTTATTATTATTATTATTATTATTATTATTATTATTATTATTATTATTATTATTATTATTATTATTATAATAATAATAATAATAATAATAATTTATTTATTTATTTATTTATTTATTTATTATACTACAGTAGCCCCCCGCCACAATGTGGTTCATATATTACGGTCTCAGTATATCATGTTTTTTCTTGAGAGAAGAAGGCTTCCAAAGAGAAGTTTTAAACTCCTTCCTGGCACCTCAGCAAACAAACCTGGGACTGCTCCTGCTGGGTGCGCTTGCATAGAGAGGTTTTTTTACCCCCTCCTGACACCTCAGCAAACAGACCTTGAGCTCCTGAGGTGTCAGTTGGGGATTAAAAACCTCTCTTTGAAAGTGGAGCCGGCAGGAGCAGCCCTTGCTGAGGCGTCTGCATTTCACTTCCAAAGAGAGGTTTTTTTACTCCCTCCTGACACCTCCGCAAATAGAGCTGGGGCTGCTCCTGCTGGCTGCAATTGCAAAGACATGTTTTTAACCAACCCCTATCACCTCATCAAACTAACCTTGGGCTTCTAAGCTGCTGTTTCCAAATAGAAGTTTTTAAACCCCTCCTGACACCTCAACAAACAGACCTAGAGCTCCTGGCAGCAAAATTTGCTGAGGTGTCAGGAGGGGGTTAAGAACCTCTCTTTGGAAATGCAGCCGGCAGGAGCAGCCCAATGTCAGTTTACTGAGGTGTATGCATTTCACAGATTTTCCTTTATCATGGGTGGATTAGGCACCAAACTCCTGCAATAAATGGGGGAGTACTGTACTACCACAATCACCAATACTACTAATACTACCAATTCATTAATTGACTAAAGATTGTGGCAATAACTATAATACAATGAACACATTTATAATCTAGGCTGTGTTTTGTTAACATGCAGTACGCAAACACATCAAAAAGGCTGGCAACTATAGGAAGATGATGTCTCCATATCTCAGCTGGAGCAATATAGATAAAACACTTATATATCTTTCTGATCCTGTGTTTACAGGGCAGTCATAATTCGACAATGTCCCAGATGACGGCCACCATGAATGGTATTAGAAACAGTAGTAGAAGACCCAAACCAATGGAGAAATTAAGAAATCAAAGTATGCTAAATTCAAAACTTCAGTTTAGTGATATACAGTGTCTATGCCCACACCAAGCTAGCCATGGTCAGTTTGGTCTTAATTCCCAATAGTCTTAATCCGGAAAAGGCAGGATTCAGTACACCTCCAATCAACTCATCTTCAGTTCACCTGACCCTTGGTCCATCTTGGCTAGTTTTCTTTGCACTCTAAGGAACTTGAAATGTTGGCCTTCATTGATTTGTGAATAGGACTGCTTCATGCCCTGAAAGGGAATGGTGGGAGGGCTCCTTTTCCATTTGTAAATGAATGAAACTTGCTAGAATACTGCAAGTTTGAGTCCAAGAAGCAGTTAGGCTTATTTCATCTAACTGTGCTCATTTCCATGGAAGTGGGTTGCCCTTTGATCAGTGGGATTGACTTAAACTTTTAAAAAAGGATAGAAGAACAAAGGAACAGCAAAAAGGGGTTAACCAACTATCTCTTGGGGAAATGACTGAGCACATTCCCCACTGTAATCAGTAGGCATCAGCTGGGGCTCAATTGGGTTGTACAACGCTGATATGAAAAAGCCATTGCCTGTGTTGGCATCCAGGGATTTACACCTGGGTCTGAAAGACTCGACTAGATATCCATGTGAACAGAGCACAAGTACTGAGGTCGTTCAGACTTCCTCCAATTGATGGTCAACCTTGAACTGCTGTCAGGAGACTCAAGGCGTGTCTCCGTTGTTCCCCAATGAACTCGATAGGAGGTCAATGTTTTCCATCCACTTGTCTCCGCTTTCGTAGGAAGAATTACAATTGCCAGGAGCTGGGCTAGGTGAGGAGGTGTTGAGGTCATTTTTCTTGCAATTCGTATTACAGAAAGGGTGTTCTTCAGTCGCCAATAGTCGAGCCCAGGGTGGAACGAAGGCAAGTGAAGCGGACTCCCCCTTCCCATGTCCCTGGAGTGAAGTTGTCCAGCCACGCAGTTCTTGAGAGGTGATCGTGGCCCCTTGTGATCGTTTCCTTTTGCTATCCTTCGCTCCTGGTTCTTCAGAAGGAAGGCTGCGGGAGAGGAATTGGCCGCCTTCATCGAGGGAAAAGGGAAAAGGCAAAAAAGACGCCCCGAGAGAAATCCACGCCGCACAGCAGCACATGGGGAGAGGGGTCGACAGAAACTGCCCCGGTCAAACCAGAAAATCCATTTCGTGTTGCTGTTTGGAGTTTCGCGTCTTTTGCCAGGTCGGAGCCACAGTCGGTATTGATGGCAAACGGGCAGGTGTGCGCCTCTTCTGTTGGGCTTCATTTGACTTTTCGTTTACACTGGCTGCCTCGACTAATTCCGGGTTGCCGGCAAACAGATCAGTCTCTCCTGGGCTCACGTCTTAGATTCCCGTCTATTAACAGGCTGATCCTTGTTTATTTAGAGACTCGAGGCTGCAAAGCTTGTGACTGACTACGAGCAAAACACCTCCCTGCGATCCGGCTGTTTGGTCCCCATCAGCAGCATCACCACCAAGGAAGGGAAAGTCAAAGGAAAGTCATTCCACTGGAGCTCGAAACAGAGGAATTTGAATCGGCTTTTCACCCTCTCGTTCACTGCGTCCCTCCATCAAAATAAACGGGCAGACTATACCCTAAAGAAATGATCAGAAATGAAGACACACCAAAAGTTTGTCATTTCCTTCTTTTAGGGTGACCTGTTAGAGAACAACAACCCTATATTTCCTTGCAATTGCCAAAGTCGGATCTTACTCAATTTATTTAGAAGTAAAGTGCCTTTGAAATCAGGCATGATTCAGCCCCAGGTCCCTACCTAAAAACAGGAATGGATAACCTTTGGCCCTCAGCGTATTTTAGACTACAGTACTCATCGGCCCTTGTTATTCAGACTGTTAGAATATATTGGCCTTGGTCTGAAACACCTGGATGCTTAGTAGAATCACAGAATCAGAAGGGCATATATACCTAACATGACCCCTAATGTAGGAAAGCAAAACCTAAAATCCAGCCCTTCAGAGGATGTAGATTTTATTCAAGATATAAGATAAAATATAGCTGTTGATCTTTCAGGTGTCACAAAGTATTTTGTTTGGGTTTTTTATTTGTTTGTTTTGTTTGTTTTTGTTTTTGTGTTGTGTGATATGTTTGTACAGACTACTTCTTTGGAAAGCTACAGCTATGAAATCCAGTATCCTTTCTACATTTCAATCTGGATGGGTCTGGTCTGCAAACAATAAATTAGGAAGTTTCCTGTATAACTCTTGGTAGAGACAAAAATTTGTTACACTTTCTTGTGAGTAATCTCCACTGAAAACCATGGAACACTCTTGAAAATACTATGCTCCACAATCACAGATCACTTTGCTTATAGAACATTGTAAAAGACAAATGAAATCATGTTTGTGCCAAGTATATTTAAAATGTTTTAATAATTATGTGTATTATGGCATACTGCAAATATATATTATTCTGCCCTTATGCTAATAAGGTCACATAATATATAAACCAGTCTTGGCTTTCAGATATGCATATATTGTTAGGTATATGTAAAGAACAATCAGAATAGATGTCTTAAATCCAGAGGTCAGAAATAATATTTTTAATAATGCAGTTCCCAATCTGCATGAACACTGGATTCTGCAAATTCTACTCCAATAACAGTTTTTTTCCAGTTTTTTCTAACTGGGACTATGTTAGTACAATAATGTAGTTTTGCTTCAACCATTCATTTATCCCTATTCTGTGAACATAATGTCCAATCTTATAAATCCTTTATTGGGTGTACAGGGCCTCTACATGAACTTCCAGAGTGAAGCTTTCCATTAACATGGTTATTTATGAGTTAAGTATACTTGCTCCTATGGCTTATTTAATTTTAAAATTCAGAAGTAACAATCCTTAAGATGAAGTCACAAATAATCCAATTAAGGAAAATGGGGTGGGAGGGGGCAGTAAGATTTGTAAGGTCATAAATGAATATGGGACTCCAACCAATATGCTGGAAGTCAGGGCTAGGTTTACAGCCCATAAATATATTTGAAGACAAATTGTTCTTGATTACAGTTCTTTCCAGAAAAATGAAATTTCTCTGCAGTGACACTCTCACCTTGATAATCCAGAGTAGAAGTAACTAACCCACTATTTGAGTGGGACTTACCCCACAGAAATATGTTTATTAGGCCTAACATTGTGTGTCTGTAGCTCCCATGGGTTTTCAAGATCAACGTGGGAAAGTGGCAGCATGATTGTTCTGCTGTACATATCCTCTAACAGCCATACCTGGGAAGCATTAAACCAGTCAGTTGAAGACATTGCACATCCTTTCATCAAGGGGGACAGATGTACTAAACGTCTATTAGCCATTGGTATGTGGGATGCCTTTGTTTAGAGCAGAGTTTGAAAAAATGCTTTTTTCTCTAGTGCTGAACCCACATGAGTAATATCAACTAGTGTTTTCAGCCTCTGATCCCAAAAGACATGGTGCTCTCCAAGGTCATTTTTCTTACTCCACTCTGATTCAAAAGCAACATAACTGGAAATATTAGTTGCTAAGAGAAATTTAAAGAGAAAGTGATGGGGGTTGTTTTTACCCCTTGCTGCCAGGCTTCCCAGAGACAACTCACTGGACTCTGTTAGGAGCAAGAGAGCATACTAAACATATCTTTAAATCAAATACAGCAGGGTTAGTCCTATAGTTTCTTCTAGACCATTAGAAATAAATCCCATCAACATATTTGGGATTTTATTAAGAGTGAACTGGAGAGGCAAATCAGTTTGTTTTCGTTTGTGAGCACTCTTGAAATCCAAGAGGGACTTTTCAGTGGTTGCCTCTAACTGTAACATATATCTCTTGCCTTGCCACAATACTATGAACTGTTCAGCTCAAGATGTTACTGACCTTTTTATTCCCTCAGGCTTTCCATTTGCTCTATTTATTTATTTTAGAAATAGCACTGTTGTCCATAACTGGTTGTGTCTACTTTTAAACTGTTGTTTTGAGTTTCTGTAGCTTCTGCCTATTCTTGTGTGTGGCATTCTAATCTTTGTTTTTAACAACCAATAAAATGTGTAAAACAAGTAAAGAAATGATATTGATTTAAAGAAACTGCTTTGAATCACTGCATCACTGAGGTTTGCTTAAGAAATTGGGACAGCAGATTTCTTTCACTCCAACAAGTTTGGCTCTGCACCCTACCAAACTTTAAAGGTGGCATAACTGCATTATTTTCTAAATCATATAAAAATTCTTTTAAAAAACAGTGGACTGATTCCTAGGACAGATCTCAGATTTATCATTGGAAATGGTGATACAGTCCTGAAACCACACTGAAACCACATTCTTTGTAAAATTTGTGGTGTAGATGGGAGGGGGGGTTGACTGAGGCACAGTTTACCTGGAGCATCTCAAACCTGAGGGGAAGAAAACAGATGAGAGCAAGTAGTGTAAGCAGAGAAAATAGAAGTAGGTAGACCCGCTGCATTTGGATGGGCAGAGCCCCTATCATTGCTGGGGGACTAGATTTTCCATCATTTTTCAAAGAGCCGGGAAACTCGGTGGCATCCGTTTCCAGGGCAATTCCAGTCCTGGGATCCAGAGCTAGAAGCAATGTTTGTGGGCGTGAGACTGAAGAGTAAGGCTGTTGTGTTTTTGGCCGATCCAAATTAAATTAGAAAACCAGGTGCGATGGCTTTGTTCTTCACATTTGCCAAGAGCTATAATTGTGTTGTTCTCCATCATCTGATCTGTTTGGAAACAGGGTGTGTGTGTGGTGATTGTGGTGGGGTACTCCCCTAAATTTTGGACTAGAGCTCCATGAACAACAGTCCCACACTTTACACGAACACACACACCTCTTCCTACAAGTGTACAACACACACATGTCCTCTCTCTCTCTCTCTCTCTCTCTCTCTCTCTCTCTCTCTCTCTCTCTCTCTCTCTCTCTCTCTCTCTCTCTCTCTCTCTCTCTCTCTCTCTCTCTCTCTCTCTGTGTGTGTGTGTGTGTGTGTGTGTGTGTGTGTGTGTGTGTGTGTGTGTGTGTGTGTGTGTGTGTGTGTGTCCATGGAGTTTTCTTGGGAGCAATACTGGAGTGGCTTGCCAGTTCCTGCTCCATGCAAAATACTCTCCGTGTCCGGACCTTGAACTGCTTGTTGAGAAACGAGCTTTAAATGAGAGCCTGCTGCAATGATTGTTTATTTTTATTATTATTTTTCTTTAAGTTAGGGCTGTAAAGTTTATTATTTGATTGACGATATCTTAATAGATTGCTTTCGGCCGTTTTTAATGGTATCTGTTTTTGACTCATGAAGTAAGCCAACTTGGGAGAACGGTGTTGTCTTGGGAGAAGGACGGGGCATCTGTGAAAGAAAGGTACAACAAAATAAGTACTAAATAAATAAAGCAAGCCACCAAATGGTCGCCCACTCGCCCTCCTTCCTTGGGTGGGCTGTCTTCAGTCGTTCTGTCCCTCCTGGATACATGGCCAGGGGATTCTCGGGGCTTGTGTGGGCCACCTGAACTGGAGAAGAGTCGCGGACGGAGAAACCCTCTCCTCATAGACAAGGAATCCGCTTTTTCCCAGTTCCTTGCCCCCCGGCGGCACTTCTACACACAACGAGGACATCACCTCACGGCCGTCTTTCCTGTCCGCCGACAGAAAATTCCATCTACAGCTGCCCGAGGTTTCGCGCATGCTAGGTCATAGCAGTAGATGGAGGCCTCAGGGTGGGCTGTTCCACTACGGACTATAATTTTTTTTAAATTACTTTTTGATGTGAAGTAAAAAAATAAATAAATCTAAATTTCTCGGAATTCAAACCTTCACCAAAAGCTTTTATCCCAAACTAGTTTTTGGTTTTCAATAATGAGGCATTAAAATGGGATCTCTTTCCCCTCCCGCAAGTCTGAAGTGGAGCAGTCCGTTCTACTTATTCAGGAGGCCCCTTCCCGCCTTCCCGCTTTTCTTTGTTATCGGCGGCTGAACCTCCAGGGAATTTCTCTAGGAAAAGCCACAAAATGCCAACTGGAGTCCCCCAAGGTTTCCCTAGAGCACATGTTCCCAACTCTGGTTCCGCAGACTGTTCTTGGACTACAACTCCCAGAAATCCTGGCCATCACAGATGGTGGTGGAGGCCTCTGGATTTTTTAGTCCAATAGCTTTTGGGGACCTACAGATAGGAATTACTGCTCTGTCCAGAACGTGCCCATCAGAAAGCCTGTGTTTGTGGCAAGAAGATAACATACAGTCATGGCCCTGTAGCATCCGGCAGTAGTAGCACCAGCCATTCATTTCAGACTTATTAGTGGAGGAGTGTGGCAAAGCAGCCCTGGTCATTTCTATTGAAAGAAAACCAGGATATCTGCCTTGATCGCAGATTTTTTCCAGAAATAAAGGCACCTTGGTGTGTCTCCCAACTCTTGAAGTAATAAGGTCGAGATATGATACTTTTTTGCCTAGAGGTGTCAAATCTCTGCAGAGCAATAGATCCCTTTTTAAATTCAGGGATGACATGCGCCATCCTGTCACTGTTTCTGCCTCCCAGCCTACTTCCATAATAGTTCAAAGGTGAAATTAGGATGTCTGTGGAAACCTTTTAGGCAATCCTGACCTGAAAAATAATATGGGGCTGAGAAAATAAGGCATCTTGGACTCCTTTTTCTTGCCATCCTTTCCTTTTTTTGCTCAGCTGGTTGGTCTATGAAATATGTCTCCCAACACAAATTAAAAATGAACCTACTGATTCCCTTCAAGGTTTCATTTGAATGCTTAACAATGTTAATCAAAAGAGGGAGGAGGTAAGGCAAATGTCAGACTGGTGGAAAAACTGATGTGTTTCCTTTCCCTTCTATTTCAACTCTTTCTGCCTTGGATCAAAAACACACATTTCTGCCTGGTATATTTGTTGCACAGGCTCCCCATTCTCCTGTTGAAAAATTTTCACCCCCTTTTCAAAGAACATGTCTCTCCTCCTGTTTTCTTCTCCCGGATAATTCCTCCACCTCTTTTGACAAACTTTTTTCACCATCAGCACCATTGAATTACCTAAAAGGAGCCAAAAAAATCCCAATAATAAACATCTCATAACATTTTTTCATGTTCTGTTGCAGGGTTAAGGTATGGGAAAGGGGTTGTCTGCTGCTTCCTCATTTCATCAGTTCCATCACAAAAGAAGAAATCTCAAGGAAAAGGGGAAAATCTTGTGGCACTTGAAAGACTTGCAAGTCTTTTTTGCCCTAAGTCATATGTACTTCTTTTGCCATAAGTTCCACCCTCAGCAGTGCACTTACTGTTCTTCTATCTGTTATATTAATAGCCTGCTTTTCCAGGCGTCTCATATAGCATTCCTCCTCCCCACTTTATATTCGCAACAACCCTGGGAGGTGGAGCAGGCAGTGATTGTTTGAGTCATCCAGTGGGTTTTAGACCTAGTGAGGATTCCAGTTCTAGTTTTCTGAATCTTAGCCCAGTACTGCAGCCAGTGTATCACAATATCTATGTTTCATTTGAGACAATGAAAAATGAAAGAACCCCTTTGAGGACACCCACCAGCAAATTATAGTAATTTCCCTTTTCTGCCCCTTATTACATCTTTACCTTTTCAGTGCAAAGGCCAATGAATAATAGCAGCTGATGGGAATGGTAGGGCAGGATGATCTATGTAAAGGAACCCAAAGTCAGCAGGAGGTGGGGGTAACTTAATCTGATTTTGTCTCCTTCCCCATTCCCTTGCACTGAGAAGTCTAGTACAGGTCTTTTCTTTCTTCTTAACCTTACTCCTATGCTCTCATGCTTGATCTTCCGATGGCTAAAAGTGTTACCTCTATCAGGCTTTCTAAATATCAGGCAGGAAAGATGACACCTCAGGTACAATAATGGGTGATGATGGTGCTGCTGGTGGTAACAAGAGCTCCAGTTAGTGTGCACACACACACATGCACATGCACACACACACACACACATCTTGCTGTATTTTCCAAAAGCCATAGATTTCCTTAGAACTTTTATGCAAAAACAAAAACAAAAACAGAAAATCATTCTGGATTCTCCCCCCCACACACACACCTTTTTATTCCCTTGTATGAGTAGTGGTAATGTTCGGCAAGAAAGAACAGAGATAATTTACAATCTATTCTAAGGAGAATAATTTTACATTTGCATTACAGTCCAGTTTCAGGTAACCTCTATGTAATATCTGTTCTGTTAAAGACTGAGGGTCAAATCCTATACCCACTTACCTGGAAATAAAGCTTGCTAAACCTAGTATAATGTATTCTTATAGATGCATTTAGAGTACTACTGTGAAGGCTGCTTCCTGGGCTGAGTAATACTTTTGCTGGATTACTGAAGACTTGAGGAGTCAGGTGAACTTTTGAATTCTCCAGAAAACTTAATTCAGCAAAATGAATATAAAATTTAACATTAAAGCAAACTGAAAAATTTGGGCTCGACATAGTATCTATCTGAGCTTCATTGAAAAGCTAAACTTTCTGTTAACTTTTCAGTGGTCCTATAAAGGTATTTATTACACAAACCAAAACTTTCTTTCTGTATGACTTTGCCCATTTTGTACATTTTATACCGGCCAAAAGTGGATTTTCCAAAGGTGTGAAGGAATTGGGGGTTACTGAGCAAATTTCCTTTGCTAGTGTGAAATACAGTTTGTGAAGTAGACTGTCCCCAGACTTTCTATGCATATGACCAGAGGATGTTCTCGGTCTACAGTAAATACAAAACAGAAGCTGGATTTTTAAAAAAATGTCATAGTTGGTTCCTTTAAAATGTTTTAATTTGCTGTGTTTATTAGCTAATTTAGGATTGATTGTACATTTGCTCCAAAGTAAGACCCAGTGTGTTCAATGGACCTTTCTTTTGCATAATCCTACATAGATTTGGTGTATTTTGTATAATCCTACATAGATTTGGTGTATTTTGGTTCAGAGGCCACAAAATATCCCAAAACATTATCTTAATCACATTGGCCTTAAAAGCAGTCCTTCAGAGTACCAACAGTGGGATTTGGTGAGTTTCAGGTGGCAGGTCATTTCATAAATCATAAATCTCTCTCCCTACCTCAGCTTTTAAAAAATAAAATACAGTTACAGCACAGAATAGAATATAGATTCAAATTTGCAAAAAACACATGTAGAAATAATTTTCTTTATTGTTTTGATTTGCATTACTTCAGAGCGTTCTCGCCATCGCTTGTGAAAGCTCCCTAAGCAGTTTACATTCCTTTCCATACAGGGAAGGCGACATAAACCAAACTGATTTATTGTATGCTTAACTATTCTGAAGAAAGACCTCAGAAACCCGTTATCCTCCTTGCAAGTGTGCGGAGAGGTTGGCAGCCTCAAGAACCCATTGTAAACATGCCTTATGCTCTTGTGACGGGGTTTCTCTCTGTGGATGCATTGCCACCAGATTCGCCGCGTTGAATCAACTTGTCGGTAATTAACCCAACAACGTTTTCTCTCTCTCTCTTTGCTACATTTTAGACATTAGATAGGAAATAACCGAGGTTTCAACTCAAGAGAAGGCGCAGTTGTCTTCAGTGGGAACCAAAAGGCGTTGAGCACCGAGTGTAGCGGGGTTTTTGAATCACGCTGCCCGTCCCTACTTATTTCAAGAGGGGAAAATGCCGGAGAAAGAGCTCAGAAGGAGAGCGCTTATGGTTTCTGTGGGAGAAAGGAAATGGGGGGGGGTCAGAGAAAGAGTTGGAGACCTTGATGCTTTTGCTGTCAAGGGGCAAAGAGCTTATGTTCTTAACCTCTGAGGTTTTACACTCTTCTGCCGCCTTGGACATTCCTTTAAGCGCCGCGGTGCCTCAGATGTGTCTCAAGACCCTTCCGTTAATCTCCCACCTCAACAAGAGCTCCTCTTCCCCAGTTCTTCTCAGTCACACCTACCATTTTTTCCCTTTCCAGAAGGAAGCATCCCTTAGGACTAGGAGTAAAGAAGACCCTTGGGGGCTTAGTGGCTCAGAGGACTAGAGCGCTGAAACAGTCAGCTGCAAAGCCGGCAGCTCTGCAGTTCCAATCCAGCTCCTGTCAAGTCAGCCTAGCAGTTCTAAAGCATGTAAATGCAAGTAGATAAATAGGTACCGTGCAGCCATGCACATGGCCACAGACTTGCACAACACTGGCTGTTTGGCTGGAAAACGGAGATGAGCACCGCCCCTAGAGTTGGACACGACTAGCACGCATGGGGGTGGTGGACTTTTTTTTTTTAATCTAAAGAGACCCTTCCGGAATAGCTGCAGGAAAAGGGAAGAAACCAGGCAAGTTATTCTTGCCCCTGGAGTGATGGTGATCATGGGTAGTTGAACCAGGATTTCTACCAAGAAGCAGATACAACGGGCGCCTAAACCTCGTGGGTTGATTCTCCTGCGGCAAGGAGAAGGCAGCGGGGCACATGCGGCGGATGCTCCGGGAGCGCGCATGGGGGGGGAGGGAGGGGGGTCCTTGGTGGCCTGTAGGAAATCTTTTCTTTCCAACCCCTTATTTGTATGTTGATCTACCGCCGCTCTGGCCTTGCGAGGAGGTCCCGCAGAATTCGGACAAAAGGCGTGAAGGCTTGTTTTTCAGCCCAATGTCTGAATGAGAGCCGCGTGTGCCTGTGCCTGTGCGTCCGTGTGTAGGGACTGGCTAAGGACTCCTAAGGGGCAGGCAGGGTGAAAAGATCGCCTGGGATCCGCCGCCGCCGCCGCCGCCGCCGCCGCCCAACCTCTCTGATACATTTCTGTACAAATCGCAAAGCAAGAAAGACCTAGATATGCAACAGGAACACAGGAAGCCTGTTATCCCACCATATCTTCTTTAAATAGAGGGTGAGAGATACAGATGCAATCGTGAGCATATACACTTTTTTTATTAGGCGTTAGAACCCTCCCTCCCTTAGCACCCCCGTTGGGGTGAGTTCTCTTGAAATCCATAGGAGCTCAGGCGAAAAACATTCTATTCTCGCCAGAGCTAGAGGGAAGAGGAAACAAAAGCAGAAACCTGGAGAGCTGTGGTTTTGTTTTGTTTTGTCTTTCTCAGAGAGCCGCAGCCTAGAATTTGCTGTTGTTTTGAGGCGCCTTGGACGACTTCCTTTTCCAAAACAAGACCTCAAATAATTTTTTTAAATTAACGTTGAATCACGGTAAATAAACGATCGCGCCTTCGAGATGTGTAAGGCGAGCTACATTTCAGTACATTTCAGTCTGAGTTAAGACGGCTTTTCGCTGCATTTCAGTACATTTCAGTACATTTCAGTACATTTCAGTCTGAGTTAAGACGGCTTTTCGCTGCGGAAGGCCCGCAAAACACAGAGGGCCTCCTTCGACTACGAGCGAATGGCGGGGTTGGGGGAGAGAGAGAGAGAGAGAGGAGACACCGTGCGATCATTCCATTCTTGGCAGATCTCCGTGTTTTCGTGAGTCTTGCTGTCTAATCCTGCTGCTGCTGCTGCTGCTGCTGTTGTTATTGTTGCTGCAGCTGGTGGTGTTGAATTAGTTAAGCCTGGGGCGGGTTTTAGGGATCCAGGCACCAGGCGATCGCCGCTTTCTCTTCCTCCTCCTCTCGCCCCGCCGTGCACAATTTTCACGTGGAAGGGGAGAGTCCCGAAAACCCGCCTTTCCGCTTCGGCTGGAGGGAAACTTTCCCACTTCCACCCTCTGTATAGATGGACACTTTTGGAAGTGACTGGCTGCGTGAAAGGGGAGGAGGAGCCTTGGAGTGGGTGGTGGTGGGGCTCGGTTGAGTGGGTTTCGGTCCCTCCTTAACCTAAGGCAGCCGAAGGCGTTCTCCTCAACCTTAAATGCAGGGGTCTCAGTTCCACAGACAAATCCTCCTCTGAAACGGAGGAGACAAGGTGGTGGGGGGTGGGGTGGGGTTCAGTCAGGGCTCCTTAAGCCTGCCGGTAGCTAATAGACCCACAGAATCCTTATTCCCCCATCCCCCACCCCCAACTCCAAAGCCTGGGAGCTTTCTGCACCCTTTTTGCGGATGGCTGGGAATGTACTCCGTCGCCAAGGACACTGAGTTCTATGAGCGATACATTAAAACAACACGCACCTGAGTGACAGATTTGGAACGAGTCATTGTTTAGGACGGTGCCCGAAGCTTTCCAAAAACCTTGTGGAACTTCCCACACACCCTCAAACTCTTGGAGTTCCAGCCCTCACTTGAGAAAAACCGAGTGGTCTTGATGCGTGCGCGAATGCGGAGCTGGGGACAGGGCAGGGAGGGGGGGTGGGATGGAAGCGAAAGACCATTTTCTTTACCAATTTGCAAAGCCTCACGTGGTTCCTTGCAGTCAGATCACTTCCCAGCGAGTAAGAGCGAACGGCCCTCAGCATTTGAAAGCAACGGAGTAGAACTTTGGGCTCGGGAAAAAGTCTCCATCCCCCTGTATGTTTTTGGTCACATTTTGAAGGCAACCCTAAATCGAAGACGTTATGGTTCCTAAATATAATTTCTCGGGGTGAGTTCTTGTGGGTGTCCCTTTTCTCCCCATCAGGGGGGAAATGCTACTCTCCTTCACCTTAGGTTCGTGAAGGAGAGCAAAAAAGGTTATCGGGGTTCACAGAAGCTTAAATATTGTTTTGGTCCACAAGATCGTTTAGGTTTTCCTTTATTTCCTCTACAAACTCTTCAACGTTCAGCCTCAAGAAGATACCTGAAGGACTCTCCAAGTCGCCTGTTTTGTACACACACACACATATATATTGTAGTCTATGAAACTCGTCTATAAAACATGTTTCTGAGTTTTATAGATAATTTCTAGTTATTGCAAGCTCCTATGTAAGCAAAAAGGGAACAAGTGGTGTCAGCTAATGCTATAGAGCAGTGGTGGCGAACCTTTGGCACTCCAGATGTTTTGGACCACGATTCCCACAGTCCTTTGTCATTGAAAATACAGGCTTGGAATTCTGGGAGTTGTGGTCCAAAACATCTGGAGTGCCAAAGGTTCGCCACCACTGCTATAGAGTAATGGTAAACCCAGTTGATTCCAGAATAACTACCTGCAGCGAAATCTATTATTATTATTTTTCCTGAAATGTTTGTCACTGTCTTGGAATATATATTTTTATTTTTATTTTTATTTTTTGCCTGAAACACCTCATTTGTTCCTGAGGTTAGAAGGGTTGCTTCCTGAGGTTGCTTGACCCGTGGGACAAAAATAAATCAACATACTTGCCGAACCTGATCTCAATATGTCCAATGTCCTTACTTTCATAGAAATGTTTCTTCGATGTTAAATATATCTGAGATGAGATCGAAATTCCTAACACTTTCCTCTGGAAACAAATCCAGCATTGTTCACCGTGAAATGTAGCGCATGTCTCTTCAAGAGTGAGTGGTTTCTAGATGGGCTTCTATCCTATAAGCAAGCACAGACCTTCAGCTTTACTTGAGAAACGGTGTATAAAAATGACTTGTATGGAAGAAAATGTGCTCAAAATTCAGATATTTAGTTCAACCCTTCCACCGCTCCGAGAAAAACGTAAAAGGTAAAGGTTCCACTGCACATGCGTGCTGGTCCTTTCCGACTCTAGGGGCGGTGCTCATCTCCTTATTTAAGCCGAAGAGCCCGTGTTGTGTAAGTCCATGGCCACGTGGCCGGCATGGCTGCATGGAAACACTGTTTTACCTTCCCGCTTTTTTACAGCTGGTACCTATTTCTCTACTTGCATTTCCACGCTTTCGAACAAAAAAGAGGACTACAAAAATGTGCAGGATACCTGTTTTCCTTGCAGTTGGTACTTTGTGTGTTTGTTCACTAACATTCGGAGAAGATCACACTTACTCTCGGAAAATATTGTTATTTTTCTTTAATGGGCAAAATTGGTCTCCCGCGAGTTAGATCTGTGGTTTTTAGGGCTAGGATGAAAATTGGACTGACACCACTTTGCACTTTAACAATCAGATTTCGTCAGGGTACAAGTTGTTTGTTTAACCCGACAGCTCCGTGCACCCCGTCGCACGCTTTACACACTCATTAAAACGATTATTCACGACCTGTCGAGTGTTTTATGGTTCATTCACAGGAAAGATTTAGCGCTATTGGATCCAAGGGGAGATAGCTCTTAGCTCTCCCTCTGACTGGTACCTTCCTACTTCATCTTCCAAAATAAATCAATAATAACAACAATAATAATACCTAGAGATGAAATGCTCCAGACATGTATTCCACTAACTCCAGCTTAATCACAACGATGATTACAAGCTTTCTTTTGATGTAGGAAAAATTATTTCCAACTTTGAATTCACAGTTAGGGGATATGTTTCTTAGAGGGTTAGGATTAGTAGCCAAATAGGTTTCCAGGCCAATCCAGGGAGGTTCATTTCGAAATAAGTCCATCGAATGAAAGGGGATTTCGTTGCAAATACCTGTGTTGAGAATTTATGGCCCCAGTGACTCCAATAGACCTGACCCGGGAACCGCGATGCTTTTTAGAGATAGCTTTTGACAGCTCCGCAGGACGCTAAACAAACGCCCCGGAGTGACTCCACTTTCTAAATCCCCCCCCCCCAACTACAAGCTGTGAGGCTTGGGTTGGAGTTGAAGCATAAAAACGAGGGGCTGGGCAGAACAATCCCAACATTAAATAAATAAATCCATCTGTCCCCCAGCATCATCGCTGGTGCACTGTGCGGGTCAACGCCCTACCTCCCGCCGCCCACGGTGGGGAATACACGGTGGCTGGTGCCCCGTCTTCACGCCACCAAAGGTACAGGCCAATGGGAATGCACGGGAGAAGGGGATCCTCCTTTGAAAGTGTCCGTTTCATCCCATGCATATTCTACAAGGCGAACAGGAGTCCGATCCATCGATGTATTTTAAAAGTCTCGTTCTCTTAGTTTGGGATGGAGAGCATGTTTTAGCAGAAGGCGTGGGCACGGACTGAACGGAGTTCCACCACCAACAGAGTCATGCCTGCTTAGGACACGTTCTTTCCACATCTGAAAAGAAAGTAGCTGGTGATCCAGCACAATTTACAGGGAAATAAATATGTATATCTGAAAGATGCCGCAGTATTTAGTGGGCCGTCGCATTTCCCTCTTTCCATGAAGAACTTCAAACAGAAGGCTTTAAAAAAATATTTGTTAGAGAATTCCCAGAGGTTATAATATTGGCAAAGGGAAAAAAATGGAGGTGGGGATGAAAACTATCCCCTGAAGAGATAAAATTGCTATTTCCATAGAAAGGAGTAAATCCTAAACCTTTATGGGGAGATGCGATCTAGAGATTCCCCCCCTGCGAAATTTCCCATGCATTTCTGAAATGTCCAGTGATTTCTAAGACTTCTCCTGGAGGTCTCCCCTGCGTCTCTGGGACAGAAGACGAAAATTGCCAGAACAGATTCTCTTTAAGAAACCGATTTAATCTCACTGGTTGTCAAGGGGGGGAGGCTGAAATTCCACCCCTTCCAATTTAGGAAAAGGCGAAATTTAAAAAGGAAATGTTAGAGAAATGCGAATTTTAAAAATAAAATATTAAATAACTCTCTGATTTTTTATATCTGTCCACTTGCGCCTATGTGTGCATGCACGTAAAGAAACCCCCGCGTTTAAGGTTTGTGCAAGAGGGATACGTCCTTGCAATTAAATGAAGAGGCCTTGCGATCTTTCTTCTTAATCTGGTTCTTAACTGAACTTTGAAGGCGACCATGTACACAGTATATAAATTGACTGAGGGTTCGACTTCCAAGAACAATCCACAGTCAGTTGTGGAGCTAAGAAGGACTCCGTCTGGATGGTTCCTCCGTTGACGCTCCTTCTCTGGGCACAACACCCAGCAGCACGCAGAGAATCGCCGGGCCAAAGCAACCGAAATCTGCGCAGGGATCCTTAAAAGTGAGCGCAAATAAACACGCCAATCGATAGGAAGGCCCCCATCTCTTGTTCTATTGACAGCAACACGATCGATTTTACCAAGCCAACCTACACTCCCGGCTACCTCTATATGTCATTATTAATAGCGACGAAAAGCCTTTCTTTTTAGTCAGAGGGAAAAAACGCATAGCATTAACATATTTTTCTACTTTCGCCTAGATGGAAATCTGTCCTACCAAATAAGAAAGACATATACAGTCCTGGGTGGGGGTGGGGGGTGGGGAGTAGAACTTCCACGGGGGTGCATGCATACACAAGACACAAAAAACTCTAGCGCACGGACACAAAGTAAAGAGATCAGTTCAAAGGATTATTGAAACACAACTAGAATGAAATATAATCTGGGAAGAAACCACAGACTTATTTTTCTTTCTTTCTTTCTTTCTTTCTTTCTTTCTTTCTTTCTTTCTTTCTTTCTTTCTTTCTTTCTTTCTTTCTTTCTTTCCCCCCCTTCATGCTTTCAAAACAATTATTAATCTTATCCTTCCATTCTTTCTTCTCACACATATGCACTTTTTAACTGTTTCACACATTCAGACACCCTGGTAGGTCTCTTAGAATGATCCCAAGGATTTCAATTTAAATATAGAGTTAAATATAAAGTAGAGAAAAACTTATTTTCTTTGATGTGGAACCTGGTGTTCTCTCACACATCCAAAGAACCCACAGGAGTCTTCTGTGTTTTGCTTCCTTGGAGAAAATCTACTGCATCTCTTGGGGAATAGAGAACTACCTTTATATACAGGTGCAATTTTGATAAGAGGCAACACACACACACACAAAGTTAATTTTTTCTTTTTCCTTTTTTTTTTTTTTTTTTTTGAAATATCAGTTTAATATTGCTGATAGAAGTCCTCACCACTCCCACCCCTTCTCCTCCTTCTCTTCTTCTGGTGTTTATCTCTCCTATCTGAAAGTATTAGTCAAACAATTTGAATTGCTTTCTGCCTCAAGGCTGGAGGGAAAAGCAGTTTTAAAGAAAGGAAGTTATACCTGGACATTTTTTCCTCACCTTCCTCTCCACATTATTAATTTTCCAAAGCCCTGGTCTCTGCACTCAAAAAACTAATGATTTTTAGAAGGTTGGAGATAAATTGGGACTTCTTCCCCAGTTCTCGGGCCAGGTCCAAAATTGTAAAGCACTGATAAGGCAAAATAATTTCTCCACCTGCCAATACTTGGATGCCTAGTTTGTACCTGCCAAAGTCACACTGTGTTCAAGCAGCCACTTTGCTTTTAATAAGAAAGACCACATATGTTAGCAAATAATAAATTCTTCTTCTTTAGCATTTGTCCTGTATGGTGGCAGGGTAAGCTGTCAGAAAATAATAAATAATATAATGCAATAAAATGCCACTTCATTGATATATGCTATGTAGTATGTATTCTTAATTTTGGTAGCCTAGGAAATAAATAAAATACCAGACACCACTGGAAAAGAAATAGAGAAATTTTAAATCTGTGGAAGGCATCTTAGAAACACTTTGTGGAAGTCAAGCAAGTAGATCTTGTTCCCAAATTATCAGTAGGAAAAAAGTTAAACACTTTTGTAACTTAATCCTATGCATGTCAACTCTGAGTTAAGTGCCACTTGGTTCAACTGGACTCCTTGAGGGTAAGTATAAATGGTAGATTTGAAGGCCTGGGGGTATCATAGTTATCCATGAGAGAAATTTAATTGATTGACTTTGTGTGGATGGCTTCCATTGCCTGGTACTAAAGCTAATTAATTTATGTGACACTTTCAAAGCAAAGCAAAGTGTCCTGCTTATATATGACCCCATACCACTTCAAGTAGTCTCTGGGCATTTTACAGTTTAATTACAGTATGCAGGCTACCTGTTCAGGATTCACTATGGTAGAAGAAATTAGGTCCTACTTACAAAAAGAGTTAGGTCCTACTTACAAAAAAAAGAGAAGATGGATAAGATAGATATGCACCCATCTCCACGAGCCAATATTTCTCATAATCTTTACTACTGCATTTCATAGAAACAAAGGCATTAAACATTGGGAGGAATGCCTACTCTCTTTGGGGCCCAGCCTTAAAGAAGAGCACATTTATCTCTCTATTTATTTATTTCTCTCTCTCCTTCTATTCCCAGGATGTTACTTCCTTCTTCGTGTTTATCTTATATTATGGTTGCCATTCAGGCCTGTGCGGGTCCGGAAAGTGGTGTTGGCTGGGTTTGTGTAACCTGTTCTCACATTGTTGTCATGGAAACACAACACAAATCTTCCACAAAGCTTTAGGTCGCTTTTGTTGTGCCAAGGGGGCTCACGGGCCAAACCATCTAGCGAGGTGAGGAAGTGGTGGCAACCACCAAAAACCACCACGGATAGGGAACACTCCTTTATTTAGAAGCTCTGCCTGCCAAGTGTCTCTTAGCTTGAGACCCTCATCCAGGAAGTCCAATTTAACTCCAGAAGCACTGACTATAGAACGTTGCAACCTGTGGAACTCTTTAATCCAGTTGACGTCCCAAGCAGGAGTTGAGTCCCAACTTAGTCACATTTTTTTTTTTAGTAGACCTCTTCATATCAGTGAGAAATGGCTAACTTGCATCGTTAACTTCAGTGGCACTTATCTAGCCGTGACTAAATCTGCATCCTTCTTTTGCATTTGGGAGCATATTGCCCTAATTAGTTTCTCCCCACCCCGTGCGTAACAGAGGGAGAGACTGACAGAAGATCTATAAATGTATCTTTTACTACTGACAGGAATGCACTGAAAAGTCTGAACCATACGGTATATATACTAAGGATATATAGATATGGATATGGATATGGATATGGATAAACACACATATCAGAGGGAAAGATTATATATCTGTTTCTATACGTTCGTCTAATTTCTGAGACCTACGACGAGCGTGTGTGTGGCGGAGGAGGGGGGGAGGGAGGTTTCCGTTTCTTGAGCTTGACAACAGCGCCCTCGCCTTGCGGTCCAAAAAAATAGCAGCGGTAGGAATGTAAACCGGGGAAAAAACCTCGCATTAACCTTAAGTTTCGCGGCTGCAGCGTTCCGCAAACCACATCGACTGCCCTACACGTCAAGTTAATTTCCTTCAGCCATCTGTAGCAAACCCTACAGAAAATGGGCAGAAAGGTGGCCAATGGAGAAAAATAAAGTGAGGGAAAATATAATTTCTCTCTCTCTCTCTCTCTCTCTCTCTCTCTCTCTCTCTCTCTCTCTCTCTCTCTCTCTCTCTCTCTCTCTCTCCCCACGAGATTCTCCTGTGTTAGATCTGCTTCTTTTAAATCTCAACCACCCAATTTTTGTCATACAGGCCGTTTTCTTGCGAACCGGCCGCCAATAGGCCTGTTGTCCTTCCAGCGCTAATTTTATTATATACAAATTGCAGAATTTGAGCAAGAGGCATACAGACAGAGAAATGAAGTTCGCCCTGTCTCCATTTCCTGCAAGGGAAGATAAACCTCCCAGTACTTCATTATCGTGGGCTCTGATTGCATTCAGCAGGTGTTTTATCTTCCCTGCTCTGGGTAACTCAAATTGGTGTATTAACAATTAATTATTTTCTTGAGATTACAAATTACAGGAACAGGGGAATAAGAGAAAATAATTTATAGAACGGCGCGAACGGCACTGTTCGCTTGTGAAGGCTCAGCTTTAATCACTGAATAGATAGGAGCACAGGCGTCTATCACACTCTGCTTCTGTTATTTCTAAACAGCTCAGTAGTGCTTTCTCCTATGAGTTGTCTTACACCTTTTACAAATAATTAACCTCATCCTTTAGCGGTTGTACGCCCGTTGTAGTGGGTATCTAGCAATAGCAACATATTCCTGTCCATTCAGTAAACCGAACAGCGTCTAAATTGAAGCTTACTTCCAAGTATGAGGATTGAAACCTCAGGCAACATTCCTGTATTACATCGAACGGGGAAGAAGGAAGATACGCCTTATGAAATCACAAGGTTCGTCTTCAAAGAAAACTTGGGTGATCAGCCAGCTAGCACGAAACCCAGCCTACATTTTACACAGGTCTGCTCAGCAGCACATCCAAATGAGTACAGGGGAAGTTATCTCGCGTAAATGTGTGGCGAGATTACAGTCCAAGCCTCCAGTCATTCCTCTGGTAAAGTGTTGGCGACAGGTGTCAAGGCTCTCTCCCACAGACACGAAACTCATCTTTCAGCCCTTCACTTCCCTTGGATCACATTTGTAATTAAAACCAACTGGTTGCTAGCCCTGCTGCAGGCTTCCCGACCAGAAAGTCCTCTTAGAAATTGCAGCCAGAAATCTAAAACTTGGTCTATCAGGGTTATTATCTGGAATGACACGAAACTGGTTTCCCTAACTTCTATAAAGATCTTACATCAAGAATCCTTTCGATTTTTATTCCACTCGCTTAAGGTCCTGAGTCTGAGGGTGAAAAAGGAGGCGATGTAAAACATTTCACACTGTAAAAGGTGTATTCCCTAACCTTCATTAGAACAGAAGTAGCAATAATAGAACTGCGAGCGTATAGCCCACACATGTCCACACAAGCACCGCACTCTTCATGTGTGCCTGTGTGGACATGCGTGTGCCTGCACACCCATGCCCATACACTTCCATAGGCACACTCGCGTGTGTGCTTCCGGAGGCCTAGAGATTTGCGCTTTTGGACTACAGTTCCTAGAATTCCCGATAGGATGGCGAGTGGTCTTGCAGCCTGAAGAATTCTGGGAGTTGTAGTCCAAAAACACACATCTCTCTAGCTCTGTCTTGAGACACGCGCACACACATACACACACACACACACACACACACACACACACACACACACACACACACACACACACACACACACACACACACACACACACACACACACACACACACACTTCTGTGTGCGTCTCACAACGTGAGGGCCGGAGGGATCCCGATATTTTCAGTCCGTAGTTTTATTTGCTGGTGCAAATAAAATTACCAAGAGCTTGACTTTGGCGGGATCGTATCCCTATTTCATTGGAAAGCCCCGTATCTTTAGGCACATGAATACAAAATTGGTGACCAGAGGGATTGATCCCCTCTTTTCGACCATATGTCCGAGCATGCTTTCTTTAGATCGTCGAAGGAATTGAAACAAAACGCAGAGAAATACCAGGTGACCACATAAAGTAAGGCTGTGTGAAACGCGGGAGACTATAAAGCTATGTATCCTGTCATCCGTCTCCTCCCCCAGGGCCGCCCGCCAAGAAAATGGTAATGTGCACAAGTTTATAAGCGTTACACTCACCAACTTGGAACAGGGTGCGGGAACCAGACGACCAAGCAGGTCCTTTTTTTTTTGCCTCTGTCTTCCCTTCGCTGCAGGTAATTCCTCCCTCCCACTTCCAAAGGCAAACAAAAGATTGCAGCGGCGGGCAGATTATCTTGGCTTTTCGACACCTTGCCTCTCCTCTCCTCCTCTGACACCCGGCGAAGTCTTGAGTCTTCTTGCAACTAGTTATGAAAGGTCTACCTCATGGGGGAGAAAACAGTGACATTTTACCCACATCCTTTAAAAGACAGGGAGGGGAAAGAAAACAAAGGGAATGGAAGAGAAAGAAAGAAAGAAAAGAATAGGAAAGCATAAACCAGGACAGGGAGGTAGAAAAGGCATTTTAATGACTGGCCCAAGATGCTATAATCTTGAGCTCTCCGGCTTCAAGGAGCCTGAATTAATATTTGCTCCCCAAGTGTGCGTGGTGTGTCTGTGAAAATGGTAAGCGCTGCAGAGAAGCTCGGTGTGGGTGGATAACCTGAAATTTACCAACCCTGCTTCCAGAAGGGCTTCTTGAAATCTTCAGGCCGGACTTTCTTTCTTTCTTTCTTTCTTTCTTTCTTTCTTTCTTTCTTTCTTTCTTTCTTTCTTTCTTTCTTTCTTATCTTATCTTATCTTATCTTATCTTATCTTATCTTATCTTATCTTCTCATCTCATCTCATCTTCTCATCTCCATCCCTCTGTTGTGAAGTCCAGAGCAGTTTTTACAGCTGGAGGAAAGGACCGGAATTCCGCCTTCGAGGCCCGGTGGCCAAAAAGCCAGTCAAAAGAGCCACAGCCCATCGCAAACCTCTGTATGATCTTCACCTTCACCTCTCCTTAACCCAAAGCCTCCGTCTGAACGCCCCCGCCCAGCCACCCCCGCTTTCCTAGGGAGCCGCCCCGCGGGAGGACTTCTTGTCGGATCCTGGGTTGCTCCCTCCACCTGACCCTCAAGGCCCCTCCGCCACAGGCCAGCCAGGCTCTCCAGATAGAGAAGGAGAGTCAAGGCACTGGAATCGCTGAACAGCGGGCGCAGAAATACGCAGCATACATTCATTCATATGCAAATCGAGCCATGAAGATGAGAAGTTCATCATTTAAAACAAGGCAAAGGAGAGAGAGAGAGAGAGAGAGAGAGAGAGAGAGAGAGAGAGAGAGAGAGAGAGAGAGAGAGAGAGAGAGAGAGAGAGAGAGAGAGAGAGATCCTCCCCATGTTCATCTCAGCGCAAGCCTGGGATGAAATAATGCGACCCAAACTATGGAATGTACTGCGCAAAACTTCCCCTGTACTTAAGATACCTCCAGGTAGAACACAGCTGGATTCTATCCAGAAAGCATTGGATTAAAGGTACTTAAACCCAGGAATTAAAAAAATGGGGGAGGTGTACAACAGAAGGTCAGGGTGCAATAGAAAAACATCTATAAGGAGTATACAAGATCATCCAATCATTTCAACACAAAGCGAGATGGGTATTTCAAAAGTCCCTTGAGCAAAAAAGTTGATAGCTTACAACCTCGTCTGTAGCTAAGCATATAACCAGCAACAAACTCAGCCAGGTCAATTCAGGGAGAACAGTTTTGCTGAATTAGACAGGTCGCCTGATGGTTTTAGTCGTTCACATAAAACACTTGTCTTACAGACCGCTCCTCTTCCACTCCTGCCTATTTATTTATATATTGATTGGTTTATTTACGGAGAGGGGGTTATTCTCCTCGTTTTCACCACTGCTCTTTCTACAAGCAAGGTGCAACCCTGGGCGAATTTGTAGACCGGTGTGCATAGGTTTTGTGCAGTTGTTAATACTCCTAATACTTGGGAGTGCTACTGAATTCTATTAAAATTCAGTACTGTACTCATTTTTCTAGGGAAGACTGTGCGCTTTGCCTCCCCCCTCCCGACTATTTTCCCAGAGTAAACCCATCATTTAAACCCAACAAATAACACAATTGCCAGAGCGTGCAAGGATCATGGCCACCTACCGCCGCTGCCGTCGGCCGTGTGACTTAAATAAACATATTTTACAAGGTTATTTACGGCACAAATATATTCCTGTTGCTGTGTTTAACAACCATGGCAGACATTAGAAAGTGATAACAACGCGTCCTTCAGAACTTCACCTGGGAAAACTTGACAGAAACTAAATCGCACGCCTTATTCGGGGAAAACTCAAGCTTGGAGTCTTTGACCACGCGCTGTGAAGGGAGCGTGAGCATGGGAACCTGCTCCCAAGGGAAACACATGGTCGCCTCTCTGTGCACAGAGATAGGCATAAATACACAAAGGGAGTTGGGGCCTTGAACGTTTGTTTTCTTTCAAGGGGGAGAGGAGGGCCTCGAACCCTTGTTCACAATTGTTTTGAAAATTTAAAATGAAGGAACGCTGCTTCTCCGGATTAAAAATAAATAAATAAAGGAAAGCTGGCTAACAAGGGAACTCTTTCGCCATTCTTTCTTCCAGTCCAATGTCTATGGCGCATTCTCTTGCCCCGCCGATGGGCACCACTGCAGTCAAAACCAAAAGCGACCCTCCTAAACCGACAGATCAAACAAAGCTCTTCCTCCGCCGCTTTACCCTTCCTTCCAGGTAAAGAGTGAAGAACATCTGAGAGGATTAGACGGCACGCTTCCCGGCACAAAACCCGAAGCGTTGGGAGACAAACACCCATCAATAATACCATTTGGCGAAAGGGAGCCCAGAGAAAGACCGAGTCGCCCCACCTTTTCCTCGACAACGATTATCCACAAGGTTTACCCCATTAACGCTGACTAGCCTATCGGAGGAAAAAAAAAACCCTCCGATGTCTTCCATTAGGCTTGGAATTATTGAACCCATCGGGCTCCTCTAGACATCATGTTCCCCTCCACATCTTTCTGTCCTTACTTTTACAGAAGAAAAGGAAGGCGATGAGGGTATTTTTTTGGGGGGGGGAAGAGAAGAGAGAACAGGATCCTGACCCTCCTTTTTCGGTTTTATTTTGCCAGGGCCACTGGGACAGTAGGTTCAATCTAGGTGGCGGGGTTCTCGCAGTACAGCAAGCCACGGCAAATGTTAAATAATACATCAGCCTCTTTGTCAACTGCACCACCAGACGCCTCTCGTCGTTTGTTCGGCTTTGGCGAATGAAAGGGGGGGGCTCCATGTTGGAAACGAGCACAGATTTCATTTCGTTTCATTCTTGGATTACCCGAAGTCTGCAGACGAACCTGCCCGCCTAACTAGAGGTTCTCCATTACGACTGCAGGGTTCTAAGCTTGTTTTTTGTTCTTGTGGACTTTTTTCTTTTCTTTAAACGACCCCTCTCTTTCAAAGGGTAGTTTGAGACGTCCCTCCACCCCGTCTCTCTCCGGCTGGGCAAACAGTAGGCAGAAGGAAGAAAGGTGAGCAGCGGCCTTCAAGATTACGATGGAGCTCAGTCACTTTCTTGAAAGAGTTAAGAAAACTTTGGAGGACTGGACGTCTCTATCCTTCCCTTTCCGCGCTGGGCAGATGTCACCCACCTCCATTCTCTTCCTTACTTCACTTTCTTTTTTCTTTTTACTCCCCTCTCCCCCTTTGTTTTATTTTAAGATCAACTGTCCTACAACTACCCCCCCACCCCCAACACTTCTTCTCCTCTCGCCCTCCCCCCCAATCGGGGCAAAACAAAGCAAAATAAAACAAACCTACTCTCCGTTTAAGCGTTTTTCCGGAACGAAATTATGTCTTCACCCTCCCTCTCACTCCCAACCCACCACCCCACTTTGTGACAAGGGGACCGGCCTGATTCCACGACCGCCGAACTCTTTGGAAGAGTCCGCACGGGTAAGAAATGAACAACTTGTCCCTAGCCGACACCCTGCGGGATCCAATTAGTCCGGAAGAAACCCACGGCACAAGTTCTGCCAGCGATTTGCAAGAAAGGCTGTGCGCCTTTCCCAAATGTTTCTTTAAAACCGGGTGCTTTCTTTCTTTGGCCGATCGCTTGTTTGTTTGGGGCTTCCTCCCTGGCTTGAGTCCGAAGCGACTGATGACAATTTAAAACAAACCGGTAGGCTTCAGATCAAAAGCTCTGTACCTCTGCACCATTAAAGAAGCCTTAATGCTCATTGCCGAGGAGAGCATTTCATTAACGATTAAATTCTGCACAGAACCAATTACATCATTTCCCATCCCTACAGATTATTATTATTATTATTATTATTATTATTATTATTATTATTATTATTATTATTATTATTATTATTATTATTATTATTATTATTATTATTATTGGAGGGGGAGTAGCAACCATCCAAAGGAGAATGAAAACGAGGATACGTTTATGAAGACTTTTTAAAAAGTTTGCAGCGTTAAAGATATACATTGTCGAAGAAGCCATGTCTCTTTGTACCGTTGTATACTCACAACACAGTCCTATTTATTCAGACATTCGCATGCACAGAGAGATGTGG
This sequence comes from Phrynocephalus forsythii, assembly GCA_029282475.1. NCBI lineage: Eukaryota > Metazoa > Chordata > Lepidosauria > Squamata > Agamidae > Phrynocephalus > Phrynocephalus forsythii. The sequence continues at coordinate 158,323,325 of JAPFRF010000001.1, read as the reverse complement.
GTTAATAAATCTGCCTGCCTGGCACCCAAATATAGAAACTCACAGCAGGACCCCAAGCCTCTCTCTGTGGAGGTAGGCCCCGCTCAGTTCAACAGGACTTACTTCCGGTCAGGGATAAAATTACAAAGATCCACTGAAGTCAGTAGGGTTTACTTCCGAATAAATTCGACTGGGATCCGCTGGGTGAACACGATGAACTCTTATGAATGAACAAGACTTGCAATAGGAACAGGCGTGAGAGGCAGTAAATATCAAAAACAAAAGCAGTCCTGGCCTCCATCACTCAAGCAAAGTTTTCCATATAGCCAAGTTCAGTTAAACACACTGCAACAAATCTATTTTTGCACTATGCAAAAATCTTTCCTCATTGCTGGATACATAGGTTTCTTTTAAGGCAGCCTGTGCAAAATATTTAATTAAAATCCCAGTAAATATATATTTTACTTTAACTTCAGTTCTGACATTGGAAGGAGAAGGAGAGTTTTATAACTTCTTTACATGTTTAAAATCCAGATTAGTCATCCCCTTTAGGGCAAAACAACAGGCAAATAAAACGAAGGCCTAACTAAAATTATGGATCATCTTGGGTTTTCTGTGCCTTTAAAAATCCTTTAGTGTTAAAAATAAACTGATAAAAGAGACAAAGGAACTATGGAGTATATATGAATTTAGCCTATTTTTTTATTTCTGTGTGTTCATAGTAAACATTTTTGTAAGTGACAAACACGGGCATATGACCACAGTATCACAATCAATTTTTTTTAAAGACAACATTAACAATCACTCAAATTTATGCGGCATTTGCGCAACACAGGTTACATATTTGCAAGGTTTACCTATAAGTACAATAGGTATTAACATTTCACTACATTTAAAAATAAAAATAAAGGTGACCTGTTAGTGACCACATACATCAAAATATACACAACACAAACTGAAGGCAATTCATGATTTTTTTAAAAAAATCCCCTTGGATTCATTTGAATGGGCTGTGCCAGAAAAACTGGTATTTATATAATTCTGCTTTTATTGTACTTTCTTTAAAGGGCAAAAAAAAAAATATTGGGACATGAGATGCATTTTCTAAAAACCAATCTTTGGTCTAAAAGTAAACAAAAGGCAAACAAAAAAGGAGAAAAAGAAATCTGGTTCTTTTAAAAAGTGGAGGACAAAAGAATTCATGGCCAAAATGTAATTCCAGGACCTCTCTGCTTATTTCCTTTTGTTTTGTTTTGTTTTGTTTTGTTTTCAAAAATGCTATTAAAATACCTCCATACAAATGACAATCTGCATCATGGCATTCATCAAATTCACATTTTTATTTTTTAACTTCATAGTCTGCACCCCTCCCGCAACAGATCCATGATAACTTATAATACTGCAAACATGGAAAAATCCGGCGGCTTGGCAAGTCACACTGGAGGCAAAATGGCAAAAAAGCAGCCACTGTTTTAGATACACGTTGCATTAGGTCCCACCCGCTCCCTTCTGGACTGCAGCTTCTCACTACATTGTGCTCTTTCCATCTTTGAACCTTGCTGGCACGCCTGAACCTTCGCTGGAATAATAAACAAGCCTAAAGACTGAACGAACGTACATAAAATGGGGGAAGGAGGGGAGGAAAACTTAATTAAAAATACCTGGACTGTTTTTTTTCCTGGGTGAGTTTTTTCCCCCCATCTTTTCTTTCTGTTTTGTTCTTTTATATCGTCTGGCTCACGCTCACGCTCACGCTCTCTTGTCTCTCTCGCTCTCTCGCGCGCCTCTCTCGTTCTTCATTAGCAAATTTTTTAAATTTTTTTGTTGATTTTGTTTTTGTTTTTGTCGTTTTTTGTTTTTTTGCTTTTGTTTTTTTTTGTTTTCTTTTTTTACAACGTAAAGGTGTGTAAAATGTTCACTTACAGTCTCGGCTTCCCGGGAGGTTAATGTATTAACGGATTGGAGGAAGAACCCTGATTTTGATGCGTGAAATAATCGGAGAGTCCCCCGGACAGTCCCGTGGTAAAACTCGGCAAGGAAGGTCTCAAGGAGTCGCACGGAAGGGTGGAGGGCGCCTGAGGCGAAGTGGAGGAGGAGGCGGCCCGCCCCGTCATTGAAGTGCTGCTCTGGGAAGTCATGGACGGGTGAGGGACGTGAGGGAAAAAGTAACTGGTCTGCCCGGCCGCCAGGAGGTTGACCGAGCAAGGGTTGAGGGAATAGGTGCCCGAGCAAGGCACGGACAAGCCGCAGGGCACCGAGGCGGCCAGCGCGGCGGCCGTCAGGTGGTGGGTGGCGTAAGGGATCTCGCCGTTGACCAGCCTGTCCACGCTGAGGCCGTTGGAGGTGGAGAAGGAGTGGTTGTTCCCCAAGGAGTTCTGAGTCAAGACGGAGCTGTAGGGCATGGGGTGGCTGGGGTAAGCCGACGTGGTCCCGTTGTAGCTCAAAGTGCTGCTGGCCCGCGGGTGGTGAAGGGAGAGGAAGGGCGACATGGGCCAGTACAGGGAGCCCGCCCTGTCCATGAAGGTCAAGCCGGTGGAGGTGAGGCGGGCGCCCCGCTTGAAGGCCAGCTTGGCCCGGGAGGTGGTCGACCGCCGACGGAGCTTGCCCGTGGTGCCACCGATGAAGACGTCGTCGCTGGACGGGTCCAGCATCCAGTAGTTGCCTTTGCCCGGGTCGTCGTAGTGCCGGGGCACCTTGACGAAGCACTTATTGAGCGAGAGGTTGTGGCGGATGGAGTTCTGCCAGCCCTGCTTGTTCTCCCGGTAGTAAGGGAAGTTCTTCATGATGAACTCGTAGATGCCGTTGAGGGTCAGGCGCTTCTCCGGGCTCTGCCGGATGGCCATCATGATGAGCGCGTTGTAGCTGAAGGGCGGCTTCTCGTACTTGCCGTTCTTCTTCTCGCCCTCTTTGCCCCCGCCATCCCCGCCGCCGCCGCCGCCGTCCTTGGCCCCCTCGGACGCCCCTTTCTTCTCCTCCGACGGCCCTTTCTCCTTGTCGTCGTGCTCGGTGGCGCCGCCGCCGCCGGAGCCTGGCTCGCCCTTGCCGCTTAAGAGGTCTCCTTTGGCCACCTCCATGGGGCCAGAAGTGGCCGGCGCCCCGGTAGCAGCAGCAGCAGCAGCAGCAGCAGCCACGCCGACCCCTACCCCGGGGGGCTGCAGCAGGAGCTGGCTCTTCTCCTCGTCGTCGTCCTCCTCGGCCTGGGTGGCTCTCTGGGGCTGGGGCTGAGGCGGCTGAGGCGGCTGCGCCTGCTGGGCTTGGTGGTGGTGGTGATGGTGGTGGTGGTGGTGGTGATGATGAGGATGGTGGTTGTTGTGATGGTGGTGGCTGTGGTTGTTGTCGCTCTGGACGGCTTCGGGCACCAGGCTGTTGATGCTAAAAGAGGACTTGGGCAGCATTTTCACTTCTTTCCTATCTCCCATGTCCAACATCCCACTCTAAGCAGCGGGGGAAAGTTGCACCGCCGGCAGGAAGAGGAAGAGGTGGTGGCGGTGGCGGTGGCGGTGGCGGTGGGGGCCGCCGCTGGATCCGTCCTGGAGAGCGCACCGATGGGTAGCCGCGAGACGGCGGGAGCAGCAGCCGAGCGCTTGGACCACCAGCTCCAGAGCTTTGCGAGGCATGTAGCAAGAGAACCAGAGCCTGCTGGGGAAGGGACGGAAAAAAAGACGAGGAGGACCCGGCAAGGCAAGGAGGAAAGCCCAGTGCAACGTGAGGGAAAGGAGGACACACTCACGCACAAATATCCCCCTTCAAAAAAAATAGGGAAGGGGGGGCAAAGGCGACAGACAGATAAAGGAAGAGGGGGTCCAATGGAGAGGAAAGGATGGCCGTCCCCCCCAAAAAACAGTTTCTTTTAAAAAAATAAATAAATAAAAAATAAAGGAGCCCCGAGTCCCTCTGTCCAACTACTTCATGGTGCCTGGAGCCCCCCTATTCCACCCGAGCAAGGGAGGGGGTGGGGTGGGGGAAATCAGCAGCCGGGCTGTAGATCGGAGCAGCGGCGATAGCTTTAGCTACAATTAATTTCAGAGCTACAGACCCACACTAGGGCTGTAAAAAAATTTTTTGGTTTAACCTTTCCCACCGGCGATCCAATCAGGCCGCTCGGCGTACGGGGACGTCTCCTTGCCAGGCGGCCAATCAGGGAAGCGCTTTCTCCTCCTCTTCCCTTCACGCTTTCCCCCGGCCTCCTTCCTTTCACCCTTTACCGGCCCTTCCAGGAGAGCGCAGGGATACCCAAGGGCCAAGACGCATCACCGCGGCAGGTTACCCTTTTCCTCTCCCCCCCTCCCCTCTTTCTTCCCGCCCCCCTTCCATTCCGCCCTGCCGCCAACTCGCGAAGCCGACTCTCTTTAAAGCAATCGCGCTTCTCTCCCCCGCCCCCCTGGAGCCGAGGCTGCCGAAGGAGACGTCGAGGTCTCGCTTCGAGCGACCCGGGGACGCCCTTTCCTCGTGGGCGCGTCGATCGGTCTTCCCAGGCGGGAGCGGAGGGAGAAACGAAGGGAGGAGGAGGAGGAGGAGGAGGAGGAGGAGGAGGAGGAGGAGGAGGAGGAGGAGGAGGAGGAAATGGTGGTAGGGAGAAGGGGGAGGAAGGGAGAGGCGGGGAAGAGGCACTATTTTGCAGAGCCAGCCGAGTGTTTGGGTGAAGCTGCCTTGCGCAGGCCTTCCTCGCCCTGGAGCGCGTGGCGCCTTCTCCACCTAAGAGGAGAGTGGCTTCCCTGGAGGCGGAAGGTGGGTGGGTGGGGGAATAAATAAGCCCCGCTGGTCCTCGGGCTTCCAGCCTGGCCTCTTTGCCTCAACCCCCCCCCATCCCGAAAGATGGGAAGGGTGTCATTCGCCGCGCTTGAAGGCGGGGTTGGGGTTGGTTAGGGTTGGGGTTGGGTAGGGAGGCGGGCGGGGGCGCGGGTGTTCCCGGCGTCTCCTTGACTTGGAAGCGGAACTGTGGATGAGCGCCCAGGAAAAAAAAGGAGCGACCTCCAGAGACTTCCAGGCGGTTCTTCTGACTCGGGTTCGGCGGTTCGGGGCTTTTCTTTTCTTTTCTTAAGGCGGGTCTCTTTCGGCTGGGCGTTAATGGTCGCAGTCAGTTAATAAAATTAATAAACAAACGCAAGGTAATCACTTTTTCATTCGCTTCCTCCGGCCTCTCTTCCTGCTTGCCCCTTATCGTCTCTGAAAATCTCTCGTTGTGTTCTCTCTCTCTCTCTCTCTCATATATATATATATATACATATATATACTGTATGTGCGTCTTTTCTTCCCTCTGAAGTGGCTAGTAGCCATTCTCGAATTCTCGCTGGCATGGATAATCGAAACTATTTAAGACTCCCCCCCCTTTCCCCTTTAATATTGTCTGTTCGAGTGCACCTGAAGTATATTTTATCTGGAAGAAGCACACATTTTGTACCGTGTGACTTGCTTAAAAACAAGTAAGGGAAAATACATCTCCAGGTGAAAATGTTGCTTTTTAATATGAAAGAGAAATGTAGTTAGCTTCCCCTCCTCTGCCACACGGTATGTATTCTAAGCTAGAAAATCTGTCTAGCTCTCTTTTTCCATAGTAGAACTCAAAATTAGCTCTAGGTCCCACGTTTTGTATATTTGTTTATCTGCCGACACTTTAAAAAAAACCCTGAGGTTTCTTTCGACTGCTTCTTTTTGTTTTTCTTCTGGAGGGAAAGAGCGAGCCAAAGGGGATAAAACGATCTCCTTTTGTTGTACTGTCTGCCCCACATAATGTTGTGTTTAAGCTAATAGGAGTGGAAAGAGGCGAGCTTACGGGGAGGATTTCCTTGAGAAGGGAATTCAGTGTTAATCATCCGGATCAAATCCTCTCCTCTCCACCTGCACGAGACGTGGCGCCTTTTGCGGGAAGAAGCCCGCTCAGGAATCAGAAAGCAAGATGTCACTGGGGTGGGTGGGCGTGTAAGGTGGCTGTGGGGAAAATATTCCGACCGACGTGAAAACACATAGCTGTCACCACTTGATCCACAGCATAGCGTCATGGCTTTGAACGCTCACTCGTGTAAGACTGCCTTGCCTTTGAAGGATGGCCCTGGACGCTGAAGAAAAGAGAAAAGGAATAAATACAGTGGGAATAGAGATGAAAAATCGCTTTTCACATGCACCCCGAAACTTCTCTAAAGCGCAAGAAAATAACTTTGAGGGGGTGGGACAGAACACTTGCCAACAGGAAATGTCGTAAACTGATTGGATTGGGGTAACCTCCTGTGACCTTGCCTGAGTGGCATTTATATATCTTATCTCTCAAAAGGCCATAGCTGGGGGTGGGGACGAATGGGAAACACGAAGGGGTTTATAAACAACAATGATCCCTCCGCACAAACCCCGGAAGTATGCAGTAAAAGATTCCATTTTTCATAAGATTTTTTTCTCTCAAAGGTTTTTCATGTTTAATTGATAAAAAAGTACTATAGAAGTCATTTCTAAATTTTGAAATACAGACATTTTTCATAATACATGTTGGGAAACTCAGCTAAGGCTGTAAAAGAGAGAAAGTGGGTGACGTCGTCATCATCCTCATCACCCGCCTTTATGATAGTTGGCCTGCTAGGTTTTCTTATAGGGTTTTTCTCAAATCGCTTTTTTCCTCCTCGAATGAGGGATCTGGAAAAAGGAGAGTTTAGGTAAACATTTACTGATGTGGAGCAACGATACTATGTGATATGCAGGAAGGGAAGTGTTGATTAACACAGAAGAGGGGAAAAAAGAGAAATTAGCTGATTGCCTGCTCATAAGTGCAAGCTGTCATTGAACTGCTTTTAAAATAGACACAGCTGGGTGTTTGTGTTGCAAAAATTCTTGTGTTTTTGCTAATACTGAAATAAGCATGATTTTGTATACCAAACATTTTCGGATCATTAAAATTTGTAATCTGCTCTGGTTGTGAAACACAAAGAGAAGGAACGGATTCCTTTGGCTGTCGAATTTGCTGATATGGTATTAACTCAATCAGGTCTTGACAATCCGGGGCAATTGTGCCATGTCAAAGCTCTTTGATCCATTTAAGACGCAAAGTGTCGAAGGTGGGCATTGTTTGTTGATAGGGAATGGTCCAGTCCCCCTCCCGCCGCCGCCTCCACAAGTCCAATAGAAGGAAGGGGGTCCTTTACGGAGACCTTGACGCGTCGCCCGTTGAAATGTTTCAGTTCTCTCAGGTGTCCCTGGGGTTAAAGTTCTGTTTACCAGGCCTTTGAATATGGCATAAAAATTAACAAACAAAAAAGGGTGGGGGATTTCGTCCAGAAACACAAGAAAGAAAGAAAGAAAGAAAGAAAGAAAGAAAGAAAGAAAGAAAGAAAGAAAGAAAGAAAGAAAGAAAGAAAGAAAGAAAGAAAGAAAGAAAGAAAGAAAGAAAGAAAGAAAGAAAGAAAGAAAGAAAGAAAGAAAGAAAGAAAGCACCGAGATTCCTCGTCAGTGTCGCCGCCAGCACTAGCTATAGTCTTTTAGTCAAAGACTGGAAAAGTGAAACCCCTTCCTCCAAAATTATATATAAGAGTTGCCATCTCCAAACCCCACCCCCAAAATCTAATCTTTAGGGGAATAAATAATAATGCTCCATTAAATCCCCAAAACCGGAAGCCGGTTGTGTATAGCCCATTGACTCAGCCATCACTCTGCCTTGGAAACGGAAACCAGCTTGAGTTTCTGGAAGGAGGTCTAATGTAGACAAGCAAGCAACCCTGGTCTCCTTTGCACACACACACACACACAAAGGGGGGGGGAATTGTGCGTGAAAGAGAAAGGGCAGATCTTTTCCCTGCAATGATCGAAGCTACGATTTTAGGTGGGCTGTCATTTTTAATGACAGCGCACTCGGTCTTGGACAAAGGTCTGTTTTGTCTCAGTTCAGATAAATATGTATCATTGCCACACACCGGCTGATGGGAGAGTCTTCCCTCGCAAATTCAGTGCTAGTAAATCTTGAAAGAGGAACCTGACCGCACAAGGAGCGTCCAGCGTTCGCCTACAAGGACGGGAATTGTTCTGGCTCTTCTAAACCACCCCAAAGAGGAAAGGTACCGGGAATAATTAATTCGCATTAATTTGGGGGAGGAGGAGGAGGAGGAGCCTCGGGCAGGATCCAATCAAAGGAAAGCGCTTCTTTCACAATGCAATCCTATGCTTGTCTATTTCGAGGACCCCGCTGAGCTGGGCAGAGCTATGGGGATGGGGGAGGAATAGGATCGGGGTGCAGCCTGAGAGGCGGTGGTGTAAGTAAGCGAATCAGCCTGCCAACTCATTCTTCACCATTGAACTCAGAGAGACTTGTAGGGCCCCAGAGCCGTAGGTAGCGATGTTGGCGCCTGGGGCAGGAGGCGCAGTCTCCCACCTCGCCCGCCTTGAGGCGTGAGTAGGAGAACTAAGGAGAAATGGGGAATAGGAGAACGTGATGCCCCCCTTTTCAAAAACAAAAAAGTTTCTACTTAGGAGAGAAGAGAAAAAATGAATTGAAGTGAGAAGCGAAGAATGACTGAACTGAAGTGAGAAACGTCTCCGTTTTACCCGTAGACAGACCTCTAGATTTCCCTGCTCTCTAATGTTCGTTGTCCTACAGAAAAGCCCCTGTCGCTCGGCCCTCTTTTATGGCTTTTTGGTGTTCCCTTACCCCCACCCCACCCCACCCCACACACCATCAAAATGAAATTAACCCCCTGCTCTCTGTCTGATGGAGGGTCCTGTTTGCCCCCCACCTGGCGAGCTCTGGTCCATGGGGTTACGAAGAGTCGGACACGACTGAACGACGGAACAACAACAACAACAGAATGAGAATGGATCTGGAAAGCCTCACTGCCAAGGCGAAGAGATACCTAGGCCAATCGGAAAGCCAATTTGTTCCGACCAAGACAATGGGACGCCTCTTGAGCGATTCTTCGAACCAGCAGTTGGTCTGGCGTTTCCCGAGGGAAGACCCATTGCCCTCCGCCGGGAGAGAACTCTGGCCCTGAGCCAGTTTTAGGGGGCTCGGAGCAGAAGACAAGGCAGCCCGAGTTTCCCTCAACTGCTGAAGCCCCCTCCTCCTCCTGACTTCCACCTTGTCCACATTGGCTTTGGGGAAGACATGATCCAGATGGGAGTCTTTTCCTTCTCCTGTTGGAAAGATGGGAAGAGAAAGCTCCCTTGTCATTTCCAAAGGCAGAGGGGAAGGAGAACTGTTAACTCATGCCCTCCAGCGCCCACACAGGTGACCCCGCCCCTCCTTCGGGTTCTAGGGCATCCATTTGCCAATGATTCTTGGTCGTCCTTACCGGAATGAAATGACATATGGAGCAACACCCCCCTCTTTCCGTACAAACCGACGGATTCGCGTAGGGTGAGATGGTGTTCTTCTCGGGCTTCAGCGACAAGCTTGAGGGGAGGAAGAATGGCTGGAAAGTCTAGTGGAGACGCCCCCCCTCCCCGCCCCATGTCTTGTAGGGGGACCTCAAGACCCTCCGTGTGCCAAGGGAAAGATGGTTTTCCCCCAACGATGGGCTAACTAAGACTAGCTGCCCCCCCCCATCACTCCCGTGTTTTCCCACCTCCTTTCAAAAGAAACCAGCCCCGGGAAAGGGCAGGGAAAGGTAACAGCAACAACGGCAATGACACCCTTGGTATCCTTCGCCCTGAACCGGGGAAGACCCCCCCTCCGCCGCCTGCGTGCCCCCGAGTCTTTTCTGGGCTCCCGCGGGCGACTCCTGGGAAGGAGAGGAAATGACGTGCTGGTGAAAGAATGGCCATGGTAAGATGCCACGGAGAGAAAGAGAAGCCAAAGGAGAGGAAAGGAAAAGAGCGACCCAGAGAGAATACCGAGAAGGCGAAAGGGCTAGCGAGCTAGGTGTTAAGGAAAGCCAATGCTATGTGGAAGAGGGCGCGGGAACCTGGCCAGGGATCAGGGTGGCCAGTCTGCCAACATCCGGAAGCGGCATCATTAGGGGTAGGAGCTAGTGGACAGGGCTATAGCTAGGTGGAGTGAGAGTGCTGCTCAGAAAGGTGGAACGGGAGAACACAGAGAAAGCAAGCGGCCTGCCCCAAAACACCGCAGGTCTACCCCGTCCCCGTCCCCATCATCCCCTTCCCCGCAGGCAAAAGGGTCTCCCCTTCTCTCTAACCAAGTCTGGTGCCATCCTTCGCAGCTGGGAACGGCGCTAACATGGAGCGATTAGAAGCGTCTCTCTTTAGCGTCTCGGAGCCCTTCTTCGGGTGGGTTTGGGTTACAGGTTCTACCATTAGGCTTGCGAGAACAGTGGTGAACTAAACTTCCCAGTAAGAGGTCTTCACACCAGGGAAGTGTGACTTTGCCGCCGCATCCCTGGCTCCTCACTCATTAGGACGCCGCGGGTTGTCAGCGCCTTCTCCCTCTTTGGCGCGCACACGGGTGTGCGCGTTCACACGCGCGCGCACACACACATACACACACACGCCGAGCCACAGCCCTGAAACTAAATTAAGAAGCACATGATTAAGAGACAAGCGTCTACGGGGCCTGTCATTTCAGCATCCTTCCATCATAACATTGTGGCACGGGAAATTTGCTTGAAACCCTTTGGAAGAAAAAAAAACCCGATGGAGGAGCGCGCATAGGCAGAGAGCGATCGAGCGAGATATTGAGTTTCAAGTCGCAGCACTGTGTGCTCCGGATTGTCTTCTGGAGAGAAGAGAGAGAGGCTGGCAAGAACCCAGGGCTCCCGGCGACGTCTTGGAAACACCTCTCCAGATCTCTGGGTGATCTTCAAGCAGGTAGGTGGGCGACTTAGAAGCGCAAGAGGAAGGACTTCCGAAGCCATTCCGAGTGGATCCGTTTTTGGAGGGGGGGAGGGATGGGGAGGAATAACGTACCCAACCGATTTTCTCCGCCGCAGGCAACGGGGGAAGTCCCCTTAACGCCGTCTGGAACACGAAGTTCCCATCGGCTGAGTAATGCTAGTTAGTGTGCAGGGAGGAGGAGGCGGTGAGGAAGGAGGCGGCGGCGGCGGCGGCGGCGGCAGCAGCAGCGCCTGTTAGCGGCCAAGACCTTGCCACTGATACACTTTCTGGGAAAATATTTGGGCGGGAGGAGGGGAGTCCATCCGTTTTCAGGCCCTTTCCTTCGTTCGGACTCTTTGTTTCTCCCCACCCGCGTCAGTTCTTAAAGCGTTAAAAAGCGCCGCTTTTCCAGAGCGGAGGGGCCTCTAGCGCTCTATTTTGGGAGAAGACCGTGGAAAGGGAAGGTGGGGGGGGTAGGGTGGGGGTGGGGAGGTCCCCACCTGCCTTCGAGACCTTTTGCGATCCGAGCGGGAGGCCTGGGAAGTCAGCCCTGCTCAGCTTACTCTCGAGGAAGCAGGGCTGAAGTACTGGCTTCCAAAGGGGAAGAACGGGAAGAAGGGGAAGGTTTGGGGGCGGCTTTTCTACTCAGTCTTCCATGCTCTAAAAAGTGAGCGGGGTCCTTACACAGAGCTCCCTTCGGGAAAGGAAGAGCTGTATCAATCAGAGATCTCCAGCGGGTTGAATGGACCGCGCGGGCGGCCACCCATCCCGTTGGTTTCCATTGGGTTGAGCTGGGCTTGTGTAAAATCGCTCCTCCAGAGGAGCGCGACGCCCAGGCAGCGAAGAGACTCAGAAGTGTACCTTTCTCGCTGCGAGGCGAGTGACAGCAACGGAGGTGTGTGTGTGTGTGTGTGTGTGTGTGTGTGTGTGTGTGTGTGGCGTCTATGTGTGCCGGGGTGAAGTTAGGGAGAAACAGGAGGCAAATACATTGTAATTAAACTTTCCCACGGTGGGCGTATTCCAGAGCGGACTAGGCCATCCCATAAATTCCAGGACATTCCCTCCATGCCAAGGGGGAAAGGCCAGTGAAATTCGGGCGACGTAAAAGAATAACGGCCATCATTCGGCACCATCCTAATGGTGCCTTGGGGCAGATAAGAGAAAAAAAAAACACGGATGATTTTACTCTTATCTATAAATGTAAAGGAATTCAGACGGATTTGGTTTTTGTTTTTGTTTATTTTCCTAAAACATAAACGATGTCTATAGACTAAGTGCAAGAAAGCTTAGATTCTTGTGAGTAAAGGTTCTTCTAGAATCCAGACAAATCTGTGTAGCAGAAAAGATCCAGGGCGTGCCAGTGTTTCTGCCGTCATTTCATAAGCGAATCTTCTGCATTTCTAATATGTGAGCCTTAAGCTGCTAATTGTATCATTGTGTGAAATTTATTGCAAAGCGATTTCCTCTTCACCACCACCCCTCCTCACCAGACGTACAAGTTGTGTGCGGAGCAGTTATTGTGAAAGGTCTGGAAAATGTATATCTGAAGGCATTTCTATATGCGGCATATTTCAACTCGAACCATGTGCGCCAGAAGGTCTCCGTTATGTGCCTGGAGTGTTTTACGCCGATAAATGTAAATCACAAAAGGGAACGTTTAACACATTCTATGGGAAGAAGCCGCTATGAGAAGGGAAGCGAGTTAGAAAAAGACATCTGGTTTAAAAGACAGAATGAATGAATGAATGAAGGAAGGAAGGAAGGAAGGAAGGAAGGAAGGAAGGAAGGAAGGAAGGAAGGAAGGAAGGAAAAAGAAAAAGTTCAGACCGGCAGTTCTGTATAAACACTTACCTTCCACTAAGCCTCACTTAATAAACTGGAACAGTATGGTTAAAACTGTGTATAACCATCCTAGAGCAAAAGTTTTGAAAGTTTTATTTTCAGTCTCAAGGTTTAAAATAGAGAACGATCAGACTGCTCAATAGTAGTTGGTGCTGTCTGAGTTATGATGATGATGATGATGTCATCCGGCAAGTTTTTAGTTTTGATTTCGAGTTTTTAGATTTGTCCCTTTGGTCCATTCCGTCAGGATTAGAAATGCTGAGAATAGTTATAAGGACAATGATAATAACAAGAGCAGCAACAGCAAAAACAACACTAATAAGTACTGTATAACTTTATTAGAATAAGCAAAAACATAGAAAGTTGTGCAGCTTTTTTGTCTGCCGTTTTTTGTTGCCCTAAGAAAAGTAGTGTTTCTGTTTGCATTTTGGAGTGCGTTTTGCAGCTAGCAGGGCAATCCCCACCCACTATTAATAAAAATAATTGTCAACCATCCTATCATACATTTATTTTTTTTAAACAGGTTTCGATGAAGATTTCTCTGGCACAGCCCTTAAACAATCTGAGGCGATGGAGGAGGAACACCAAGTTTTTAAAAAATTCTCTCTTTTGAAAAATAAATGAAAAACGCCCCCCCCCATTTAAACGAGCAAAAACCAACCAACAATGACCCAAACCCACCCACCCACCAACCAACCACAAGGCAAACTGAGGTTTTGACTTCCCAGTCTCTGACCTGGGCAGGCTTGTTTTAATCGGTGGGACCAGTCCTCAGGATTTTGCTTGAACGTAAAATTAGCTGTGCAGAAAAAGTTACTTGAGCCCAGGCTCACAGCGAAAGTATAAATCACTGTTTTTCCTTCCGAAGGAGCTGCGAACGGTGAGGAACAATGCTGGTCTTTTCCACTGGGCTCGTACGGGAAAAGTCCGATCCAGGAAACGGATGGACCGAGCGAGCTGAATCCGGGAGCGGGTTCCACCCTTAAGGCGACTAGGAAGACTCAAACGGAGTGTGGAGTGCGCTTCTCCACCTTCCCAACTGTAAGGCTCCCAGGTTACACAGCCAGCGACTGTTTTTAGTTCTCAACCGGGCTCAGTAACTCCCTGTTTTCTAGGGCCTGGCCACGAAAGCCGCGGAAGCCACCCAGTTCGCCCAGCTTTCAAATAAACAAGAAAACACATACCTGACGGGCCAGCCTTTTCTCTTTCCGGCGTGACTCCCCGGGTGTGGTGCGTTTTGGAGGGTGATGGGGGGGGCGGGGACCGAAAGACGGAGAGGAAAGATGCGAAGCAGAAAAACTTCGTGCGCCAGGTTGGGGATGGGGGTGAGGAGGGCACTGAAAACAAGCGACGTCTGCATCTCCGGCCCAGGTTCAGGTGCCTCCCACGACCCCTAGCTTCTTTCCTTTTGGCCAGCATGGCTGGACTGGGCTCCCTTTGGATGCGATTAAACTGGGAGAGTTAAGGATGCCAAGGACTGGAAAGAAGTGACGTGGCCCTCCGAATAAGAAGGGAGTAGAGGATTTATTTATTTACCCATCCATGCACTTTCCTCTTGAGAAAATTCCCCTTGGACTTCCATTCTAAATTTGAATTGAAGAACCCCCCCCCCCAGTTCCTCCTGATGTCACTGACTGTGTTCCTCTTTGGAATTTGCAGGTCAAAAAGGAAGGAAGGAAGGAAGGAAGGAAGGAAGGAAGGAAGGAAGGAAGGAAGGAAGGAAGGAAGGAAGGAAGGAAGGGCATTCGGCTCTTTATGGAATAGAACAGGTGTATCCCTAATTTTTCCCCTACTTCTCTTGGGAGTTTAGAAAAGTTCCTTTTTTGAAAGCGCTATGCAATGTGTAGCCTGCATAATTAAATTGTAAACCGCCCAGAAAGTTCTTGAAGCGCTATTGGGCGGTATATATGCAAAACACTTACTTACTTACTTACTTACTTACTTACTTACTTACTTACTTACTTACTTACTTACTTACTTACTTACTTACTTACTTACTTACTTACCTACCAGTCCAGAAACTCTTCCATTAGCTTGGTCATTATGGTTGAATGCTTCCTAAGGCAGCGTCCTGCTCTCTGGTGGATGTAGGGAGTTGTCCTCTAAAACAAGCAAGGTTTGCAAGCTCTGAGGCCCCCATCCCGCTTTCTCTTGCCCTGCCCCAGAAGAAAAAGAGATCAATAGCTCTCCTGGGCCTTTTGTGTTGTTTGGATCTTTCTAGCACGCCCCTGACAATAACATTCTCTGGTTGGCATAAACGAAAACGCTGCTTGGAGAACAACAACAACATCAACCCTCATATACCTGATCATTATTTCTGAAACGGTGGTGCCAACAACAACTTAAACCGTTAGATTATTTGGCAAGCCAGGAAGCGCAAGCAAACTGACCGCTCCTTTGGGACCTTGTCTATACTTCAGGACTGTGTGGGGTGCCCGCGCCTGCCTGCTTGTGTGTGTGTGTGTGTGTGTGTGTGTGTGTGTGTGTGTGTGTGTGTGTGTGTGTGTGTGTGTGTGAGAGAGAGAGAGAGAGAGAGAGAGAGAGAGAGAGAGAGAGAGATGGTGGTGTGTGTATCTCCGGCCTGATTTCTGTTTTTGTCACCGTTCTATCATAAACGTTTGGTCAGCGCCGCTGGTTCCAGAGGGATTTAAAATAGGACAAAGTTTGAGCGGGTTTTCAGCCTGAATATTTCATAACCCCCCTGTCTCTAGTGGGAGGGAGGGACAGTGAAACTTTAGGTAGGCTTACTCGAAAATAAGGAGCACAACAACAAGTGAGAACAGGGGTGTCCTTCTCATCTTTCTGTTGAAATGTATGAGCAGAAAAAAATGTGATTTCGGCCCTTTTCTCTAGGATCGGGGCCAGAGAGGATTTATGTGGGTAAAATTCAGATGATCGTGGCGAGCATGCTGTCGTCCACCCATCCGTTTATATACACACAGCCTTAAACTAGTTGACTTGAGCCCTGAGAATGTCCTGTTGCATTAGCCTCCGTGAGATTAATTCAGTCCAGATGCTTTGGGACCTCTAGGAAGACTGTAGGCGTCTTAAAGTGGTGTGCTTATATATATATATCGCCCTATACCACTTAAACGTACTTACTCGCGAGCAATTCCCATTGTAATCAAGGGGGCGTAACAGTAAACATGCTCAGGATGTCATAGCGTTTTTATACATTTTTTCCAGTTATTAAGGCTGCCCCGTTTATAAATAAAGTGCCTCCACACTGGGAAGCATTATCCCCGTGAATTCGACTATAAGCCTCAGAACCCAATTTCTGGGAAATCTGCAAACTTCCTTTGTAAAACCTCAGGGTACCCAAACCCATCCCCCTTCTTCTGCCTGCCTGTCGTTACCAAAACAAGAACGGGTTGCTCGGTGCCGTTGAACTTCTTGACTCCACTTTTGCGCAAAAAGTTGTTTGTTTGTTTTCGGGTCGGAAAACGATCGATTAAAATCGCTCAACAAAATGGGAAGGCGGCCGCTACGTGAGGGGGGGGAAAGATCTCTCGCGAGACCTTCCGCTCAGGTAGTGAGAAATTCAGTTTGAAATTACAGAATGTCGCTGTGCTTGTGTAAGGAAGATTCGGGCAGAAAAATGTCTACACCTGTCCCTACTAGCGGAAATTAAAGAAGCCCTTTCACAGTCCCGGAGACAGCAGATTAGTAATAAACACGAGTTTTCCCAACTTTAAGCTTCCTTCACATTGCCTTCACGTCCGGCCTTCAGAGGCCATCGGGAACCTCAGAGTTAAAGCTTTGGACCATTGGGGGAGAGTTACCCAATATAAACATGCATAGAACAGAGGGTTTGCCAAGGGCTTGGAGTCAAAAGCTCTAAACGGAATATCCAGGCGTAGAGGAAGGCTACACTTCGAACGTGGCCCCATGGACCAGAGCTCGCCAGGCCTTCCTATCTTCCACTGCCTCCCCGAGTTTGGTCAAATCCATATTGGTTGCATCCACGACACTGTCCAAGCATCTCATTCTCTGCCCTCCCCTTTTCCTTTTGCCTTCAGTCTTTCCCAACATCAGGGACTTTTCCAAGGAGTCCTCTCTCCTCATGAGGTGGCCAAAGTACTGGAGCCTCAGCTTCAAAATCTGTCCTTCCAGAGAACATTTGGGGTTGATTTCTTTCAGGATGGATAGGTTTGATCTCCTTGCAGTCCAGGGCACTCTCGACTCTCCTCCAGCACCACAGCTCAAAAGCATTGATTCTGCAGCGATCAGCCTTCTTTATAGTCCAGCTTTCACTAGCAGGGCTATGGCCTACTCAGCACCTTCTGCTTCTTCCTTGTTTAGGATGGGGTGAGACCAGTCAGCATTAGACACAAAAGGGCAGCGGATGGGTGGAATCTGGCCCGATCCAGGAAAAAGGCAGAACGTGTTTCTCAGCTTCCAGGACATACGAAGGGGCTTCGCTGGGCTTGGCCATTTTCTCATGGGAGGAGAAAATGGAGAAAAAGCTGGAGTCCCACATCGTTCCTGCCTCTAGAATGGGATGGGTTGGGGTTTTTTCTGTTGCAGGTGCAGATTAACTAAACGGATCCCAAATCTGGTGGGACCACGGAGGAGGATGAGGTGGAAAGGCACAACTCATGTCCAGCAAAATAATCTAGCAATTCACATGTTGGTAAAACCTCGACCAGACACAGTGGAAACTAGACCGTGTTCGCTTCTGGCTGGCTCAACAGACACCAGGCACAAATCAGGGGGTTTCTTGATCCCAGAGATACGGTGTGTGTGTGTGTGTGTGTGTGTGTGTGTGTGTGTGTGTGTGTGTGTGTGTGTGTGTGTGTGTGTGTGTGTGTGTGTGTGTGTGTGTGTGTGTGTGTGTGTGTGTAGTGTCCCCTTCGCCCTACAGGTGTAATCGGCTCTGAAAAGAACGTAGGAACATTGCATAGATAATTAGGCTAATTGCGGGGAGGAATTATAATTGGCGCTGAATTTTCCTGTAGCAGTGTGTGTGTATATACCGCTTCTCCCTTGGTAAATATATATTTAAGAAGAAGCCTTCGACTGCCTGTCTCGACATGTTCTTATGTTTTGAAGAATCAGAGAGAAACAAGAGAGCCATCACAATCGTTCGTCTCTCCACCTCATTAGGTATTTATTAATTATTTTTGTTCGCGTCTTTTACCCTAGGAAATCTATATGTTCGCGCGGGTGTGTATATACTCTCCAACGCATCAGGCGCGCACACACAAATAAATATATACACACGCACCACCACCACCCAGCGCGCACACACATATATATCATGCATTTTTTCATTTGGATTTCTCAACTTAAGCTCTAAGGAGGTAGAATTTTCTTTTAAACACCCTCATCCTTTCCTCATCAGCCTCACTGCCAAACGGACTGCATTCTATTTATAAATGTTAGGGAAGTGTACATTACTTCCCACCCAACAAAACAGGAACGAAGCGGCAATTTCTCAGCGAATGGGATTCGAAAATATAGATTTTTTTTTTTAAAGCGGCAAAGTATAATTCAATCAAATTATAGAAAATTGCTTCAAAATCCAGAGCAGGAACGATCCATTATGTCTGTTTTATTAGTGACAAGTACAATTACTCTAAACTAAAAGAATACTGGTGAATATATAATTGGCCGTAATCACGTTAGTGTTTGAATAAAAATGACGGGAACATTTAACACTTTGACAACAAAATGTTCGAGAGGAAGGAAAGGGGGGGCACTTATTTATCGAAACAGTTTTTATTTGTAACTAACCACGTGAGACACAACGCACACTTTTGCTTTGGAGCGATCCATGACTTTCACCCACCATTCGCTCTCTCCCGTAAGAAGTAAATATCGGGGTGTGCATGTGCCTCCAGGCGCGTGCGTGCGCGGGGCGCGCGTGTATACGTGGACGCACGGAAAACGATTGGAGCGCACCTCTGCAGGCACAGACTTTGCCTGAAGGACGCCCCCTACAGGAGAAGGGCCCTCTCCTTCTCTTCCCTCCCTTCTGCCAACCCCTCCCCATTCCCCCACAGCGCAGCCAATCGCGGAGAAAGTCCTCCTAACATGCGCGTCAGTATTGCCTCCTTAAATTGGGCTCCCAAACAACTATGATCACAATATTTGCTTTGGAGTTTCCTTCGTTTGTTAACACTTGACGTGATCTACGGATCGGATTGTGAGAAGCCCCTCCCATGTCGGTGGCACGGATCGGCGAAGTTTAATAACAGCAGCGACAGCCTCAAGGGTGAGGGGAAGGCAGGGAAGAGAGAGAGAGAGAGAGAGAGAGAGAGAGAGATTAATTTCGGAGTTGCTTAGAGCCTTTAATCGCGCGGTCTTGCTCTCTGACACACCGGCCCATAAAATGCCCGCAACATGGGCAATCCCCCCAAAACAGACTTATGTGCGCTGATTTTTCACCTCGCTGTTCAAATAAAGACAAAGCACCATTCTACATTTATGATTGTCTTGGCCACTTGTAAAGAACCCTGAGAATTGTAGTTTGTCAACATGTCCAATTTGGGTCGGCCGCTTTGCCAGGACTACCCTTCCTTCCCAGAGGTCCTTATTTGGGACTTTGGCGGACAAAACGCCATCTGAAGGTGGCTTTCTCGACTTCCTAACGCGAGTCAAGGCGGCTGGACTGCTCAGCGGTTTTAGGGCCTGGAAGTGCAGCCAGCGGTCAGGAATTCCATCCCTCCTTGTTCCTGTGTGTGATGTGTCGCTACAGTCGTGACCGACTCTTCATGACCCCATGACCATGGAGTTTTCTTGGCAGGAATACTGGAGTGGTTTGCCAGTTCCTACTCCAGGCGCCTACAGCACCTGGTACTCCCCTGGTGGTCTCCCATCCAAGTACTAACCAGGGCCGACCCTGCTTAGCTTCTGAAATCAAGCAAGATCGGATGTGCTTAGGGCATCTAGGCATATTCCTTGTGTCTACTGCGGGTTAGCAGGCTGAGAAAAAGAAGAAGGGGATCTAGGATGTCTGGATGGGAACCTAAACGGGTGACAGCAGTACTGATGACCAAATGAACGCCATCACCATCGTTTTAGCAGCTCCATCGAGAAAGCGGAAGGGAAGGCCGAGTTAGCCCTGCTTCACACAAACTTTCCTCAACACTCAGGGCAAGCGGGTGACCCTCTTGGCCTAGACTAGGGCCTATGACAAGCCACCCCAAACGCTTCACCCTTTCCTTCGAAATGCGATCTTTAATACAAATGCGATCTTTAGTACAAACCGACCCTCGCCTCTTCGGTGACAGTGCCTTGGTCCCTTGCAGGCTCTTTTTCACGGGTCTCTTTTCAATGGGGCTCCTTCGGAAGTTTCCGTCGATTCTCGCGTTGGAAGGTCTCAACTTTCCGACCAGGACGCGCCTGGAGCGCTCCTGAGAGAGACGGAGGTGGACGTTTTTCTTCAAGTCTAGGGCGATGGGGGTCGTCGGAAGAAGTCTGTGCCTCTTGGGAAGAAGCGAGGCGGCAAAATTTGGGTGATTTGCGTTGCGTTGCGAGTGTCGGAGGATGTGGATCATTTTTGTTTTGTTTTTAAGGACAAAACGGAGTGTTGGACACGGACGTGACGCACAGGCGTCCATGAATAAATGTTCACTTTGTACACCCCCCCACACCCAGTTTATTTTCCCCCTCGTTCTTTCCCACTCACGCACCCACCCACCCATCAAGCTACCGTTTTGATATTTTGGGGGTGGGTAGGCAGGCGGGTAAACGGATCAGCCAAGTCCGCCTGGATCCCATTGCAAGGAACAGGTCGACCCGTCCTCGCCCGCGTTTTTCTGCGACCGCAGATGTGAGCCCTTTGCTACGTGTTCGGGCTACTAATGCAACAACCGGCGACATCACCCCCAACAAAAAAAAAGCGCCTCGTCCTTGGAATCATTCCCAGGACTAGCCCTGGGCCGCTCGCCCCTCCTTCGAGAATACACCACGGTGGGGGAGGGACGCAGAGGTGGCGAGGCATAGACGGCGGGGGGGGGCGCGTTACGTGGGTGGGAGGTTAGGGCCTGTTCCTGCGGCTTCCTAGATGCCTCTTACCCTGATTTTAAGGAACATCGATGATGATTGGGAATCCGGAATAATTCCGTTTTCTCCCGCACGCGTTGCCAAAGAAGGATTTGATTGAAAATATGGGCAGAGTTGCTCTCTATCTTTGGAAAATAGTATTTCTTTTATTTATGTCTTCCTTTGCCCCCTCTCCCCTTCCCCTAATGGTTCTTAAGGCGGCTTGCACAATTAAAACAGATATGGGTACAAGGTGAGTGCAGAAGCTGGAGCCCCCCCCTTAATATTACAAGGGAGGGAGGGTGCTTCCAGATCTGCCAGGGACCCAAGTAGGGAGAAAAAAAGGCCCTGATGAAAATTGTAAATTGCTTCGTTTCCACAAATTTGGGCCCTAGACATTTTTTTTTCGGACGACAAGAGCAAGTAGTTGCCCTTTCATTGTAATCCGGACCATTTTAATTGAAGGAAGAAATATAAAGTACTCTTCA
Organism: Phrynocephalus forsythii; assembly: GCA_029282475.1. Taxonomy (NCBI): domain Eukaryota; kingdom Metazoa; phylum Chordata; class Lepidosauria; order Squamata; family Agamidae; genus Phrynocephalus; species Phrynocephalus forsythii. The sequence continues at coordinate 158,302,287 of JAPFRF010000001.1, read as the reverse complement.
TCGGGTTTGAAACCCACCGGACGTGCTGGAAGGGAATAAAGCGGCAAGCCTTGGCCCGGATAGCAAACGAATATAAAAAAGCACGGATGGAAAGAGCCAGATAGATAGCAAAAAACCAACAGAACGCTTTCATCCTTCAAGAATGTCCCCTCCTTTCTCTAGACAGAAAAAAAAATCTTTTCAGGAAAAATGATAAGGTGATCTATTACAAATCAAATGTTTACGTTCTCCCTTGCTTCTGGGGAAAGAAAACGCCAAGATTTTCCCACAAAGCGGCTGAGTCGTGCGCCGAGGGGAGCGCGGCTCATTTGAACGGCACCAGCGACATCTAGCGTCCGCAGAGCGCACTCCCGGCTTCGGCAGGAAAAAGCCGGAGGAGAAGAAAGAGGAACCCGGCCTTCGCACGCGGCGCAACTTTTTGTGTGTGAGTCACTCTGTTGAACTTAGCGAGTCCAGCGACACTACGGTCTTAAAAGAAAATAAATAAGTCGGAGGACGGTTCTGGTGGGCTGCAGGTATCAATACCTCCAGGAGTCGTTAAGTGGAAAGTGGAGGTGGGGGTGCCATAAAGATGGACGCATTTTTTTTACAGAGGGTGGGTAGCGTCCCTGCACTTAACACAGAACATTAAAAACCAACCGTGTCCGTGGCCCTGCACGCCTTTGCTCACATCTACGCCAAAAGCCCAGGGAGAACGAGAAGGATCGAGGGCAAGGGGCCAAGGAGAGTGTTTCGGCCGCAACGGGGAAGTCCACAAACTTGCCCTGAAGGAGGCAACAAGGAAATAAGCCGTTTTATAAGCCCAGGATTTCTTTCTGTGCGTCCGTCACCTTAGGAACCCTGCAGGCCGTCTTCTTTCTCGTGATCGGTTTGTTTGTTTGTTTGTTTGTTTGTTTGTTTGTTTGTTTTGGGGAAGAGGAGCGGGCCAATCTGGCTATTTAACCGTGGACGTACCCCGCCCATCTCCGTCCCCTTTGCCAGCGCATTGGTGGTTGGGACGTGATTCCTCCTTTGGGACCCGCCGTTCCGCCGCCACTCCGATTTCCCTTCCTCTTCTCCGAAAGAAGAACAAAGAATGAAGAAGAATGAGCAAAGCGTAAGCCTTTGCCACCTTTCCAGAAGCAGACTCAGCGTGGATTTTGCCACTCTTGCAACGAATCTATCTCTGCGTCTGGCTTGGCTGCCCACCCCACCCCGACCCCCTTTGGTTAATATTTTAGCATGTTTTTCTCTCCCAAGCAGTACTCAAGGCAATGGAAAAACAAGCTGTTGGTTCAAGTGGAACTGGCTCGGTAACTACTGAGTTCGGCATCTGGATGTAGAGACAGAAACTGGGAGTTGAGTTCCTCCTTGGGACATCCCAGAAGAGCCAGCCCGTGTGGCCCCGGTGTACTCAAATGCAGTCGAGTTCCCAATTGTTTAATCTGAAATTCGGACTTCATGAATTGTATCCATTTGGAATATCTATAGCTAGACACAGGTGCACATAGGTGCTGGGAGACCCTCTGCTATGCAGTTCCTTCAGTATTCAAGCCATGAATTCCTTCAGAATTCAAGCATTCAATTCATGTAGTAATAATAATGGCCTGCTCTCAGGTCAAGTCTGACTTATGGTAGCCTTTTTCAGGGCTTTCCAGGTAAGGAGTCTGGAAGTGGTACGGAAGTGCCCCCTTCATCTGTGGGCACCATGGAACTGGACAGCTTGCCCGAGGCCACACAAGCTGGCTTGGCTCACAAGAGGCACAGTGGAGAATTGAACTCCCAACCTCTGGATTGGGGCCACATACCTAACTCACTGAGCTATCCTGTCAGCATTGCATGTGAGCAAAGGAGGGGGGAAGTGAGGAAGCAGAAAAGTTTATAGGTGAGACCCTGTCCTGCATGTTTTCCATAGGTCACATTCCTACATCCCCATGTTGGGTTTGTATGCAGACAACCCATTGATCCTGTGGGCATTGAGGTACCACCCATCCATTGCCACGTGCAACTTTCTGCCACCAACTCACCCCAACCCATACTTTCTTGCAGGACTCCCCCCCCACCCGCTCAGGATTCACTGGAAGTCATGGAAGGATGGATGCACTGAGACACAGCTATACCTGTGCATCATCTCTGGTTCATCTCAGTGGACCTGATGACTGGCAGTGCAAGGTGTGGATGGACTCTCTTGGGATGTATTGCCTTTCAGGTGAGTATGTGAGCAAAGGAGGGGGGAAAGTTAGGAAGCAGAAAAGTTGATAGGTGAGACCCTGTCCTGAATCAGACAATCACACATCCTGATCGGATTGTCACATATTGATGGAGACAAGTATGTACCAGCTGGTGCGAACGCTGCCCCTTGCTGGAAAAAGAATGGATTTAGGTTTAGGGGGGAAACCACTGAAATCAAGGGGATTTCCCTGTAGGGAAGGTCCCATGGAGCAGGAAGATGGACTGTGTCAGAGCCTCTTTCTTGCCTATCAAAGAGGGGTTGGACTCTTTGTATGCAGCTTTATCTCCACCTAGGGTAAGTGAGGGGCACCCTGTCTGTGGCACTGGGATCCTTGTGTCCCAATGGAGGGAGCCAATGGAAGCTTCCCTCTCATGGTCATTGAGAAGTTCCAGCAGCACTACTAGCCTGAACTTCGGGCTGACTTTCATCCCCAGATTGAATAGGTTCCTCAACTACATGGGGTTTATGAAAAGGTTCATTCAGCAGTTCTTCGAACTATCAGCAGGATTCAGGCATAGGTTGCTATGCATGACTGTTCTAAATACTGAAACTACACTACTTCCTTTACTCTCAAGTAAACGTGTATATGATTGTAGACTAACAGCATGGTCTCTGGGGTGGTCAGAAAGAGAAGGAGAGCAGAGATAAAAGTGTATCAGCTGAAAGTGCTCCTTTTTCATTCATACATTAAAGGGCCTTTTCACACGACCTCTAAGATCCACTGGTCCCTTAAATTCAGACCAGAGATCTTGGGGGTTTGTTTCTGTTCCTGTGTCCCCATCCCTCAGCACTTCCTGCTCCTGTCGCCGTGAGGGGAGGGAGGGGAAAAAAGGACAAAAGAAGCCTTTACTAACCTGCCAGTGCCGGTCAAAGTTGCCACGAGCCCCGTTACTTCCTGGTTCCTTCTCAAGGGGCTCTGGGCGGGAGGCAAAAAAAAACGACAGACAAGCGAGGAGAGCCTGGCACTCTTATCCGCATCAAGGAATTTTCATCTGCTGAGAGCAAGTACATGAAAGGTGCGCTGGGTCGCGCTTATGGGGGCGTGGTCGCACTTAATTTTCTCTAAACTCCGGAGCTGGTGAGGAAACATTTCTAAGCTCCGGAGCTGGGAGCCATTTGCAGTGCAGCTTAGGGGTCGTGTATAAACGCCCTTAGACACTTGCTTCTCTTTGACCATGCAGAACACACTTGAGTAAGAAGAATAGTCTTGAAGAACTTAGTTAGCATTGTGGTCCTATGTTTGTCTGCTCTAACTCCTTTTACTCTGAAGAACAGTTCATTGAACTCTTTGGTTCTGCCCTCAGACAAATATATAAAAGACAGCAGCCTATCAGAGCAACTGGATGTGCGTCTACCTAAAGTAAGTACTAATGAGGTTTTTTGCGGCATACTCTTATGTAAGTGGGCATATGTCTCTGTCTTGCCAAATACAGTAGGACCCCTGTAACCACTGATTCATTAACCACTGATTCAGTTATCCACGGTTGGCAGAGGAAAACAATAAATAATTCAGCAGCCACAAAGCATGCTACTGTCACAAACTGCCGCTGCAGAGCAAGCTACTGTCATAAAACAGCAGCTGTAAAGCAAGCTTCTGTCACAAAACAGCAGTGTTGGGGTTTTTTTGGTGTTCTCTCTCATCCATGGTTTTCATTATCTACAGGAAGGCCCTGATCCAATCCCCAGTGGATACTGGGGTCCAGTTTATTTGGAAGCAATAACAGCAGCAACATAAACAATGAAGTCAGCTCTTAGCATCATCGCTCCCACCAAAATGTTGAAGTTTTGGAGAAAAATCTGTGAAACTAGCCTTCTACCAGGCACCCTTCCAATGCATTGGGCTACAGTGCTGGCTGTGCTAGCTGAAGAAAGGCATATGGAGAATGGCTTCTTGAAGAAGGATGCAGTAAATGAAGCATGTGTGCTTCACGTAGTAGTTTGCAGTTGACACAGAAGTAAATCCCAAAAGATTCAAAACTTCTTTTGCAGCTGCAGCTCTAAGGGGTGATTGGAAGCATGAGTAATATTTGACAGGAAAGGCTCCCAGGGCCCTATCTCTGAACAGACATTGAGGTAGAGAAGTAAGCTGTTTGGTTTGGACAGTCAGGAGAAATGGTCTCTAGTCTCTACTCCTTAAAAAATGTTGAGAAGAGCCTTGTGGTGCAGTGGTTAAATAGCAGTACTGCAACACAAACTATGCTCACAACCTGTGTTCAATCCCAGGTAGTCAGCTCAAGGTTTGAGCTTCCATCCTTAGCCTGTATAATTAGATTGTAAACCACCAGATACAGTAATACCTTGGTTTAAGAGGATTTTGAAAGACAAGCAAACATTTCTTCTAAGTTTTGCCTTGATCAAGCACTCGAACAGGTTGCATGATCACAAGTGAGCCAATGGTGGCTCCCCCTCCTCTCTCTCCCTGCTGGATTGTGGGGGATTGTCTAGAATGTTCCATCTTAGGCAGCATCTAAAGCAGAGGGAGGAGAGAGGAATGGAGGTATCCCTTTCACCAGTCATGAAGGAGAGTGCAGGTTAGGGGTTTATTTTTCTTTATATTTATATTATTCTTTAATTTGTTTTTAATGTCCTTTATTATTTTTCAAACCATTTCTAGTCATGAGGCAGCTAGTTGAGTGTGTATACAGCTATACATTGCACTTTATTATTGTCACATTGAAAACACAGAGTAAAATCCAGTTGTTCGTCCCAAGCAGTGCAGATTACGCTGCTAGGTACATAAAGCATGGTGTGAGCGTGGGCTTCCAGCCAACTTCTTTGGTGAGTTTTGGCATTTTGTGTGTACAGTATGTGTTCTACGGGACCCCAGAACGAATCACCTGAGTTGCCATGATTTCTTATGGGGAAATTTGCTTTCATATAAGAGTGTTTCGGTTTACAGGCGCATTTCTGGAACAAATTATGCTCGTAAACCAAGGTATTACTGTAGCACTTTGAGCATGATGGGGTGGTATTTAAGCAGCATGCTGTTACCAAAAGCTCAACAGATTGGATCTTTAGGCGAACCATTCAAATGCTTTTGAACTATCATAGAAAGAATTTTGATGGTCTAAAAGCCCAGATGCCTTTAGGTGGTTCAGAGGAGACTTCTTGTCCAGCTCTAGCAGCCTAAGGAGCTGTAGCAGGAATGTATGAGAGGGCTGCTTTGAGGGCTGCTCCCAGACTGGAGGAACCCCCCCCCCCCAAGTGCCTTATGCAGGTGGCCAAGCTTTAATGGGATGGCTTCTGAGAGCCATTTTGATTGGTTGAATTATGTGTGGTTTTTTTCTTTTTTCATGCATTCAAACTGCGTTTTGATATATATATATTAAAAAGTTTTAATTGTATATGTTTTTATCAGAGCATTTTGAAATGTAAGTACAGTACTGTATATCCCCAGTTGGAGGTGGAGTTTTTGAAGCAAGCCTTGAGAGCGGGAATTGACATATCCTTATAGACTGAGTTAAGCCTCCCAACCTGGGGCTAACATTACAGAGGGTCCATAACCCGCAACTGGTGCAACCACCCCTTGAGTTGCCTGGATTGTCACATTAAGTACTGCCCCCCCTTTCAAGCCCCCTTAGCACCTCTCCAGCTCAAATCACCAGAAGGGGAGTTGAGAGCAGATTGCCAGGAAAGGCTAGTCTATTCTTTTGTCTTTCTGACCTTTTTTCCAATTCACCTTTCTTTCTATAAGGAGCAAACCTTCTGTCTATCCTTCAGGCCTCTCCTAAAACACTATTTCTGTGTAGTTAGGATAAGGATGTAGTCTTTTTGTATTCAATGTAAGTTTCACAATTAAAATGATTGTAACTGCTTCTTCTGTGTTATTATCAATCTGCAGTGGGATTGACTGCCCACATATCTATGCTGAATTTCCATCACTATAGTTTCAACACTGTTAGCACATCAGTGTTAAATACATCAATGATATTGATTGCCCATTAGCTTTAGGATCCATTTTGAGGCACTGGTATAACTCTCAAATTGTTCAGGAACCATCTCTTTGAAGAGTTACCTTCACCTGCGCCAACCTGGTCTTCGTGCTATCTTCTGTCAGGCTTTCCATCAAGAGCTGAGAGGTCGGTAGGCCTTACAGATACTGACCAGAATGCAATGGGATTTATATGACTTACCATTCAGCTGGCGATTCACTAGTTCTATTTGAGCTCAGAGTGCTCCTGGGAGTTAGGCTCTTGATCTTTGTACTCTCCATCCCAAGGAGCATAGGCTTCCTCCCTTGATAAGGAGATAGATTCAGGGAAAAGAGTTATAGCTATAGTTAAGCATATACACTTTTCTGTACTAGTATCTCACCTGATCTCGGAAGCTAAGCAGGGTCAGGCCTGGCTAGTACTTGGATGGGAGACCACCAGGGAATAGCAGGTGCTGTAGGCGCATAGAGTAGGAACTGGCAAACCACTCCAGTATTCCTGCCAAGAAAACTCCATGGACATGGGGTCCAGAAGAGTCGGTCATGACTGAAATTACACAACAACAACAAACAACAAACAACAAACAACAAACAACAAACAACAAACAACAACAACAACAACAACAACAACAACAACAACAACAACAACAACAACAACAACAACAACAACAACAACAACAACAGGATGCTGCCAACATTTCCTTCAGATTTTAATTAGACTTTGGATTGGTATTGTTCCCACAGGAGCTCTTTTTAGAGTTGGGTTTTAGCCTGTTGTTAATTCTTGTTGATGTACTATGGAGCGGCTCATGTTGTTGGGTGTGATAAATTCCAGATGATCTTTCCACTGAATTTGTTGCAAATGCCAGCTAACTTGTGAAGCCCTTTTTGCCTCAAAAACCTATGCATCAGTAATTGAATTGCCATCCTGGCGCAGGGCGGGGCTGTAGTCACCTGCCTGTCTTTGAAAGGCTTACCGAGCAAAACCGCCCAAGGCAGAAAGAAGACCTCAACCACAGAGATGCTCCGGCCAGCGCTGAGGGTTTGGACGCGTCAAGCGCCAACCATTGGCACGTCTCTCGCCAGCGTTGCTTTGTCTTTGCTCAATGAAAACGAGCGACCTGCTGTCCAAAACTGGAACGGGATGAATGCTAGAATGAAGACTCGGCCTCCTTTCTCCCATTTAAAGAGACGAGGAAGGATGTTTGGCATCACACGAAGTGGGGACTTGGTTTTCTTTTTTGAAAATCAAAGCAGACATGTTCCTTTCTTCATCTCCTTTGCAAGTCCAGGGTCAGAATATTATTCCCCACCCCCCACCCGCAATGATTCTAGGAATGGCGAGTTAGGGTGGGGAAGAATGAATGCTGTAACTAAATCCAAGCGAAAGTTTCTAGTCCATCGTCTTATGCTTCTGTCCCCGGGGTGGAGGAAGGCAAGGACAGGTGGGCGTTGCCAAAAGAGGAAAACAAAATTCAGTGCAACACAGCACCAAATATTTTCTAAACTGATAAGAAAGCAAACTTCCCAAGAGCCACACCGGGGGTGGGGGTGGGGGTAGGGGCTGAGAAAGAACCTGTTCAGGAACCACCGCAGTAGCTTCACCCCATCTCCTTTTTTTTAAAAACGGTCTGAGCCGTTCTAGCAAAGCAAAGGAAGGAGTTTCGACGCTCACTCCCACCTCATATATAATTATGCGCGGGGGGGCGGGAAGTTGGCGGAGCGTCTAGGAAGCAGCAGCTGCAGAACTACATGTTCTGTCTTCTTTCCAAGATGCCTTTGGAGAAAGTCTCAAACGGGCCTCACTCAATGGAAGCATTTCCTTACACTGTCTTTCCTTAGACCAAGCCAAAATTGGATCCTTCAGGGTTTCCTCCCATTGCTATTTTGTGTTGCCCCAGACTCCCTCTTTGTGTCATCTGTCTGTCTGTCTATCTGTCTGTCTATCTATCTATCTATCTATCTGTCTATCTATCTATCTATCTATCTATCTATCTATCTATCTATCTATCTATCTATCTATCTATCTATCTATCTATCTATCTATCCAAATGAGGGAATTGAGTCCAGTTTGTAAGATCGTCTCTCCGCTCCTCCCGAAAGGATGCCTTTGAAGCACCCCCAAACTCCTGGCCTTCCTCCCTAAAGAGGTAGTCCAAACCATCCTCCTGAAACCCAAGATGAACATTTGGAGTCCCAACCCCCACCCACCCATCCCGAAACACCAGGACAGTGTAAACGGTTCTCTTCCACCACCACCCTGACCGGCTCCGACTCCTCAACCCGACTTCTGCCTCACGCAGCCTCCCACTCAGCCCATTTCGCTCTGGGGGTGGGGGGGGAGAGGCTGAAAAAAAAAGGGGGGCGACAGCTTGCCACCCATCCTTTCTCTTCTCTTATTCCTTGGATAGTTGGCGGCCACGGCGGGGGGAGAGGCGAAGCTGGCGAGCCCAGCCAAACAAGGACGAAAACACCACCGCTGCGGGGACGGAGCCAGGATGCCTCCCCCGGTTCCCCTTTCCTCCCCCCTCTCTCTCTCCGTCACTCCCGACGCGGCTGCTCGGCTCCATAATTGACGGAGCTCATTATGATGCTGGGCTCACTCGCTGCCTCCCGGGGAAGCGGGGCACAGAGAGGAGGGGAGCCGGCGAGGCAGCGAACCCCAGACAAAAGCCTGTGCAGCTGTATTTGAGCTGGGCCAGCGTCGGCAGACGTGCTCCTGTCTCGCGGGGCTCCAGGCTCCCGCCTCGACACACGGCGGGTGGGTGGGCGGGCGAGAGGGAGAAATAGAGAGAGAGGGAATTCTACTGAACATTGCTTTGCAAACCGGAGCAAACTGTGCTTTTGCAACCAGCAAACGTTCCCGGGAGAGACCCCCGAGGCGGCTGCATCGCCTGGCCACAAAGAGAGACCAGGAAGATGTAAGGCTGGCTGATACCATCTGTGCAGCAAGAGAGGATCGCGAGAATCACAAGGTGGGAGGGGGGGAGTGAGAGGTCTCTTGAGCCGAGGTGCTTCTGCTGTTTTAACTTCTAGGAATCCAGTCTCTCTCTCTCTCTCTCTCTCTCTCTCTCTCTCTCTCTCTCTCTCTCTGGCTCGATCTTTCTCTCCTTCAGCCCTATTCCTCGACTTGGCCACCTGCACTGGTCGCTGGGAGGCTGATGGAGACGCATCTTGGCCCCGGGAAGCCGTAGCCTTGAGCTTAGAAGAGCTGAGGAGGGCTCAGAGAAGGACATTGCGGAGGCCGCTCCTTAATAAGGTCGCCAGGATGTCGGAGACAACACAAGGGCACACAAGGCCTGGGTCCAAGCGACCCCAAAGATTGAAGACTGCAGTATGCCCCGGCTTCAAAGGTCATCAGGAGAGGCCTTTCTCTCCATCCCGCCACCTCCGGTCCTTTTCCAAGGAGAAAGGGGGGGTGTTAAATATTCAGAACAAATAAATAAGGATTTACATTTCATATGTGCAGCCAAAGAAGAGGCGAAGTAGAGGCGGAGGCCGAATTAACCACTTTGGCCACTCATTCCGCCAGGTCTGGGAAGGAGCCACCACCAAGTAGGATGAGATGGTGGCCTCTCTAGCGCTCTCAGACACAAACGGGAAAAAAAGGACAACGTTTATTATATAGAATTTTGTTGGGTTTTTGTTTTTTAACGGAACTTGATTTGGGCTCGGAAGTCTTGCCCTTTATTTCCCAAACATTCAAGGGTTTTTATTCTCTAGAACTCAGGGCTGTCTAAATTTTTGGTGCCCTAGGACAAAGTTCCACTTCCCTCGCCCTGGGCAGCGACAAGTGATCTCCTCCTGTGTTAGAAGCTGGATTTCCCTCCTTCCCACTGGGTCTTTGATTACTGCGCCCTATCGCAGGGGTAGGGAAGGGTCTCTCCGCCCACCACCGCGCCTGCGCGCGCAACAGACCAAGCGGGCTCCTCTCCGAGCCAACGGCAGGGATGCTGATCAGCTGGACGGCCAAAGCCCACCGCTTCCCGCCTGCCACCTTCTGGGTCTTTGGCAGCAGCGAGCTTCTGCCTCCAGGCTTGAGAAGAGCCCCCCCTGGCCTCCGCCTCTCCCCAGGGTAGAAGGGAAAGTGGGCTGCTCTCAATCTTGTTTACAGGCGGCAGAAAAAAAACAAAAAACAAATGCCGTTGGATCCCACCCAAGGCCGGCCTTTGTTCCAGCACAGAAGTTGAGCTGGACAGAAGAAGTGCCAGAGGAGAGCTGGTTTCCCAGTTCTTAACACACACATACACGACCGGATTTGTTTACTGAGGGTGAGATCTTTCTTTCTTTCTTTCTTTCTTTCTTTCTTTCTTTCTTTCTTTCTTTCTTCTCCGATCTCTGTGGAAATAAGGTCTTAGGGCTTGCTTATTTAGAGAACGTTGCGGGTCTTTCGGGCGACCGGTAGAAGTAAAACGGAACTTAAGGCTGCCGTCCAAAGCCTTCAAGCCAAGACTGAGGGCGAAGTGGGTGGGTGCGTGGGGGGGACGACCGCCCTACGCTATCTGTGTTTAATAAGAAACCAGTTGGACGTGTTGTTGCCGCCTTGGGTCTCAAGTCGCCTTCCAGTTACGGAGACCTTACGAATGAGTGGCCTGGAAGAACGACGTGTCAGGAGCAGCCCCGCTGGGCCCCGACAAGCTCAAGTTCAATGGGATTTATTGTTAACGAAAGCTTTGGCTTGTAGCCTGAGGTTCTTACGGGGTACTAGTCTCTCGCCTTCTCTCAGACTGGCCCGATCTGATTGTTTCCACCGTGCCTTAGGATACGGAGGGCGCCTCGTCGGTAAAATGAAAACCAAAGACACAGTCCCAGATTCTCAAAAAGCCGACTGATCCGAAATGTAGGGATACCCGCTTTCCGACCTCAAGCAGTTTACACGTAAGCAGGACGCCCTATGAGCTTTCATAAACATGTAGAACCTCCCTGCGCCAGTGAATGGACTGCTAAGGGTTGCGTTCACACGCGCACAGGCGGCTGAGAAGCAGCACCGCTGAGCTCACTGGGATTTATAGTTATATATTTGTGCATCCGGCCTGTCATCTAATGAGCTCTAAGAGGCCTACATGGCTCTCTTCATCCCAGCAGTATTTATCTGATCTCGCCTGATTTTGGAAGCTAAGCAGGGTCAGCCCTGGTTAGTACTTGAATGGGTGGCCACCAGGGAATGCCAGGTGCCATAGGTGCCTGGAGTAGGAACTGGCAAGCCATTCCAATATTCCTGCCAAGAAAACTCCATGGGCATGGGGTCACTAAGGGTCGGTCAGGATTGTAAAAAAACACACAATCCTGCGAGGTAAGTGCACCTGAGACAGACGTCCCATGGTTACCTAACGAGTTTGAGGCCTCCCTGAGGATTGGAACGGACGCCAGCTGGCCACCTTAGCCACTGTGCCACTCTGGCTTAGAGGGAATTCTGAACAGATAGGTGAGGGAAAGAAAACAACACACAAGTACCATCCCGTTGCTTTAGGTGGAGCTGAAACAGTGGGTACACCTGTGTGAGCCTGTTTCCATCTTCAGTCTTTATTGCTTCCCGCTGCCTGGATTGAGTAATCGTTTCTGTGTAGGATTCAGAACAAGTTAAGTGATCGTTTAGCCCTATACACGGGAAGAGTTGTCACGCAATAAAGCAAGTCACCTAGGCTTCCCGGTCCAAGGGAATAAATAGGACAGTTGGAAGTTTCTCTGTTTTCTCTCCAGTTCTCCCTGTACTGTACAAACCAAGTTTCGGAAAGCCGGCCAGCTGAGGGAGCAGCGGCTTGGCCAGAGAGAACCTATACTGTCTATCTAGTGAGTTGAGCAAGGTAAGACCTGCTCACGTCAACAGGGCTGCACGCCTAGCCAGGCCTAACCTGCGAGTAACTCCCCCGAGTAAGCTCCCCTGAACTGAAAGGGGCTCATGATCGAATATAGCACTGCACCGCAAAGTCCTACTGAGTTCAAACAAGCTCACTCACAATCGGAGCGAGACGGGAGCGCCGGCTTTCCTTGGGCGACGTCGGCATCAGCATCCTGCCCCGCCCCTCGAGATCCCAGTCCCACCTGGCGGTGCAGGAATACGAGATCACAAAAAGGACACAAAGCTCATTTAGAGTGTATTTCTTCTAAAGGTCCAGCAATCAGACTAATCAGAACGGTGAGGGCCGAAGACGGCGCCTCGCGCTCTAGTATCCCACCCCAATTCGGATCCAGTCATTCCACTTCGCATCTTCATTAGATCGTCTTCGCTTTTAAGTGAGACTCTCCTTTTCCCGGGCGCCGCCTCTCTCGGATGTCAGGTCCCTTCAGTTTACAAAGGTGGGGAGCGGCGGCGGCGGCGGCAACTGGGGGGGGGGGCCTCCCACCGGAATCTCGCCTAGGCGCGCTTCTGGACTGGAGCGGCTGTTTTCCGATGGGGTTGGAAGCAGGTTGCGGCTCCAGCCCAGCCCTGGGAGGCTGACAGGGCTATTATGCCGCTGCTATTATGCCGCTGCCCTTCCGGGAGCCTCGTTCCAACCCCGTCCTCTTTCAGGCCTCCCTTCCGAGGAGTTCCGTTGGTCTTCTCGTGAGTCCCACTTTCCAGACTGGGTAAAGTGGCGTTGCTCTGAATGGGAGAGCCAGGACAATCGAAGGTTACAAGGGGAGCGCTTTAATCACAGTGATTTCTTCAGTCAAAACATTGTGGGTGATTTAAAAAAACAAACACGTTGAGGGGGGGAATTCCTTCAGCTTTTCAAACGGAAGGAGACCCATTTTAATAAGGAAAGAGAAGAAAAGAAACTCTACCAAACCAAGAATTGCAGCTAAGCAGCCAGAAACAGACTATGGTGTGTTACTCAACCTCTTTGTTTTCTTTTTAACCTGGAGTTGTGATCTGAAATTGAAGAAATAATCTATCTATCTATCTATCTATCTATCTATCTATCTATCTATCTATCTATCTATCTATCTATCTATCTATCTATCTATCTATCTATCTATCTATCTATCTATCTATCTATCTATCTGGGAAGAAGACAAAGGAGAAAGGTTAAGAAGGCCAACCAAGATATTTGGCTGCCTCCCTATCTCCAGCATGGTGGCTCTGTGGACTAAAGCTCCAAAAACTGATGCTGCAAAGTTGGCAGCTTTGGGGTTTCGAATCCCAGCTCCTGCTGATAACCCCAGCTCTTGAAAACCTAGCAGTTCAAAAGCAAGTAAATGCAAGTAGATAAATAGGTAAGTGGGAAGTGTTTCCTTGCAGCCATGCCAGCCACGTGGCCAGGGACTGCACAATACTGGCTCTTCAGCTTGAATACGGAGATGAGCACTATCCCTAGAGTCGGACACAACTAGCACATGTGCGGGGGGGGACCTTTACCTTTACCTATCTCCAGTATATAACCAGCTAAGCTGGCAGATACATTTTCTTCAGCCTTTGCCATGGGCTCATTGGGAAGACAACTTAGCAAGGCAGTTCTCAAATTCTCCAGCCAACCAAGAGGCCTGCCAGGGCAGAGAAACGGCCTATAACACAGGTCTCATTGTCACCTAGAATTTCAAGAGAGATGTCCAAGAGGCAGCCATTGCTGCTCCCTTCCCTGCCAACCTCTTGTGGAAAGTGACTTTTCATGGGAAGTACCTGAGCCCAAGCATTTGGTTTGGAGGCCATCAATTAAGGACAAGTTTGTCAGCCCAGATAGCTGAACGAAATCTCCATGTTCAAAAGCAGCTAAACACCAACATCAGTTGACAGGGACAACCTGCCTAGAAGGCAACTGTCTTCATCTCAGTGGCTTTCCAGATGATTTTGTACATGAATTGTCAGAAACAGAATAGTAGGCCAGATACTTCCTTGATCTGACTGAACAGAGCAAGGACCCATTCTTCCAGGAGCTGCTGAGCTTCCATTACACATTTACCTAAATTGGCTTGGATCAACAGATCAGCCTAATATGAAACTCAACATCTAGACAGCCATATGTTCTCTGCTTCTCCATCATCTACAGGAAATGCAGTAGATTCTCTTATGTTCTTAACTTCTCTGCGTAGATAAAGTGTTGCTCTGCCAGGGGCAAGTGGTGGGCCTCGGTGATGGTTGTCATGGTTGCTTATTAACTTCTAAGAACTTTTGGCTGGTCAGTCCAAGGGCGTTTATACACAACCCCTAAGCTCCGCTGCAAATGGCTCCCAGCTCCGGAGCTTTAAAATGTTTCCCCACCAGCTCCGGAGCTAACAGAAAATTAAGTGTGACCATGCCCGCTTTAGTGCGTCCCAGCACACTTTTCTTGTACCTGCTCTGGGACAGTGAAAAATTTTGATGCGGAGAGTGTCGGGCTCTCCTCGCTTCTTTTTGTTGTTTTTTTGCCTCCCGCCCCTTTAAGAGGAACCAGGAAGTAACCGGCACTCGGAGCAAATTCCACCGGCACAGGAGGTAAGGCTTTATTCTTTTGTCCCTTTTTAAGGCTATTTTTCCTCCCTCCCCCCACGCAGACAGGATCAAGGAAGTGCGGAGTGGTGGGGAGGAAGTAAGAATGACAAACCCTCAAGATCTCTGGTCCGAATTTAAGGGAGCAGCGGATCTTAGGGATTGTGTAAAAAGGCCCCAAGAGAGATCTTATAATTTTTTCCTTTGCTCCCTTATGTCCAATATAACCACAGCAGAGAAACGGTGTTATCCCTAAGGGGTGGAGGCATACATAATCCACAGTATATATAAGCAGAACTTCTCCTCTATGCCTTCTAAGGGAAAAAAAGCCACCAACTAACATCTTGGGTCAACTGCCAGGTTTGCGAATAACATTAGAAGGGGGAACTAGTAATTTATTTCTAACTATTTTGTACATAGACAATGCTGCAAAGGATCATTGCAAGATGGAATAGATTTGATGATATTTTGTGGTATAAACCCAGGGCCAGATTGAGATAATTTGCTGCTTGAAGCGAATCAACAAATATTACCCCTCACCCACTCAAATCAAGGTACATACTTACTACCAATAGCCAGTTGAGCTATTTTGGTACATTAAATATAATATCACACAAGTGCACCTTTCAATTCCTGGAGTTAAATATACACTATTAATAACTATCAAGCAATAAATAAGGGATTATGAAAAGAAAATACACGTGTATAGCAGAGAAAAATATGACCTTAGCAGCAGTAGCATGTAGATAAAGTGTAGATAATTGCATCAAGTATTATCAGAATTTAGAAACGGAGAGACAAAGAAACATGACTTAGAATAAAACTCTTATATTGAATATATACAGCAAATAACAGCATAACATCAAGCAATAACATATATACAAAAGCAACATTATTACAGCCAGTTCCTTTATACACATTTAGACCTCATCAGACATGATTTTAACCAATCACATTCTGACACACCATGATGTCATTAACTATTCCACCTGTGCTAAATCACTTAACCTGCTAGTGATTTCTAATTCCTTGCACTTGTGGCTAACATCGTGTCACTGCATTTTTGACTGACTCCATTTTACAAATTCTCTGTTAAATATACATTACATATATTTTGTCAATTCTACATATTATGACAATAATGAAATAATTAATAATGATTCTGGCAAAGATTTTCCATGGCTGAATGCTGGGATGACATTTGCAGGAGCTGTATTATGAAAAGAAGTTTGAAAATGTCGACAGAGATTTAAGCGGTGTACCCCGATAGTGCTGGTCATTCTTCTCTGGGCTATTATAATCAATTTTGATGACTAGAGATGGGCCCAAAATGAACTAAGATTTTGTTTCATTATTCGTTATTTGTTTTATTACCTAATGAAATGAATAACAAACCACCCCCTCAAAG
Organism: Phrynocephalus forsythii; assembly: GCA_029282475.1. Classification (NCBI taxonomy): domain Eukaryota; kingdom Metazoa; phylum Chordata; class Lepidosauria; order Squamata; family Agamidae; genus Phrynocephalus; species Phrynocephalus forsythii. The sequence goes on along the minus strand of JAPFRF010000001.1, from coordinate 158,286,350 downwards.
AAAAATGAAATGAAATGAAATGAAACAGAATTTTTCATTTCATTTTGTTTCATTTTTCATTTCCCCTTTGGCCTCTTCTCTTACCTCCCTGCTGTTGCTAGGTTGGGGACTTGCCGCTGCCGCCAACCAGCCCCCACAAGGAGGGTTTCTGAGGTGGCCAGGAGGCCTCCCTCCTGCCTAAACAAACAAACAAACAAATAAATAAATAAATAAATAAATAAATAAATAAATTAAAAATTGGCGCTTGTACAATAAAATAAAATATTTTTTTAAAAGTGCTGACCTGGCCTGTGGACCAGCTGGCTGGTGCTTGAACAACAACAACAACAACAAAACAACAACAACAACAACAACCAAAGTGCTGACCTGACCCCGGGCCAGCTGGCCAGTGCAAGGAAAAAAATAATTAAAATTTAAAAAAAAAAATAAAGATGCGCAGAGCCGCTGACATGGCCCCAGGCCAGCTGATTGGTGCGAGTTAAAATAAAAAAAAAAAATGAATCACAAAACAAACAAAAAAAGAAATATTTTTTTTAAAAAAATTCATTTCATTTTAAACCAAGAAAAAAGAAAAGAGAAATGAAACAAAACACCATTTTGGCCTTGCGTGCCCATCTCTATCCACTACTGTTTTTTCTTTCCACAGTTTATGAACACCATTTATTTCCATCCTAATTTCTCGCATTGAGTACAGCATCAGTGAGAAACAATATCTGGGACTCAGAATCTTCTTCTACTCCAACCTTGATTATTTACACTATAAGATTTGTTTTTCCACCACAAACAAGGGTCAATCAACATTTTCAAATAACTCAGAACCATAGCCATTTTCATGAAAACTTCTCTCTGCAACACTTTTGTAGCTGTCCAAGAAAATAAGACCCAGATAATAACAGGAATAAATTGTCCAAAGAATAGTAATTTCTTTAATCAAGGGAACATGATGATTAAATCAACAGCTTTAGATAGGTCTTTGGATATCATCAATGTTCTTTTGTCTATTAATAATGACATATCGTTAGTGAATTTTAAAAAGGCATTTATGATGGTGCACAATGTCTAAATCTAGACTGGAGAAAGGTCAGAACTGTATTCATTGTAATTAAATCCATTAACTGTAGCGCAGACAGATTTTTCAAGTGATTTGGATTAAAATATATTACTGGAATGAGACAATAACTACAAAGAAAGATACAGTTTTCAAATATGTCAGTGCAAAGACCCTACAGTTCTGAACATATAATTCCCACCTCTACAATCTGTGTTATCTGTGGGACTTTTTAATATGGGGAAGAAAATAATGTTCTTTATGTGAAAGCATAAAGAGCATAACTGGAAGAGCTCCCTCGAATGCTGATCAAAGACATAGGTAGTTCGCTATTCTAATCCTGCATTGGCCATTCAGATTCCTTGGCAATACATACAAGGAGAGCAAGTATATTATCGTACCTGTGTTCACAATCAGCTTGCACTGGGACATTTATTCCTTATGATGCTGGATGTAATATAGTGCCGCCATAACTGGTAACCATTCATAGATATTCAGTGGGTGTTAATGTATCCCATTTTAGTCAGGCTGCTCTGAGTTTGAGTCTGAATATTCAAGGAGCTCTCCAACATACCAAGCCCTATAAACACATATGATCCTGCCTGATTTCGGAAGCTAAGCAGGGTCGGCCCTGGTCAGTACTTGGATGGGAGACCACCAGGGAATACCAGGTGCTGTAGGCGCCTGGAGTGGGAACTGGCAAACCACTCCAGTATTCCTGCCAAGGAAACTCCATGGACATGGGGTCATGAAGAGTCAGTCACGACTGTAATGATGCAACACACACACACACACACACACACACACACACACATTTTGGGGATAAAGTTATGCACCTTGAACAGCTCAGATCAAGGTCAGAGCAACCTCTGTGTTGAATTTACAGCCCTATCCTGACCTGGGGGTCACTAGCTTCCAGTGAAGTCAAATATCCCACAAATTTCTAAAATTCTTCTTCAAAGACATTGTCTGTGGGCTGCTCTTCTGGAAGTGAAGCCCATAACTGAATTGTGTAAAGATCTGCTGTTTTGAATAAACAGCTTTGTTGGCATCTGCAATTTGTGATTGTTAGTTTATGTTTCTGGGAAGAGAAGTGCATTTGTTCCAGGGAGGGGAAGAGAAAAAAGGGGAATGAGAGAGGGATGGCAGATGGAGTCAAATTGGGGAATGGGAGTAAGTAGTGATGGGCACGAAATGACCATTTTTTTGTTACCGTTCTCCGTTTTTCGTTCCGTTACACATGCAGAGGGGCTGAACGGGGGTCCCACCTTCTCCACGCCAGTCATGACAGGTGCGCTGCCATGACCAGCACAGGGAAGATCCCCTTAGGACCTCCGTTTAGCCCCACTGCATGCAGAGGGGCTGAACGGGGGTCCCGCCTTGACTGGCATGGTGAAGAACCCCCTTAGGACCCCGCCAGCCCTCTGCATGCAGTGGGGCTAAACGGTCATGACAAGCGCTGGCCACCTGCTGACTGGCATGGCGAATGGGCACGAAATGACCATTTTTTGTTACCGACCCCGTTTCAGCCCTCTGCATGCAGAAGGGTGGAACGGGGGTCCCGCCTTCCCTGCGCCAGTCATGACAGGTGCACTGCCATGACCGGCATGGGGAAGATCCCCTTTGGGACCCACATTCAGCCCCTCTGCATGCAGAGGGGCTCTACGGGGGTCCCGCCTTCTCCGCGCTGGTCATGGCAGCCATGACCGGCATGGGGAAGATCCCCATGTGACCCCTGTTCATCCCCTCTGCATACAGAGGGGTTGAACGGGGGTCCCGCCTTCCCCGCACCAGTCATGACAAGCGCGCTGCCATGACCGGCACGGCGAAGATCCCCTTTGGGAACCCTGTTTAGCCCCTCTGCATGCAGAGGGGCTGAATGGGGGGCCCACCTTCCCCATGCCGGTCATGACAGGTGCACTGCCATGACCGGCATGGGGAAGATCCCCTTGGGGACCCCGTTCAGCCCCTCTGCATGCAGAGGGGCTGAACAGGGGTCCCACCTTCCCCGCGCTGGTCATGACAGGTGAACTGCCATGACCGGCACGGGGAAGATCCCCCTTGGGACCCCCATTCTGTTCCTCTGCATGCAGAGGGGCTGAACGGGGGTCCCGCCTTCCCCGCGCTAGTCATGACAGGCGCACTGCCATGACCGCCACGGGGAAGATCCCCTTTGGGACCCCCATTCCACTCCTCTACATGCAGAGGGGCTCTACGGGGGTCCCGCCTTCTCCGTGCTGGCCATTACCGGCATGGGGAAGATCCCCTTGTGACTCCATTCAGCCCCCCTGCATGCAGAGGGGCTGAACGGGGGTCCCGCCTTCCCCACGCCGGTCATGACAGGCGCACTGCCATGACCGGCACGGGGAAGATCCCCCTTGGGACCCCCATTCAGCTCCTCTGCATGCAGAGAGGCTGAACGGGGGTCCCACCTTCCCCGCACCAGTCATGACAGTTGTGCTGCCATGACCGGCATGGGGAAGATCCCTTTGGGACCCCCGTTCAGCCCTCTGCTGCATGCAGAGGGGCTGAACATGACAGGTGCTCGACCGGCATTCCCCACACCGGTCATGCCAGTTGCGCTGCCATGACCGGCATGGGGAAGATCCCCTTGGGACCCCTGTTCAGCCCCTCTGCATGCAGAGGGGCTGAACAGGGGTCCCACCTTCCCCACGCAGGTCATGACAGGTGCGCTGCCATGACCAGCATGGGGAAGATCCCCTTGGGACCCCCGTTCAGCCCCTCTGCATGCAGAGGGGCTGAACAGGGGTCCCACCTTCCCTGCGCCGGTCATGACAGGTGCGCTGCCATGACCGGCACGGGGAAGATCCCCCTTGTAACCCCCGTTCTGCCCCTCTGCATGCAGAGGGCCTGAACGGGGTCCCCCTTCTCCGCGCCGGTCATGGCAGCCATAACCAGCACGGGGAAGGACAAGCCCGGCCAGGAGAAAAGTCTCACAGCCACGGGTGGCCCCTGGGGCCTGAAAAATGAAAACTGACCGAAGCAGGCCCCAGGGCCCGAATAACGAGCACAAAACGCCATTTTGGCATTTCGTGCCCATCGCTAGGAGTAAGAGATGGAGAGAATAGGGGAACTATCTTGGCCTTGCCTACCATTGACAGTGTCAAAAGTCAGGCTGAAGCCACCATTGTCTTTGCTTCTCTCTGCCCTCCCTGCATGTAGTCTACAGAATACCCCCATAGAAATGTATGCCTTAAATGTGAAAAGGTCCCTTCATTCTCTTGTAGCAGCCTCACAGCAGTGGGGTCTTCCCAGATGTTACCCCTCTACTCACACAGTGGGCCAAATATTGAGTGGCGTGACCCAAATTTTCTTATTCCCCTCCTTTAACATTCTGAGGCTTTCCAGGCCTTCCTTTTGCCACAGTGAAGTCTTTGGGAGCCCTTGGGTGGGAGCAGGGAGCCTTTAACACTGAAATATTGACACAGAAGAGCTGCTGGTGATGCTGATTTGGCGCCACCCTCGAATCCCAAAGGCTTCCTTAGGGGAAAAGAAAGGCATAAGGAGCCTCAGAACCTAAAGGGTGTGTGTGCGTGCAAAAGAAGCTTCTGTGACCCAATTGGGGTCAGTTACACCACAGGATTTTTCCCAATAATTATCCAAATTTAGTCCTGTCTTGAAAGAAAACATCTAGATCACGTCCAAATTTCTTAGACAAGATCTAAATGTTTTCGTTCAAGACAGGACTGAATTTTCCAAATGCTACAGGTGGGAGAGACCAGAGTTCAAATTCCCACTTGGCCATGAAGCTCACTGGGTGAGCCCGGGCCTCTCAACCAATCCTATTCTAATCTTTCTTACAGGGTTGTATCCAATAAACCAAAAGCTATTGAGGGCAGGATAACTCTGTTCCTTTCTTCCGGACAATCACCCTCAATCCAGAAGGGACACACACACACACACACACACATTGGCTCACTTGTGATCATGTGACCTGCCCCAGTGTTTGCATTGGAAGACACTGCTCATGGATCAAGGCAAAATTGATCATAAATGTGTGCTCATTGTGCAAAACACCCACATATCAAGGTAATCGCAAAACAAGGTGCTACTGTACAATTGTGCAAGGACATTCATGTAAGCTCTCCTCTCCTTTGTTAGGCTTTTGATGCATTTTTGATGCATCCCTGATGCTTCAGAGATTGCAAGATAGGAGTGTTACAGGATGGGCTGCACTGAAACGGAATGATCAAAAGTGTGAAAAGCCCTGCACAACTGCTTACACCAGCACAGGGTCTTTACAACTGGATTTTGGCCAATACGCTTAAGGAGATGTACATCCAAGCTGCCATTCTAGAAGGAGTTATTTTAATATATCATAATGAATATTCCATAACAGAGAACAATATGTGCATTTCCCCATTTTTAAATAACAGCAATATATCAGTGAGAATATACAGTCCAAAATAAAAACTCCATTTATATTTGCAGTGAACAGGAAAGAAGGAAACCATACAATCATGGAATCATAGAGTTGGGAGAAACCTCAAGGGTCATCCAGTCCAACCCCTCACCATGCAGGAGCCTCCATCAAAGTACCCCTGACAGATGGCCATCCAGGCTATGCTTAAAAACCTCCAAAGAAGGAGACTCCACCACCATCTGTGGCAGCATATTCCACTGCCAAACAGCTCTAACTGTCATGAAGTTCTCCATATGATATCCTTTCAAATATTTAAACATGGCTATCATATCCTCTCTCATCCTTCTTTTTGTAAGACTAAACATCCCCAGCTCCCTAAGCCACTCCCTGTAAGACATTTCTTTCCGACCTTTAACCATCTTGGTGCCCTCCTCTGGACCCATTCGTGGTTGTCAACATCCCTTTTAAATTGAGGTGCTCAGAACTGGACACAGTGATCCAGGTGAGGTCTGACCAAAGCATAATAGAGGGGTATTATCACATCGCTTGATCTAGACACTAGATTGATGCAACCAAGAATCACATTGGCTTTCTTCGCTGCCACATCACACTGCTGACTCATGTTCAGTTTGTGGCCCACCCAGACTCACAGGTCCCTTTCACATATACTATTCTCCACCCAGGTGTCTCCCATCCGATATCTATGAAATTCATTTTTTTCTGCCTAAATGCAGGACCCTACATTTCTCTCTGTTGAAACTCATTCCGTTAACTTTGGCCCAGCACTCAAAGAAATGTTGGATTTTTATCCTATCCTCAAGGGAAATACATTCAGAGGAACAGGAATACAAAGTTTTAACAGTAGTCATGGACTGAATCCTGTTTGCAGAATCCCTAGTACATCACAGGGTCATTTCCTCAGTTAATACTTCCCCACAGTGTCATTTTTGAGCAAGTACCCAAGTACCATTTTGCATTTCAGTGAATCATAACAAATAGATTGCATGCCTGAGCCTCATGCCAGTTTGGAGTGATAAGCGGTCCTTCACCAGAAAAAAGGTGGTATGCAAATAAAATAACAAACATGTGAATCAGTGGACCATTTGTTGACTGGGCCAAACAGCACCCAATGCTTTACATATGCAGCAGGGCTTTGAGAAATACCATGGGACACCATTTTATGACTTCCTTGGGACTTTGCTGTGAGAAGGGAGGCAAATGGAAAGAATGGGGAGACTCTGGAAAAATGAAGTAGGGAGGAAGATGGCAACAGAGGACAAATCTGTTTCATCATTCTGTTAAATTCCAGTTCCATATAGAAAGCTAAAGAATGGGTAGCAGATCATGCTATTTAAAAAAAAATATCATCTTATAGTATTTCTGGCAGGGATGGGGACTCAAGTTGTGGGATTCTGTCAAGTTGGACTTAAGTTGCACTGTTGACTCAGCTCCCCTCCCCATTGACTTGGACTAGACTTACAACTTGATCGCCACTTCCTTTTTTTCCAGTAAAAAAAAAAAAGAGCTTATTTTCAACAGGGACTTGGATTTAGGGCTTGGGCTTCAGGACATGGTACTAGAGACTTGGACTTGGAAATTGGACTCAAAGTCTTGCCAACATTCCTGGTTTCTGGGAGTCACTTTTCCAAACTCTAGGAGAAGAGATTGGGTCTAGTTCCTGTCATGTCCCAAACTTTGCTCAAATGGTAAACATGAAGGATAAGCATTAGCATATGCCATGGAGACGTGAGACAAAATCATGCCTGCACTTTCTATATGGCAGAGTTGGAACAACTTGTGTGTCCCAGGACCTCGCCACTTGATTGCCATCCCTAATTAGCTCCCTATCCTTGGGTCCCTATAATGGGTCCTACTTTCCCATTACAAGTACTGAAGTGCAATTCATCTGTCAAGCCTGCTGCTCACTTCTGCACATACAAGGAATGAGGATTGCAATCTTGTCTTCTGCATCCTGCAGTAGGACATCTCGGGCCAGACCTGGGCAACAGCTTTGGACATACGTGGTGTGTTGCTTCTGTTCTGGAAAAACAACGGCTGACACTATTATTTTCAGCATCCTTCTGTAAAGGAGGACATGGAGAATAATGCTCTCTCATTATTCTCTCCTGTTATTTTATAGGGTAGTTATCACAGCGTCTGGTGGGCCTGAGACATAGCAAAGTGGATGATTTCCTGTTGAGTGGAGATCTCTTAAGAAAAAGAAGTCCAGTTGCCATGACTCAACTTCCAGATGGGCTTATATGCTTAAAGCTGCACAGCCCTTTCCCATGTGTAGCAAATGCACGGATGGCAGGCACAGGCTTCTATGGATGTAGCTTATAGCTGGGCTGGGAACACTTTGTCCCTTCGGCAGCCAAAACCGTCTACATGCCAGGAGCCACATGTTGGCAGTGAGAGACGCTTTGTCCCAAAGAGGATGGGGCCACATCCCATGGTAAGTGGAACTGTTATGGATATGAGATCCCCACCGTGATTGCTGACACCTCGTTCTCACGCTCACAGTCACATTCCTTTCCAGTGAAACTGTTATGGTTTCTAAAAAAAAAAAGTCCCATTGGTGTTAATGAAAGATTTTTGAAAATGCCTGAAGCAGATTATTTTAAAGAGGGTGGAGAGGGGTTAAGTCATTCTCTCCCCAGGAGCAGCAGCAGTGACAGCAGCAGCAGCAAAACCCACCACCACCACCTCTATGTCTGTCCATTGAAGTTTTGCAAAAGAGACTGACTGCTGTGGGAAGCAGGTTTGCAGTGTTGGGGAATGGCTAGCTTTTCTTTCTTTAGTAGCAGGTCCCCACCACCACCACCTCCAAAATGATCTCCTGCATTTAGGCTTCTAAAAGAGTCCCACTGGCACCCACAGAAGCAATTGGGTGTTAATTGTGGGGGGAGAAGTCAATGAAAACTTCTAATCTCAGTTTTTGATGAACCAGGGTAACTTTGTGACAGGAAGAGTAGCACGGACGACCTTGGAAGGCCAATGGCTGTCTCTTCATTACTGGATTTTAAATAGAGGTCAGATAGGCAATTGGCCATCTGTCAGGGGTGCTTTTGATATGGACCTCCTTCTTCAACAGGCAGTTGTGTTGGTGACCCTTAAGGTCCCTTGTAGTTCTGCAGTTCTGTGATTTTGGAAGAGATTTACCACAAGGGAGAGACTGTTTGTACTAGAGGAAGGACTAAGGAGAAGTTGCAAGGGCTGGAGGACAAACTTGTCAGGGTGGAGGCGTCAGGTATCCAGCTTAAGCACTGGAGATGACCCTTGTCCACTTTATGCCTACTTTCCCTCCCTAAATTCGATTTTTCAGGATGAAAGTAAGAAATATGAAGGTTCTTCCTGTGATATTAGTTTTTCAGGGGCTTTTTTTTGGTACACAGAAGGTCTCACTTGACTTGGTAGGTGCCAGTTTTCTTTTTCACCTTCTTCCCAAAATGCTCTGGAGAAGAGATCTATAAGCAGGATCCATCCCTATGTATGGGAAATTTACTTTTGGACTGTGCTTTGCCACCCCACGCCCGAAACTGACACGCGAGACACACATATGGGTCAAACAGGGCCAGATTTATTAATACCAAACCAAACAGCTCACAAAACGACATGAGGGGAGGGGGCGCTAGTAGTGCGGGTATTTCCGGGTCCAGGGGGGCCTGGGCCCAGACCCCCCCCGCAACCTGCTGACCGGCGAGTGGGGGGACCACCAGTGGGCGCCATCATGCTGCTGACGCCCACCCCAATTGCTGGGTCTGCTTTCCTTCAGCCGGGCTCAGGGGGGATGCCATCACCTGGCGTGTTCCCCCCCGCCCAGCTGCAGTGAGCAGATAATTTCCCTCTACCCAAACGCTGTAATCTCTCGACCGGCAGCGCCCTGGGGTTGAAGGTTCCAGCTTCTGGTGACTCCCACTCCCCCGCCATGTTGCTTCTCCCGCACTACCCGCCACTGCACAGTGCAAGCTTGCTATGCACCGTGCCCGCCCACCAGGCTGCTTACCTCAGCCTGCAGCCCCCTCCCCAAATCCTCCAGGAAGATAGATAGACCTGCATCGGATAAGTGGACACCGTCTGCTCTGTACAGCTCGGCCCTGTTGATGCTGATGGCTGTGTGGCCCACGACAGCCCCGCCCATCCGCCGCACGTGATGGCACACTTCGCGGTTCAAGAACCTTCGTGCCCGGTTGATGGGTACCTCGGCCCCTGGTGCCCCCCAGCAACGCCGCAGCACGATTGTTGACCATATGACTTTTGTGGCCGGGTACCGTTCGTGCCAACTTGTTAAGTCCCTCTTGATGTCCCAGATGAGTGACTTGCCTGTCTGTTTTCCCAGGTCGTTCCCGCCAGCGTGCACCAAAAGAATGTCCGGTGGCCGGCCTTCCGCTATCTGGAGGGCCATGGGTAGCAATTCCGCCCATCGCAATCCCCTCCGGCCTTTCCACTCGATGGTGGCAACGGCGCCTAGGGCGAGGTGGGATTCCCAAGCTGACCGGGCCGCGAAGCGGGCTGCCCAAAATACGAAGCTGTGCCCGATGATCACGATGTGCCACCTCCGGCCTGTTCGGTATAGCCCTGTAATAGAGAGAGCCGAGAGAAGAAGGGGTGGGTGGGGCAACCGAATCTGCTTACATGGTAGGCAAAGGGCGCACGTAGACCTTATAGCATTGGGATTTCCAACGACCAATTGACTGGATCCTAGCTGGGGTGTAACCGAGCGACGCGGCTGTTGACGCTGCCCCTATCCTAAAAGAGTGGGACCCGAAGCACATGTCCGGCACCTCAATCCTCTCCAGGGCCAAGGAGGTGATCTTCCAAAATTGGTACCTCGTGAGGGGGGTCCCATCCTGGTGTTGGAATAAGTATCCCTCCTCCCTTCCCCTAAGTTGTAGATAGTGCCTTACTAGCCGTACGGGGCAGATTCTCTTGGAGGAGCAGGGGCCGAGCTCTATCACTGTCCCTTTGCCCATCTGGTCCGTTTTTGACTTGCGGATCCTAAGTGCCACCCCCATGCTACTCACCTCGACATCCAACACCTGAAGGGCACGTCCTGATTCATCTCCTTTGCCCCCCGCCACCAGTTCCCCAATTCTTAGGGCTGCAAAGAACGCCAGCGATGCCGCTTCCCTGAATAGAGCCTGCTCGAAGCTGTCCTGGCAAACCGCTGGCCACTCCGCGTTGAGCTGTTCCATAATCTGGGGCGTTATGGGAGACCTGTTGTCGCCCCGTGAGCCCCTCTCTCTCCCGTAGCCCTCCACCATTTTCCGGACCCTAAAGTCATTAGCTGTGTCCCGATACCCTTTCGACTTCGCATGGAAAGCCAGGGCAGCCAGCTTCCCCTGAATGGACCTAGGCGCCAGCCCCTTCCTGTACAGGTACACCACAAACTGCTGGTGGTGCTCCACGGGCACCGGCCACTCCTTCTGAAGTCCCACCCCAGCCCGGAAAACCTCAAACTCTCTGACCACCGCTTCGTATCCCTTCCTGGTCCGGGGGGCCAAGGCAAGGCCTATGGCCCGGGTAGCCTCCCTTCTCCAATCGCCCAGACTGCTTCCGGTAACTCCTCGGGCTGGGGGTGGGCCTCCGGTGCAAGTTCCCTGAACCTGTTGATCTGGTGACGGGAAAGGGCGTCAGCTAAAGAGTTGTCGAGACCTGGAATGTGTCTCGCGCGAACAACAATGTTGAATTGAAGTGTTCTCAATACAAAAGCCCTTACCAACCTCATGACGCGCTCAGATTTAGAGGATAAGGTGTTTATGATATGGACCACCGCCATATTGTCGCACCAGCACGTCACCGTGGCGTTGGCCCAGACCTCCGCCCAAAGCCACACCGCCCTGAGAATGGGGAAGAATTCTAGGAAGGTTAGATCTTTGGTTATGCCCTTCTGATGCCAGCTATCCGGCCACGAGCCGTGGGCCCAACTGCCCCTAAAATAAATGCCATATCCTAGTGTCCCGGCTGCGTCCGTGTGCACCTGGAATTCCCCTTGGAGGAGGATTTCAGAACGCCAGAATGACACCCTGTTAAACTCCTGCAGGAATTTAAGCCACATGTCAACATCCTTCCTCATGCCCTGGGTGACTCTTGTCCTATGCATGGGCTTTACCAGGCCGCACATAGCTGTACACAGGCGCCTGCAGAAAGCGCGCCCGGGGGCGATAACCCTGCAGGCGAAGTTGAGGTGGCCCACCACTTCCTGGAGTTCCCTGAGGGTGACTTTCTTACTATTACGAAGGCCCAGTAGGCGCCGTCTGAGATTTTCCACCTTGGCCGGGGGCAGCCTCGAGGACTGTTGCCATGTGTCCAGCTCGATGCCCAAGAAGGTTAACACAGACGCCGGGCCCTCTGTTTTCTCCTCTGCCAGTGGTACCCCCAGTTCATTAGCCAGTGTTTGGAAAGTTGCCAGCAGCTGTTGGCACCTGCCTGAGCCTTTCCGCCCACAGAATATAAAGTCATCGAGGTAATGGGCTGTGGTGTGCATCCCTGTGGCGTTCCTGAGCTTCCATTCAAGGAAAGTGCTGAAGCGCTCGAAAGCTGTGCAAGAGACTGAACAACCGAACGGGAGAGCCCTGTCCATGTAATAGCATCCCTCGAATTGGAAGCCCAGTAGCTCCACGTCCTTTGGGTGGACTGGGAGTAGGCGGAACGCTGATTTTATATCACATTTAGCCAACTGCGCCCCTGGGCCGCAAGACCTAATCATGCGCACGGCCATATCGAATGAGGTGTAGTGAACTGTGGCTAGCTCCTGGGGAATCGCATCGTTTATAGACCCGCCTTCCGGGTCCGAAAGCTGGTGTATTAATCTGTATTCCCCGGGTGTTTTCTTAGGTGAGCCCGAGGGGTGAGATCCTGAGATTCGTCACTGGTGGGTACTTAAAGGGGCCTAACTCTCTGCCCTCCTCCACGTCTTTGTTGATTTTTTGTCTGGCTACCCCTTCCATGCCCCTTAAATACTTCAAATTGTGTGCCGAACTCGCCCTTCTCTCCCCAACCACCGGTATTCTAAATCCCTCCTTGAAACCCTGGAGCAGGATTTCAAACCTCCTGTCCGGATTTTGGAAGCCAACGCAGGACCTGTAACCTAATTGGACTGGGACCCTTTTGGATTTGAGATTTTGCATTGGCCCCCGCCTGATTGGATCTCCCTGGGGCCCCGTGGTCTTTGTTTTGGCCTTTGCCCGCCTCTAGCGACAGTTGACGGCCGCATGTCCGGCGCCGCACACTGAGCACTCCCTAAACTTGGGAAAACCCGCATCCCCCTGTGCCGTTGCAAAAGCAAAACCAGGTTGAACCACCTGCCCCGAATGAGACCGTGGTTGGGCAGTTTCCTAATAAGGTGTCCGCTGTCAAAACGGTCACCCGTGAAGGAGCGTGATGGTGTCATCAGCTGAAGCCATAATGCCGTTAAAGGGACGTCCCAGCGAAGTGTAGGGTCGAGGGCCACACTCTTCCTAAACTGCTCATCGTACATGAGCCAAGTGTGGCCCGGGAAATCAACGTGGGCCTTTTATATCATATCCTGATACTGAATTAAGCCCGGGGCTCGCCAAGGTTGGGCACGTGTAATCACCGACATATATATAGAGTATGCCGGGAGCCAGTTCTGCCAATTCCGCTCCGGCTTCCTTTTGAGGTGCCTCTCCTTGTCCTTTTCGTCCTCCTTCTCCCCATCCTTACACTCTACTTCGGTGTTTAGGAGGCTGAATATGTCGATGTACTCGCCCCTGAGTATCCGGTCCCTAGTTGCGGGCGCCAAGTGCCCTCCTAGTGGGAGAGCCTGGTCCCCGTAGGGGATAGCATGCACCGGTATGCCACTGATCCTGGGATAAAATGGCTGCTGGAGTGGGCCAGGATAGGCCAGGTAGGTGGTAACCTGCCAAGCTGGTCCGGCCACCTGCGAGGAGGGCGCTACCCCACCCGTGAATTGCACTGATGGCTGGGCTGGATAGGTGGGCACCTGCCACGATGACCCTGGGCCCTGGGCAGGGGGCGCGAGCCCTCCCGTGGGTTGTACTGGCGGCAGGGCCGGTAACGCCGGGACCTGCCAGGATGGCCCTGGAACCTGGGCGGGGGGTGCCACCCCTCCCGTGGGTTGTACTGGTGGCTGGGGCCTGCCTTGGTCCCATGCTAGTTGGGGTCCCCCCTGGCCTCCCACTGCCTGCTGCCCGTATCCGGCCCATGGGTTGGAGATCACCCCTTGACTCCCTGTTGTCCCTGGGCTGCGGGTCTGTAGTTGTCCCGCCCCGAGGTTGCCACCTGCCACCTGTGGACCTGGTATGGCTGCCCCGCTGGAATGCTGTGGGCCCGTTCCACCCAGGTGGGGGTTCCCACCTTGCCCGGTTGTCCGGCTATCCCAGGGCCAAACCCCACAACCGGCGTTGAGCAACTGTGCATGCAGTAACTCACCCGGTCCGGTGCTCGGTCCCGCCACCTCATGTGCCGCCAGTTGTGGGGCGCTGCTGCCATCCCGAACCTCTTGCTCAGCCGGTTCAACTTCCTGAGCTGTGTGCGCTGGCCCCTCTGCCGCATCCTCAGTCGTCCCCCCGCCCTGGTCAGGCTGGTTGCCCCCATGCCCCAGAGTTGTTAAGCGAGAGGAGAGTGATTCGAGCAGCTCCCTGATTCTGGCCCTCTTGCGGGCGCGGCAATTACGTGCCGCTGGCCTCTCCTGGCTGGGGCCTCCCTCCACCATGGGTGCCCTGCCCCTGCTGCGCTCCACAGCCTCCGCTCTCACTCTCAACTGCTCCAGGGCGGTGAGGTTATCCTCGTCGGACTCGGAGTCCGATGGCGATATCTGGGGAACGGGAATCTTTTTGGCGGGGCGTTTGCCCTTAGATCTTGGGTTTCTGTTGGGTGGGGCCATGCGGAACCCGATCCTGAGCGGCTGTGTGGCGCCCTAACCCCGTTCTCGGCAGGCCCGGCTCCCAAAGTGCAGGCCACAGGTTCGCCCCCCCACGTGCGTACCGGCCGCGCAGCCGTCCCCTGGTGCCCAGTTAATTGTCGTGGCTATGCCCCTGCGTGCGGGCCCCGTTCGCTCCCCGCTTACACGCTGGCCGCGCCCCCGCCCGCCGCCCGCGCTCCCCGGTTTGCCCCCAAACCCTCGTGCGGACCACTGGGGCGCTGCGCCTGATCCGGCGTCTCCCTGTGTCCTTGGCTGCAGCTCGTTCCCGGCCGGGCGCTCGGGGAAGCCTTCTCGCCGGGCGCTCGGGGGAGCTTTCTCGCGCCTACAAGGGCTCTTCCCCCGGGCCCCACCTCGAGATCCGCTAGCGGCCGCCCACCTTTGCCGGCCAGCCGGGTGCTTTTGAACGTCTTCACGGCCGCCGCGCCTCCCGCTCCGGGCTGGCCGCCGTCTGCCGCGCCGTCTGGCCGCCGCCTCTTGCCTTGGCTCCGCTTCCTTCTCCGCGGTTGCTCCGCTTCCTGTCCGGTCGCTGCGCTCCGTCAACGTTCTCCTCCGTTGGCGGCCAGAAAGGAAAGAGGCTGGGCCGTAATGGCGGCACGCTTTTAAAGCTGCCGCTCCCGCGCTGCCCCCGGCCTTGCGAGGCTGGGACATCCCGTCTCGCGAGCATTCGGCCGGGGGGGCAAAGCGGCCCCGCCCACCTATGGCGGCGGCAGAGCGAGGACTTTGAAAAGTTCCCAGCATGGTTGGGCAATGGTGGGGGGGTCTGTAATCCAAAAAAGTAACTTTTTCCAGGTCAGGTATTTACCACTTCCCTGTTATGTTGTTCCCTTATGGTAGTGTCTAGAAGGTCCCACTAGATTGGCCTCTTCTGCTTCCAGCAGGCATTAACAATACTCCAAGGGAAAGTGGGAATTATATTAAAAGCCTTGTTCAGTCTGTAGATATGGTTGTTACATTTCTACTGCAGGAAAGAATAATTTCATGATCAGCGGTTCAGACTTCCCTAGTGATATGTATAATCGAAATAAAAGACCTTTGAAATATTGAAACCCTTCCAACAAGAAAAGTGAGTTTCAGATTAACAAGGTGGAAAATCCATTTATAGCTCACTTCAAGATCAGACTCTGAGATGTACATATTTGTTACTATTATTGCAGTATAGAGTTTTTCATCTTATCTCAATGTAATTATACAGAAACAGGGCATTCAAAATACGCAAGGAGATAGCTGGACTTTTAAAAATTCATGCAGTATATAATTAATAAACATCTTTACACCTATTCACAAAAGAAGGCAATAAAGTACTTGTAAATAATGGCTGACATACACTCTTTACAACAAAATGCCAATAGTCTGATAGGCTTTTCTTCTCAATTCATCTGCAGAAATATATTTCTGACACGTTATGCAAAGCAGATATCATTAGCTGCACTGCATTTCAATTTCTAGGAAGTGAATTATATGAATATAAAGGCAGAACTGAAGCCTTCTCCTATAGAATGCTGGCACCCATGTCTATTAAAGAGTTGCAGGATTTGCATAAAACACCGAGGCTCCAATTCAGATATCCCTTTGTGCAGCAGGGGTTCTCTCTATTTACAGATTCATATCGCCCGCCCCTCCTCCCAGCCCAAATCTGATGTGCATCAGTCAAAAGCAGCTCTATCATTATGCAGTTTTGGGCAGCAGATGTTGGGGTCAGCATGGAAGCCCTCCAATTTCTTCTCTCAAGAGCCCTGGCCAGATCCCATCAGGAAATACACACTGTGCTTATTGATGGTTCATTCCATCAGCTGAGGGTATCTGTGCAAGCTTCTTCATGGCCTTTTGCATGTCACTGATCTACATGGACAGAAGAGCCTTACTAGGGATGTGCAGCATGCCGGCCAGAAACAGATTAAGTAATCCTTGGGAGAAGACCCACCTTGGGGAAGTCCTCCAATGTTCAAGGTAGAAAATGGCATCAAGAACCATGCTTTTACCAAGAAATTATTAATCTATGACAATAAATTGATCTCTCCAGTTCAACTATCCTCTGCTCTGCTGGCAGAATCAGGTTAAGGGAGTATATCGATATATGAGTAGGGATGAAGCGAGATAACTCTTTCATTTTCATGGCAACCATGATATCCTGGCCAATCCAGCAAAGATGACCTTGGTATTAAAGGAAACAACCCCCCTCCCGAATCCCATGAATCTTGAGAACAGGGATCCTAATAGGTTCATCCTTGTGTTGTGAGCATGTGGAAGACTGATGCTAACAATTCAATACCTTATCAGGACATGGCTGTGTATGATTTCCAATTTCCTTCCCTCAAAATAGCTATTAGCTGACTAGATGAGAAGAACAGATTAAGGATTTGACCTGCCATTGACATAGAGGTGGGGTGGAAACTGACAACCATGTTGTTGTCATGGCAGCCACCATGATATCCAGAACAGACTCAACAAATGTGACCTAAGCATAGAAGTTAACAGAACTACAGTCCGGGAGTTCTTCAAAATCAATGCCACTCATGACCTTACACCAGCCACCTGCAGAATGCAGTTGGCTGGTAGGGAAATACTTGATTAGTACAAAACCTACTTTGGTTTAAAAATCTGGCTTAATTTGTGATTGTGGATTAATGATGTGTTTCAGTAGAACTCACAAAGTAATTTTCTGGCCATTCAGTGCTTATTCATCCCCAAAAACTATCAACTTTGAATTCATCTCTTTCCTGCCTTACTGAGATCAATAGAAATGGAAGGAATTCTCACATTACAACCCCTCCTCCATATCAGAGATTGCTGTTGAAAATGCTTCCATGTAGTGATGCCTAGGCAAAGACCTTGTCATAGTTTCAAAACTACCGTTCACATAGTTTGCTTGTCTAGAGGCAAGAGGCGACATTAGTGCCATGTATTTTTTTTTGGGGGGGGAGTGACAGCTCAATGGTAGAGAATGGGGACCTTGGGTCTAGGCATTATTTAGAATCTGAAAGAAAGCATGAGTATTTTTCTGTTTCCAAATTGATCCAAAGTGAAGCAAGCAAAACTGGCATGGCACTTTAACTGACCTGGACTTTCTGAAATACAAGAACATTGCTTTAGTGCTTTGGGGTTTGAAAAAGGAAAATAAATGGAAGTATTTGCTTGGGGGAAAACCACTAACCAAAACACCCAAATAATAATAATAATCCTATAACAGAAGAACGAGAAAACCCCAAACAGGTAGAGGCTGATATTTCAAACTGTCAATGAATACCCAGCCTTTTCTGGAGAATCCAGTCATGGGTCCTCCTGTTTAGTGGCTATTTAAATGAGGGAGTCATGTCACAGAGAAAAGATTGTTATTTAAATTGCTTTGATTTTCAGGAGGTAGGATAACTGTGCACTGGAGAATTTTCTTCTTCTTCATTGATTTTAGTCAGCTGCAGATCTCATTCCAATCGAATGAGTGTCTGTGCCATGCAGGATTTAAGTTGGGTAGGCCATGGTAACCATACAAATAGGGCTTTTCCATTTTGTACTTTTGAAAAGATCTCCTGCTAGTGTTCATTTCTGCAGCACTCTTTTTTGCAGCATTCTTTTATTTACCCCCCCCCCGTGTGTTCCAGAAGTGGTGGGTGGCAAACATGACATACAAGACAAATATTCTACCAACTGGAGCAGCAAAGCTACCAACTAATAAACATTTTAATGGGTTAACTGTATGGAAATGTCAGGGGTGGGGAAAAGAATGGAGGAAGAAAGGAAAGAAAGAAACTGGAAAAAAGCAAAAGCAAAGTGTTCTGCTTATATACTGCACCATACCACTTCAAGTAGTCTCTGGACGATTTACAGTTTAACTACAGTGTGCAGACTACACATCCCCCCGCCCCTGCAAGCTCATTTTACCAACCCTGAAAGGATGGAAGGCCGAGTCAGCCCTAAGCCTGCTACCTGGGACTGAACCCCAGGTTGTGAGCACAGTTTCAGATACAATACAGGCATTTAGCCACTGTGCCACGGGGCTCGTAACGCAAACATTCTGCCTGTACAGGGTAACAGATGATACCGGCCTCTGTGCCCCATCCTATGTCAGAACCCTTTTATCTCTCCATTTTCCAGGGTTTCTTTTTCCCCCTGTTCAGGCAAGTACAAATGCTTTGAGATATTTAGATCCATGTAGAATCAGATGGGCTACAAAGTGGCTCAGAGTGAATCATTTGTGATTTTTAAGACATATAGTTTGGACTGAATCAAAGTGGATGGGGTTTGCACACACTTAGCTGTTGGGGATTTTCTGCTCCTGCTACTCAACCAATTTGACTGGTGAAGGTCCAGATTGTTCATTAAAACAGCAAGTCATTGGAAGACAACATTTCTTAAGTGCCGAAAGAATCTGGTTGTCACAGCAGGAGCTTATGTATCTTCTGTTAGCAAATTAGATATACACATGAATCAAGTGGGCTACAAATCACCTGAGAGCGGATCAGTTGTGATTTGTAAAACATATAATTCAGATCAAAGCAAATGTAATTCACACCGCCCCAGTAGGGAATACAACTAGCAGACAAAACTCCAAAAGAGTTTAAGAAAATACTTTGTAAAACTGCTGCAGTGTATGCAGAGCTGAGCAAGATGGAGTTACGTTTCCAATTGGATGTCTTTGATTGAAGGTTGTACCATGCAAATGACCTGCCTTTAGAGTTTTATAGGACATCTAGATGACAATGTGTTCCAGCTTTGAGTCTTGCCTATCTTTTGTCCTTAATGTGTTTCCATCACATACAGGCAAACCCAAAAGACAAAGCAACAGACACATTCAGACAGACAAACAGACAGAAGGTAAGACTAGAAAAGTTGTTATTGTATTTTGTGTGGTCACATGTGGAACAACTCATCTGGTAACTTATGTTTACAGTGAAATCTTCTCAGCTTTTGATCTTAAGCTGATTGGCATTCCACACTCACTGCTCACTACCTTTTGAGTTCCTGCAGGTACCAAATGCAAATTCTGCACGGGGAAATGCAGTCTCAGTAGAATGAAGAGACACATCCATCATTTTGCAGTAGTACACAAAATCAGATGTGCCCGCTGCTTCCATGTAACCTTCCATGATGGATGCACAAACATTTTGGAACACTGCAGAACAATCTGTTTTTTTCCCCTTCTGCCTGTGACTCTTGCTGTTGTTTTTGTCATTTTGCAGCATGGAACGCCATCGTTTCCTCGAGAAATTTCACAGATATTCTATCAAGCTAAGGAGTGCATTGCTAACACGATGAATGGTCTAATGCAGTGATGGTGAACCTTTTAGAGACCGAGTGCCCAAACTGCGATTCAAAACCCACTATTTTTTCACAGAGTGCCAATAAAACACTTTAACCTGAACACAGGTGGCAGTGAAGGGGCAATGTTAGGTGCCCACAGAAAGAGCTCCGAGTGCCACTTTTGGCACCCGTGCCATAGGTTCGCCAACACTGTTGTAAAGGATGTCTGTCACTGTATGCCAGCTGACAGCATTGTAAGATGCCCATCTGGTTTCCCCCACCGTATGAGAATTAAAGTGCAAAAGTGTTCAATATTTTCTGTCCATAATAGAAAGTCAGGATTAGTATGACATTGAATCAGCATGGGCAACTTCCAGAATTCTGGTGGTCGTAGGTGTTCCTCTTCATAATCTGGAGGGCCACTCCTGACATTTCCTTGATCTTTTTCAAACTTAAAAAAAGGCCCCTTAAACTCTCAGTTTTGCCCTGTTTTGGAGACACCCTTCGTTTTCCCTAGGCATAAACCAAGAGCCGTGTTGCGCATCCCTCTCCTAGGTCCTAGAGGCCCTGCCCTGAAAATCTCCACCTGTCAAATTAGACCACTAGGTGGGCAGAAGCCTTTTAAACAAAAGGGAAAATGGAGAGAGAGAACATTTGTAATATATCTGGTTTTATGAAGTCTTGCCAGCCCCCCCCCCCAGTGCAGTTACCAAATTGCGGAGGGCAGTCAGAAATGAGCTCCAATTATTATTCATGCTGATATGGCAGTGGCAGACATCACTGTACTAATGACTCAGAGAAAACCATCCGGCTTCTAACTGAGGACAAGTGCTTCCGAATGGTGTCAGGTGGCTGCACGAGGACTGCAGTTAACTGTTCAGCACTGCCTTTCCTTTAGATCTGCAGCTACCTATAGAAATTGTCCCCTGACAATTGCCTGCAAAATGTCATTACCTGCTTGTTGGGGAAGGATCGGCCCACCTCTGGAGCCCCCTTTTGATAACGCTTCAGTGGAAGTTTCAAGGCCATAAAAAGTCTTTTTAAAAGCTCCTCTTGTTGGAGGGGGTGGAAAAAAGGTCTCAGAGGTACTTCTTCAAATACAATTTATCACTGTGGATGAAGGGAACTGAATTCTTCCACGGCAGATGTAGAAAATGACCTTTCCTGTAGGCCTGATAATAACTTTATGATAATGAGGCTACGGAACCATTCCCTCTGCGAGTAATTTTATTTATAATTGAATAGCTATATTTGGTAGAGGGCAGTTGAATATATTTTGAAACTGCTGAAATGTGATGTGCAAAGGAAACTACCGGAATGTAGGTTATGAAATAAAACAAAGAACCAATGCACCTCCATTACAGCATAGCCTAGAAATTAATGTATCTTTTAAACATTATTTTGGGGGTTTTGTTTTGTTTAATTATAAATAGAAATAGCTTCAGGTTTCTAGTTGCCAGGAACAAGAGACCTGCAATATGTCCTGCCAGGGTGACCCAAGACATGTTGCTACTTGAGATGAAGAATTTCCACTTTATATATAATCTGTATGTCCTATTTGAAAGAGAAGGGTATACCTTGTCAGGCATTCATCCTGTCAATGGGAAGGACAAGGCCTTTTTTTGGTGGAATGCTCTTCCTATCAAAATCCTTCTGGCTTGCTCTTCCTTTTGGGTCCAAACATGAAAATATGAATGCATTCTTGAAGGCTTTCACAGGCAGGATCTGATAGCTGTTGTGAGTTTTTCGGGCTGTTTGGCCGTGTTCTGGATGCAATTTGTAACATCTAGTTTTATTGCTGCTATAAATTCTTTTGGGCTTATGCTGCTTCCACAGCTGGTTGTTTATCGATTTGCCTTTTGTCACTGCTCTAAGACATTAGCTGAAATCCTGTTGTGCAGCTCTGTGTGTCCAGTGCTGATGATGTTATCTTCAGCTGCTGATTAAAGGCAAATTCCCACTGGTTGAATGTGATGTCATGGGTCATACACAATGCAACAGTCATTTGAACCCTAAAATTGGCAAAAGAATCCTTTAATCCACTGCAATATGGCACCAATGATTATACTATCACCCTAGTGCACATGGAGATGGACAACAGGAAATCAGCCCATGTTTCTTAGTAGTTCCTACATTTTTATAAACATATCATATTTTTATGTTTATTCTGCATGCCATTCTTGGTACTTTTAGGAGAAACATGGAATATAAAGAATGCATACACGGACCACCACTACCACTACTGTCATAGTATCTCTAAAGTGTCACCATCTCATTGCATCATGTTCAGCAGGAGGTGTTCCATAGTATGCACAGCTGAAAGAAACAGGGTGTAGATGAAGGGCTGTGGCGTGTCATGAGATCCCATGGATTACACAAGAAGGCTGTGGTCTTGGCCTGACATATTCAGGAAATGTAAGAGAAAGTCCTGCTTGAAACCTTGGAGAACTGTAGTCAGTCCCTATTGACAAGGCAGGGCTCAATGACTAAGGATAAGGCCTAACTAAGCCCATGATAGTTTTCTGCATTTCTGTGAAATGGCTAGAAGGTTTGAGAAGTGGTAAAGGCCACATTACAAGGCAGTGGTTATTGACCTCTGTAGTTTAGTAAAATGACAATTCCAGAAACAGCTTCTAGAATTACCAGAAGTTGCCATATGGGACAAAGGATTCTGAGAGTTGTAGCCCACAGAGACAACTTTTCTGAAATCTTAAGTAGCTTACTCTGAAGGTCAGTTAGACACAATGACCTTCTGTTGTGGGGAGGTGGCCTTTGTTTAAGTCTTCCACAAGAGGAGGATTTCTATCTGATACCTTTATTTTTCATCCTACTCTTTAAATTGAGGGTTAAGTTGTACTTTAATGAAACTACATATCCCTCACAAATAAACCATTTTCTTTCCACACTGTGATTGACTTAGTAATACATGTTTCAGCAATCAGATCTACAGGTTGAGCCTATATTCCCTTTCACTTGAGAACAGAGCACACTAAAAACAAGAACTGAAGGTGAGGAAAATCAAGTGATACAACATCATTTTGAAGCTCCTTCTTCCTGCATGGTGAAAATGAGGTGTTCTACTGCATCTCTTCTAAAACTGTGCTGAATATATTGCGGACATTGGCTCTGAGTGAAAAGAAAACAGCTGAACAGGACTGCCTTGAAAAAAAAGCTCTACAGTTTCCAGAGGACAGATGGAGCAAAGCCCAAGACAGATCTTCTGTGTTCTGTGCAAGTTTTATGGATAGTCAGAAACCAATTTTATATGACTGGAATGAAATCCCTGCGTGTCTTCAGAATTTCTCCGAATATACCAGAGATGTTGGATTAGATATCCTGCCTGCTGAAAGCCTCGTTATAAACCACCAATATGTTTTTCCATGATAAGAAAAAAAAATCATTCAGTGTCTTAGGTCAGGTTGTTTTCTATTTGTTTTCAGTCCAGACATTCACTGCTAGATAATTCCCACTGTGTCTTTTTGTATGGTGTTTTCAGACTGTGTTCATCTAAGGATCATAAATTGTTGGGAGCTTATTTTGAAGCTCCTTTCTGTAAGGTTCTCTTGATTGCCTCTGAGAGCAGAAGGATCTGATAAACTTTCTTAATCAGATTATATGGCTGACTGATTCTGAATATTGCTCGTTTCACTTCTCCAAATCAGGGGACACAGTGCTGTGCTTCAAAAATCTAATCTCAGATAGAATAGCTGGGCCATCAGTGAACAAACCAGCAAACACTTGTTTTTGTAAGGGGGATTCCCCTGATCTGCCGGTAACTGTGTCCACACTTCCTCTTCCCAACTCACAATAAATGTCTGAAAGACATCTGATTTAAGCTTTAGGAGAGTGCTTAAAAGCAGAATAATATTCAGAGCTCTCATGTCTGGTAGCAGAAGGTGCCAGAATTTCTTTCTCTGCAAGGGGACCCCACTGAAGCATCATAAATGGTGGGTATCTTTTTTCCAGGTTTCACTCCTTCCAGGAGGCAAAATCTAGGAATTGGTTCTTGGCAATCTCCCATTTTGTCCTCCTGGGCAGAGAGAGAGGAAGCAGAGAGATCTCTTTGTTTGTTTATTTGTGCTACAGTATATGCTGCCCTCTCAGCACAGAGGCCCAAGTTGGTATTCTCTCTCTCTCTCTCTCTCTCTCTCTCTCTCTCTCTGTGTGTGTGTGTGTGTGTGTGTGTGTGTGTTTAAATCTCTGCTTCTCAACCAGCACTCTTAGGAGCTGCTGGGAATGCTTGCTGACTGACAAGCTACTTATTCCCTGTTCTCTTTCTCAATATGGAGAAAGAGGAAGGCCAATTCTCAGAGCTAAGTAGAGTAGAAAATGAATTGGGACCCGGAGCCACTCAACCCCTGTGCAATTCCAGCTTCCTTAAAGCAAAGCAAAGCAAAGCAAAGCGTTCTGCTTATATACCGCCCCATACCACTACAACTAGTCTCTGGGCAGTTTACAATTTTAATTACAGTGTGCAGGCTACACATTGCCCCCCCCCAGCAAGCTGGGTACTCATTTTACTGACCTCAGAAGGATGGAAGGCTGAGTGAACCTTGAGCCTGCTACCAGGGATTGAACCCAGGTCGTGAACACAGTTTTACCTGCAGTACAGGCATTTAACCACTGTGCCACGAGGTTGGGCTGATGGCAACATGAATCAATCTAGAACTAAGGAAGGTGAACTGCTAAGCCCATGACCCTCCAAGTCATGGTAGAAAAGATTGGTAGAAATAAATTTGAACACATTTCTTGCCACAAGCACTGTGCACGTAAATGAATCCCAATGAGTTTTTTTTTTCGTATATGAAATAATTCCATCTGAGTTCAATAGGTTGTACTCCCAGCTAAGTGTCATCAAGTCCATGTTTGTTTGTTTGTTTGTTTGTTTTTTGTTTGTTTGTTTTAAGAACTGCATGTATGCTTGGTAAAAGGCATGAAGGAGACAGAATGAGATGAGAACAAGTGTTGTTAGAGAAGGCTGCTCCATTACAAAAAATGAGTCATCATAGGTTCTGGCCACTTCTGACCAGCTCTCATTTGCCTTCCTCCATTGCCTTCCTCCATTGCCTTCCTCACAAGGTATACAGCTTATATACCACCCCACAGCATGCAAAGCACTATCTAGGTGGTTTACAATTTAATTATGCAGTTTAATTCATATAACTCTCTCCCCATCCTCAATAAACTGGGTACTCAATTTATTGACCTACGAAGGATGGAAGACTGACTCAGCCTTGAGCTGGTTGAATGAGCCCACCAGGATCTAACTCAGATCATAAGTGGACTCTTGACTGTAGTAATTCAGTTTAAACACTGCACCACAGGGCTCCTTCACATTATATGTAAATGCCCAATTCTTTGTCTACCAGTGCCAGAATGTGGTTCTGCTTCTGTGAATGCTTCTCTCTATGTATGTGGTAACACTGTTGTCCCCCGGCCCATATCTTGAGACTGACTCTACCCAGTTTTGGTTGCTGTGCCTTCTGTCCCACCAGCTACTGTGCAATAGGCAGCAGCCACTGCCACTGAGTGGGACACAGAGATTACAGTCTTATCTTCCAACCTGCGGACATTGCCTGGTCCTGAGACCTGAAGGTCATTAAATGACCAAGGCTCTAATCCCCCTTCTACTGCATGGGATTGTTGTGAAGTTCATACGAGTTCCCCGAGGCAATGGTGGCATGGAATTGTAAAGAAAAAAAACTGCACATCTGTATGTATATTGTGTTGATGACCATGACTGTGCTGGGAAAATGAGTTGAACAGTAAACACAAACAAAGCTGTGGAAAAACATACATAAACATGGACTCAAAAGCTGTCTTAATGTCATTGAAACATGTTTGTGCAAAAACGGGAGTCGCAGTGGGTTGAAGAGAAGGAAGAATCTTCATAACGGGAACCAGTGTGACTCAGAAGGAAAGCTGTCCTTTCCAAGTTGTCTGTTCTTTTCCAAATGCCACCCTTAAGCCTCTGCACCTGCTGATGTAAGACAGAGATTTTTTTGGCAGAAGACAAATATTTGTGAAGCATACTCATTAACACCTCAAGGCCATCCATCAACGTGATTGACATCATGAAGGCAAAGCAATGATTTCCTTGAACTCTGTGTATGCGTGAGGTTTCTGTGGGCTAATGTGGCACACCTGACAGATGCGTGAGTCATCGAACGCAAGGGATAACGTGCACAAGAATGCCATTGTCTTGCAGTCATCACAACAGAGGTGTTGTTCATCCTGCCCCCAAAAAAAAACATCGTCCCTCCATTTATGAAAATAACAAGAACAGATTGCAGCCATATCTAGGAGATAAGCTTCAAATTATAAAACACGTCTATCGTCTATCAGCCAGCCTCATTCTCTTAATAATGATGTTCATGGCATTATCTGAAATGTTATTAAGCAAAATAATGACTTTGTGAACTGTGCTGAGAGACAGTGAGAGAGGAGAGAGAAGGAGAGAGAAGGGAGCTTTGCACAGTTTTTGCCACACACTTGCCAAGTCTCTATCAAATACATCTAGTAAAAAAAATAATTGGCACGACTGAATAACATCAGTTCAACAGTAGATCACTTGTCATATTTCCTTCATGTGCTTCCGATTGCTTTTAAGTGGTAGCAGAATTCATTACATTTTTCTGCATCACATTTGAAACCCAGATAAGCAGAAAGTGAGAAAAAAATAATGTGATGCTTTAGCAGTACCACCTGGGGTGGCAAAACAGATCTGGCCCTCAAATTTTTTTCCTGATCATGCTTATTATATACTTTTAGTCACTATTCCAGTAGCTAAATTGGCAGTAAATAAATACAAACCGATATATAAATATAAGTTATATTTATTGGCTTCAGAGGTAGGCATGGCACCATCATTTACGACCCTTTGTAGACCAGAGATGAGTAATTCAGAGGGTCCTGGAGCCACTTCTTTGCCCTGGGTGGCAAATAACTTCTGGAAGGCTTCCAAAATTCAGGGAAACTCATGCACCATATGCACTTACACAAAACTGATGTTGTTCGGTGGAAATTCTGCTGGAAGAATTCTGTGGTCAGGTCTTGAAAATTCATCTTTCATCTTTCAATGGTAAACAATGCAATCCCCCCCTTGAAACCTATTTATCAGGTGAGTGGTTATTTTACCAGCTTGCAGGACTGACAATGAACCTTTTTTTTTTGCTGGAAAATGATGGTGTTAAGAAGAAAGACAAGGGACTACAGAAATGACTTTGGGAGCTCTGTGCAGCTCCAAGGTTGAATTTTGCTCACCCCTACTGTGGCTGCTACTTCTCTGAAAATGTAATCCTGTGTTTGGCCACCAGGACTAGCAGGCGATGATGATGATGATACTGAGTTTTTTGGAGCCTGATGGAATTGAAAAGTTTTTATGCTCCATTTCTCAACCACTATGCATGGCAATGGCAACATCTTATTATGTACCTAATCAGAACGGTGTTGTGTGTTGGATAAGAGGTTCATCTTTCAAGTGTCTATTGCGACTCTTAATGGAGGGGCTTCCACTTGCCCTCTCAAAATTGAAGAATGCAAGCTATTTGCTTGCTGATGGTAAATATGCAAGTTTTCTGCCATGACACACAACAGAATCATGAAAAGAAGGACAGTATTGACAGCCACTCATGTGCTCTTCCAATGGGCAAACAATCTCCAGAACATATTCCACACTATCCCCCACTCAACTTTATTAGTTAAACTATTCTGGAAGTTGAGTCATGGCTACTGGACTTCTTTTTTGAGAGATAGAAACGTTTCGCTGTTCATCGAAACAGCTTCATCGGTCTGATGGTAAAATAACCACTCACCTGATAAATAGGTTTCAAGGGGGGGGGTTGCATTGTTTACCATTGAAAGATGAAAGATGAATTTTCAAGACCTGACCACAGAATTCTTCCAGCAGAATTTCCACCAAACAACATCAGTTTTGTGTAAGTGCATATGGTGCATGAGTTTCCCTGAATTTTGGAAGCCTTCCAGCTTCATCGATCTGATGAAGCTGTTTGGATGAACAGCGAAACGTTTCTATCTCTCAAAAAAGAAGTCCAGTAGCCATGACTCAACTTCCAGATAAACTCACCTGGATGACTGAGAATCTTCATAGACATAGTTAAACTATTATAATCCAAAGAGTTAAGGCAGTAAATAGGGATGTGCCACTCATTTGAAATTGAAATTTCCGGGAGTCCCATCTGACTGACAGACACCTACCAACATCTAGAAGTGGCTCATCTGGGAGAAAAGACTAAGCTGGCCCAGCTTCCCATTTAGAAAGAAAAGTGCCAGCAAACACCAGGGCAACTTCCTTTTCAGACAGGAAGTCAGGCCTATGCTAGGCCATGGAGATTTCCAGTTTTGGCCTCTCTCACAGGTGAACAACACCGAAGAGTCTGAAGGCATCTGTCTGTCAGGTTGTTGTTGTTGTTGAGTCATGTCCGATTCTTCGTGGCCCCATGGACCAGAGCTCGCCAGGCCTCCCTATCTTCCACTGCCTCCCGGAGATTGGTCAAATCCATATTGGTTGCATCAATGACACCGTCAAACCATCTCATTCTCTCCCATCCTCTTTTCCTTTTGCCTTCAATCTTTCACAACATCAAGGACTTTTCCAAGGACTCCTCTCTCCTCATGAGGTGGCCAAAATACTGGAGCCTCAGCTTCAAAATCTGTCTTTCCTGTGAACATTTGGGGTTGATCTCTTTCAGGATGGATAGGTTTGATCTCATTGCAATCCAGGGGACTGTCTGTCAGGTAGAACTCCCCAAATTCTGGGATTGGTAGTAAAAATGAATGAATGAATGAATGACACATCTCTAGAACTTGGATACTGGCAGAGCATATCCTCCAAAGGTCAGTGTTGGCCAAACCCACCATCCACTCAGTTGCCAGTTCGCGAGATCCACCTGGAACTACCCAGCGAGATCCGCCTGGCCCAACTTCTATCAGCCTTTAAGAAAGCTCTGAAAACCTGGCTATTTAAAGAAGTTTACCGCGATCGCCAGTGTTGGTACTGTGCTTCCTGTGTCTGATGTTGTTCTGTTTATTATTTGTTTTTGCCTCTTGCAGGGTTCTTGTTCTTGTTCCTTTTCTTTTTTTCCTTTCCTTTCCTTTCCTTTCCTTTCCTTCCTTTCCTTCCTTCCTTTTCCTTCCTTTTTCTTGTTTATTTGAATTGAAGTTGTATTTTAAGGGTATATATGTTGTTCTTTTATAAATCACCCAGAGTTCCATTCTGAAAAATTGCTGCAGTATATAAATAAAGAAATAAATATGGATGCCTAGGCATTTATTATGATAGGCTCCAATGCCATGCTTCCCAAGGAGAATAAGCAGCTTAGCTAACCCACATCAATCAATTTATTCTGGATATTTTAATTCCTAACATGTGGAGATATATATATAAAAGAACTAATGAGTCCTGATTGTCCAAGAAAACTTTGTGGACATGGGGCCAGGAAGAGTTGGTCACAACAACAACAACAACAACAACAACAACAACAACAACAACAACAACAACAACAACTTATTGTTTCTGAGGACAGCCACAGAATGGGCCATTCCAGAACAAGCCTCCACTACCTTCTGTGAAGACTGTAGCAAAACTCTGGGGATGATCTGAGGTGGGTGTCCAATGATGTAATCATGCTTGCTAATGAGAAGAGTGTATACTTCATAGCCTCACTGCTTTGGGTACTGGCTATGCTGGCACTGTTTGTTTAATATTTCTGATAACATACACAGGATAATATAAGGAAGGACAAGCTAACTAAACACTACATTGCCCCAGTGAACTTGTGTCATCTTCAAAGGAATTGAGTGACAAGATAATGTAAGAGACAGAGTCATTATGTGAAGCACAATCCTAGCTAAATATTTCAATATGTGGGACTGGTGGCACCACCTCCCCCATGTTCTTTCATCTAAAAAATGAGGAGCAGTATGTGGGATTCCCCTGCCAATGAAAGTGAAAAAGAAAACTGAATAGGTCATTCTTTGTCTTATTTCAGTATTCTTAACCTTTTGTGCCCTAGTGCAAAGCCTCAGCTGTTGCACGGTAGTGGCAGCCTTGCACAGACATCCTTCCACATGTGGTAAGCTGGCAACATGTTTCTAAAGATGGCCACTTCATTGAAGAGTGGGCTTTCTGGATGGACTGGAATGAGAGGGCCAAGGCCAGTCCCACCATTAGGTAGACTAAAAATCACCACAGCTGCCAGTGTTTTCCTGAACCCCTAAAACTTCAGATGGGATAGAGAATGGTATCCCATCTGCATTGCTGAAGAAAGTTTTGGCCAATTTTTCCTGATCAAACGAATCAAGTGCCTTTCTTGTTCTTCATCTTAGGTGAAAAACAAATTATCTCTAAAATTAATATTGAAGAAGTGTAACGGGTCATTCTTTTTACTAATGGTTCAAACAAAAACAAAAAGTTGGTAAAAATCATTATAAAATTTTCCATATACTACTACTTTTGATACTTGGAAGATTTTGTTTTGTTTTGCTTCCCCTCCCCTTCCCCACCCCCTCTCTGTGTGTATCTAGCTAGTTGCTCCAGATAATTAGATACCTCAGTGGCCTAGATATCTGGCTGTGGAGCCAGAGGCTAGGAGTTCAATTTCCCCATTTTGCTTCCAGGGAGTAGAGCCAGTTGTTGTAGGCCTTGGGCAATTCTAGAGCACCTCAAGAAGTAGGGGATGAAAAAGTCACTTCTGAGGGTTGCATACTCAGAAAACCTTGGCAAAACTCACCTTAAGTTTAAATCAACTTGACAGCATGTTATTAATCAATCAGTCAATTAATTATGTATTTATGGAATTAACTCCTGGCAAATGGATTTTGAAGCTGAGGCTGCAGTACTTTGGCCACCTCATGAGGAGAGAGGAGTCCTTGGATAAGTCCCTGATGTTGGGAAAGATTGAAGGCAAAAGGAAAAGAGGACGGCAGAGAATGAGATGGTTGGGCGGTGTCATCGATGCAACCAATATGGATTTAACCAGACTCTGGGAGGCAGTAGAAGATAGGAAGTCCTGGCAAGCTCTGGTCCAGTCAGACACGACTGAATGACTGAACAACAACAACAACAACAAATGGATTTGTATACCCATAGTACTGTATATGGATTTGTTTCAAACATATCTTAATGTCAGTGGATGCCCATTATGCAGAATGACTTGTGAGGGTTTGTTTTGTTTTACTATTTTTTTTATTGCAGGCTGATAGCTTGTAAGCACTCTCCATCAGTGACATGGTGGGAAACTAGGTGTTAAAGCCTTCAAACACATGCTTATTTCATGCTAAGCTTCAACCTTGAACGCTCTGTCAAACTCTCCTGCCTCTTATCTTTCACCACTTGCTCAAAGACAGCCAACATTTTTCCCAGTGACTGCCCTTGAATAGGCAATTCCGCAGGATGGCAAGAGAATTGCGGCAGCAGCGCACTAAATGTGTGTGTGTGTGTGTATGTGCGCACGTAGGTGTGTGCGCACGCAACTATGCAGGCCATTACTAGGCTGGGTACCTTGTGTGGAAGCTGGAATCTATTGGTTGTGCTTTGTTGCTTCAGATAAGTGAGCATCATGATCTTGCTCCTTGTTCTCAGCCTGTTTCGCATCATTTCCTGGAGAAAACAAGCCGGTTCCACTTCATAGAAACACGAAGTAAGATTACAGGATGGTTGAAAATACATTATGGGTTTGATTCATCCCTGCCGGCATGTTGCAGCTCTTGTGCCAGCTTGGGCAACTGTGCCTGAGGGAGGCGGCTCATTAAATGCACCACTAGCTTCTCCAAGGAGTTTAGCTAAAGCCAATCTGCCTGAATTTGCTAACAGGTCTAGATGAAAAGCCCATAGCTGCCTTTCCTTATTCCTCCTCTCATGCAGTTGTGTGCCAAATTGGAAGCATTTTTTAAAAAATCCAAATGGGCCTCTTGCATTTTTGCATTGCTTTGTGCAAGTGCTGCCAGGTATGCTGCACAACCCCTGCTGGGCCCATGGTTTCCTGTTTGTGGCAACATATTCCACTGCCAAACAGCTCTAACTGTCATGAAGTTCTTCCTGGTGTTCAAATGGAATCTCTTTTCCTATAGTTTGAAAGCATTTCCCTGAGTCATAGTCTCTGAAGTCATGGAAAACAAACCTGTTCCCTCTTCAATAGGACGTCCCTTCAAATATTTAAACATAGCTATCATATCCCCCCTCAGCCTTCTTTTTGAAAGGCTAAACATTCCCAGCTCCCTAAGCCATTCCTCATATGACATTTCTTCTAGACCTTCAACCATCCTGGTTGCCCTTCTCTGCACCCGGTCGAGGTTGTCAACATCCTTTTTAAATTGTGGTGCACAGAACTGGACACAGTACTCAAGGTAGGGTCTGACCAGAGCAGAATAGCATGGTGCATCAGAGAGGGCAGAAGACAGATGATAGCTTTGGAATGAACACTAAGTTCTATGTGGACAGATATAGGTGTTTTCTGTGTACATTGTACATATATGTTCATTGCCCTGGGAACAATGAAGTAGAGCGAGGAGGTAATCTCATCCAAGAGATTTTTGAATGTCATAAAAGGGCAGCAATCTGTTACTGATTTATTTTGCTATTTTTATTTTTTCTAATATGGATATAATAGGAGAGAAATGTCTGGGCTGTTCTTCATATGCTAAAATACATTGACTGGCTTTGGGTACCATCTACCTTGGGGTGGTTAGTTTAGCATGGTTCCATTTGTTGCTGTGCTCCAGGTAACAAATTAACTTGGTCTGGTTCCAGTCAACTATGATACTGCTTTGCAAAAAAAGCTACACAGGATGCTGATTTTAATTTATAAGCATTCAATCAATCAATCAATCAGGCTTTATTGTTAAACCATAGGTCATCACAATAACATAAAACATAAAAACAAACACAGTGCAGACACTGCATATATGTACTGTACATAGATATATAATATAAAATTATATGGCTTCTCAGTTCTCTCCTTAATGCTTCTGATTCTTGGCCTGTATTTTCTTTGCGTCCAAAGCAATTTTTGCTACTTGATGGTTAATAGCTACATTCATGCCCACAAGTAGCATACAGAGTTGAGTCAAGAGGGGTCTATTACCCAGAGGTCTAAAGATTCCAGCAAGAAGTTGACTTTTGGGGTACTCATATAAAGGGCAACTGAATAAATAATTAAGAACATCCTCAACTTTTCCTGATCCACCAAAGCAGAGGCTTTGGTGGAGTGGAACATTGTCATGCCTCCGCTCCAAGATGGCAGATGGCATGCACTAATTTTAATTTATAACCATAGATGGAACTTGACCATTAGTTGATGGTGGTGGCAGAGCTTCCTAATGAGTCAAGAGCATAACTGGTCCAGGTGGCAAGAGAATTAGCTAGGCCAAAGCTGATGGAGCATCAGAAGGTAGCTTGCATGGTAACATCCAGGCAAGACCTGGCCTAATAAATGAGAGTCAAAGAGAAATGAACAGAAGTCATACCTAGAGACTGAATTGCCAGTTGCCTAGATTAAGTCCACTGGGTTCTCTGTGCCACTGTGGGCAAAGTGTAGCATGTGGTCTACACATGGTTCCCACCATTCCTATGTGGTCCTCATGTTCCCACACTTCCCTGACACCTTGAAAAAAATGGTCCTCTAAACAGGATATTATAACCCCAGAAGCCTCTGAACGACACCAATTGGTGTTGTTATGTAATTTGTTTCCCAACCTCATTTTAGGCCACAACCAGTCGGAAGTGAAAGGATTCCAAAGGAATTGAGGGGTGTTTCTTGGTGTTTCTTTTGCTTTTGAATTTCTTGTGTCAGGAAGGCTTAGATTTCCAAAAAGGTTTGAGTGGAGGCATAGCTGGTTGAGTCTCACCCCTTAACGGTGGACCTCTGTTTCTGATGTTGGAGATATTTGACTTACTCTGTGGTCTTCAGGACACCTCCCAGGGACCACAAAAGGGGGTCCACAGCTTGCAGCACTGGGACATTTTGAGTAACAGGAACCCCTCCCCTCTCCTCTGAGCTTGGCAGCAGTCTTCACAACAGCCGGGAGAGTAATGGATTTTCCTAAGAAAATATAGTTTCAAGTGATGTCTGTTATCTGAGGTTGGTTTGACTAAGCAATTAAGAGCCACCAGCTTTATAAAACACCCATCCTTCATTTGTTGATATTTTTGGGTCCTCATTTGGAGATGTTGGCTATTGAGACTGTCATGAGGAGAACCTGCACTTCCAATCTATCAATGAAATATCCAAACTTTATTTCTACTGAGAAGTTGTTGTCATATGGAACTCTATGTAGCCTTACATTTGACCATCTTAGAGAATCAGAAGGAATTTGATTCATATTAGATCAGTTCTCCACTCTTATCTGCCAGAGCAGAGGTTGGCTCCTCTGGCAGACCTAGGCCCCTATTTTCTGACCACATGATCATCAGGAAGCCACAGAATAAGGCATGCAATAAATAAAAAAAGCTGGAAGTGGCAGTTTTGAGGGTGCTGGCTGGGCTGAAGGAGGACTTGGAAACACCAAAACAGCCCTGTGGATTGCATGTGACTCCATGCTCTTATTTTAATAGGCTGTGCCAGCTGAGGGACTAGCAGAAGAATCTGTGGCTGTTACACATCAGAATCCATGCAAACAGAAAAGAAGGTAGGACCCTAACTCTGTCACCTAGCACCAGAGATGGGCACGACTCAAAAAAAATGGTGTTTCGTTTGTCGTTTGGTCGTTTAGGGGTCCGTTTTGGTTCGTTTTCGTTTTCGTGATGTTTTTTGCAAAAATTTCATTTTCGTTTCATTAGGTAACGAAATGAAAAAATGAAAACGAAAATGAAAAAATGCTGTTTCATTAGCACTTATGAATGTGTGAGGGAGTCCTCCTTTCCAGCATTGTCTTACCTTTTTTGTTTTTGTTTTTGAGGAGCTGGTTTCCTGAAGTCTCATCAGACCAAAGTTCACACACTTTTATCTCTCCCTTGGGATTTTTCTGAATGAGGCGTTCAGACAAAAAAAGAACAGACTGAAGCAAACACTAATTCCTCTGGAAACACTTTTGCTGATTGGCTGCTCAGAAACAAAACAGGCTATGAAGACAAACTGTAAACCGCCCAGGGACTACTTGAAGTGGTATGGGGCAGTATATAAGCAGGACACTTTATCTGAAGGAGGACTACATTCAACCCTCAAGATTTATAATAACCTTTTGAAAGAGAGCTGATCTTTCAGGAAGGGACAAGAAAGAATCTCCACCTGCAACAGTTTGGGGTTTTTACTGTCAGCTACTGTCTTGAATTGTTACAGGAAGCCACTATGTTCCCAGTGAGTGTGACAGTAAATGTGCTATAGTGGATAGAGTGAGGGACTATGGCTCAAGAGACCTGGGTTCACATCTCAGAGAATGACATGGGGACAGCAATGGTAAAATCATTCCTTCAGTCTCTCACATAGCCTGAAAACCCCACAAGGCACATGCAGCCTGATGTCACATAACTGCAAAACATATTCTTAGAGCAGCATCTGCCTTCAATATTGTGTTCATGCCCACCCATTCACCTACAAAAGGTCTATCCTGTTCTCCTCTGATAGAACTTTATTTTGTTTCTTTTGGGTATTTGTGGAACTGGCAAACCACTCCAGTATTCCTGCCAAGAAAACTCCATGGACATGGGGTCGCGAAGAGTCGGTCATGACTGTAACAACACAACACACACACAAAGAAACAGATGCTGACCTTTATGTTTTTACTTTCTCTCTCTCAGACACAGTACAATGGAGTAGTCAGAGTGTTGGACCACAGCCTAGGATATCTGGGTTCAGGTATGAACATGATGATGAACCTCAGTGGGTGAGCATGGGCTAGTCTCAGTTTCTCAGCCTGATCTCTCTCACATGGTTTCTGAACATTAAGACAAGAAGGGAGAGCTGTGTGTGCCCCCTTGAGTGGAGGAATTTAAAGGATATCAAAACAACCAAGATATAAAGACAACAAAGAAAGATTTAAGGACATCCTCCCTTAAGCATATTACTATGAGCCCTGGAGTCTGTCATTATTTGGGAGGTTTATGTATTTTAATATATGAATTTATTTGTGATGCTTGTTGGTTTATGGGTGCTTGGGGTTACTGTTGTAAACCACTTTGACTAGTGTTCTGCACAAAGTCAGTATTATATAAATGGATGGAACAGTCAAGCAAACAAGTCTAAGAAGGAGACAGCATTCTACACCCATTCCATATACAGTATCTTAATGGACAGTTAGCCAAATCTGCCTTCAACACTCAGGACAGCACTGTGTTGGGATTTTTGTGTTTTGTTTTGTTTTGTTTTGTTAGAGTTTGGTATGACAGTGGGCAGATTAAACTACAGTTTCCTTTAGCAGACCCCCTCTTATTGGTTAGTTTACCTCATTTATTGTATTTATTTCAATAATTCACTCAGAGATTCTGGGAAGTTCAAAAGAATAAAATGTACACACACACACACACACACACACACACACACACACACACACACACACACACACACACACACACACACACACACACACACACACACACATTTACTTAATGTTCTCACATAGATCAAACAAATGTTAAGTCATTACATTGCTGACTAGACATGGGCACGACCAGAAAAAATGACGTTTTGAGTTTTCATTTGTCGGAAGAGGTCCGTTTCGGGTCGTTTCAGTTTGTCGCAAAAATTTTCAAACATTTGTCATTTTGTTTGTCGTTTGTCGTTTCCACCGCATGCCCCAGTGAGACAGACGGGGAGGTGCGGGCGGGCGACGGTGGCGGGAGGCATGGGCCTCCCCAGCCTGGTGAGGCACGGGTGGATGAGCGGGTGGCGGCCCAGGACAGGGAGAGGTAGGATATCACTTAGGATAGAGGTTCTGTTCTTGGCTTGCACCCCAAATGTGTGTGTGTACAAGCAAATTGAAGTTGGGAAAATAGAAAATAAATGGTAGTATATAATATATATTTAAAATAAATCCACACCTCCCACTCCCAGTCGAACCTCCCCCTTTATCCAATATCAGAAAAAACTCCTCACAAAGTGCCAGAGAAGAAATAGAGAATAAACTGCTATTCCCTTCAGCAGACAAAGCTGCAGGGAATCAAAGAAATTATTTTCTAAATTCAATTCCCTCCCTCCCTGCCTAACTTAAATCCTAAAGCCTCCAGCCTCCCTCCTCAATCTTGATCAGATCACACCAGCACCAGCAGCCAGCCCTCCTCCCTCAACCACATCCATACACCCGGCATGGAAGGTGCCTTTTCCAGAAGTGTCAGTCAAAAACCTGGTGATGCCATTGGTGGAATGGTTCAAAAAAATTGCATTCCCATGGCCCAAATGGGCAGGTCTAAAAAAATAAAAATAAAATAAAATAAAATAAAATCAATACAACATTTTATTGCTATAAAAAAACCACTGCTTACTATTAAAAATCAGGCATTTAAAATAAATAAATTTCACATATTTCTGTGGTGATTTGGTGTGTTTTTTGACCACAATTTCAATAGAAAAATTGTGGTCGCCATTTTGGATCCTCCCCCACTGCATGGCATGCAGTGAGACAGACGACAAGGATGCCCCCCCCAGCCTGGTGCAAGCAGCCCAGGACAGGAGAGGGGGGGCAAAGGCCGGGGACCCCCCCGAAACCACCCCTCTGGTAGGTGTCCTCAGGCAGGCATATTTTCATCTGCTTTTTTGGCCGGGAGTCGGGGTTTTGTTTTTACTTTTAAAAACTTTTTTTCTGTGCTGCTTGGCATCGTGCGATCGCCGTGATGCCATTAACGACAACGAAAACCCCGACCCAATTTTTCTTTTTTCGGGTCGGGTTCGAACTGGAGCAGCGTAATTATCATTACCGTTTCCGTTACATAATGGAAACGATAACCGAAAATGGAAATGACAATTTTGCCGCTCCATGCCTATGTCTATTGCTGACCTTAACTGGTAGAGTAGATTTTATGCCTTACTAGCTCAGTGGTTACAGAGATGACAGAACACTTCACTTTTACTATTTACTGCTGACTCCATACATCTAACACTTCTAACAGAACTCTAGTTGCTAACTGACAGAGTCTAAATGAATGGAACACTGACTGAGTAAAAAAAAGGCGGGAAAAGAACACTGAGGTAGAGTGGTAACAACTGGCTGCTAAACAGTTGGCAGATGGCAACCTTAATCAAGAAAAGGTACACCCACTCAATCCAAAACTGCTTAAGGCTTCATATGAAGCCGCAATCTAGTCAACGATCAAGGGTGAATGTGAGGTTACAAGGTTCAAGGCAGACTGCAGAGTACACAATTGCCTCCTTTATGTATGGAAAACCTTCGTTGTCTTGTCCTCACAAGAAAAGACAAGCAGTTGCAACATTTTCTCCTCAGAAGTGAAGGTGAGAAATTCCCTGACATTTTGTTAGCATTTTTCATTGAAGAGGACATTGTACACAAACTATAATTTTAATGCAAATTTGTATGAACAACCTCTGATTCGGCTAGTTGCTGTGCTATTTAAGAATCTGAAGCACCAAATGGGTTCTTCACATCTTTCTTCACAGTCACACAGTTCTTCTATGTTTACTGTTTGTCTGTGTCATGCTTTTCTTTTCTTGAAACCTCAGCTCTTTTATCAAAGGAAAGGGCACTAGAGATGTCTTAGGGGAACAGTAAATACCAAATGTATGAAATATCAAATATCAAATGATGGAAAAGTCTTTCTCTCACTTTTAGATGGAGACATGATATTTTACAGGGTTTGAAAATTCCTTCGCCACATGACTCATCATATTAGACATCTAAAACTGAGGAAAATGAAAGAAATTAGCAAATATCTTTCCCAACCCTCATAATATCCTGCAAACTCTCATAAATCCTTTATCTGAAGCAGTTGCTAACATTGCTTAATGATAGAGTTGGTCTTGTGAAGGAAACTGGGTGGGAGACTCCTGCAAGTGTGCCATCCCATTTTCATTAACTAGTGCTCTGGCAAGCTTCCTCCCCCAATCTAAGGATGGTAAAATGCACTGAAGGTAACTTTTTGTCTGTCTTTGTTTGCTTTGTGCCATATTGGTCACTGTTATAGGGCAGACCTTAGACCAGGCATGATCAAACTTTGGCCCTCCAGATGTTTTGGAACACAACTCCCATAGTCCTTTGTCACTGGCAATCTAAGCTTAGAATTCTTGGAGTTGTGGTCCAAAACATCTGAAGGGCCGAAGTTTGGACATGCCTGCCTTAGACTGATGCATCTAGTTGAACTCTACTTACCAGGTGTTGGGGCAGGAGCTCAACAGCTGCCCATACCAGTGTCTCTCTATGCAGCGAAGGGTGGAGGTTGCTATATTACTGGGATGGTGAATGTGGTCCAGGTTATAATCCAAAATGTACAGGAACTGTTCAGGGTGCTGAAGTATATGGGGGTTTCAGGACCTTGGAGAGCTCCCATGAAATCCAAAGGAAAACCCAGCTCAGATTCACCACAGCATTGACAACATTGCTTCCATCGCCTGTATGATTGTTGCCCAACGATGTCAATATTTTTAGCCAAAGGACCTTTAGGGGCAAGGCAGTATGGGAAAGTGTTGTTAGGAAAATGTCCCCCCCCCCTTGGCAATTTCTCTTCCATAATGTCTTGGCCACAAGGATACTCAGTCCAAAGTCATTGGTCAGATAGCTGACTGAGGTGTGGCCACGTTTGTGGGCAATAACAGA
Organism: Phrynocephalus forsythii; assembly: GCA_029282475.1. Taxonomy (NCBI): domain Eukaryota; kingdom Metazoa; phylum Chordata; class Lepidosauria; order Squamata; family Agamidae; genus Phrynocephalus; species Phrynocephalus forsythii. Next base: position 158,247,059 of record JAPFRF010000001.1, on the reverse strand, counting down.
GGGCAAATATTCTTCCTGCTGCCCTCCTTCTCTTACTTGCTGAGTATTCTCTGCTGGGGTGGGTGGCCTGTGGTAGTGGCAGTGGCAGCATCAAAAGCAGTGGTGGTGGTAAAAGAGAATGAGGCTGGTTGTAGTGTAAGTAGCAGCAATCTCAGGTAACAGACAACAGGCTATGGTGGCTCTATTGCCACCCCTAGAACTCTGCAGCCTGAGGCAACTGCCTCCATTTAGCTACAAGGTGGGAGCCTCCTGTGCACCGCCCGAAGATGTAATGGTGGCCATCAACTTGGTTCCCTTTAAAAGACAAGGTTGTGGAGGATAAGGCTAGCACTGGCTCTTTGTTATAATGACAGCATATTGCCTCTAGTTTTAGATGCACTGTGTCTCATGGTGCTACTTGTTGAACTGAAAATTGGAAGGGTGCTATTCAGCTCCTGGCTGACTTATAGGTTTCACACATGCATGTGTTCAGTTGGTCAGAGTAGGAGGAGACAGCTGGTCCAACAAGGCCTTTGCTTCAGCCTGTCTATTCCTGTGAACTGCTGTGTTTGTATACCACCTGAATGCCTAGTACCAGATGATGGTGGCCTTCAGAAGTTCTGAGTGGTGTGGGGAAGCCTTAGAATTTCAAAAGAGAAATTGTTTTGCCCTTGTATCAAACATCCAATGCAAGCAAAATGTGCTTTGGAAGTACCAAAAAAATGGAGGTACATTTCAGCAAATATGATGCACTGACATACTGAATCCCTGAAAGAGGACTGCAACATAACATTATTTGAAACTGGCATGCACTTTTAAGGCAAAGTTAAAAACAATAAAGACATGCATACTGGGGAAAATGTTTTGTCAAATACGTCTACATGTTACTTTTAAAATACTTTAAAGTTCAAAAATCATACGAAAGAAGCAAATACACAGGACCCCGAAAAAACTGAACTAAAGATTTTTTTCCTCAGCATTTTCAGTGGTGGAAAAAATAATTTCATAGAATTTGGAGTCTCCTTGCAACTTTGCAAAAGGCCACAAGATGGCGATATGCCTCTTTATTAACGTCGCAGGGGCGATTCTTTTGAGACTGAGTAAACGTGCCTGGTCTAGAAATAACCATCGAGTCAATAAAACAATCCGATTGCAACACGCTAATTTTATCACTAAGTTTACTCTCTCGCATCCTTTCTCACTTTCCCAAAAGCCTTAAGCAAAAGAGAAAGAGAGGGAGGAGGGGGAAAGTATTGCACCATTGACGTTTGCCAGCTCTAATGGCAATGCAGATGTTTCCTACAAGCATCTAAAGGGGGGGGGATGAACATGAAAAAGAGGAGGAGCCCAGAGAGGCTCACTCTTTCTGTTGCAAAGTTGTCAGCTCAGTGCAGGTTTTAATTCCCTTCTTTATGTACAGATGACATAAAACAGATGGCAGGCACACTGTCTCCTAAAGAACTATGAGAAATATATAGCCAGCAGGCAATATCACTGGCCCATGGAGATAAAAGGGCCATTTTGACCCCAACATTCATAAAAGAAGTTCCTTCCACTTCAGGTCCATTTCTGATATACTGTCCACCAGGGGCCATGAATGTGTGCCATCCGTCCACATGGCATCTAAATATTCATGTTATTTCAATATAATGGGCAAAATGATTATGTTGTGGGGGTGTGCAATGCACACAGATTATGCCAACACATCGTAGAAACATAGGGATCTGGAGGAAAAATTTCACTCTTCCAACTTTTGCCCAAAGGATATGGCTGAATAAACCAACCAGGGCTGGAATATTTATCCAGATCTCCTTGCTGGCACCTCATATAAATGAGTGTTTGTAGGGTCAGAGTTATGGCCCCTAATATCACAGTTACTGGATGCCCCATCAGTCTTCTGGGTGGCCCTAAGAGCCATATTATACATAATCATGCTTGCAGTCCTGCTTGGTTTGCTCAGCCTTAACTTTTGGGCAGAACCACCAGCCAGTCAAAATGGTTAATTAGTGATGGGAGTTTTAATCACAACCTAAATGTTCCTAGCTTTGTCTTTAGACACAAACAATGCATCTCAATTGGGACAAGAGTCAGAATATTGGTCTTTTTGTAGGCAGGTTCTCAAAAGGGCCTTTAAAAGGAAGACGGACAAAACCCTGCCTCCTGTCCCCTCCTGCTTCCAGGAGGAAGTTTTGCATTTTTAAAAAGTGACCCAGTGCACCTGCACTGCACTGTCACTTAATTCCCTACACTGTCACCACTTGTTGACCCCTCCACCAAGCTGAGGAAGTGCTTAAATCCCCAGTATCTAAATAGGGGTGTAGTGGCTCAATGGACTAAGGCTCTGAAAACTCCAGCTCCTGCCAACCTAGCAGTCCAAAAGCATGTAAATGCAAGTAGATAAATAGGTACCACTGTAAGAAGCAGGAAGGTAAAACAGTGTTTCCTTGCAGCCATGCCAGCCACATGGCCATGGATTTGCACAACACTGGCTCTTTGGCTTGAATACGGAGATGAGCACCAGCCCTAGAGTTGGACATGACTAGCATGCATGTGCAGGGGGGGGAACCTTAACTTTACCTTTATCTAAATAGGCAGTTAGGCAATCTACAAGGTGTGTGTGTGTGTGTGTGTTGTGTCGTTACAGTCGTGACCGACTCTTTGTGACTCCATGTCCATGGAGTTTTCTTGGCAGGAATACTGGAGTGGTTTGCCAATTCCTACTCCAGGCGCCTACAGCCCTGGTATTCCCTGGTGGTCCCCCATCCAAGTACTAACCAGGGCCGACCCTGCTTAGCTTCCAAAATCAGGTGAGATTGGATGGGCTTAGGGTAACTGAGCCAAATATTGCTTTGAGAGCTGAGCAAAGCTGAGACTGACGGTGCATTTTACTTCCTCTCTCTTTTACTCTTCCATTTTGTAGGCTTCTGTCGAAAAGAGTGCCTGGAGACCTCAAAAGAAAACCAGTCAAGAGAAGGACCATTAGAGTGAACCATACATTTCTGGTATACAAATAAAGGTTTTCCGAGTTTTAAAAAGGTGTTTTTTGGGGGCGGTGAGGCCATAATCCTCCCACCAGTCTAACTTTTCCAAGCTGTGAATATGGCTTGCTACCACTGGTTACAGGAGCCAGAAAGAGATCATTTTGAGGAGGTGTATCGGAAGAGATGAAATCAAGGCGGCAACAGACAATGCAGAGACAGCACAAAGGGAAGCTGAAATCATTGCCTCTGCTTCTACTGCCCTCTATAGGCATGTAATGTCCTGTACAAGCCTGGTTGCCCATTTTCCTAATCCCAAAACATTCCTATCATTTCTGAAGCTCTTGGAAAGAGGGAACCCTATAACCTGAAAAGTCAGGCATGCAAAGAAGCTTCAAAATCCACAACATGTCTCTTCTTCAGCAAAAGAAAATTTGTTTTTGGGCAGAGGTTTCAGGCATTGCAAGCTTTATGAAAATGGATTACTTTTGAATTATTGGGGTGGAGTATCATTCTCTATAATAAGGATACACACAATGTGAATTGAATAACTATAACTAGAGCTGAAATTAATCTATTCCTTTCCTCCCACCCACCCAGAAGCTGGCATCTGAAATTGTGTTTAATCTAGAGCTGAAATGAGACCTTTTCAACTAGAGCTGAAATTAATCTCGCCAAAACAAAGTTTGCATCTGAAATGGTAAATTGAAGTCACTCTTGCATGACACAGGCATATTTTTCAGAAGAGGTGGTGTCCTCGGGAGAGCACAGCCATGCCTTTAATATGTAACATTAGAAGTGGCATTCTATCTAATTTTTAATTACTTCTCAAATTGTGGGATGTTCTTTTGTACTGTAAACAGTCCAGGAAAAACCATTTTAGTGAGAGGAATCATTGAAAAGAACCTTTCTATGACTTGATATCACACTTCAACACCACATAGAAAGCTTGTTCAATGCCAATTATTTTTCAACACAAGCCTTTTTAAATGTTTTACTGTTTAGATTGCATTTTTGAAAGCTAATGGTTGCAAAAAGAAGGCAAAAGAGTCTGCCATTGGTGTTTTGAATAACAAAATAAATCTCAACAAACCTTACTATCATATTCTGTTTAGATTTGCAGTAGTACCTGTATTGTCAGTTCTAGGCTATAGGCAATTCTGGTCTCCGGATGTCTCTCCCACATCTCTGAAACCAGAGCTTTCTAAATTTGGCCCCCCTTCATATACCAGGATCAGAGAAAAAAGCTAGGCTTAAAACAAGGCTTAAAAGAACAAATCCCAAGTCATGGAATGACCATAGGAAAAGCTCAAATCTGGAGGCAATTTTGTGCACAGTAACTGGTGCCTGCCATCAGCTCAGTGAATTCTGGCATATATTTTGGACAGCTCTGTAGAATGGGAATGATCTTGCTGCACACATTTTTAGAGAGCTGTCAGCTAAATCAAAGATCCAAAGGTTAACTCTTGCACACTGAGGCATCTTGATGAATTGTGGGACTTTGCGGTACAGTGTGCCTTATGTGTAGTAAATGGATTGTCTTTCTTTCCCCCTATATACGCTGACACTGACTTAATAATAATAGCTCCTGTAATGGCTTAAAAATGTGGGTTGTAAGAGATTAAAAGACAGGTTCACAAACATGTTTAATCCATGATGATAACGATAATGGTAATGATGATTATGATAACAGCCGCAACAGCATTTTTACTGCATGTGTTCAAAAATGAACATAAAATGGCATATCCGAGTTTCCCCTACCACATTTTAATCTCATGCAAACCTGTAAGACAGGGAAGGCATAGTGTCAGGCTGAAGGTCATGATGCAAGGTTTAGAGCTGAGTTGGAATCCAGCTCTGTCTGAGTTGGACCCGTTGCTTTAAAAAGTGCCTGTTAAATAGTTCTAGTTTAGACTGGGGAATGGAAGACTGAAAGATGATACTATAGACATTGTCTGTTAATTTTTTTAATGGATGTTAGAAAAAAGTGTACTTTCTGCTGTCCAAGAAGATAAGATCCAAAGCACTGGCTAGTATCCTACTGGGTTTGTGTAAGGCAGGCATGTCCAAACTTTGGTCCTCCTGATGTTTTGGACCACAACTCCCAGAATTCCAAGCCTGTATTTCCAGTGGCAAAAGACCTTCATTTCAGGTTTTCCTGTTTGCTTTGGAGCCTTATCCCTTATGCACATATAGTGTTCAATGTCTTAGGCAGGCTTCTTTTGTGCTTGGCCAACTGGTAAATGTCTTTTCCCCCTTATCATGTGTCCAGGCAATGATATAGATTATGATAGTGTTCCATCTTGGCTTTGGCAACAGCCCTCTTGGTTATTTCTTTGACAACCATATAATTCTGTAGATTTTCATTGCTCTTATCTGCTTGCCATTTCTTAAAAGCTCTCTTTTTCCCTTGCACTTTCTCCCACACTTGTTAGGTCTACAATCATGCCTACTTTATCAATATATTGGCAGAGATTTCATGATACCAAGGATTTCTCTGACAGTGGTGGTACCAGACTCACAAAATGCTGTCCAGGTAATGTCACTTGAGGTGGTATTGATGGGTTGGAATATGATTCTTCTGATCATCACTTCTTTGTGGTTCTGTAGCTTCCACCATTTCACCTTCTCTCGACCTGTGGTACTGCCAATTCACTTATGACATTTTATCTTTAAATCTGTAATTAGTTGCCTATGTTGTGAGGTGAGTAGATCAATGGAAATGGCCTTTATGTTGGGTACAATGAGAAAACACCTGGATTCAGTGAATAAGGGTCTCAATAGTGACAGCCATGAGACAGTTGAAGTGCCTCTGGACTGCAGGTACGTGAGTGTGTGGTTCCTTGCTTATGACAATGACCACGCCACTGGTGTTGGACTTGCCCTGAAAAATCAGTGTCTAACTCTCTGTGATGTTATTGGATTTCTGGCCCTTCCATCTGGTCTCTTGAAGGCATGCTATGTTGACACAGCAGAATTTCAGGACTTCAGCCAGTTCACAGCTGCATCCAGTCAATATTCCACTGCTGAGTTTCCAGTGGTGCTTGTCTCCTTTGAGCTAGCTTCTTTAAATGCTCCTGCTCCTGAACTGGTCCACTCCTTTTGGTGGTTTGTCAGAATCTGTATGCATCACTTGTGTTTACCCTAGATTGGGGGGGGGCAATTCATGGTGGTTGCACCAGCACCATATGAAAGAATGGGCCATTACTACCAATGAAGTCTTCCCCCTTACTTTTCATTTTACTAATCCACTAATGCTAATCCACTAATCCACTCATGCCCCAAGTATGTATCTCTAACAACACACTGTCCAAGCAAAAGAGATTTTGTATTTCTAAAAGATACAGAAAAAGATAGTTTCTGTTTTTTCCTTAAAGAGAAGATGGCAGGAAAGAAACTGAAGCTGCTTCTCTATCTAAAAATCCCCTACCACTTTGCCAGGAAGTTCAGTCTAAAAAACCTTGAGCTATCAAAAGTCAGAACCATAACTCTGAAAGCACTATAGGATATGCTGTGTTGGCCTTCCCCCTATCTGGTTCCCTGGAGAAAAATAAATGAACAGTATTCTACTTATAACACCCAGAAGTTATGGAAGGTAGTGTTGCTGGAGAACACCAATACTATGAATAATACTAATGATAAATATTGGGAAACCCATTTCCAAGGAAATTATGTTTGGGAATCCAGCTACAATCTCAACCAAATTAAATCAGCCTCCTGTTCAGCCACTCACCTTGAACTTCATGCTCAGAGTAAATCGTTTTAGAGTAATTTTGCTCTGCTGTGTTCACTAAATACTGAACATTGCATATTAGTCTGGGGATAATAAACAAGCATAAAAAGACTCAATACCATTAACTGGGAATAACATCCAAGTAGAGTTTTTAACAAAAAGAGTCCATTTGAAAGGTAAAATTAAAACTTATATAACACAACTAGAGATGGGCACGAAATGAACATTTTTTCGTTTCCATTATTCGTTATTTGTTTCATTACGTAATGAAATGACAAACGAAAATTGTGGTGAAAATGGAACGAAACGAACAGAACCACGAAAATTGTGTTCATTACGTTTCGTTTTCGTTAATGGCGACGCGCAATGAAATGAACTGTTTTAAATCTTAAAAAACGCCCTGGACATCCATAAAAATGCAGCGATAATTATTTATACTGTCTGATAATACCAACCGGGGGGGGGGTCCTTAAAATGTGCATTTATGTCTTTTCTCAGATCGCCATATTTTTTTCCTTTAACGGGAGTTAGGGGACATCGACCCAAAATGGCTCCCAGATGCCTAGTATTGATTTATTGGGTATTAAAACGCCCTGGACATCCATAAAAACGCAGCGATAATGCAATAATTATTTGAATTTATTACCTACCAGGGGGGTGTGGTCCTTAAAACGTTTGTTTTTGTCTTCTCCCATCGTGATGTATTTTTCTTTTCCCTTTAAGGGTGACAAAATGGATGTTGCCACTCCAGTCACAACATGGAGGCAAGCCATGTGATGGGATCATGTAAATTCTTGGACAACTTCAACCAATAGCATGCCCAGTTTGCAGACTGGGCAGGTCTGGCAGCCACAGAGGGCATAAAAAGCTCTAGCAGGCCCCGTCCTCCTTGCAGTCCCCGGTGGGAGTTAGGGTGGGATTGCTGTATCTGCGAGTCTAGCTTCAGTCCTGCAGCCTCCCTGTGTGCGTGTGTGCATACCTCTCGGTGAGTACCCTCCCCTGCCCTGCAGTGCAGTCACTCTGTGGCTGCCTTGCACCCTGGGCAACGCCCGCCGCTACCTTTGCAGCCTCCCTGCGTACCTAGTCTATACTGTGTCTCTGCCAGCATCAATTTTTTTAGTGTTTTCCCTCTGGTCTGGGGCGTTGGGGTGCCCCTGCACTGAAATGCTTTAAATATCGCGCAGAAAGTGGGTAGAAACAAAAATGAAAAAATGAAAAATGAAAACAAAAGTTTTCCAAAAATTTGCAAAAAAATGGAAATGAAACGAAACGGACCTTTCAACGACAAATGAAAAACCAAAACACCATTTTTTTTATTTGTGCCCATCTCTAAACACAACCACACAAACTTATGCACACTTAAATTTTTGGTAGATATCATGCATTAGATGTTGAGGATTCTAGTTTTTTACACCTCCAGGTAAAGTGGGAAACGTTTCTCTTGAAACTTGAAGATCTGCCACAAAATTTGTTACAGCATAGTGCTTGCAACCCCCTGGCCATCAACTTCCCTTTCAAAAACGTGGACAGGAAAGAGAGACTTTGTTTTTAAGCAAAATCTTGCTCTCAGAAAAGAGTAGATCAGCCTGGTACTCAGCGGAACTGGATTCAAACCCCAGCACACCGATGCAAACCTACTGGGATGGTGGTAACAATATTAGCTTCATTTTTAATTGTATACTGTTCTTGTTTGTTTGTTCACTTATTTGTAAACTGTCCAGAGTGCCTTTCTTGCTAGATGATATGGTATATAAGTCAAATAAATAAATAAATAAATAAATAAATAAATAAATAAATAAATAAATAAATAAATAAATAAATAAATAAATAAATGCCAAACCACTACTTGAACCTCTCACATAGCTTGAAGGCTATGTTAGGGTTTCTGACTGGCCCAAAGTGATATAACCACAATATGCTTTCAAATGCCTTTAGGAAATCAGGAGTTAGCTTGAAAGCTGAGGTGGGTGCTTTCCATTCACCTTTTTTTTTAATACTGTAGTGAACTATCTGTGGAAAGGAGGTTGCTTTGCTGCATGCTGAAACCTGTCAGCATAGCAGTTGGCAAATTGAGTGGAGTGCCCAGCGGGCACAATGTCACATCTTCAACCATAGAACATCATTAGATGTTCAACATGGTTCTGTCTAGCAACTAGTTTTGCAGGAAGGATTTTCTAGCTGGGTCTAGGACAGAACCAGTGGCAGCACCACAAAGCCAATAGGTTTTGAGTCAGCAGTAGAGATATTATTTGGGAAAAGGGACCAGAGAGGACAGTGAGACAAAGGGGGAGGGGGAAGAGAAATAAAATAAAATAAAAAAGAATGCATACAGCAGAGGTTATTGCATATCTCCTGAATGAAACACTTGTCCTGAAAATCTTTTCTTCACAGCAGAACTTGCAACTTTCAGAGTTACAAGCCAGAGACACCGCTCCCCTGCTTTCCTTGAACAGGTCTTGTATCTTTTCTAAAGCAAGATTGAGCAGTATGGAACAGGGGTAGGCAATAGGCAACCCTGAGGCTGCATGTGGCCCCAAGGATGTATAGTAGCCCACCCATCAGAAATGAAACTCCTCTTAAGTGACTCCCTCCCAAATAGTTTCAGATTGATAGGTCCCGGAGCAGAAATCTAGCATTGTGGCTTCCTAAAATCTTCCATTCTTTTGAGTGAATCATAGCATTGACTCAGGATGTGAATATCATGTAATACAACCCCCTGCTCAGTGTTGCTGTTGGAATACAGAACACAGCAGCAACATCTTTGGCTTAGAGGCCTCTAACTCCCTCTGCTGAAATACATCCTTTTCTTGGGTTTTTCTGGAGGGACACAATCTTACTTCTTTCCTATAACTAGCAGTTTCCTTTAAAAAAAAAAGAAACTTAAGATTTGAGGCAAGTTTCTAGTTTGTGTAGATGGCTAAAAACAGCTTCCACTCAGTGTATGTCATTACAACCAACTTGGCTAGTTTAAATATGTTGGCTCCCAGGCAAAGAGCAGAAATCCTCCTTGCTAATCCCCCCCCCTGAGCCGTAGGCAGTAGCTTTGTGAAGATTTGAAGCTTAATGGTTCATTCTCAAAGTGGTGGCCTTTCATTACTGTTCTATGATTTATCAACTGTCTTTGACACTTTCAACCAAGAGACACCCTTGAGCCTTTTCTACGGCTCTGCTCCGGACAACAAGGTCTCATGCATTTGCTTTAAGTCACCATTCCCAGTTCTTCCTAATGTACCCCGAACCTCATTTAGTCACCCACTTCCCCCCTCCACTCCCCAACACCCCTTGAAGGTTTTCAGTTTCAGCATCTTCTCATTCCTACCCCTCCCCTCCGAGGCTATTGCTTCGATACTGATGGCACACAATATTACCTCTTGCTCTTTGTTTAGGAGTTTGAGCAGGAACACAGTGCCTTTAGGAGCGACACTCTCCTGCACTCAGCATCCCCCCCCCCAATCTAATATATTTTGTTAATTATCTCTCCATTTCTCTCCCTCATAAAGAGCTTTTCATGGCCATTTCCATGTTTTCTTTTTCGATTATGCGTTAAGGACTCGGCGGTTGTTTTTGCAATTCCTCCGTCCTCAGCATTCGAGCTCTCTTTAATCAGACAATAAAATGGGGTTTTATCATCTCTGAAAATGCTGCAGAGAGGAAGAGGGAGAACGAGAGAGAGAGACGAGACAAGAAAAATTGTGAGGCAGAGGGTAGGAGCCCATCCAAATCGCATCGGTTTTGGGTTGATGATGAGGGTTGTGGGTGCTACTGCAGAACATAATGTGCTACTGCCTAGGTGGGAGGAGATGAAGCCACTGCCTTTTCTGTAGCATCACCCAGCAAGGTGCAAATGAAGTATGAAATAAACCCCCTCTGCCCACTCATTGAGCAGACAGAAAACAGATATTCTTTTAGCCTCACCACTGAGATATGTTATTTGCTATAATATTAACATCACACAGAGCAAGAAAAGCTGCCCAATTTTTTTAAAACAGATGGAGGGCTGAGGAATACATTACCTCTTGTTGGGCCATCTTGACTCCCTGCTTTTCTACCAATCAGGCAAAACCGCCGTGATATTCAAGACCTTCTATTTAATCAGGCAGAACAAACCTGAAGCCGGGTTGATAAGTGTGTGTGTGTGTCTAAGAGCGATCTCTCAAAAACGGCACATCAGAGGTGACAAAGTGTACACAAATATCATGGGGAACTGAAGGGCAAGGAGGGATCAAAGAAGGAAGAATCTAAATGAAGGATGAGGCTACTGTTCTTGTGAAGTTAGTTATGCATTGCTGTGCTGGGGCTATTTGTCGGGAGCTTGCGGTTTGACTGGTATCATCCTTTTGTTTCCAACCGTAGTATGCAGTCTGGATCATGCTGAGTGATTTGTAGAAAGCTGATGGGTGGGTGACTCAGATTTATATTGAGATGGAATAGAGATAAATAAAATACTTCCACACCTCAACTATTAGAACATTTGCAGGTTCTTTCACAAACACTATATTTATAAAGCTACATTGCCACCTTATTATAGTTTTTTTTATTAAATGCTATAATGTTATGACACCCTGTTATGTTCCCTGGCTTGATAGATCTAAAATGTCTGGCAATTTTGGATTCTTTCAAATTCTGATGCAGCAGAGATTGAATTAGTGTCATAGTTGAAGAGCTGTTAGTTAAGAACCTTCCAATTACAGGTAGATAAACCATTGTAAGAATACTATTAATTTCAAATGTGGGCTGGAACCAAGAACAATGTACCCTCTCTCAAGACTGGAGAATTTTAAATTCATCCAGGATAAAGCCATTGATAGCCTCTAGATATAATACCTGTATATTATCTCCACTATTCGATATGCAATGCTTTTAAACACTACTGTTAGGGAAAAGGAGTGGGGAATGTTATTCATGTCCTGTTTGTTAACTTTTTGTTAACATTTGGTTGTCCCCTGAATGGAATGCTTGGTGATACTCTCCTTGGATCTCTGCTCTCCTCAGGGCTTGAAAAAAAGATTTCTTTGGACTTCCTCTCCCGGAATCACTAACCAGTATGGCCACTATCTGCGTAAGCTGATGGATACTGGAAGTTACTGCTCTTGTTTACTAATGACTTTATTATGTGGGAAACAATACAAGGAATGATCCACTAAACATGTTGAGGTTTGACAAAAAAAAAAAAAAAAAAGCCCTCACAAGATTTTCCTCAAAATACTGGCCATGGCCTCCACTAACTCACATAGTAAGACTAGTCCTGGCAGCAGATACTGGTGGGGATAGTAACAGTGGTAGTCGCTCTCTGGTCATTCTTCCTAAGGTGTCTTGGCCATTTATTTCTATTGTAGGGAAGGGCTGTAGGTATACCACCTGACCCAACCTGACCCTTCCAAACTACCTGTTGGACTCACAGGTGATGGAGGATACTCTCTTATCACCTGTGGTAAAGTAGAGTATCACAACTAGATTTCGCTGGCGTCTGTACGTGAGGAGAGACATGGAAATGCCATTTGGTCCTTCATTTACAACAACAAAATGCCTTGTTAATGAAACTGTTGGCATGATGAGATGATACTCAACATTCTCCCAAATGATGTAGTCTTTACATCAAGAAAGATTCCAGGAAACATTTATTTTGTTATCCATTTTATTTTTCCACAATGAAACATATTTTGGGACTCCAGAACACATTTAGTAGAATAAAGTGACCCAGAATAAAGCAGTGATGGCTCTGTTCTGATCTGTAGCAATGGCTGACAGGTATGGGGAATTAAAAATTAAGACATGTAAATAAGATACATGGATAGCATTTTCTGCACATATTTCCAGCAGTCTTTTGTAAACTGAACAAAGTAATGTCTGGTGAAATGCTAAGAAAGTTGGGAAGTAGGTAACATTGTAATCACAGTGGTTTTTTTTTAAACCACTCTTAGTCCATGTCATTTTGCTCAAGAGTTGCTCAGAAAGAAGATATTCTGAATGGTATAATTTACCATCCCATTTGCATGGAAACTGGCACAGTGATAATTCTTTTGTTTCAGACATTCCATAAATTCTGAATATCAGAAGGCATCCTCACTGTGACGGTCAAAGAGGGCAGTTGAAACACGATGTGAATTGTTGCAAATGAAAATCGGATACAGAAGCAGTGTATTAAGAACGTTAATAGAATCTGTCTAATCAGATAACACCAAACCACGCTATAAATTGCTTTCCTCTAGAATAAATATGGCTGCAAGGGTCTGCTTATATCTGGAATCTTGCACGTTCTCCGCTATGCAGGAAGACTGTATAACCTTTAATTCATTATTTCTACTCTTTTCTCTCCACAAAGGTGTTTAGTCCTTATATATGTATAAATTTGTTTAATATATATTTTTATATCAGCTATACTCCGTGCTTACTTGAAAAGCTAGGAACTATAAATCACTTTTCTGTGGATAAGCATTGGTATTTCAACTGTCTTTATTTATAGCCTGTAAAGGCATGGGCACTAATATATTCATATCCACCTACTATGAAATTATGGCAGACTTTATTATTAAAGACCTCATATTTGGAAATCTCACAAACCAAATTGGTATTTTAATGGAAATCCAACTGTATAATCATCCATAGGAATTTAGAGAACACCTCTGAAATAGGTATGAAAGAATATGAGAACAATTATTTTCTGATTGGATTTCTCTCTCTCTCTTTTGAAGATGTTCCTTTGTTCCATTTATCTTTCATCTCTCGTCTTTGTTTCATTGTGTTTCCAGCATGTGTTTCATCTTACTTCTTGAAAAGAACAGAGAACATGGAGGTATATGCCATCAATTCCCAAGAAACTTAACATCTTGGATGCTATATTTGTGATATCTCAGCCACTTAAAACATACAGATCTCTTTGCTAATTGCATAACTTCCTACATGCAAATTACTGGATGGCCAAAAGTGAGAGTCTGGAGCAGATACTCCAGCAGAGGTATTTCAAATATTGGCCCTCACACCATTCCAGATCAGGAAAGTGGAAAAGGCCATAGAAGATTTGGACAAAAGAAAGAAGTAATTTATATATGACACATGGAGAGGGGGACATGAAACTAGAATAATACTAGGATGAAGAGAAATCCAGTGCAGAGTTGCAGGATCACAACAGAATGACGTCTCAGCTGTGGCTGTGTCCGTGGCTGGGACGCTTTGCAGTCCCAACCTGCAGTGGTGGCGCAAGATGGCGCCCACATGACCTGTTGATTCCTGGGTCTCAGAGCCTTCAAAAAGGCTCAACACCACTCCCTCACCCTCTTTTCCAAACCTTTGCAGGCACCCGCCCACCTGACTCTAGTTATTCTGAGAATGAGATCAGCTGGTTGCTTCATGGCCGGATGGGAAGTTTTGACCACTACCCTGTTTGGCTCTTGGGTGGTGGTGTGTTTGTGCCCATCCCATTCTCATTACAGAGTTAAGCAGGTTTTCACCTTCACTAATCTGGTTACAACAGCAGATAGTGCAAGGTGGCTGGTTTATCTGAGTTTCATGATATGGATCCAGTAAGCAGACAGGACAGCCTTGTAATTAAATAGCATAGAATTTAGGTTAAGCTTAGTTAAAATTAATAATCAGATAATTGCCTCCATTAAAGTTCTCTATGGCTGCCTTGGAGGATCTAGTCTCCCTCAGTTGGAAAATTAGCATATTTTCAGGAGGAACTCACCAGCGTGAATTGGGGCTTGACATCAAAATGGTCAAGATCATAGCCTTACTTGCACTATGGTAGACCCCCTCGATTTATTTGAAGTAGTGAATAAAATTGTGGCCCATGTTAAACTCCATTCATTTGTGTTGACCAATTTTTTCAGGTCTGGGGGTGCAAAGGCGCAAACAAGTGTTGTGCCTGTACAAAGTATACATTCACATGTACAACATATGTAAAACACTCTGGCTTAAGTCTGCCTTTTCCTTCCAAATTCTGGGAAATGGGCACTTCTGAGGCTAGCTGTCTTTACTCAGTACTTCTCTAATCTTATTCAATCAGGCAAGACTTCTTCCATTTAGGTCAAGTCATGCAATGCTTTTTTTTTGTCCATGCAAATAGGTACCAATACCAACAATTCCTTCTTATATATTAAAATGAATAGAACAAACACAACCATTCTGTTTGCCATACTGGCAAACGCTGACTTTGTCATCTTTGGTGCTATCCATAATTTCTTCATTCATGTTTATTCATATAAGTATATTGCTTATATGCCTATCACAGGATTTTCATTGAATGTGTGCTCACCACAAAGCTTGAAAAAGGATGCAGGAATTAATTTGGACAAGGTAAGGTTTCTAAATCAATTATTATCATCTAGAGAAGACCCACACAATTTACCAACTATCTATTCATTTAATGGGTCGATTCTATTGGAAACTGGTCATTTAAGTTAGAAATGAAACAATGGCTGAAATTTATTCATAAACTTCAACTAAGCAGGCTCATTAATCAATGGAACGTACAGAAGAGTTGACTCACCAAATCCACACTGATTCAGTGGACCTATTCCACTTGCTACTGGATTTCAGTAAGGTAAAGGTTCCCCCTGCACATGCGTACTAGTCATGTCCGACTCTAGCGGCAGTGTTCATGTCCATATTCAAGCTGAAAAGCCAGTGTTGTGTAAGTCTGTGGCCATGCGGCCAGCATGGCTGCAAGGAAACACTGTTTTACCTTCCTGCTTTTTACGGCGGTACCTATTTATCTACTTGCATTTACATGATTTCCAACCGCTAGGTTGGCAGGAGCTGGGGTTAACAGTGGGAGATAACTCTGTTGTGTTGCACCCGGGCTTCAAACCGCCGAGCTGCCAACTTTGCAGCCAACAGTTTTCCAGTGCTCTAGCCAGCTGAGCCACCATATCCCTTGTTTAGAAATCAGCATTTTTTCAGGTGCTGTTGTTCAGCATTAATGCATGGCAACTTTAAAATGGTCATTTATATTTGCCATAAGCTAGACTGCCCTTACCGTAGATGCTCTATATGACACTACCCTGGAAGTCTTTTTAGAGAGTCCAGCTAACACAACATATGGCAGCTCACTTAATAACAGAAGTAAGCCAGTGGAAGTGTCTCTGTGAAAAGCAATCTACATTGGCTCCTCATTTGTTTCTGAGCACAATTTCAAGTGATGGTATCAATCACTGGACCTCAAAATGGCATTGGCTGCTTTCCCATGGGTTTCTTGTGGTAGCACTTTGATAACATGGAGGTAAAGATTCTAGGAGAGCAAGGTAGCAGCAATAGCTCTTTGCACGTGAGCAGAACTCTTCCTGGGCTCAGATTATGTTAGTGTTTGGCGGGGGAGCCACAGAGTTTGAGTGACCCTTTCAGATTAACACCTGCAGAGCACCACAAGAAAAATTCCCAGACAGTCAAATGGCTTCTACCACATTGCAGTCATAAGAGATGATAAAGTTGTGACTTGCATCAACAGCACAATCAATCATTTGAACTAACATGTTCTAGGAAGATACACTGCTGGCTTTTCAGTTAGCTGTCACACACTCTGTTCTTAGGGTGTGCTCAGATGGCTGAAAAGCTGCACACCTGACCTGACTGCACTGGAAAGAATTGCTTTAACAGGAGCAATCTTCCATCTGCTGTAGAATTGCTTCCTCCTGACTCCAAAAGGTGGAAGCCCTCAACGCTCAGCTTGGACATGGATGGGGATCAGGCTGAAGTGCATTTCCTTATGCATTATGTGATCACTGGGAAATAAATCACATCAGACAACTCCACAACAGGCTCAGATTGCAATCAATTTCCCCATGTGATAACACCATCAGCGTTGAATCTACTGAGGCTACTGCATACCAAACACATTTGTTACATGGAAATCCTCTCTGCTTTGCAAATTATGTGCCATCTGCAAATTGTGTGCAGCATCCTGTGGTTGCAATCGGTCTGTTTTGCCTTGTGTTCCTCTGTAGATAAACTCACGATGGTTTTCTCTGGTATACACATCAGCAGAAATAATTCAATGTAGACCAAAAACTGACAGAATCCCCAGGGATGGTTAGGGAAGCCTGGGAGCATTAGTGACCCCCAAATACTTATTCTAGGCCGTGGATCCTCGTGCTATTTCTTGCAAGGGAATAGAGATTTTCAGATTCTCACACCTGGTTTTTGGACTGTAAGTAATGAAATATGTTGACATCTAAAAGGCTCACATGAATATGCTTGTGCAATTCAAAAGCTTTTGGGGACTGGCACGATGCTGTGTTAGCATGAACCTGAAGCAAACAGCTACAGGGTACTCTGCATTAGCCATAGGTAAAAGCTTTTGTATGCACTGCAGTAACTTGAACTAAGGTGCGTATCTCATTAAAACGCGAGCCTGTGTGCATACAGGGCTGTACTGTTCTTGAAGATTGCTGCTGACATTTGGAAATAATGTCTGAAATGGTTGTTTTGTTCTGCCTTCCTGATGTCCTAATGCCCTAACAAGTGCTTTTGCCCAGTTTTTCAGTATCTAGGCATGGCTGTCCCCAAATCCACAGCGCTGCCCTATTGCGCAAAGGAGATAAGAGTAATGAATGCTCAAAAACGGCCACCCCTGCAAGCCAAAGACAACAAAACAGCTTCCGTTCGGCAAGCCAAGTGCATTGGACTGAAGGGGGAAACCAACCAAGGCCATCCACTCCTCGCTGCTTTCTGACTCTGGCCAGTCGTTCACTTGCAAAGCAGAGAAACGCAAACAACAGATGGCGTTTCGTCCTAAAGGAATTTATCTTCAGGTTTTGACTCATCTTTGTTGAATCACCTGTTCCAATGATAGCGTGGAGCCCACCTTTCATGAATATGGAGGGCAGGGTGATGATTTTGCTGTAGGGGAATGAAACAAAAGGTTCTGTGTTGGGAGTCTCTAATTGTAGACAGCGTTATATGTATGTGTGTTAAGGCTGTGGTCCAGCAGGTGGCAATATTCTCCTGCCGCTGAGGAGCCTTGTTTTATTGATGGAACCATTGGCTCTCTTTCCCCCTTGCTTATTATAATTCATGGAAAGGTTAAAAAATGAGAAATACTCAGAATTCATGGGGACCCTTTGTTAGGCTTAGAAACGCAAAAGACGAGGAGCAAAGACTTCAGCTCTTGTTTATTCAAATAGTGGTTAGCCCGATCTTCAAGGGGAATACTGTATATAGATATATGACAATCTAACCCCGGAGTACAAACTTGTTTCAGTCCATTGGGTGTTTAAGCATAGGACACACACAAAGTCATTCCGCCACATTATTGTTCTTTTCTCTTGTGTACAGCAAATCTTTTAATGAACTTCTCAGAAGAAAGAGAATGGCTGGCTTTCTCAACCCCCCTCTACCTCCTCACTAGTCTCCAGCTTTGCAGTTTGTGAAGACAAAGAGTGAATGTACCGTGAGCGGCAGTGGAATTCAATGCAAATAAAAGGTGGTGGTGGAGAGAGTATCATTTTCATGTTAAGCTCACACATTTCTCACATTAAAATCATCATTCACATGAGCAATCTAGAGTCTAGTGATCTGTTTTATGATTCTCAGATGCATGATGCTACTATGTAATTTTTTACCATCAATTTTTAAAAAACACAGGATGTCCTTTATTATCAAATAACAGATTTCTTCTGCTAATCTCCATGATGGATTTTTAAAAATAATACTGAACCTGGGCCTTCCCCCTTTTGAATGGCATGGGCTGGCAATAAAATCTCATCCATTGAAAATGTGACTGGGAAGAAGTTATTTTGTTGCTGCTGTTAGAAGCAAGGGTAAGCATTTGCCGGGCTTGAAAAATAAACTGTTTTTTTGGATTACATATCCCAGATTCCTCCAAGACAGTATTATGGCATAGAAGTAGAGATGGGCACAAATCACAGGTGCTGGGTGCTCACTTTCCTTGCCTCCTTGTCCTATGACCCACTCACCAGCAGGAGTGTGCTCCTCTCTTCCTCCTTCTCCTCTTTGGCTGTTTTGATCAGTCCCAGCAGGAGCACAGGCTTGTCTGTCCCACCTCCTACTCTGAATAGGTGATCAGCCAAGGAGGAGGGCCAGGGAAGTCTGTGCTCCTGCTGTGACTGGACGAATATCCAAGGAGGAGGAGATAAGAGAATGTACCAACTGGTGAGTGTGGGGGAATCCAGCCAGGAAAGTGTGGGAAGGGAATGCATGGAACCTGTGGTGCTGCACATATGAACTTACACGAGATTCATCCCCATCTCTACACAGAACCTTTTGTTCCAAAACGGGGTTCATCCCCATCTCTACACACAGAACCTTTTGTTTCATTCTCTTATCCCAGAATTGTTGTCAATGCTCACTGCAATAGAATTATTTCTCAGCGGTATTCTAGAATACAGACCACAGCAATCAAACAAAATAGGAAAATACTTCTGATAGGATCAGAAGAAGGGTCGTGACTTCACCACTAACCAGAAAACCCACTCCCACAGATTTAGGTATGAAGGAGTAAAACATCCAGAGCAGATGGCACAGGTTCTAAGAATCTATCTTTCTTAGAGATTACGTAAAGGTATTCTCTAATAGGAAAGGGCAGTTACTGATTAGGATTTGAAATGCAACAAGAATGGGAAACAACAACACTGAAGGTGTGTGTGCGCTTAGATTACAAAAGGCAATATATACTCTTTTTTGTTTGAAAATCATCATGGTTCAGATCATGTCTTCAGAACTGAGTCATGACTGTACTGGGTCTCCAATTTAAAGAATAGAGATGGGCATGAAACGAACATTTTTTCATTTCTGTTATTCGTTATTCGTTCCGTTATGTAACAAAACGACTAACGAAAATTGTGATGAAAATGGAACGAAACGAACAGAACCACAAAAATTGTGTTCGTTACGTTTCGTTTTTGTTTCTGGCGACGTGCAATGAAATGAGCTGTTTTAAATGTTAAAAAACGCCCTGGACATCCATAAAAATGCAGCGATAATTATTTATACTGTCTGATAATACCTACCAGGGGGGTTGGGGTCCTTAAAACATGCATTTATGTCTTTTCTCAGATCACTGTATTTTTTTCCTTTAAGGGGAGTTAGGGGACATCGACCCAAAATGGCTCCCAGATGCCTAATATTGATTTCTTGGGTATTTAAAAACCCTGGATATCCATAAAAATGCAGCAATAATGCGCTAATTATTTGAAATTATTACCTACAGGGGGTTGGGTCCTTAAAACGTTTGTTTTTGTCTTCTCCCATCACGATGTATTTTTCTTTTCCCTTTAAGGATGACAAAATGGATGTCGCCACTCCAGCCACAACATGGAGGCAAGCCATGTGATGGGATCATGTAAATTCTTGGACAACTTCAACCAATAGCATGGCCAGGTTGCAGACTGGGCAGGTCTGGCAGCCACAGAGGGCATAAGAAGCTCTGGCAGCCCCTGTCTGCCTTGCAGTCTCTGGTGGGAGTTAGGGTGGGATTGCTGTATCTGCGAGTCTAGCTTCAGTCCTGCAGCCTCCCTGTGTGCGTGTGTGCATACCTCTCAGTGAGTACCCTCCCCTGCCCCACAGTGCAGTCACTCTGCAGCTGCCTTGCACCCTGGGCAACGCCCGCTGCTGCCTTTGCAGCCTCCCTGCGAACCTAGTCTATACTGTGTCTCTGCCAGCATCATTTTTTTTAGTGTTTTCCCTCTGGTCTGGGGCATTGGGGGATGCCCACGCACGGAAATGCTTTTAAAAATCATGCAAAAAGCGGTTAAAACGAAAAATGAAAAACGAAAATGAAAATTTTCCAAAAAATTCACAAAAAACAGAAACGAAACGAAACGGACCTCTCAACAACAAACAACAAACGAAACACCATTTTTTTGATTCGTGCCCATCTCTATTAAAGAGTCATTCATGTTGATGAACAGCTATTGGAGTCTATTGCTATGTTTAGTTCTTTCACTCCCGTAGTGCCACTGCTGCCATTTACAAAAATAGAATAGAATAGAATGGAATGGAATTTATTGTCATTGTACAAAAATACAACAAGATTAAAATGAGACCAATCTGTACTTAATTCCTCTCTGTAGTTCTTTAAAGCAGAGGGATCTTCTACTTTAGCCACTTTGCTATCTTGACATCCTGGGACAACATGTTTGAAGACTCTGCAGCATTCTAGAATTTGCAATAGGTATTTGAAATTTCATTAGTTTTAGTCCAAGAAAAGAAAACATTGCAAAGTATTTGGCAAAATCATGTTTTTCCAGAAATGTTCTCCTTCAACTAATTTCATACAGCACCAGGAATTATTAACTTTTTACCTAATATTTATCCTATGTAATGCTAGTATTTCTATCATGGTTTCAATTTGGGGGGAAAGGTGCCACCACATTCAAATTAGAAACTCCTTGCATTGAATAGAATTGAATAGAAACTCCCCCTTTTTTCAACCACCTTGCCTGGATTGTGAACTGCAAAAGGTTTATTGGCAATTTGGCCTCTTGGAGGCATTTCCAAAGAATTTGCCAAAATATAAGAATAATAAATAATAAACTTTATTTTTATGCCACCTTTCTCCCCAAAGGGACCCAATGTAGATATAGATATTGCCACTAGTGGTTTAGGATTAGTACTTCTTCATAGAGGAATTGCAGCAATTTTGTGGATCCAGATACCAATACACTTATTTGTGTATTGTTGTGTTTAGAGCCAGCCCAAACATTTGGCCGAATGAGACATTCACCTCCATCAACACATACTGCCAACATGTTGGAAGACTGAGCTGTAGGCCATGCTGCCTGTCCTGCATGCCCTACTCTGACCCACTTGCATCCAGTATGATGGAGGACATTCTCCCATCACCATGCAGCCTTTTGAATAGGAATGCAAAGTTGCAGCAAAGACAAATTTTCAAACAGAGCTCAAACCAACAGCCAGCAAAGGCAACTGTTTATTTTCGCTGGAGCATTCTGGGATTGCTCTTGAAACCCCCCCCCCTGCATTTTCTATGTTCTGATTCTCCGGGCAGGGTCATAAATGGCACACTGTACAAAAGCATGTCAAGCTTTGAATTCCAGCTGAGCTGCCTCGTCATTATGTTTGCAGTTCCAATTACATTAAGGTGTCATGATTGGAGAGAGCCTTGCCTTGAGATTTTCTTTCAGCAGGAGATTAAATTCAGCACATTGTCTGCCTTCCCTCCTGTATGCCAGACAGAAATCCATCCCAAGACTGATGCCATACTTCCAGTGGCCTTTGAGACCTCTTGCATAGGTTGGTCGCACTTGTTTCTGTTTGAGGGTTTGTTCGTGTATTTCTGCAGTTGTTCTAAGCCTGGGCTGCTTCTTTGCTGTTTAAACCATGCTTTTAAATGGTAGGGTATTGATTTGTTTTCCAGTTCTCCCCACCCACCCTCTCAATTCCTTTTGTAGCCACTTTCTTTTCTCCCCATACATCCTTGACATGCTCCAAGTTTCAAATCGGTTTCCTTCAGTAATCGGCTCAAAGTTTGCCTGCATTTATGCCAAGTGGCATGCAATCTTTAATAAGTAATTTTTAGGAGTCTCAAAGTCACTAGCTGGTGCTAGTAGCTTAAAATCAGTCAGATGTAGAACCAGGCTTTCTCCTTCATTTGAAGTCTGCAGAAGGATTTGTGCCTTTCAGATGTACTATTCCTTCTGGGTGTACAGGGTACTTCAAATGTATGAATCAAAACTTGATTTCTTCCCCTTAGACATGAGTTGCCCAATAAGAAAATATTCTCTCTCTCTCTCTCTCTCTCTCTCTCTCTCTCTCTCTTTATTTGTCACATGAAAAAGATGGCACTCACTCAATTAAGTTTTTTTCTTAATTGTTTCATATGAAGAAGCCCTCTGAGAGCTCAGAGGACTCCTGGGCCATTTCACATTATGAGATATCCTTGTTGTTTGGAAGAGAGATAAATCTATATTAATTCACAGAGTGCACTATATTATAATTTTGTTTAGATTTCTCTTTAGACTGACGTGAGACCCCTCTGGGTCAGGAGAGGCTAAATAGCCCTGCTTCCCCTTTTCTTGTAGGGGTTGTATGTGAAGTACTCTAGAATGGAAGGACTTTGTTTCTACTTTTTGCAGCAGTTTACATTTCCTTCAGTCATCGATATTTCTGAAGCTTTTAGCTGGTCTTTGGTTTCATTGCTTTGTTTCATCTCTCTCTTTGATCCCATACAGAATATTGATCCCAATAAGAGAGGGACGTGTGGAACAAAAAAATATATATCTTGAACACTGCATAACATTTACTAAAACACCATAATTTAAAATTGTTGCACCTTTTGGTTTTCAGTTCTCTGTAGTTTTTCACCAAATGGTTTCTGTCTATCCAAGCAAAAAACATAACACCTGGATTCCTGGTACTGTTCCTGAAGAAGTCATGTTGTCTGTTGAGATCTTTGACTATCTGGCTCTGGAACCAAAGGTTTGGAGTTCGATTTCCCACTGTGCCTCTTGAAAGTACTGATTAATCAGCCAGGGTGGCTTTGGGAAAACTGCATCTTTGGACTACACAGAGCGGCACCAAATGAAAGGAATGGTAAATGACATCGGAATACTTTCTACCTGAAAAACCAGAAAAGGATCACAATAGGTCAGAACTGAGAGCACATGATGATCATTGAACTGGCTGGGTATAGCTCAGTGGTTTAGGATTCTGGCTGTGGAGCCAGAGCTTGGGAGTTAAATTCCCCACTGTCCCTCCCAGGAGAAGAGCCAGCCTGTGTGACCCTGGGAAAGTTGCACAGGCCAAGGGTGCTCCCAAGAGAAGGGAATGGTAAACCACCTTCTGAGTACTTTACACCTGGAAAACCCTGAAAACGTTTTGTCGTATGTCAGAATTGACTTGATGGCATTTCTTCTTCTTCTTCTTCTTCTTCTTCTTCTTCTTCTTCTTCTTCTTCTTCTTCTTCTTCTTCTTCTTCTTCTTCTTCTTCTTCATCATCATCATCATCATCATCATCATCATCATCATCATCATCATCATCATCATCATCATCATCATTTAGAGTTCTACAGAATGGAAACGCCTTAAGCTGGGTTCAGTGGCCTAACTCTGAAGTGTTCAGCTAAGTTTTATCTCTTGAAAAGCCTTAAGGATTACAGCTTGCAATAACTGAAAATGGAAGCACAGGCAGTGGGTAATGATGTGCTAAGTCATTTATCTTCTACAATTAGCTTCTGTCACAGATGACTTCAGTTCTTCTTCTTTCAGTTGGGACTATCAGGAACCTTGAAGGGAAACAGAATGCGGGGGGGGGGGGTAGGAAGGGAGTAATATGCAGCATCAGCAACAGCCACTCCCTTTTGCAGATATAAAGGCAGAACATGAAGGTTCTGGCAGCTTATGCAAGGAAGATGAGTTTGTATAGTTAAGCCAGGAGGTGCTACTTGTCTCCAAAAGACATTTCCCAGAATACAGTACCCACCTCATATGATTAAGGAACAAACCAAAAAAGCAAGATGCATACTCAGAGATAACCTGCTGCAAGACAGATCTAGAGGACTAAATGACAAAACATCACTAGCTGTCACGATACACAAGTGAGACCATTCACATGCATCCTAAGTGGTCTCCAGACCATCCTTGACTAGAACGCCCCACTCTTCAAAGCCCTTGGTTGGAGACCCATGCCTAGCCTACATACAACCCCTCAACCTCAAGCAAATACTAACACACAAGGGATTACAAAACAGCAACAGACCAGGGGACTGAACCTTGCCACAAACTCAGATGCTAACTCTGTCGACACGGCATTGGCAACACAATCACAGACCTAACAATGCCGTATATGATATCAAAGGCAGTTTCACTTGCTTCTCAGCCAATGTGATCTATGCCATCTTTTGCCAAAAATGACCCTCTGTCTGCTCTCTAAATAGCACAAACAGGACGATCCCAAATGGAAATGTATCAGTGGCCACAAATCTGACATCAGAAACTACAATACAAAGAAAACTCATCTCATGCCATTTCAATCTATTGTACAAGGACACTCCATAGAAAATTTGAAGGTCACCTTTTTAGAACAGAAACATTACAAATCAAGAATGAAGAGGGAAACAGCTGAGATAAAATGCATACCCTGATAGACACCCATAAAATGGACTGAATATAAGTTAAGGTTTCTGAAGTAATTACCAAGGGTAACACTTCAGGACTGCCACAGTTGTTTTCTCCATTACTACCAAGCCCATCTTTAAGCACAAGGCTCTAAGGTAAAAACTGTCTATATTCCCCAAATTCCCTTCTGTCACCTCTATGTTTTCTGTTTTCTGAAGTGTTCTCTGAGTCTTCACCTCCCCATCCTCCCTCTCTTCCCTCTCCCCTGCTCATCACCCAGATTTAGTGTCTATCTCCTGAGGAATTTTTACCACAGAGCCCTAAACCAACATAAGCCAAATCACTGCATGTAAATGTACCATTCACCAGAGAGCCTATGAATATTTGGTATGAAACTGATATGACATTCAACATTTCATTCTGTTGCCATATGTCTGAAGAAGTAGACTTGATCCACAAAAGCTTACATTAAAATATACTAGTTAGTCTTTACAAGTTCCTACATGTTTCTGTCTTTTGTTTTGCTTTGTTTCATTTCTTTGGATTTTGCCTAGAATTCTTGTCTTACCTGTGTGTGTGTGTGTGAGAGAGAGAGGGGGGGTTACTTGCAGTCAAAGCTTTCAAGCTATGTGAGAAATTTAAAGAGTACTTTTACCAGTTGCATTGCAGTTCGGATGAGATTCCATGGCTGGTTTTCAGGTTCTCCTGAGTCCTAGTCCATCAAATTGTACACCACACTAGGTACAGTATCTAGGTCTTAAATGTATATGTACCTGGGAGGAATTCAGAGGGTTTGTTGTCGTTGTTGTCTCTGATCAGAACAGAACTGCTGTTGCACTTCTGTTCTGATCGGAGACAACAAGTTTGTCTTTCTACTCCCTGGTTTATACATCTTTGACAGTCAGGAGGAGCTGTTTAGGTCAGAGAAACATTGTGGGAGAAAATCATAAGCACGGTTCTGCATTTTTCTTTTCCATTGATCTAACCAGCAGCCCTTGAAAGCAAAACAAAATAACTGCAACCCCCCTTTTCTCTCTTTCTCCTCCTACTTATCCTCCTCCTCCTCGTCCTCCTCGTTCTCGTCTTCCTTGTCCTCATCCTCCTCATTCTCCTTGTTCTCGTCCTCCTCGTCCTCCTCGTCTTCCTCGTCCTCCTTGTCCTTGTCCTTGTCCTTGTCCTTGTCCTCATCCTCGTTGTTGTCATTGTCATTGTCGATGTCGTCATCCTCGTCCTCCTCCTCGTCCTCCTCCTTGTCCTCCTCCTCCTCCTCCTCCTCCTCCTCCTCCTCCTCCTCCTCCTCCTCTTCCTCTTCCTCTTCCTCTTCCTCCTCCTCCTCCTCCTCCTCCTCCTCCTCCTCCTCCTCCTCCTCCTCCTCCTCCTCCTCCTCCTCCTTCTTCTTCTTCTTCTTCTTCTTCTTCTTCTTCTTCTTCTTCTTCTTCTTCTTCTTCTTCTTCTTCTTCTTCTTCTTCTTCTTCTTCTTCTTCTTCAACAAACCTTGGACCAGACAGAGGTTATTTTCAAGCATCCTTTTCCTTCATAGGTTGCATCCTTCAAATCAAGGTTTGACATCTATCTATCTATCTATCTATCTATCTATCTATCTATCTATCTATCTATCTATCTATCTATCTATCTATCTATCTATCTATCTATCTATCTATCTATGGCTGCCTTGTCTCATCAAGAATATCTAGGTTTTCCCATTGATACATCACATGGGACTAATCTGGTTGTGTGTGCTTTTCAAATTGTCATGTGATACAATGGCAAGGATGTGTACAGGAGAGCACTGTGTGACAGGAATCAACAGACTCTGTATGAGTGGAATGGCCAAAGGGGAATAATCATGGGGATGGTGGTATCTGCCTCTTCTGTTCTAGAAAGGATTCTGGTTTGTTTTGGTTCACAATTTGGTTTTGCTGGTGGAACTAAAGCTGAATTTGAATTTACATTGAAATGCTTGTTGAAACGAAATGCAATGAATGTAGTTCAACAGCAGGAAAAACCTTTAACAAAAATTTGGTACCCATTTTACTAATATATCAATAAATGGTGCTTTTCCCAGACCTGTTCTAATTTTTTTGGAACTGTTTTATGATACACTATCACTGACTAGTTAGATCAAATATACAGTATGTGGTATATATCGGTAAGTGTCATAGCAACATAGGAAGCTGCCTTGGACCAAGACAGACCATTGATTCCCTCTAGTCTAGAACTGTCAGACCAGCAGTGGCTTTTAAAGGTTCCACGTAGGATTCTTTACAAGCCCTGTAGAATTGTGCATATTTGCAATTTTGGGCTCCAACTCCCAGAATTTCCCAGGAAGGATTTCTAGGAATTGGAGTCCAAAATAGTACCTCCATGGGGAGTGAACCTGGGGCCTTTCACCTGTTAGTAATTTGCTATTCTACAAAGCCATGCTCCCTGCTATTATTTTATCCAGTTAAACTGAATCCAGTCTCTTTGCTTTCTGCATCGTCTTTGCAGCGAATGAAACAAAGCCAATAAGACTTCCTGTGACTTGGCTTGATGGTGTTTAAATGGCTGCCATCAGTAACTGAATTATCAGAGCTAATGTATAATTAATTTTTAAATTAATAAATAATGAAACGAACAACTTGCTGGCTGCACAGAAAATATGCAGTAAAACAATTAAGGAGTGACACAGAAGCAATGAATTATTCACCCGTTAACTCCAGCAAAATAATAAAAAAAAGAAGAGGACGGCAGCCTTTGTGACTAGAAAACAATACAGCATTTCTTGTTTTAGATTGAAATGTCCAAGATAATCCAGTTTGTAGTGAGAAATATTATCATATCCCCAAGTGTAAGAAACCTAATAATCCTAAATAGAGTTTGTAGAATCTGATGTTTTCTCTTAGAGATGGAGTTTTACTTGCGGTCAAATCAAAATAAAAGGGAGAAAATCAAGCTAAATGCCTGGCAGCTATTTTCTTCCTTGGTGCTGGTAGAGCTACAGATAAAAAGAATTAAATAGAGTGAAACAATGTTTTTTTCTGTTGTCTTGCTTGACTTCATCCAAGCTATCAGGAAAGTGGCACTGAATCAGCACGTCAGTGCCACATGTGAACATCTCGGAGCTTAAGAAAGTTAACTTTTGGGGTTTCCAAAAAGCCAAGTTATGTAATACCTTTATCGGGCCACCCAAATGTGTTTTACAAGAGACAGCTTTCTCTAGCTCCAGAGTTTGCAGACCCAGGGGATGTCATCACTTCTGGATTATTTTAAGGGATTTGAGAGGTCTGTGAGAGCAGCCAAAATTATAATACATTGAAGTGACCAAAAGAGGAGTTTTGAAGGAGCCAATAACAGATGTGCCATTCTACCTTGTTAACAAATCCCATTGCCTTGCCTGGACCAGCATGTGTCTCCTTTCCCCTGTGATTCAAAATGAAAATTTATTTGGATCAGACTTGACCCTCCAAACATTGTCAGTCATTCTTTTGGAAATGGACCGGCCTCGAGGATGTGGCTGAGTACTTGTGCTGATGTACATCACATTTTTATATGTAGAACAAATGAATTAATTTTCCAATATCTAATGGTTAACACTAACACATTTATTTTTAACCAAGTATTCCAGGTTCTGATATCAAAGACCTGATCCAGTGACAATCATAAGAGTCCCAAACTCATGGTCATAGTCTGAAGCCTAAAACCTCCAGGAATGAGAAGCTCTTGACCTGGCAACCATACTCATATCCCTAGCACCAAAATTGCCCAGTATAGTCCATGGTGCCACTACACCAGCACAGGTGGTGTGCCAGAGAGGTAAAGGCATGCTAGGTCAGAGGCCTGTCCCTTTAAGGCTTTCTATCTTACAAAGAAGGGGTGGAATCAGGGACATAACCCAGGCTGGGCAATAATGACTCTGCTTTGAGAGCCAAATTTAGAGTGTGTGGCCCTTACCCCCCCCCCAGGGTGAAATAAGTAGGTGAGACACAATTTTGTATAAAATCGGACAATGCTTTATTTACCTAGTCAATCCACCATTGGAAGGGAGGGGCTGCACGGAGGCAGGTCACGTGAGACCTCACCCAAGGCATCAAATGGGGGTGAGTTCCTCAGCCCTGAGGGGACGCCATCCACCGACGGCACCCTGTTGGCCGGCCAGTGACATACCTGAACTGTCACCATTGATCGGGGCACCATCGCGTAGCTGGTCCCGGATGGTATTGGTTGTTCTGACTTGACTGGCTCAATAGATAGGTCTGCCACCATAGGACAAGATGGCAACAGAACAGGTGTCTGGAGTAAATACCAGTTTTTGCCAGGTAGCATGGCTAGTAGTCCAGGTAGTCTAGGGAAAATAGGCTCTTTGGTCGAACTTTTGGTCTAATTGGACTCAGTAGACTAGGTTTCTGAGTTGCACAGCATGGAAGTTCAGCTTGTCAATATGACTAGGCTGAACCCAATACTCAGTGTGGTGCAATGTGCAGAGTGACATTGTAGAAGAGATCTGGTTTGAATCCTTAGTTGTCCATGGAAAACCATGGGGAGGGGATGAAGCTAGTTAAATAACCCCTTAAATGTTTTACTTGCACACAAATCCCTGTTAGGGTCAAAATACTTTAGCTTGTTTGGCTGATAGCATATAATGTAATGCATGCAAAGCTAGCTCTCTAGTTCCTTCTCTCTCTCTCTCTCTCTCTCTCTCTCTCTCTCTCTCTCATACTTTTGATTTGTTTTTGTAGCTCTGTCGGCTGCTGATCCCCTGTGGAGGATGAGAGATGCACTGCAATTATTTCTTGTGTTATTGTCACATCATCGTACGATAAAGTAGATTGGGGAGTGCGTTCCATGCCCCAGGTTCCAAAATGTTTTTACAGTTGTGGGTAGAGTTTGAAGGATGGTAGGAAAAAGAACCAGTCTAGTCAGAGAAATCATTGGAACAAGTTGCTCAGCTAGAGTTCATCTAAGTGCTGCTATTCTCCTGTACCTGCATAGTGCAGTTAGATCAGTTTGATACCACTTTTAATGTCCTCTTCCTTAATAAGAAGTACTGAGCTTTATAATTTAGCCAAGTACTTGGAAACCTTGGAGTGTGGTTCATGGGAGTAAACCAGCACTCTGTGGCAAACAATGTGAAGGACCTCATGAAGCTACAAACCTCAGGATGGAATGATGACAGTTAAAATGGTATCCAAGTGATATAACAGCATAGTGTAAATACTCCAGGCATGTCATTGGGGCAGTAACAGAACAAAGTATTAACAGAGAAGTGGTATGATCCCCCCCCCATCACATGGTGTTTTCTTGGAGTCTGTTCCAGGCATACAAGAAAACTGGAGATGGGGAGTTTTTTGAGTGATTTCGAATTTGTAGTCACTGTTAATCAAAGCTGCAATTGTGCAATTCCTGGGCATTCCATTGTTGACTTGTGTGTTGATCAAGTGCAAAAAACAGAGCAGGTTTTATGAGGTAACAATGAACATTAACACTAGCTCTAGCACAACACCAAATGTTTCCATATCAATAAAAATAAGAGCTTCTTATTAGAATATCTTCATCATTTTTAATGGAAAGACATAGTTCCCCTCACTGATCTTTTCCAAAGTGATCTGATTAGGTAAGCAAAACATTTTTCCTGAATTTAACTATTATTCGATACAACCATTATCAAAATCAAAAAGTGCTGTTGGGTTCTTTTAGGCTCACTTTTCAGACAGAGAGTTTCACTTAGGTTTGTTTGTATTTTTTTACAAATAGAAGCCACACATTTTCCCAATGGGGGAAAAACATACTTTACTTGCCATCATTGCCCCCACTCCTTTTAGAACACAGGTAATGTCTGGGGTTTCCACCCTTAAAATCCTTAATTTCTATAAAAAGATTGCTTTGTCCTTTGAGTCTCATCCTATCAAATTACCATTTTGCAGATACTGTGTTATTGGGCAAAGATTGAATACAGTGATCTGAGAGACTTAGCACCATCCAGTCCAATTGAAAATGCTTTTAAAAAATCAGAGAAAAGCAATATTAAAAGATCCACAATTTATAATGAAATGGGATCAATGTCAACAACCTGACCCTACTCAACATTTACGAATCATCAATTTTCTGTGGAGGATCTGATCATTCAGATGAGATTGTTCAGAAAAAGACAATTTTGAATAATACTAGAGATGATGGGTTTGTGCTTTGTATGAAGCACAAAGTACCCCTGGCCAGCTGTGACAAATTCCCCCCAGCTGCCCAGATAATCCATCAAGCTCCGTGCACCAACAGGGTCCTGTGACAAATTCCCCCCAGCTGCCCAGATAATCCACCAAGCTCCGTGCACCAACAGGGTCCTTTCCCTGTGGCATCATCATTGCTCAAGTCCCAGCTAGTTCTTCCCACTGCCAACTTCAGCCAACCACATGTTGGCTGCATGTGGGGAATCTTCCTCCTGCTTCCCCAGTGGAGTGGTCGACTTTGGGTAGAGGGGAAGAGAAGAGCTGTCTGGGCCCCCAGCAACGATGCACTGCTGCCGGAAAAGGATCCGGGTGGCGCATGAAGCCTGGTGAGTGCTCCAGGTAGTGTAGGGGGGAGGGTTATCGGTTATAGCTGGCCAGGGGTACTTTGTGCTTCTTATGACACAAGAAGCCCCCATCTTCAAATGATACTAATGGATTCTCAATCTCCAGCAGACCTCATAGGGACCATGAAAGCTCTTGTATGACGGCTCTATGAAAATACACAAAACCAAAACTTCCTGATGCAAATGGACCTCTTCCTTAGTCAACTCTGATCAGTTGTTTACAAGCTAAAACAGGTGGCCTTCTGCTGTTTTGAAGTACAACTCCCAAGGCAGGGTGACTGATGGTTATGGGCACTCAGTGTGAATAAAGTGATAGACTAGGAATCAGGAGACATGGGGTGGAATCCCTCCTAAGCCATGGAACCCCTCTGGAAAGAGAGAGAGGGTGGAACTAGCACAAGCACTCCTTAAATATCTCACTGATCTTGAAATCTAGCCTCACACATCTGGAGGGCACCAGGTGCCTGTGGCTGATGGGAACAATACCCTGCATGGGGCAGCACTGCACCATTATTTGACAAGTAGCATGAAAATATTTTGCTATCGGCCAGAATCCTGTTGTATACTTGCTCAGCATTAACTTCAAAGACCAGAGGTTTCAGCCACAAATTAGTGCAAATTAAGTTAACAAAGGCTTTGCTTATGGCACATTGAGTCACGTGATAGCTGTGTGATGGCGAATGCCTATCTAACCTCTAAACTTGTTTGAATTTGCTACTGAAAGTTGTGCTGCTGGAATTAGGCCTATAAGTGTAATTTACAGTTCTTAGCCACTATTTCATCAAGTTATTTATTTATAATCTTACAAAGTGATGACATGTTTTGAAGAAATGGGTATTCTCCCCTATAAATTCATTTCTCTTCCAGTCCTAGATTTCCTCATAGAACCATGAATCAGATGTGCATCTTTCAGCTGTAAATTGGGGCAAACATGGTTTTGTAATCTAGCCAATGCTGTCATAATGCTGTAATAGTTCCTGCTGTTACAATTTTGCTACTGAGTTTAACCATCTCTATAAGAGAGTCCTTCTGCAGAAAAAATGGCAGGAAACACTACAACAATGTATTAATCACAGCAAATTAAATTAGTTAGTAAAAATGAAAGAGTGGATCAGGACCCAAATGGGCGTTGTGGGCTTGGATATTAGTCTATTTACTCTGCTCCTGAGATCTGCACTCAGTGTATGTTCAGTGGTCTGTGTATGCCTATGATGAAGTCCTCTGGTGTAAGCCGAACAGGCAGGCCAGCTTTGTTTTGCTTTTAATGTGGTAATTTTCTCCGAAATGCTTCTTGGTTTAATTTTCAATTGCTATTTTTCTAAAATTATTATTATTATTATTATTTTAACTTGGCTTCCCCCCCCCCCACTTTCTCCTTGATAAAATAATAATCCTTTCTACATAGAATGTGTTCAGTTGGGACGTGGTGGGGAGATCGTGATCCTAAACACAGTCTTAGCTCCTTCGCCAGCTCTTCTTTCTTGTAGGGCTTCGTTTGGTGGTGAAGGAAGGAAGGTACCACATTTGCTGCCCCAATGCAGGAGGGTAGTGCAAACTGATGCAAACAGTGAAACAATTTCAGTGAAACTGGGCTTAGTGGTAGGGTGGTTTTTTGGGGTGGGGGGTGAGGAGACTGGCTAGTTGACAAGTGAGCTGGAGGGGGGGCAGGCTTTACATCTTCCAGAGTTGTTTACTTCTTAAGAACTTGCTAACCTTCCCTTTTGTGTTGGAATATCTCTGTCTCTCTGATCTGCAGTAGTCACACTGGCAGAAGATCATGACTGATGATCATGCCAGGCAGCCCATATCTAGGTGGTGGGAGAGACAAAACATCTGGATTGGATCTGGAAGTTGAGTCATGGCTACTGGACTACCTCCATTTGAAGGACAAAGGGCACTCTTTCAAAGATGAGGATGTACACATATTAGACAAAGAAGAGAGGTGGTTTGAGAGAAGAGTAAGGGAAGCCATTCATGGGAGCATCGAACCCCCCCTCCCTCAACAGAGGTGGCAGCCTCAGGCACAGTCTATCTGCTACTTATCAGGGTGTGCTTTCCAAAGTACCCAGACAAATCAAAAAGCCTTCACCACCAAGGCCATAGCTAAGGACCCATTCTTGATAGGTTTCAGCACCTTAGGCCATTGTTCACCTGAAGGCTATGGATACTACTGTCTACCTAACAAGCCTATTCAGGCCCTTGTTGATCTTAAAAGCCTATCTCAGACCAGGGTGAGAAGAGGTCAAAGCGGACTATAAGATGGAGGACTCGCACTAGCTGTATTCAGACTGATAAAGCTGTTTGGATGAGCAGTGAAACGTTTCTATCTCTCAAGAAGAAGAAGTCCATATGCCATGACTCAACTTCCAGATAAACTCACCTGGATGACTGAGAATCTTCACAGACATCTGGATTGGAGGTATATTAAAATGAGTAAGCATCCCACTTTGCAAAGGATAGCCCTTTTTCCAAAAGACAGTCAAATGGCATGAAACACTAACACAGATGCATGTTGTGACACACATTCTTGTGGGATTTTATTTGAAAGCACCCTCCATTGGAAGGATGATTCATTTTTTTAAAAAATTCCAAGGGCAGAGAAGCATAAGGAAAGAAAGTTCCTCGCCAATGTGTAGTACCAGACAATAAACTTTGCAGAGACACTGCACATTGATTCCTGCTATATTGGAGATATTGTATAATTTTCTTTACTTTATAGTCAGTATTTCTAAATAAGAATGCATTTCTATTTATCGGCTCACCTATCCATCCATTATTACATCCAGAAACTCTGGCAAAGACTATCATGACTGAGCTTCTGGAATTAGAAAAAAATATGAGCTTTATATCCCAGGGATACAATGTTCTTTGTCTATTAACAGCTTGATAGATGGATGATAATCTCTAGAAAATGTTACTAGTAGGAAAATATCATTGCTATTTGATGCGTCACAAAGCGGAATGGATTTATGCAGATTACGAAGGAAGCAGATGTTACTTCTGGGTGGCTATCATGATGTTGTGTACGTAGGCAATGCCATTTTAAAAGCCCTATTGTTGTTAGTACCCACAACAACTTACTGTACCACTGACAGCTGACACCTTCACAGAATAGTCTTTCCAGAAGACTATTCCTTTTAGTTACCCCCTTCATTCAAAAAGAGAAAGCAACAAAGCAGCAAAAAATCATGTGGCACCTTAAAGAAAGTGGCATAACAAGGAGAGGAGCAACAGGGGCAAATTCCCCTGGGCCCAGTGATTGTAGGGCACTAAACTGATGTTAGAGGGTCGTGAGCACCTTACTGTAACAGGCAGCCTCCTTCGCTCAGAAAAGGAGGAGGAGGAGCAGACAAGACAAGGGGGAGGAGGAGGTGGAGGAGGAGGAGAAGGAGGAGGAGGAGCAAAGAGACTACCACTACAGCTGGGACAGATGGGCGACCTGTGTGTGTGTGTGTGTATGTGCATGTGTAAGGTTTATGTGGGTTGGTGGGGGAGACAAGCTGGGCGGGCAGACTTATGGGAGCACCAGCACACTCAAACATGTTCCGATTTTCTCAGATATGGTGTTTCAATGGCTGGGTTGACTCCTCTTCCTTTCCTGATCATCTCGTTATGTCATGCCCAAGACTGCATGGGGCTCCCCCCCCCGCACATTGCCTTCAGAACCTCTTGCGAAGTAGATAAGGCAGACCCAGACAGCCAGGGAGGTCTCAGGCATGTGGCTCATTTCATCTTTTTCTTTAAAACAACTATTATTTCTGTTTTACATTTTGCATTTAATTTGGTGTTGAGCACAGGGCTCCCCTTTCTTTCTGTCAGCACTTGGTGGTGAGATCAGTAATGGCTAAGTGAGAGCAAACTGCAAAAAAGGCAATTCAGGAAATGGGAATTCCCGCCTGTAATACTTACTCTGTCACTTAAAAAAGACACTGGGTGGCCAGGAGAGTGTTGCCAGAGCATTGTCTCTAGGCATTTTTTCATGGGGTTTTTCATGTGCCTTAGTTATATCTTGGACGAGTGTGATTTGCTGTCCATGGATCTACTTTTGACTAAGCATTGAAAAATTTCAGCTGGTCCAAAATGTAACAGCCTCAGTGTTGATCAGTTCAAATTCTTGGTTTTGGCTGGTAAAGCTCTAAGCAGTGTGGG
Organism: Phrynocephalus forsythii; assembly: GCA_029282475.1. Classification (NCBI taxonomy): domain Eukaryota; kingdom Metazoa; phylum Chordata; class Lepidosauria; order Squamata; family Agamidae; genus Phrynocephalus; species Phrynocephalus forsythii. The sequence continues at coordinate 158,211,640 of JAPFRF010000001.1, read as the reverse complement.
TCCAGGCTGTCACAAGGATAAGATGGGTCTGAGTAAAAGGCAGATAGTTGAAATCAAGAATGGATCCTCTTGGTTTCATATGATTTTTGTGTGGGATCCTTCCCAAATCACCATCAGTTCATACATCTCATTAATATCCAAATACTGTACTACACAATAATCATGGGTCCTTTGGTGCATGGCTGTGCAGTGCCACAAAATGTGGATCCATGGCATGGATCCACTTGATTTCATAAGATTTTTAGATTGGATCATACCACTGTCCCATGATTGGACCCATCACTGCCCACAAATTGTACACTAAAATATTGGGTCCAACAGTGCATGGATCCACAGTGGTGCAAAAACATGGAACCAAGGCATGGATTTACATTGATCTAAATGATTTTTATCCAGGATCACACCCAAACCACTCCCCGATCTTAGGCCATGTATCTATCCACAGGTTACATACCAAAAATCACAGGTCTGTGAGCACATGACTCTACAGTGGCACAAAAACATGGATCCAAGGGATGGATCCTCAAGGACCTAACTGATTTTTATCCAGGATTGCCCCCAAACCACTGTCCCATGATTGGATAAATCTCTGCCCACAGATTGCACACCAGGAATCAGGGGTCATGTTTTTAAAGTGCTGACTGTGTAGCTCCTGAGGCTGGGTTGGCACTCGTTTTTTATTAATTATTTTGTTTTAGAGCACCAACCACATGGCTCCTGGGGCTGGGTCATTGCTCCTTTTTATTATTTTATTTTAATTTTTGTTTTTTTTAGAAGTCCCCAGACGGGGGCTTATTGAGGCGCTGGCTTGGGGCCAGCACCGCTACATGCCTACCTTCCCCCGCCGAGTTCCAGGACCAGGAGGACTGCAGGGAGGACAGCGTAGGAGGGATAACAAAAAACAAAGTGAACAAAATGGAATTTTCTGTTTCATTTTGTTTCATTTTTCTTTGATGGGTTGGTTCATTATTCATTTCGTTAGCTAATGAAATGAATTATGAATAATGAAACAAATTAAAAGTTTGTTTCATGCCCATCTCTACTGTATATCAGTTAAGAAACTGAGAAGAAGATGGCTGACATGAGTCCAGCTCCAGTTGAGCTGGGAGGGGCAGTACTGGGAGAGGAGGGGACCCCTGCCTGGGCAAAGAGGAGCTATGCCCTCAAAGGACTGGTCCAAGGTGTATCTGATGGTTGGAGGCATCCCCATCAGATACTATGGGCTGATTTCTCCCTTTTATCAGTAACTGCTGCTAAATTGACTTTGTCCCCATGGGCTGAAAACCCTAGCTACACCTCTGCTTAAAAACTGATATGTTTTCATATTATTACCTAAGTATTTTGGGATCCAAGAAAGCTTAATTCCTAATAATCTTCTTAGTCATTATAGTGCTACACTTTGAACTAATCATAGATTGGCTAAAACCCGTTGCTTCATGTGGGTAGCTGCATTAGAGTAAGCCCACTGAACCAGTAATGATTTGGTGAGTCAGTTCCTCTGCATTTTCCATGGATGCAAATGAGCCAATTTAAATTTGACTTATTACACTAAGGTAAGCCAGAGCTAGAGTAGGTCCATTTGAATCAACTGAGATTATGGAGGAATTGACTCATTAAATCCCTACTGATTCCATAACCTGCTGTAGTGCAATTTACCATGCTAAGTAACACAATTTCAACCACTGTAGGGAAAAAAACTTATTTTAATTATCTCAGATGTTAACTGGTGCAGATCAATAGTTTTAGGTTTTAGTACTGGTTGTTTTAAGTTAGAATGATGTTTATTAATCTTGATTCTAAAGACTTTTGCATGATTTAAAAAACAACTACAATTCCCTCCATATTGCTCTCTATATTTTAAAAAAATATTCAAGTACAACTCACTACTACTTTCCTAATACAATCTGATGGCTTTATAAAATTTAAAGATAATTTCCTTTTTTCTTTTTGAGGGAGCAAACAAGTTATGTCACCCTTAAAAAGAATGAATCGACTAGAAAGAAACTTGGAATGAGTAGGAATGGGCAAGACAACTTTCTAAAATGGGTTGTGAAGGCTAATGTGTAATGGTTTGATTTGCCTACAATTTTAATCAATCTTGTACAAATGCTTTTAGTGGCTGGTAAAATGCCTGTTTTCTAGCCAGTTAGAATGTTTACAGCAGTTCATATAATTGCTTTTGGAGTGCTTCCTAATATATTTTAGGGTGCATATACTTTTATATACAGACAAAGGGAAATAGCAATTAATATGCATTTAAGGCTTGTCTCCAGTTTTTTCCCCTTAAGGCAAACACTTGTTACATTTTATTACACTCAAGCTTCCTACAAGCATTTTCACTTGGTTTTGGTGGAGTGAGTTTCATATTAACCACTCCAGTGGCTGCTCAAATTTATTGCTGTTTTTCCAATGTACGTATAAGAAGTGACTTTACCTCCCTGTGTAGCTGTTCTGGAATGCCACTCTTAAGCTTACAGAATCAGAAAAAGCATCCCAGTTTTACATCCCAATAATATGAAGTTGGCTGATATTAAAAAGTTGATAGGCCTATGATCAAATTCCTTGAGCAACCTGTCTCCAAATGGGGCTCCTGAATCAGTGGAATTCCCCATTCCTTGCACTGGAGGGGACTGTTCTGGGAACACAACTGTGGACAAAGGTATTTTCTAGGGATGGGAAGAAAATGGAAAAAAAGTGTTTCATTTTGTTCTGTTTTGTTCCCCCGTGTTTCATTTCGTAGAGTAATGAATTTTTTTTAAAAAAAATTCATTAGTTACAAAACAAAATGAAACAAAATGAATCCCCTGCAGCACCAGCACTCAAGATGGTGTGGTGGGGGATTCAAAAGCCTCCCTCCTACCACCTCCCAGCTGATCAAGCTGTCAAAAAAATCCCAGCTGGGAAGCCTGCAAACAGGGAGAAGAGCAGCCAGGCAGAAGTAAATTCCCTTCCTGACTGCTCCTTTCTCAAGGTTCCAGCCCACCACTGGGATGGTGGGCTGGAGACTTTTCAAAATGTGCCCTGGGAATTTTTTAAAAGGCTCCAGCTGGAGCCAAGGCACTGGCTTGAGCCTTTTTTAAATGTCCCACCCACAACACGGCTAGTTCTGTGGGGCGTCTCTCTCTCTCTCTCTCTCTCTCTCTCTCTCTCTCTGTGTGTGTGTGTGTGTGTGTGTGTGCGTGCTGGGTGCTTTCTGTCCCCCTAGACCGGTGGTCCCCAACCCCCGGTCCGCGGACCGGTGCCGGTCCGTGGACCGGTCGGCACCGGGCCGCCTGGGGAGGCCGGGGAGGCTCCTCCCCTTTTCCTCTGCCGCCCTCCTCCTCCTCCTCTTCTCTCCCGCGGGCGGCCGGTGGAGGAGGAAGGCTGGAGGAGCGTAGGAGGAGCCGCCGCTGCCGCCTTTGCCTCCCTCCTCCCCTCCCCTCTCCTCCTCCTGGGCCGGCCAGCCGGTGACTCCACCCCAAAATGCTGGCGCCCCGGCAGTGTTGGCGGCGGCCGCTTGGGCTCCACCAGGAGGGACGCGGTGGCGTTGGCGGCAGCCCAGAAGACCGGGCTCTCCTCGGTCCGTTGCTCTCCTCTGGGGAAGAGGAGGCGGAAGCGCCCATCCTCCTCCTCCTCCCCCCGGGATCCCGCTGCTGGCGCCCCGCTCGCTTTCCCCGGCGGAGGAGGAGGCCCACAGCAGTGGTGGCAGCAGGTGCAGGAGCAAGCACGGCGCCAGCAGCGAGACCCACGCGCAGCACCCGCCCGGCCGTGCCGGGAAGTGCCCTCGCGGCACCGACGAGCCGCCGCCACCTCCTCCTGCTCCTGCTCTGGTTCCTCCTCCTCCTCCTCCTCCCACCACCGCCGAAGGAGCAGCAGCGAGGGCAATTGCAGAGGGGTGGCGGCAGTGGCGGCGGGACGGGGCGATTGCGGCAGCGGCGGTGGCGGGGGGGCGATGGGGGGGTGGCTGCTGCTGCTCCTCCGGCAGCGGCGGCGGGAGGAGGAGGAGGAGGAGGAGCAGGAGCAGGAGGAGGCGGCGGCGGCTCGTCGGTGCCGCGAGGGCGCTTCCCGGTGCGGCCGGGCGGGTGCCGCGCACGGGGTGCTGGGGCCAGGAGCCGCGCGCGGGTCTTGCTGCTGGCGCCCCGCTTGCTTTCCCTGGCGGAGGAGGAGGCCCACGGCGGCGGCGGCAGGAGCAAGCGGGGCGCCAGCAGCGAGACCCGTGCGCGGCTCCCGGCCCGGGCGCCGGAGGAGGAGGCGGGGGCCCGCCTGCCCAGGAGCCCCGGGTTCCCCCACCCCGCCCGTGTGTGGGGGGAGTGGCACGCCCGACACCCCAAGCCGGTGAGTGCCGCCGCCGCCGCTCTTGTGCCTCCCCCTCCTCCTTCTCTCCCATCCTTTGCTTTCACCCCCCCTTTTGCCTCCCCGCCGGACCCCCCTTTTGCATTCTCCCCCCCCCTCCCCCAGCTTCGGGCCACAAAAAAAATTTCAAAAATTTCCCGGTCCGCGGGGACAAAAAGGTTGGGGAGCACTGCCCTAGACCATCCAAAGAGAAAAGCCGCTGCCGCCAGCAGCAAGAGGGAAAGAAAGTTTGGGAGGCGAGTCATAGAGAAAAAAATCTTCTTTTTCCTCCCCCCCACCCCCTCACTTGCTCGTTTCCTCTCTCCATCTGGATCACTCCCTCCCTTCCCCTCTTTTTGTCACACACACAGACATTCACTCATACTCTCTCTCTCTCACACACACACACACTCAGGCACATACATTTCATTTTAAATGAAATCTAAAAATTTTCATATGAAACAAAATGAAATGAAATGAAACGGCTCCCCTTGGTCCTAGAGGCACTGGATTTGATGCCCAGAAGCCATTTTTAATGAGCTCCTGATGAGCTGTTATCATCTGGACCCTTTTAGATCTGGCCCAGTTGGCACCAGGGTATCCCTCTGGTGCCAACTGGGCCAGTTTTAAAGGGGTCCTGCCATTGACAGCTCAGCAGGACCCCTCTGAAAGTGGTCGAGTGGGCAGCGCAATTGCTCTGAACTGCCCACCCAACAATTTTCAGAGGGCTCCTGCTGAGCTGTCATGGGCTGGGGCCTTTTAAATATGGCCCAGTTAGCACCAGGGGGATAACCTGGTGTCGACTGGCCAGTTTTAAAGGGATCCAGCTGATAACAGCTCATCAGGAGCCCTTTAAAAACACGGCTCCTGGACACCAAATCTGGTGCCTCTAGGACCCAGGGGAGCCGTTTCATTTCATTTCGTTTAATTCCATATGTTTTTTAAAAAAAATTGTAAGAAACAAAACAAAATGAAATGGGAGTAGGCATGAAACAAAATGAAACATTATTTTTCCATTTTGTGCCAATCCCTATATATCTTGTCAAGATGGACTTCCTTTCAGATCAGATCTTGGGCCGAGTCCCATGATCCCAGTGGTCAGTCACCATGACCTCAAATTAGTCAAGCATGTAGCAAACAGAAAGTAAAATTATGTGCTGGAGAATTAGCGGCAATAAGGTGTTTTGAAATGGCTTTCTTAAAAAAAATGCATCAAACTCAAACAACTAGGTTGTCAATATTTGTGCCTCACAGTATGGCAACCAATTTAGAAACAGAAGAGTGAAGTTGGAAGGGGCCTATAAGACCATCAAGTCCCGCCTCCCACTCCATGCAGGAAATCAAAGGAGATGTGCCAGGTGGTTCAAAGCCATAAGGTAGAATCTGTGTAAATTAGAAAGGCACTAGCATTATCTTTGGACCAAATTAGATACAAATATGCCTGGGAGACTGTTCTTTAAGATACCCCAGTCAGAGTGTAATTTTGGCGCCACTGCCCTGAGAGTCTCCCAGTGGGCATGCCCAGTGGCGGATAGCAAAATATTTCTGTGCTCCATTGCCACCAGAGTAGGCCTCCAAAGGAATACTTTTCCCCTTTTCAGACTGTTTCGCCCTATGTTTTCCTTCAGTGCTGCCATTTCATTGCCCACAGCTCCCTGTTCAACCAAGGAAGCTTATCTGACTATACCAGAAGTATGAAGGTACTTAGATGTGGTAGTGTTTATGGTACAAGATTTCAATAGTACAGGGGCATTATCCGAAGCTGCTATTAATAGCAATTCCTTTGGGAATTATCAGAACCTTATCTTCTTCACACACATACTCCTTCAATTCCAAATCTCCCAGAGATAAGGGTAAAAATATGGAATAATCAATACCTCCTTATCCGTACTGCAAAAACTTAATGTCATTATTGTGTTGGTAAATGAGTGTTTTCACAATGCCATATTGTCAAGACTCTCAGTACCTTGGACATGCAGGCGTTCATTGTGGCCTGACACCAATACAATTTTCACTAAAAGGGAACATCACACAAAAGAACAGAGATGGAAGCACCTCAAAGCAATCAACCTCTTTTTTATTGGAAAATATAGTGCAACGTGGCACAATTTAAGAGCACAATTTAAGGGGAAAAGTTCTATTAAAAGTTGTAGGACTCATTTAAGGTCAGTGTTAACCTTCACGGTGAGAAGAAAATTAAAACAGCTTCCCATGTGGTGACCAAATGCTCAGTTTTTATGTATTATTAAATTAATGCACAGAGGCACAAAGACATAAAAATGAAACTACAGTCCTGTACCAATTCAATTCAAATATCAAGTTATTTATAGATGTTTGTAAGCATCTCATATTCTGAAATTATCAAATCTTACATATAACGACACACATACACAACACCCTTATACACACTTACATGCACATCAAGAATTAGACCCCAGCTCCCAATAATTAAGCATAATTAAAAGAAAAGTGTTCTTATTATATACTGCCCCATAGTGCTTAAAGCACTCTTTGGCTGGTATACAGTTTAATTATGCAAGGTATACATTGCCCCCCCAAGCTGGGTACTCATTTTACTTACCACAGAAGGATCAAAGGCCAAGTCAGCCATGAGCCGGCTACCTGGGATTGAACCCCAGGTCGTGAGCACCGTTTCAGCTGAAGTACAGGCATTTAACCACTGTGCCACAAAAGTCACAAACTTTCTCACAAGTTTAATGGGTACCACAGTGTTTCCTGTCACAGTACTGTTAATTCTGCTGCACCCTTAAGGAGTCTCTCCTGAGTAACAGGTTTCTATATCCACTCCATGCCTAGGCTGTATTTCATTCTTGAAGACCATTTCATTGACCATATAAATCAATACTAAGCTTAAATGGAAGCAGTCTCTCAGTCCCACACATAGGTGTGTTTGGTGGAGACACAGGAGACAGCCTTCTCTGCTGCTCCTCCCAGACTCTGGAACTTCCTCTCACAGCATATTGGCTGTTCTCTTGCAAGCAAATGAAGATCTTTGCCTTCCCAGCCCAGAAATAAAGAGGCAAGACACATTTGTGGGATTAAAATTGGGCCACAATTTATTGGTATGAAATTCACTGAACTCAATTGTTAAACAACCCTTAAACTAGGGGTCCTGAATGTAGTGCAAGCAGACCAGTTAATGATTCCTAATATGTTCAGTGCCCTCCCAATACCTGTGGTCTGGGCAGCCCTCATTCCTAATCTTTGAACCTATTTATATCTAATGTCTAATGTTCCTAATTTCCTAATTCATATTGAGTAGAAATGGGCACGACTCAAAAAATGGTGTTTCGTTTGTCGTTTGGTCGTTTAGGGGTCCGTGTTCGTTTTCGTTTTTGTGATATTTTTTGCAAAAAAATTTGTTTTCGTTTCGTTAGGCAATGAAACGAAAAATGAAAACGAAAACGAAAAATTTCTGTTTTGTTAGCATTCTTTTTCGTTCAGTGCATCTGCTGCAACGAACACGAAAAACACGGCAAATTTGGTCGTTTCATTTTCGTTTTCATTTTGTTTTAAAAACATTTTTCCTTTCGTTTTCATTGCGTAACAAAATGAAAAAACGAAAACAAAAATGAAAAATCGCTCGTTTCGTGCCCATCTCTAATATTGAGAGCTAAGGGCTCACTAGGGAATAGTGGTAATTGGCCACAAATAAATAAATAAATAAATAAATAAATAAATAAATAAATAAATAAATAAATAAATAAATTCAATACATTTCACCTGACTTAAATTTTCCGCTTAAACCTTCCCTTTGCCTTAAACAGAACGGGATGTGTGAAAACACACTGAGCAGCCAAAAATCCCCATCTGGCCCATATGCTACCAGCTATTCTCATTCTCTCAATTGGGAGGGAGGGACGGAAGATGGCTAGATCACAAAAGAATAGGGATGGGCACAAAACAAAAAACAAAATGCTGTTTTGTCATTTTGTTACATAATGAAACAAAACAAAGTGAAACAATGAAGCAGCATTTCATTACAGATGAAAAATAATTAGTTTTTTATTATTATTTTTTTAAAATTTAAGGTCATGATTGAGTTGACTAGCTATTCAGGATGTTTTATAAACTCCAAATTAGGAGAATACATGTCAATCCTATGAACTAATTTCTCCATACTAAGTGGTATAAATGCATTCTATGTTATGTTGGGGGGCATTAAAATTGCAGTAATGCTAAAACAGTATAAATTAGCTCTTACTCTGCAATTCTTATTTTGCATTTCCTTTCAGACACAATTAAAATAATTCAGCATTTTCAGTATTACAGTAGAGTATAGAATTGCTTAGTTTATCTTATTAGAAATTAATGTACTAAAGAAAAAAGTGTACTCTAATCAGAGAGAGAGAGAGAGAGAGAGAGAGAGAGAGAGAGAGAGAGAGAGAGAGAGAGAGTTCTGGAAACATACATGGTTAATGGAAAAGAGCCAATTCTAAGACATAGTCATATCTTAAAAATGAGCTAGTACACAATATTTTTGTAGCGAGTAGCGTTGTTGAGATTAATTATAAGATGAAAGATGACTTTGATTCCTGCAAATGTTTTCTAATTAGGAATGTGTTTCTTTATAGTTTAAAATTGTCATGCCAATCACAGTAGTAATCTATAACTACTTAACCATCACATTAGAATTAATGATGAACTTTATTGTTAAGCTATATTTAACAGTAGGAAAAACTAGAACTGCACTGTCCATAGCAATTGCATGTTCTCTTATCTTTCTAAGGAAGTGCATTACTTCTTAAAATAGAATTTTGATTTTAAAATGATCCAGTAATTAAATAAAGCATGAGATTAAAAGCTATTTCCCCCTCTTTATCAGTTCACTGTTAGCTTTTACAGACTTTAGGAAAATGAGCTGGGAACCAATGAAACGAGAATAGCCCAGTTCACAGGGTGCGCTGTATCTTTTCGCTTGGTAAGGATGTTAGAAGCAGATGGAATCAAAAGGAATTTGATAATATATAGAGTACTACATACACAAGCGGTAAATGTACAACTTCCACTGTTTCCTTCTTTTCATAACTGTCAGGCGAGATTACAATAACTGATTTGGAGCAAGCATGCACTTCAAACCACTCTGGCTGGAGAGCAAGGTGTTGCCAGTTCAATTCTGAATTGTGCGTCTTTGGATTGTGTGTCTGTGACACTGAGCTGGACTCCGTGATCCATAAGGTCCCTTCCAGCTCCTCAAGTCTAAGACGATGCTTTGCATGTATCCATTTTCTCATTTGATTCAAAGCTAACCAGGTCAGGCCTAGTTAATATTTGGATGGTAGATCATCAGAGAATACTGGCAATCTCCAGACCGGCAGCACTCTTACATAAGATTATCTTCCCAAACTTCACCTGGAGATTTTAATTGTAATTTAAATAAGATCTACTCTTCCTCAGGCATTTGTTTTCTGCTATTTCTGTTGCTGCTCGTAAGCCATCAATAAGGCTCAGCAGCCCTAAGAAAGGTTTGCATCTTTTCTCTCCCAGTGTAGTCTTGAAAAGAGGGAAAAGATGTATTGAAACATTATTTTTCCCTGAAATGTCCTGCATTTCCAGCAGCAGGCAGCTGAGCTCCGGATGCTGCTAGGCGGCCATATGGCTGGCCTCCAGGTGGCCCACCAGAGAGCACTTCTCCCTGTGCACCCCCTAATCCACACCCCACCAGCTGTCTGGATTGGTATATGACTCCCCTAGAAAGCTGACACACCTAGGTCACAGTGAGTATTTTGAAGCCACCACAACGGATTCTGGGAACCATGTATGCAAATGAGGTTCCACCCCCTAGCTGAAGGGCCCGGCTGCCAGTGTCCCACCTCCATGGATCTCCCAGTCATGAACGGCCATGGGGAACACTTGACAGCTACGGTATCTATGAAGCACAATGATGGGGTATGGACCCAAATGTTGGTTGCTATGTATTAAAGGAATCTGCCTGAACTCTTGGGGAGAGCCACAAGGATAAATCACTGTACGGGATCTAGGGTGGCACATATATTTTCACTACAATATGTTGTTGGCGATCAAAAATATGAATGTTGGGAAATATCAACAAGATATTGTGTGCTACAAACATGTGGGACATTTCTGAAATGGTTATGCCTGAGCTCGTGTTCCAATAGAAATATGAGCTAAACTTTATTTGATTAATTAACTGTTATTAGAAAAGGGAACTTCTTAAGTGCCAATTGTTTGTGATTCATCCAGGAATTTCCCCCATTTGCAAATTAGTTCACTTTGTTTTGTGATTGGTCTTCGGGACATGAGCAGTTCTTCCTTTATATGTCTGATTTCTCAGATGTAAAATACTACCCAAATTATATGTGCCTCTGAATAAATGGAGAATTTATGTGTTTGCAGTTTCTGGTGATGTAGCCAAGTCTTGAGTGCACATTTAACTTCCTCCCCAGTGGATTAACTTTTAAATTATCTGCCACATGTCTTTTGCTCCTTTTCCATTGATTTCTCAGAGGATGCAGATGGATAAGAAAGGAAGCCATATAAACTAACCAATGATAACGTGTCTATGACTTCTTGTTTGTGATGAAAACAACTGGATAAAATTTATTAATCACTGAAAATAATCTTTTGGAGCTTATATTTTCAATTTTGGAGGCTACACCTCTTGGGATCAGTACTTAAGGAAGAAAACTTTACATCAATGTACTTTTACTCTTTTTCTTTTTAAATCGAGCTCTCTGCCCTTGCTGTAAATCAGGCCGGCCCAACACTTAGACCGCGGGCTACTGGTAGCCTGCGAAGGGTTCAAAAGTTGCCCGCTGGCCAATTTAAAAAGTGAGGGGATAAGTTCTCCACCCCCTCCCCCATCCCAAAGACCACCACTGCCCCAGCAAAGTTCTGGGTCTGCCAGCTCACTGTCTCAGCCAAGCAGAGCAGTTCAAGGGCCATGGCACATTGAAATCTGTTCCCTCCAGAACAGATTAATTGATTTTCAATGCATTCCTATGGGAACCTGCTGCTCTACTTACAAAGGTTTTAACTATGAGCATGTGCTCGGAATGGATAACATTCGTAAGTAGAGGTTTTAGTGTAGTAGCCCTCAGGCAGTTTGGGCCAGAAGAAGTAGATTTCAGCCTGTTCAGAGTTGAACAGCCCTGCTGTAAATGAATGCATGGCTTTGTGTTTATTGCTTGAGAGAACAGAGAGCAGCAGCATATAGCCAGAATTGTTTGGTGCAGAGACAACTGGCTTTGTACAAACACAGCTGATGAAGATGGGATTGTTGCAAATGATACTTTTGTTCCTGCTGAGCCAATACCAACACCTGCAGTCAAAATAATTATTTAAACCACTTCCCTTTTATAAAGAACAAGTAGCTGGTGACATACTTGTCTTGTTATGCTAAATTAACATCTGCAGTTAATATGATTCTTCTTGGTTGTAAACATTCTGAATTAAGGCTTGTTATCTCCTTCAGGAGGTATGTTTTCATGATTTCACCTGTTTGTTACAAGATAATTGCACACTTTACCAAAGGACACGGTGGACAGTGATAATATTTTAGCAGTGGCATCCATTACAAAATGTTTCAGCACAAACACTCTCATTAATTAGTGAGGATAGGCTTTCGAATTAGAGGCAGCACAGCAAGCAAACAGGAGACAGATGGGAAGGGTACTAGCTCCTAGAAAAAAAGGAGCATAGAACAAGAGGAGAATGTAGAATTCAGATAAGGAATGAACTTACTGCTGTGTTGCTGGTCTATATCATTCTTGTGTACAGTATGTTTATTGAGAAGGTGACCATGTCATGGTGGCTGTATATTACCTATGACATCAGAAGAAGGGTGCTTCTGTTCACCACGAAGAACAGGAGGGGGTGTTGTGCTCATTTTCTATGCCTTGGCTTCCTGTTTTTTCTCACATTTCTGTACATTCTCTCTATATATATATATCACTCACTCACTCATTCACTAACTCATACACACGTACACACACAGCATTATTGAACAGATTTCTTCAGAGGATATGCTTTCTAAAATACTCTTTCCCATAAATGTCTTATAAAATATGTTTTGCTGGGTTAGCTTAAAATCTGTATTTATATAAACATTTTGGTGGGTGTCTTTTTTGTTGTTGTAGAAAAGTCTAAATGATGCACATCACAAAACAGGGTGAACAAATGATTGTATTCTGAGCTGCATTTCCCCCCATATAACTGATTCTTAATTCTCTTAAAATGCAGACAGAATGAAATGCAACTATCCCAAGACAGGAAATATGAATCTGACTGACAGACATGACCTTTATTATTTATAGGCAATGACTCTGATCCTTGCCTCACAAATCGATAGCTAACTTAGACAATTGATCTGTATGAATGTGTTTTGGTGCATATATTTGTGTTGGTGGGCATGGATTTAGCCCCCCCCACCTAAACAGCTAGTACATAAGAACATAAGAACATAAGAACATAAGAATATAAGAACAGCCTTGCTGGAACAGGCCACAGCCCATCCAGTACAGCATTCTGTCTCACACAGTGGCTCACAATTTTCTTCAGGGTATTCCCAAGCAGATGTCTTCACCTGCCTGTGATGCCCTGTAAATGGCATTGAGATATATCCTGCCTATCTCTCCAACCCAGAGGTTTTCCTTTGGCAGCCATCATGATAGCCATTGAAACCCTTGTTGTCCACGAACTTTTCTAATCCTCTCTTAAAGCTGTCAAGGCTGACAGCTGTCAAGTAGAGATGGGCACGAAACGAACAATTTTTCATTTCGTTTTCATTTTTTCATTTTGTTATGCAACGAAATGACAAATGAATTTTGTCTCTAAAATGAAACAAAACAAACAGAAACACCAGAAATTTTGTTGTCCGTTTCATTTTCGTTACGGCAATACATTGAACTGCTTTAAATGCTAAAAAAATCACAAAAATTGAAATAAATGGTAATGAAACGGTAATGAAACAAACAAAAATGAATATGAATTTTTTGCAAAAATTCACAAAAAAGGAAATGAACCGAAACGGACCCCCTAAAACACAAACGACAAACAAAATGCCATTTTTTTGATTCGTGCCCATCTCTACTGTCAAGTTGTCAGGAAGTTTCATAGACCAGTGATCATCTGAGTGAAAAAGTACTTTCTCTTATTTGTTTGAGATCAAGCACCCAAACGTTTCATGGAGTGCCCCTAGTCCTAGTGTTGTGCGATAGGGAAAACAGTTTTTCCTTATCTACTTTGTCCACACCGTGTATGGATTAATAAGCTTCAATCAGGACACCTCTTAGGCGCCATTGTTCAAGAGTGAAGAGGCCCAGCCATTGCAGCCTCAGATGGTATGGAAGGTGTTCCAGTGCCCTAATCATTCTGCTTGATCCCCTCTGCACTTTTTCCATTTCCATAATATCCTTCTGGTGGTATGGTGACCAGAACTGTACACAGTACTCCGGATGGGAGTACTTTATAAACCATAGATTTATGAAGAGACACAATGACATTTGCTGACTTATTTTCTATGCCCTTCCTAATGACCCCTAGCACTGAGTTTGCTGTTTTCACTGCTTCGGCACACTGTGTTGACACCTTCATTGAGCTGTCCACCAGGACACCAAGGTCCCTTTCCTGGTTTGTTGCAAAGAGTTCAGTCCCCATCAGTTTATAAATGTAATTGTTTGTTTCCCTAATGTGCATCACTCTGCACTTACTAATTCATCAAAGCAGACTGTTCCGTATTGACGGGAATTTATGAGGAGATTCAGTGCAGCACAAAGATCATGGTCCACAATCCAACTTGCAGAGTGAGGCAGTACATGAGAAGGGAATAATGCAAAAATAGGGCATGGCTGAATCCCTTGTTGTTCCTATAGCTATTGATCCAAAAAAGGATTTGCCTGTGGAACCTGCATCCAGGTATTCACACCGTTATGGTCTCCTAGGGAAATCCACTTGCTGAACAGAGACACTGATGATTTCAAAACCTCCCACAGACTGCTGATGATCCACATGGGAATGGGGATGTCATAATATGGCAGATTTCAGAATGCACAGCCTCCACATGGATGTTCTGATCCACAGCTCCATTCAATCCTTGTTGAGCTGAAGATTTGCTAGGCCTTTGTAATCCTTTTCAAAAGAGCGCCTCACCCGAAGGCTCATCCAGAGGCATGGGTCATTTTGCCTTCCCAGGCAGAGGACAACGCAAGACAAAACTTTGAGATCTTGCATCCCCAAAATGGGAGGGGGGAGGAGGTCCCATATATAATGGGGCTCCACTCAGTAGGCAGCCTATTCCTTCAGTGTGCATTTGGAGGAGAGGAGGTTTGGTGTGCTGCTCCGTGCTCGCATGTGGTTTCTGTTGAGGTGCTGTTCACCAGTCACACTGGGCAGTAGTGTGAGGAATAATGCAGCTGGTGAGTCAGGGAGGGGGGGAATATCCAATTCTAGACCATCCAAGCTCAGGACTCTGTGAATATGGAGATAACAGCATCGAGGGAAGGATGTGATGAGATGCCCTGTCAGGCCAAGCGTCACCAATACTGGAGCTTGAGGTCATGGCGCTGGCATGAGTATGGAGGTGATTGGACAGCACCCCCAGGGGGTAATGACTCACCCCAAAAGCTAGTTCAAAGGGTCCCAGGAGACCTCAGGGTTCTGACCATTAACCCGCATCACAGCAGCCGCCTCCTGAGTTTTTGCATTTCAAGTTTGCCAGTTGAAGTTCCAATAAGTGTGGCCCGAGTTAATCCCATATCTTCTGTCTCACCTCTTCATTCTGTGGCGGCAGCAGTGGTGGTGGTGGGGAGACACTTTCTGGTGTAGCCCTATGGCATATTTATACTGGAGATGTGTATGTGAGTGTGCACTAGGCATACATATTGTGCATACTGTGCAATTTCATCTACTTAAGTGTTATAGGTTGTTGAGTATATCGTTGTTCCTACTGACGTAGCAGCAGCCACAGAGAACCCAGAAGCTCAGGGACAACAATGACCAAAAACCCATGCAGCCTGTTTCCTTTTCACAGGGCCTTGTTTTCTGTGCTTCAGATTTGAGCTTATTTCCATGTCAGCTTGCTCCACAGAGGTCCTCAGATGACACATTCACAGCTGACTTTTATAATGTAAAGCAAAGGTAAAGTGTTCTGCTTATATACCACCCCATAACACTTCAAGTAGTCTCTGGGAGGTTTACAGTTTAATTACAGTAGGCAGGCTACACACACACACCCAGCAAGCTGGGTACTTATTTTACCGACATCAGAAAGAGGGAAGGCTGAGTCAAACCCCAGGTCATGAGCACAGTTTTTAGCTGCCGTACAGGCATTTAACCACTGCACCACAAGTACTGACTTGGATGTTTGTAAACAGAGGACAGAAGGCCACCTGTCATTGTTGCTGTAGCTATAGATCTCATGCACTGGTAGAGAGATGGACAAGATTGAATTTGGCCACTTTGGATCTGGTCAAATTGTAGAATCTTATTGTCTAACTCTTGGCCAGGGCAAGAAATTTACAGCTAGAACAACAATGCTCACCCATCCTCTGTTTAAAGACATCCAGAAAAGAAGAATCCACCAACGTCCAAGTCAGTTGTCAAGACTTCATCAAGGCTGTGTGTGTTTGGAGAGCTTGGGTAATTTTAAAACTAAGCCATTTCAGTTATACTTTAAGGAACAAAATATAGTTTAATTATGTTGCCATTGTCCCCCAAGGCCCCGAAATAAAGAGTCGACACATCAGCATATGGGTTTAAAACTAGGCCACAACTTTATTAATAACTTATTAAATAACGTTCTAAACTTTATTTAACTGTAACTGTATTGATTTAGTTATGATGGGCCTCCCGTAGTGCAAGTTAGCTTTACCACAATTTTGCTATGTTTTATGACGTCATGTGCCTCAGTATGAGAGTGCCTTCTGTACAGCATGGCACTTGAATATTCTATTCTGGGGCTGTGACTCCAGGCCGCCGTGCATGCCCTGCCACTGATGGCCAACTTCTTATTAATGGCCTGGTGGGCCATCCATGTTGATCGAAAATTTTATTGCACATGACGTCCAGGGATGGAATTTACTTGCACTACCTGCCATGGCAAAGGTGCTGCTACGCATGCGCCTTGCCCGCCAACAAGCCGAACAGCTCAGCCTGGAGGCCCATCTGCAAATCGTTCAGAAATTGTTTTTGGCCCTCATCCGAGAGATGGACACCATCAGGCCAGTACAGTTCGGGACAAGTGAATAAGATTTCCGTGTGAGAGATGACTGATCCCAGCCTCTGATGCATAGCGTGTGTGATTTCTCTATTCAAGCATCTTCTGGCTCTGTCAACCCGAGACAGGTTCCGTGCCCCAAGCCACACTAGCCGTGGCAACATTGCTGACCAGACCAATCTGGTACAAGGGGATTGGGCCTTAAAGGCCTTGAGATAATTAAGGATCCGTAGAATTAAGTCCTTCCCCTTAGCCCTGGTCTGGTCATTACCGCCCAAATGGATGAGCAGGGTGTCAATTGGTGCCTCCTAAGCGCTATGGGATGCAACTGCAGAGAAGCCATCCCATCTCATTCCACGGGCTCCCTTCCAATCAATTCGGATCCGGTCACTGAGTCCTAGGTGTGAGCCAAAAGCGGAACAATGTGTGTATTTAGCCACCCAAAAAACAAAGCTGTGGCCACAAAAGACCACTCGCAAATGTGCATGCACAAAGTAACCTGTAGAGACAGAATAGTTAGCAACTGCGCCAACAACTTAACAGTCAGAAATAGGGCGGGCATAAGTCTTATATTGGTTTGAGGACCAGCGCCCAAGGGCCCTTATGTCAGTGACCTCATATCCCATGGCCGCAGCGGTGGAGGCCGCCCCAATCTGGAAGGAATGGGTGCCAAATTGCCTGCTATTGAGGCCCACTGCCTCCAGTGCCCTGGAGGTAACGGCCCAAAACTGGTACTGGTTAAGGGGGGTACTATCAACATGGGTAAAGAGGGGGCCCGTTTGATCACCTCTGAATGCAAAATAAGAGTGAAGGCATGAAAGGGGGCAGATCTCGGACTGAGTGCAACACCCCAAAGTGACCCGGGTGCCCCGAGACCACTGGTCAGTCTTGGATTTGCGCAAATGGATGACAACCTCCCGATCCATCAAGGAGACATCTGATTTTTGAAGAGATGAGCTGGAGGTATCGTGCTTGGTAGCCACCAACAATTCACTAATCCAGAATGCTCCGAAGAATGCTATTGAAACCGTTGCTTGAAAAAGCGCCACCTCGAACTCATCTCTACAAACGGCCCCCATATATCATGCAGTTTAAGGAGAATGTCCGGTCTGGTAGGCAGCAGGGTGTCAGTGCTGCGGCCCCTCTCTTTGGCCCAACCTTCCAGCATTTTTGAAGCACAAAGTCATTAGAGGGGTGGGGAAATATCTGCTCTTTCGCGTAGTAATTCAAGGCTGACAGCTTACCTTGAATTGAATGTGGGGCCAACCCATTCCGATGCAAACAAACCGCATAGTGGATCAAATGATCAGCATGGGCCGGCCATGGGAGGACACCTTGCTGATCACAGAAGCTCTGGTACTCCCTGCAAGCTGTCACGTATGTACGCCTAGTGCCTGGTGCTAGCGCCAAGCCTACTGCTCTAATGGCCTCGGCTTGCCAAGATTCCACACCTCCTGCGGCAAAACCTCTTGCTCCTCCTGTGCCCCCAGTGCTAACAGCCAAAAACCCTCCATCTGTTGATGGGACAATGCGTCAGTGATTTCGTTGCTGACCCTGGCAACATGGTGGGCTTGGAAGACTATATTAGATTGGAGGCAGTGCAGTGTAAGTGCCCGCACCAGCCGCATGACCCTGGCTGACCTGGAGGATAGTGTGTTGACTATGGCAACCACCGCCTGGTTGTCAGACCAGAAGGTGACTGCTGAATTGGCCCACAGATGTGCCCAGAGCCACAGGGCACCCACAATTGGAAAAAGTTCTTTAAAAGTGAGGTCCCTAGTCAAGCCCTGAGAGGTCCACTCGGCCGGCCAAGACCCCTTGGACCAGTGGCCCTGAAAGAATATGCCAAAACCATGTGCACCTGAGGCGTCGGTGTGGACCTGGAGGTCCGCACTTAGGATGATTTCACTCCTCCAGAATGATACCCCATTAAATTTGTGTAGAAATATTCGCCAAACCATCAGGTCCTCCCTCATTTCCCTAGAGATTTTGCGTCTGTGATGTGGTTTTGTAAGGCCAGCCATGGCATGGCAAAAATGACGCAGGAAGGCATGTCCCGGGGCCACTACTTTACATGCAAAATTCAAGTGGCCGACCAGCACTTGAAGTTCCTTCAGGGTCACTTTGCATCTTGCCAGCATGTCCGTCAGTCTAGTGGATAAGTCCTGAATCTTGTCCTGCGGGAGGCGGCTGGCCTGCACCCGCGTGTCCAATTCAATCCCCAGGAAGGTAAGGACCTGAGCAGGTCCCTCCGTTTTCTCGTCCGCCGGGGGGGATGCCAAGTTCGTGAGTAAGAGCTTTGAACTGGTCCATCAAAAACTTACACTGTGGGGTCCCTGCCGGGCCGCATAACAGAAAATCATCCACATAATGAACTACTGCATTGGAGTGGGTCCTAGTCTTAAGGGCCCACTCCAAAAAGGTACTAAAGTATTCGAATGCGACGCAAGAAACAGAACATCCAAAGGGCATGGCTCTGTCGATATAATAAGAGCCTTCGAAGGCAAAGCCCAGAAGCTCAATGTCCGCCGGGTGCACCGGGAGCAACCGAAAAGCAGATTTTATATCGCATTTACCAAGCAGTGCACCCGTGCCAGCCCGCTGGATCATACGTACCGCCACATCAAATGAAGTGTACCTAACGCTACAGAGCTCAGTTGGGATCATATCATTCACTGACTCCCCATCAGGGTATGACAAATGATGAATCAAGCGATATTCGCCGGGCGTCTTTTTGGGTACAATCCCCAGAGGGGAAACCCTAAAGCGCTCTGATGTGGGGGTCAGCGAAAGGTCCCAGCACCCTACCTTCTTTGATTTTTTTTAGAATCTTAGCGCAGACCACTGCCTCCATACCCCATATGAACTTCAAATTACTAGCCCGGTATGGGATGCTGGGGCCCTGGGGATCCGAAATCCGAATTGAAAGCCATCTCGTAGATATGCAGCAGCCTGTTGGTCTGGGTAGCTGCAAAGCCATCCCAGCAAAGCGTCCAGTTTAACTGGACTATGAGCTTTTTGGAAGGGAGCTGCCCCCTTGAGCGGGCGGCTTCTTGTTGTGCTGGTCTCTTCCTCCCTGGTTCCCCTGATGACCCTTTTGACAGGCATATGATGCATGGGGCCCGTTGCAGGTGGCGCACAGGTGCCGGAACTTGCAGGGTCTACGGGTGCAAAAACCCTTTGTGTTGTAATCCCAGCATACCAGTTGTGTCTGAACCAACTGGCCCGCATTGGCGCGGGCAGTGCTGGTCTGGCCTATCCGGAAAATTAAATGGCCACTATCAGTCCTGTCACCGGTTAGCGGGCGTTGCGGCACCATGAGGTGTCTCCACAGCAGGTCCAAGGGTACGTCCCATCTGAGGTAAGGCCTTGCGGCCGCTCTCATCCCACTCTCATCATACAACATCCAGGCATTACCAGGGAATTCAGAGTATGCCCGATAGATCAAGTCCATATACTGAACTAAGTCAAAGGCACGCTCAGGGCGAGCCTTGACTATAGTAGCCATGTAAATAAAGAAGGCTGGAAGCCAGTTAGCCCAACATTGGTCCGGATGCTTTTTCTGGATCCGTTCCTTATCCTAGGCCTCCATGTGCTTAAGCTTTTTATCATCCACCTCCCTGTTCATGAGCTCAAATATGTCCACATAATTGCCCCTCAATATCCTTTCTACTGTCTCTGGCAGGAGGTGGTCACCCAAAGGCATTGACTGATCAGTCTTAGGATAATGCTGTGGCTGGATCTCCCTACCTCCCCTGGGAGCTGGTCCCAAGGTGGCTAGCGGAGTCCCAAGGGGAGGGGGTTCTGCACCAGCTAGTGTCTGTGTAGGTGTCTCATGTGTGGGTGCCTGCAGTGATGGACTTACCATACTCATTTGGGTGCCTGCCGGAAGTGGCACTGCTGTATTGTACTGCAACTGCGAAGCAAGTAACGGGGAAGGCGGATGAGGCAGCCCTTGGCTAGGAGCCACTGATCATGGCCAACACCCTGGGGGTTAGATGTCCTGGGGAGCATGCGTAACTCACCCAGTTGATTGGCTGGCCCGGCCGCCGCCACAGGTCGGTTCCAGATCATCAGGTCTAACACCTGTGGCTCCAGTGATGTTGGCTCCGCCCTCTGCAGGGTCTCCAGTTGTCGGGGCGACCCCATCGCTTCTACCGCCTGGCCTTCTTGTCCTCCTTCATCACGCCTGTGTTCCACCTGTGGAAACCCGCCGGCCTGTGCAGATGTTCCCGCACGTTCACCTTCAAGAACAAGAAGCTGTGCCATCATTGATTCAGCCACATGGTGTAAGTCAGCAATTTTGTGGGACTTAGACCCCCTTGCCGATCACCTGACCCCAAAGCACTTGGCCATGCCCTGTCTCTGCACCCTACCATGTTCCAGTGCACTAAGTTTATCATACGCGGGCCTGAGGTCTGGTAAGTCATCATCATCTTACGATGATAAAACAGGTGGGGGGGCGCGCTACAGCCCAGCGTTTAGCTGGCTGCTTGCTTTTTTGCCTGGGGTACGTTTAGGTGGCATGCCTGGCACTGTACTAATCAGTGGGTGTTCAGCCCAAGCAGTGCCTTAACCTAGGGTGTACTCTTGGCCTGAATTATATCTATAAGTATATATAGATTGTGCCCCCTGTTATGCTGGTATTTATTTTATTTTATTTATTCAGTTCTATTATTACTATCTATCTATCTATCTATCTATCTATCTATCTATCTATCTATCTATCTATCTATCTATCTATATAGATATAGATATAGATATAGATATAGATATAGATAGATAGTTATGCTGTGTGTGTGTGTGTGTGTGTGTGTGTGTGTGTGTGTGTGTGTGTGTGTGTGTGTGTGTGTGTGTGTGTGTGTGTGTGTGTGTGTTAATGGTATTCTGCAATACAAGTCTAAATGATTAATTAATTTTTTTTAAATTTAATTTTTTTTTTTTTTTGTATTTATTTTATTTTATTTATTCAGTAGCAGTAGCAGCGCGCCCAGACTGCCTGCGAGGCGCGCTGATTGGGCAGATAAGGGGCCCGCAGAACAGTTGAGAGGCGGGCAAAAAGGAAGCTCCGGACTCCTCGGTAAGGGGCTGGGGAGATTCGAGGCAGCGGATCGGACGGCTGGCACCTGGCTCTCTCCCTCCCCGCTACCTCCGGAGTGCAATTATAATTTTAATCAATTTATTATTATTATTTTTAACAAAGGCCCCTGGCCAAAACCGGGAGGGGGAGAAGAGTGCACTCGAAAGCGTGCCGCTGGCAGGGCAGCAAGCCGGGACTCGGCAGGTAGGCTTCACTAAGGTCCGGCTTGCGCCCGAAAGAAGCACGGTGTATCACCCAGGCTTGGATGATGGCACAAGCCCTCTCCGCTCCCGCGTTGGCACCCTCTGAGGTGTGTCCTCTCACGGTGCTGGTCGGAGCGAAAAGAGGCCGAGGAGAGCGCGTGCCCTCCATATACGGGCTTGCAATCTCGCGCTCTCGCGAGGCTTCCCTCGTGCCTCTTTGCTCCGGGTATGGACAGCCGGAGGGGACAAAGACGCCCCACTTGGATGAGCCTTGTGGAGTGAGCATTTCTCTAAAGAGCTAAAATATTTTCCTTTTTTAACTTGCTTTTTTAAAAAAAATGTTGGGATGCTATAGGCTGTTGAACTATAAGCTACAAAACTCCTTCCATCTTCCATCTCATTGTCACTTCAAAACCTACAAGAAGGGATGAGAAAACAGCACAACGAGCACTTGAATCATGTTAAATAAGAAAGGATATAAATCTATATTCTTTGTCCATCATTTAGTGGGGCAACACACTCAAGAACTGTCAAAATATCTAAAATCATATCATGAAAACTGCAAAGGGAAGAAAATAATCCTTCATTAAGCTAGTTATTGTAATGTAATATAGTATATGTTTATTATAGGAAAGAACTAATTACATTTAGTGCCTGCTTGAAACTGGCCACTTCCAAGGTCTAAAAAGAGATACAGAGAGAGAAAAAAACAGGTAGATATACAGTACTCAGTCAGTCTCACACAGAGACATGCACACACACACACACACACTACTTCAGAATAGTTCCTCTGCACTCAGAGTCCCCTGAACAAGAACCAAAGAGCTTTCGTGTTACTGCTTTACCTCTGAGCTGCCATCCTTTCTGATTAAATTCCACTCTTTGTGCCCCCACACATACCAGGCTCTGATTGTTCAATCCATTCTTGCCACTGAACCAGCACTTGGATGTGTTTGAGATTTCCACTTGATACTTCTTCCACAGAGGGTGCTTATGAAGGATGCAGTCGAAAGCCTTTCTGTCAGAGATTGAGGGCATCACCTCTATTATGCTCTCTGCTCTTGCCTGGGTACAAGGTGAACAGCCCCCCTCACCTGCACCTAGATCTCCCTCATACTCTCTGGAAGTCGCATCATTGTGGAAGGACCTAGAGGAGTTCTTTCTGCATTTCATGTTTTATTCTTTCACACTTTCTTTGTTGAATTCTAATCCACGTTTCTTTGAGTGTTAGCAGTGACAGGGCTATCGGTAATAATAGAAAAGTGACCCCCTTCGAGCACCAGTCAGAAAATAGGCCAATACAGCCTTTCAAGGAAGTGAGGATACTCACAGAGGGCCATAATTAGGTAAGCTGAGGGCTCAGCGTGGGGATAAAAAACAGCTCTTAAAGCACTGGTTCTTCTAATTGGTCGGCATTTAATTGTCTGTGCATTGGAACAGGATTCCATGGATTTTTTTTTCAAGGGTGTGGGAAGTTTCAATGATTTGGTTTGATGTCTGTGCTGTTATGAAATAGAATTTGGGCTCCACACACTCACGTCTTCTCTGTCATAAAAATCAGTTACATATTGAAATGCCAAAACAAAATATATACACAAATCATTTGTACATAGAAATGGTTAACCTTGAAAAACACTGATTTCTAAAAAGGTTGTCATCAAACCTGTAGCAGAGGAAAGTCGGTTCCATCTTGATTTCACTTTTGCAAAAGGCCCCTTTAACTCATTCAATAGCCTATTGCAGTGGGAAGAGATTTTGGAGCCTGAGATTTCTGAACTGAAAGTGTAGCAAGCATATTAGGCAGAACTTCCTTTCACTGACAAAATGCCCTGAAATAGACAAGAATGTATGATAGCATCACAGCCTGGGATTTATTTTTAAGGTAGCAGGCTTGAGGTTCACTCAAACTTCCATCCTTCTGCGGTTGATAAATTGAGTACCCAGCTTCCTGGGAGGGAGCCAATGTGTACCCTGAATATTGAATTGTAAACTGCCCAGTAGAGATGGGCACGAATTGAAAAAATGGTGTTTTGGTTTTTTGTTTTTTGTTGAGGGGTCCATTTCGGTTCATTTTTATTTTTCATGAATTTTTGGAAAAAAATTGTTTTTGTTTATTCATTTTACATTTTTCATTTTTATCTGCTTTTTACGCGATTTTTAAAGCATTTCCATGCGTGGACGTCCCCCAACACTCCAGACCAGAGGGAAAACACTAAAAAAATTGATGCTGGCAGAGACACAGTATAGACTAGGTATGCAAGGAGGCTGCAAAGGCAGCGGCAGGCGTTGCCCAGGGTGCAAGGCAGCCGCAGAGTGACTGCACTGCGGGGCAGGGGAGGGTACTCACTGAGAGGTATGCACGCATGCACACAGGGAGGCTGCAGGACTGAAGCTAGATAGAAATCTCTTCTTTCTCTCCCCTAAGTTGCCTCCAATTTGGTTTTTTTATGTATGAGTCTACTTCTTGTGAAGTATGAAAACAACAGGGTGTGAGCTTAGTTCAGAGGTATCCTGGACCTTCCATGCCATTTCTCCTGCTGGATTAAAAGTAGACCTTTGGATGTCATTGTGTTGGATGACATATCCCAGAATCTCCTATCTGGAAAAAATCTTTCACATTTCTGATTTGGTGCTACAGCAGTAGTTCTCAACCTTCTTAATGCTGTGACCCTTTAATACAGTTCCTCCTGTTGTGGTGACCCCTTGCCCTGCTTGGAAGAGGCCACAAGCCCCCTCTGGCAGGCCACTGCCACAGGTACCATAGAGAACTTTCCTCTACAGGCACCCTCGGCCAATCGCAGCCTCTGGTGCCATTGACTGACATCCCCTTCAACCTATTAAGCTGTAGCTCACTTCCCCCCTTCCTCCCCCCCTCCTCCAGACCCAAGCCATTTGTGCCTTTTTCTTCACTGGTTCTTGGCAACTCCTGTGAAATGGTCGTTTGACCCCCGAAGGGGTCTTGACCTCCAGGTTGGGAACCACTGTGCTAGAGGATATAGCTGCCATCAAGTGTTCTTTCTATCAGTTACTGTTGCTACCACCAATCATTTTCTGTCTTCCTGTTTTTTTCTTCATAATCTTCAGTCTCTGAAGCTTCTTATAAACTGTTAAATCAAACACATCCACTATTTATCAATGTCTCAGAAAATATTCTGTATTGTGTCTATATATTGAGGATTTTTTGGAAACAATTATGAAATTCCTCTCTGTTGTTTATTTTATAGTTAGTGACATCTGTTTAACAGAAAGTACCAAATACAGTAGGTTTTTTCCTCCTAATTGGCAAGTACAACATGTTATTATAAAAGCTTTGGCAAAAGCTAAATAAATGTGGTGATACATAATCCAAGTTTATCATATTCCCCAACAGATTCATTTTCTTAACATCATCTTTTAGTATGATTACATGCACAGCTTCAGAATAGTTTAATTAGAATGTTGACATGATCCGTAGATCAAGAGAAGGTTTAGAACAGAGAGGTCATGTTTATTTACAAATCTCTGTGTTCATCATGATTTGGGATGGAACATTATGAGTTTTTTCATTTTATACTTAGGAATGAACATTGTCTGAAAAGGAATAAAGGAGACAGCCTTCCTTCTCTTTCTTGTTAAGGGACATGAAACAAAAGATGAACAGTCTTTGCGTATTGTTATTCATCTCTTTTTTTTTGTAAGTAGGCTTCTTAATTAAAAAGACAATAAAACAACTAATAATTGGATGCAGATGATTTGTCTCCTTCCTTATGTCATCCCTTGAGAAGTTTTACAGATTATTTCAGCTCAGCCCAATTTACTGGCAATAGTTCAAATGCATTATGGAAAATATTAAAACGAAGCCTTGAATACACTTCATTAAAGTAATGATTAGCTTTTTTCCGGGCTCCCAGAACAATGATTCTTGGTTCAGCCAAGATGTTTCACATATACCAATTTCCATTTCATGTGAAAGGTCTTTGTATTATGCATATGTTGAAAAATCAGAAAAAGGAGAGGTAAAACTTATACATTTGGAGTGAAAGTTATGCACTAATGGGGAGCTGATGAGTGAACTTCACCATTGCATCTAAGTTGGCTTCAAATGATTTTGCTTTCACTCTGTGTGTAGAGCTGACACAAACAGAACATTTGCCAACTAGCTCTTCTTTTTTGCCAGCTGTCCTTTGCTTGTGTAAATGCTACTAAACTCTCTCTTTACCAATCACTAATTCTGGATGTTCACCCATAATCTACATAAGAAACCAGCATGAAAACTGTGAGTTCCATCATATTTGCTTGGCAAAACCTATGTAACAAATGTGCTATAAAAGCCACTTGCATTATGCCTGTTCAGATGCACTAGAGATACACAAGTGTTTTGCCTCTGCTTGTGCATGCATGTTTATAGTTCCCCATTAGTGCATAACTTTCACTTTGCACTTCACCATAATCAAGAAGTGCAATATTCCACATACAAAAAATGGAGATTTTTTGAAGAATTGATATTGCACTTCTGCCTCCACGATCCAAATATCCAGGAAATTGCCCAATATTGATATTGATACTGATAATGACATTGATATCATTCCTGTGTTAACAGCTGAAAAAAAGGATGTCAAGCATTACATTAATCCCCCACCTATCCTGGGGGATAGGGACCTGACCCGCCCCGTGATAATGGAAAATCCACGATCTGTGGATGCTGGGTTGGGTTGGGACTAGGGGGCCTCTCTGGGAGCTCCTACACTTACTTGAGTCCTGGTGCTGCCCCCAAACGGGCCTCTGATGTGCTTACCAGGCCTGTGAGAGGCCCCAGAAGTGGTTTCCTGGAATCTGGAAGTCACTTCCGGTTTGCTGCAATTGACTTCCGGTTTGCTGGAAAGCACTTCTGAGCCCTCCGACAGGCCCAGGAAGCCCATCAGAGGCCTGTTCGGGGCAGTGCAAGTCCTCAGGTAAGTGCAAGAGACCTCAAATGGGCCCCAAGCAGCATGCCCCATGGAGCCGTGCCTTTCATATACTGCATTCTCGCGATATACCAGGACCAGTATATGAATCACAATATGAATAATGAAATGGCAGGGGACATAGCAATGGGCAGCTTGAATGTTGATGAGGTTCAAGGTATTGGTTTTGGTTTACAAAGCCCTCCATGCCTCAGACCTGACTATCTGGTGGAGTGGATCTCCCAGAGGTCAGCTTTGTCCTGACCAAGCAGAGCCTCACTCTCCCGGTCACTCTGGGTGGCCATTCCAAGGGAGGCTCAAAGGCTGTCTACCTAGAATTGGGCCTTCACTGGCTGCCCTGGTACTTTGGAATACACTGCCAACAGAGATTAGGCTGATGGAGTCTCTGACAGCATTTGGGAGACCGCTAAAGACCTGGGTCTTTAGGGAAAGCTTCAGTGATCACTGAATGCATGATGGTTTGTTGTTGCTGGGTTTGTATTATTTGTCCCAGTCCCTTCTTGCCAGACTCTGTCTATTTTAATCTCTCTCTCTCTCTCTCTCTCTCTCTCTCCTCTCTCTCTCTCCCCCCCCCCCCCTCTGTGTGTGTGTGTGTGTGTGTGTGTGTGTGTGTGTGTGTGTGTGTGTGTGTGTGTGTGTGTGTGTGATTTGATTTTTATTGTTGGGGTTTGTCGTGTTTGGATAGGTTGTTTACGTTATAATTTGTTGTACACTACCCAGAGTTCCTGAGGGAAAGTAATTTATTATAAAGAAATAAACAACTAACTAAAACCTATGTGAGCAATCAAAATGGTCTACAGGTCTCCTTCTTGTAATCAATACTTTTTACAAAGGATACCAAGCAGGGGAATATCCTAGAACTTGATATTTTTTTCACTCTTGCACTTTCCAACCAAAGGTTCCATAAAATCCCCAGGAAGCCTCATTTTGAAAAGGAGGATTTAAAACAAATATCCATAGCTTTCTTCTATCCTTCTCACAAAATCTAGATGTGTTGTGACCCAATCTTAGCATGAAAGAAGATCAGCTGGGACATCTTTCTCAACACAGATGGTTGGAAATGCTCGGCACAAGGCAAAAGCAGTCCATATTCATGAACATTCCTTGGGAATTAACAGTCCAATCCATTCCAACTGTGCAGACATGTAGCTGAGCGTGTACAGTAGACTTGATAGACAAATTTCTTCTACATTGTGTAATGTAAGCAATGGATACTTAGAGAACTTTTTGAAAACAGCACTGAGAATTGCCTTTTGATTGGATGAGAAATGGTTAACTATGAAGAAAAGTAGTCTGGTTCTGGGAATTTCTTCTTATGTGGTATCTCTTTGCAAATGATGGTAAGTCAAAAGCAAAAGGGTGTTCTGCTTATATACTGCTCCATACCACTTCAATAGACTTTGGGCGGTTTACAGTTTTAATTACAGTATGCAGGCTACACATTGGCCCCCTAGCAAGCTGGGTACTCATTTTACCAACCTTGGAAGGATGGAAGGCTGAGTCAACCATGAGTTTGCTGCCTGGGATTGAACCCCGGGTCATGAGCACAGTTTTACCTGCAGTACAGACATTTAACCACTGTGCCACAGGGCTTCAAGAAGGCATCCTGTAGATCAGTGCTCCCCAACCTTTTTATCACCGGGGACCGGTAAACGTTTGATAATTTTTCCCTGGCCCACTTGCGGGGGGTGGTCGGGTGGAGGCGATGGCGGGTCGCGGATGGCGGGGGGCGAGGCGGGGTGTCCCGGCGGCGGTGATGGCGGGGGGCGATGGCGGGGGGTCGCGGCGAGCAGCGGCGGCGCAGTTAGGGGTGTCGCGGCGGCGGTGAGCGGCGGGGCGATGGCGGGGGTCGCGCGGCGGCGCGCTGATTGGGGGTCGCGCGGCGGTGATGGCGGGGGCGATGGGGGGTCGCGGCGGCGGCGGGCCTGGAGGATGGAAGGCTGAGTCAACCATGAGCTTGCTGCCTGGGGGCGCGATGGCGGGGTTGCAGTTGAACCCCAGGTCATGGCGGCGGCGGCGCGAGCACAGTTTTACCTGCAGTACAGACATTTAACCACTGTGCGGGCGGCACAGTGGCGACGGGCGCGATGGGGGGTCGCGGGCGCGTGGCGGGGGGCGATGGCGGGGGCGGCGCTTCGGCGGGGCGGCGCGGCGGCGAGCGGGGGGGGGACCGGGGGTCGCGGCGAGCGATGGTGGCGGCGATGGCGGGCAGGGTGGGCGCGATGGCGGGGGGGTCAGCGGGAAAACACCCGGGCCGGCCTCCTCAACACAGGCGCGGCGGTGGGGAAAAGACCCAGGCCGGCCTGAGACGCCCCCTCCCCACTAAAAAGAGGCACACATGCACGGTGCCCCCTCCCCCTCCCCCAAAAAGAGGCACGCGCGGCGCCGGCCGGCCAAAGCCCGGCCCGGCCTGAGCCGCCCCCCTCCCCTCCCCTCCCCTCCCTCCCCCTCAAAACAGGCTGCCTGCCTCCCCGCCGCCAGCCAAGAGCCCGAGGGGGTCGGGAGTCGCTGGGAGAAAGCGGCCCTTCCGAGCAGGGCTCCTTTCTCTCTCTCTCTCTCTGTCTCTCTCTCTCATTTTCGGGAACCGGGCCGCCGCCACAGGGGAATGATTGGAAGTTCCTCGGGCATCGCTCTTGCTCACGGACCGGCACCGGTCCGCGGCCCGGGGGTTGAGGACCACTGCTGTAGATCAGCTTGACTGGTGTTGTTGGTGCTGTTAACATTCAGGCTTCCTTCCGTTTGCTAGGTTAAGCTGGGCATCCTCTTTCCTGTTAGCTATGCAGGCACAATTGCAATATTGTTTAGCAATACTGGGCCATTTCCTCGTTTTTTAATCATGGATATAGAAGTATATTACTCCATATTCACAAAAGTGACATTTTAAAAGAATCAAACCAGTTATGTATTTTTCCTTTGATGTTCAAAAAATATGGAAACAACAAAAAAAACCTTTTTACTTGCAAATATTGCCTTGCATGATAGTAAGAATTGCTGAGACACTTTTTTTTACTCCCAAGATCATAGCAAACAAAGGTGTCAGGTTTTTTGGAAACAATAAAATTAGCAAACTATTTGTCAGGAGTGACTTACCGCTTTGGTATAAACACAGCTCTAACTTGTTCAGAAAGAAGAATACATTTGGATTAGATCTTTAAAATTCCCAAACCCGAGCTGTTAGAGAAAACGAGCACTCATGTCTAGAGATGGGCAGAAAATGAAAACCTACACACTATTTCATCATGTCATAAGGTTTTGAAATGTTTCATAATGCAACAGAATGGCAGACAGAATTCTAACGAAGTGGGTACACAACCCACCTGCCCCTTGCCTGGCTGAAAAGGACACAGAAAAGCATGGTTTTGAATTCCATGCTGCAGCAGCGAGGGTGCTCCTGCAGTGCGGAATTCAAAACCATGCTCCATTGTGCCCTTCTCAGCCAGGCAAGGGTTGAATAGGTGCACCACCCAGCTTCCCCTTGGCTGGCTGAGAAAAGGCACAGCAGCAGGGGGCTGACAGGGCAAGTGCTGACTTCACTGCTCACTAGAGATGTGAAGGCCCAGGTGGAAAATGGTGGGGGGGAAGGTTTTTTGGTTTTTTGTTTTTTCACCTGAAAAATTGGAAAAAATTAGAAAAATAAAATAAAAAATGATTATGGAATATTTTATTTCAACCTGATGAATAAAATATTTTAAGACAGGGTGTTCAAATATCTTCCAAAGCATTTCTAAAAATATCCATAGTATCAGGTTATTTTAAATTTCTGTGCACTGAGGACAAGCAAGTCCTAGGTTACAAACTGAATACTCCAATGCAAGAACAAGATGCATTTCTTCCTTAAGGAGGTGCTGCTATTGTCACAAGAAAAAGAAAAAGGTTTCAGTTTTTGTTTTTTGCATGTGGGTGGGTGTACTTGGCTTTGTTCTGTCCTCTTCACTAGACCTCAAAGCACTGGAAGAAAATACAGAGCAACACATTTGCCAAGTCAAATTGTCCATAGTCATATTTCATGTTCCTAAAGTAACATAGTGACTTTCAAGCTGTAAAGAGGAGAGTGCAAATGTAGCATTTTTTTAATTTTTTAAAATATTTTTTCCTGGGGGGAAAATAAAAAAAAACATGTTTTTTCCGAGTTCCAAAATTTCCAGAAATTTTACATCTGTACTGCTCATTCTCTCAGCCCCCTGCTGTGTCGGGGGATCCCAGCTTCCAAGTACACAGCAGGGAGTTGACAGACGACTGGTGAAATCAGCGCTCGCCCTGTCAGCCCCCTGCTGTGCTGGGGAAGCCGGGATCCCCCAGTTGCATCAAACAGAGTTCCAAATAATTTCATTTCATTTTGTTTCCTTTGGGCAAAAATTATCATTACTAAGAAAATGAAACAAAACTACTAAGAAAAGGAAAAGAAACAAAACAAAGTACTACAGTAGGACCCCCATATCCCCTAATTCATTATCCACTGATTCAGTTATCCACAATTGGCAGAGGAAAAAAATGAAATAAATAATTCAGCAGCCACATAGCAAGCTACCATCACAAATAGTAGCTGCAAAGCAAGCTACTGTCACAAAACAGCAGCCGTAAAGCAAGTTACTGTCACAAAACAGCAGTTTATGGGGGATTTTTTGGGCATTATCCATGGTTTTCATTCTCCACGGGAAGGTCTGGAACTGATCTCCAGTGGATACCGTGATCCTACTGTATTTTTCTATTTTGTGCCCATCTGTACTAGTGTCTTATCTAGATTGGTATGGCTTAGGTCGTGAAAGCCATGGGACCAAGAAGGCATTAAACAAGAGCTTGGATGTACTGAGTTATAAATGATGAGTTGCAATCACCTTCTCTGATATTTACACCATAAATGTAACTGAATGAAAAGTAATACGACTAATCTTGGGATGTAACTGTAGTTTTTTATTTTCATTTATAGTTAGGAAGGGATGGCCTTTCTGAATGGTGGAAGAGGAATATCACATGGCCCATGTCCTCTTCCTTGTTCTGCCATGGATTTTAAAGCTGCATTATAGCAGCTGTGGAAAAGATAGTTTTTGTACCACAGGAAAGTTTATAGCATTAAGCTATTTTCTTTTAATTTACAGTAATATCTTGGTTTATGAATGTTTTGCAAGATGAAAAACCATTTCTGATCAATTCTGCCTTGATCAACGAGCAATGTCTTGCAATACTAGCACTGCAGCAGGTCACGTGATCGCAAATGAGCCAATTGTAGCTCTCTCTCTTTCTCTCTCTCCTCCCCTCTCTCTTCCCCTGCTGGATTGTAGGGGATTGTCTGGAGCATTCCATTTCAGGCAAGCCTTCAAAGCAGGGGGAGGAGAGAGGAAGGGAGGTCTCCATTGCAATACCCATGAACATTTTCAAAGGAGAACGTAGGTTAGGGTTTTATTTTTCTTTATATTTAAATTTATATTTGATTTGTTTTCAACATCCTTTCTTATATTTCAAACCATTTCTAGTCATAGGGCAACTAGCCAAGTGTGCATATGGCTACATATTGTAGTTTATTATTGTCACATTAAAAGCAGAGTAAAATCCAGTTAGACCCAAAGAGAAGAAAATTCTGTAGCCAGGTACTTAAAATGGTGTGGATGTGGACTTCTAGTCGACTTCTTTTGTGAGTTTTGGCATATTGTGTATACAGTGATCTATGGGTCCCAGCATCTAAGTTCCCATTATTTCTTATGGGGGAATTCACTTTTGATATACAAGTGTTTTGGTTTACAAGCATGTTTCTGTAATGGATTATGCTTGTAAACCAAGGTTATTACTGTAACTGAAAGTAGCTCTTGTATTTAATTTTGAGACACTGGAGTGAATTTTCAGTAAATTACACAAATTTACCATAATGTAATGATTATTTGGGAAGGAGGCTTGGAATTATATCTATGATGAATTATTTTTCAAAAGTAACCTGCAGAGATCTGGATTAAGAACAATGAAATATAATGGAATTTATTTATTTATTTATTTATTTATTTATTTATTTATTTTTATTTATTTATTTATTTATTTATATGCTGACTTTCTGCTGATAGGGGACACAAGGAAGATCATAGCAGATAAAACAAGATATTTAAAAACTCAGTATACACATCACAGTTCAAAAAACAGTTAAGCATATATGAAGATTTTTAAAAATAATTTAAAAATCATTTAATTTTTTTAAGTTCAAACCCAGCATTTCTGATACTAGTCTTGGTAGCAGAAGCATCTGGCTGCTATTAAACATCTGCTATGTTAGCCTCTCATCCACTGTCCATGCTCACACTCCTCATGATATCAGAGACTGAGGGATTGTTTTCATCCTTTCAGGCCTCATTATTCAGAAAAAAAGCTATAATAAAACTTGGGTCAGGCTTGAAAATTTAACAAAAGATTTTCAGAGACAAGTTGTTAAGCCCTGCAGGAAAGGGAGTTAAGTTTTACTGTGAAAAGTGCTGACATGACATTACAGCGAAGCCAATGCCAAAGTTGCTTTGTTCTCATATTGATTATTCAACTTAACACTAATTGCTTCACTTGCTGTAGCTTAAGAGCCAGCTCTTCCCTGGAGGAGCACATCAACATAACTCAATCACCTTACTGTAGCTGTGGAGATTTACTTTAGTTGAGGATCCATCCTTAAATTAAAAATGGAGCAGTGATTGGAATGGGCCCATTTTCAGCACCACAAAAACTCATTATTTATTTGGCACTACAATAAGAGGCTATAGGTAAGTTACTGTGTGCCATCAAACAAATCAATTTTTCTTTCACAGTCCCCCCCATATCTATTTAGTGCAATACATGTCACCCTAGCAGTTTCTCTCCCTTTCTTGTGCTTTCTCTTTTGTATATGCCTATAATCATTCCATCATTTACCTTCAATGAACCTACTGGATATATAGATTTCTGCTGCAAGGTTCAATCTAATAATCTACTGTATATAGCTGTCAGACTGAACTTACTATCTGTTTGGAACCTATTGATCAACATCCTTTGCAAAGCTGTCCCACACTTTTAATGTAAACTTCAGTAAACAAGTGGGTGAGAAAAGTTTTGTGCTAGACTTAGAAAACTTTTGCATAAGGCGTCGCTTGAATGGTTAGTTTCACATTCAGTGAGGAAAAGGGGGGGTATATCAATTCCAGTTAAGAAAATGATAATTGCTAAAAACAAACAGCAATCAGTATTTCCGAATGCAGTAGCACCCTGTATCTGTTGATTCACCATCTGTGGATTCAGTTATCCATGGTTGGACATCAGTGGGGTGGGGGTGGTGTGTTGGTGGACATTGAAGCTTCCTGGGCAGCAGACCAGGCATGGATATCCCCCTTGGAGGCAGCAGCAGCAGCAGAAACAGAAGCTACGGTGGTGGGTGGCAAACCAGAGGCGTAGCTACGGTTTGGAGCGCTCAGGGACAAAGTCAGTTTTTGCATCCCCTCCTGCCCCCCAACTGTGTCTCACCCACCAATCAAGGGGTGTCTGATACTGGGAGAACAGTGGGGGAGGAGGAGAAGGATTCCTTTTTGTCATGCCCTCTTTGTTGGGGGAGTCTCCCTGACAAGGCTCTCCTGTGCAAATTGCACAGTGCACAGATAGCACCAAGGAGGCAACTGTTTTTCAAGCATAATCTCTGCACACTTCCCCCTCCTCCTTTCCTTCAGCTAAGGCTTGGGGATCCTTAGGCTGGGGAAAGGAGGAGAGGGAAGCAGGCAATGGGATTATTTCCCCAAGCAGCACCTCTGTTGCACGCTTCCCTCTCCTCCTTTCCCTGAGCTAACAATCACCATGCCTTAGAGGGGGTGGGGAGAAGGAGGAGGGGGAGCAATCAATGAAGGTGCTGCTTGGGGAAAAAATTGCCTGCTTCCTTCTCCTCCTTTCCCTCGACTGCCAAGCCTTAGTGGGGTAAAAGGAGGACTGTTGGCGGGATGGCACATGGCTTCCTCCTCCTGCTCCCCCTCCAGGCACCTCCAGATTGC
Organism: Phrynocephalus forsythii; assembly: GCA_029282475.1. Taxonomy (NCBI): domain Eukaryota; kingdom Metazoa; phylum Chordata; class Lepidosauria; order Squamata; family Agamidae; genus Phrynocephalus; species Phrynocephalus forsythii. Next base: position 158,176,931 of record JAPFRF010000001.1, on the reverse strand, counting down.
TGCGCACCCTGGGGCAAATGCACTTTTCTGCCCCTCCCTAGTTATGCCAGTGCAGTAAAATCCACCTGCTCTCCCTCAATCTCCCTGTTTTCTTGTTTGCCTGCCTGTCTGCCTGCCTTGCTAGGTAGCAGCCCTATCTCTCACCTCTCTTTCTCCTTCCTTCCTCTCCCAGCGGTGTCTCTCAAAATAAGTGGGAGCCCTGGTGCCCTGCTTGTCTCAGGCCACTGACTCCACTCAGTTTTCCCCCTTCAGCCCCAGTGCCTACCTGGCTCTCTCTCTCTCTCTCTCTCTCTCTCTCAGCTACCTGCTCCCTCCCACCAGCAACAACTGAAATATGAGAGTGTGAGTAGGTTCATGGCTGGGCAGGAGAGAGCAGGTAGCTGAGATCGAACAAGCAAGTGAGAGCCAGCAAGGCTCTGGGGGCCGAAAAGGCAAGACCGAGCAGACTTGGTGGCCTGAGACGGGCAGGATGCCAGGGTTCCTGGTTATCATGAGAGGCGCTAGTGGTCGGGAAAGGAAGATGAAAGAGAGACAAGAGGTAGGGCTGCTAGCAAGGCAGGCAGGCAGGCAAGCAAGCAGGCAGGGGGATCGCTGTGAGGTTTGCTGCCCGCCACCATGGCTGTTATTTCTGCTGCTGCTGCCGCTTCCAAGGAGGATTTCTGTGCCTCCACCAAGGTGCACTGTGGCATCACCCAGTCTGCCGACCAAGAAGCTTGAATGACCAGGGACACCCCTGACTATTCAAGCTTACCAGGTGGTGCAGCAGTGCACCTTCACACCACCCGGTCCACTGTGCTGCCCAGCGGGTGTGGTGCGGTGTCCAGGGCAAATGCTTTTGCCCCTGGCATCCTATCACTGCTGTTGCCACCATCACCCTCGGATAAAAGTGTTTGCTCTTATCCAAGGATTTTTGTATCTGTGGCATGGCCCAGAGCCATTCCCCTGTGGATACAGGGGTCCTACTATACACTGGGGGGAAAAACATGTTACAGAAAACATATTGTCATTAGAGCTAAAATATCATTAGTATTCCAGAGGAACACAGTGGCTTAGAAATCTGATTTACAAACAGTATGAATCTATAGTTTCCAAACACCAATCAGAAAACAAAGAAAATGAAGGAAACTGCATAAGATGTGTCATCTACACAGCTTTCTTCCCTTAAGAGGTTCTGCTCTTCAAAGTTATCTGGAGTGTATAATTTGGACCTCAAATGTCAGAACCCATTTGTTTGTTGAAAAGCAAAATTTGGATCTATACACAAAGTAAAAAAGGTAAAGGTAAAGGTCCCCCCACAAACATGCATGCTAGTCATGTCTGACACTAGGGGCGGTGCTCATCTCTGCATTCAAACCAAAGAGCCACTGTTGTGCAAGTCCAAGGCCATGTGGCCGGCATGGCTGCAAGGACACACTGTTTTATCTTCCCGCTTGTTTACAGCAGTACCTGTTTATCTACTTGCATTTAAATGCTTTCAAACTGCTAGGTTGGCAGGAGCTGGGGTTATCAGCGGGAGCTCGCTCTGCTGCATGGCACCTGGGATTCGAACTGCCAAGCTGCCAATTTTGCAGTCAACAGTTTCGGAGCCTTAGTCCGCTGAGCCACCATGCCCCATATACACAAGGTACTGTTTGCTTTTTCTTCAGTCCTGTACTCCAAAGAATGGCTTGCTAGTGCTGATTCAGGGCCAAACTATCTCTACTACCCTTTATCTCTACTATCCTTTATCAGAAGAAGGAATATCTTCTGATAACTGTGTGATTTCAGCTTCTAATGTTGGGCTATCTACCATACACAGTTTGGCCGTTCAGAATGCTGGGAGGGATGGCGATTGGTTTTGTTTTTATTTGAAAGACTGATCTTTCTTGCTGCTATGAGGGAGGGTTACGAAATGCTATATTCTTTTTGCAGTTTTCCTCATCTGAACCCTAATTTATTCAGAGCCCCATCAATCAGATTCAAAAATAGTTAAGAAGTATATGAGCCACTTATCTGATGATGAATAACAGAAGTTTATTAAAATATGGTGATGATGACTAATGGATGCAGAAGATAAAGCAAAACTTAGCAAGCATCATTCTCTAGTACCATGTCATAGCCTGCCCTGCTTTTAGAGAAGTTTAGAGTTAGCAATATTAAACTTTAAAGCTGCCGGCTCGGCTGCATTGAACTCTTCTGGCTATGCATAGCAAAGTTTAATCACCACAACCAACACCACCAACAACAGGCATCAAGGTGGTTGTGACTTCTGCAACTCTACTCAGTATTCTGTAAGTATAATGTATTAAAAGCCCATTTACTACTTCCTTGTTCTGATAGTGCTCTGGGGCCATACAACATGCCCAAGGGTACACAGGATGGCTCTTCTGTAATCAAAGTAGAGAATCAAAATCCTGATGCCTCACAGTTAGAGATGGGCACGACTTAGCGGTATTCCCGTTTCCGTTTCTGTTACTCGGTTCCGTTACTCTACGGAAACGGTAACGGGAATTACTCCACCAGACTTCGAGCTCGAACCGACGAACGAACAATTTTGGTCTGATTTGTCATGCTCGTTCCTTGCATCGCGTGATCGCGCGATGCCACGCGGCACAGAAAAAAAGTGTTTTAAAGTTAAAAAAACCCGGTTCCTGGCCGAAAAGCAGGCGGAAAAATGGCTGCCGTGCCTCAGGGCACCTACCAGAGGGGTTGTTTCTGGAGGTCCCCGGCCTCCCCCCCATCCCCCGTCCTGGGCTGCTCTGGTAGGACTCGCCTCAGGCTCGCAGCCAGCAAAAAGCCTAGTCTCGCCGCCGGCCGCCGCAATTAAAGCGCAAGCAAGCGGCACAGACGGCACAGGAAAAAACTTTTAAACTCTCCCCCCACCCATTCCCGGGCCAAAAAAGCAGGCGGAAAAATGCCTGCTTGACTAAGGGCGCAGGGCACCTACCGGAGGGGTGGTTTCTGGAGGGGGGGTCCCACCCACCCCCGTCCTGGGCAGCCGGACTCGCCATGCCATGCGGTGCGGGCGGGGGATCCAAAATGGGGCAGCGAACGCAATATTGTTTTTGAAATCGTGGTCCAAAAACACACAAGCACAACAGAAACATGCAAAAATTTATAAACTGCCAGATTTTTCACAGTAGCAGTGGGTTTTTTCTTGAAACAAAATGTCTCTCCTCTCCTCCTCTGTCCTCCATTTATTTTATTTTATTTTATTTTATTTTACACCTGCGCAATGATGGGCTGGCCGAGTGGCCAGCCATGTGGGAAATGGACGACCATGCAAATATTTGGAGCCATCCCACCAATCGCATGACCACTTGGCCATGGAGACTTCTGGGATGTGCCAAAAAGCCTCCTAAAACCTGCCCTAGCCCCCTAACCCTAACCCTAATCCTTGACTCCAGTCCTTACCCATACGTCACAGACTGTCTTCTTAGTGGGTCAGAGAGGCACCCAGAGGTGCAACCCACTAGCCCACCGTAACCTTACCCGTCACTAGCCTAACCCTAGCCCTTGCATTAACCCACCTTAACCCTAAGCCAGATCTAGTTGCATTGCACTACACGCAAGTACGATTCCCTTCTTTGTGAGACATGGCAGTGCGAGAGCCTTAGGCATCACCTATGGCTCTGGGTTCACTGCCATCACTAGTCTCACTGTCTGCAACTGGTATGCATATCCACATGGCTATTGCATACCATTTTGCAGCAGCAGCAGGTGAGGAGGGGAGACCCCCATGTAGAGGGGTCTCTTGGAGCCTCCTTCCCTTTCCTAGTGGGTGAGGATAGGAGGCACCCACGGGTGCCTCCAGGAGCCCGCTTTCCCTTTATAGCGGGCCAGAGGAGGCACCCACCCCACAGAGGTGCCTCCAGGAGCCCGCTCCCCCCCAAAAAAACCAGTACTAATGAAAACAAAAAAACAAAAAAACAAACCGACTAATTTTTGCGAATTTTCGTGAAAAACGTAAATGACCCGAAACGGAACCGGCCCGACTAACGACAACTCGAAAAAATTTTTTCAAGTCGTGCCCATCTCTACTCACAATGGCTCACACCCACTGAGCTATGCAGGCAACTAGAACATAGTTCAGAGATCACCATATCTCCACACTTTAGCTGGGAATTTCTGTCCCATTAGCAGCTACCTGCTTTATTTATATGTTCTGAGAAGCTTCTGATAAGAGAAAGAGAAAGAAGCACATGAATGACTCAGTTAGGCAAGTCCACCTGGTCATTTGTCATAGCTTGGAATGTGAGAATCAGGGGCACAGGAACACCTCACAGTGAGGAGAATTCCTACAGGGACAATACTGGCAGAGAATGAAGTTTCCTGTCCTTTGCTTCTACCTTCTGCATCCCTTCATCCTTACCATATTTAAGAAAACTATGTTAGTCATCACACAAGTGGCTCATATTTTTCTCAACTACTTTTGATTCTGACTCATAATGTCCTGAGCAGACCAGACCTCTGGTTCTACTAAGGGCATGCACAGGAAGTTATATTCATCTTAGAAGTTGGCACAATGGTTTGGGCTGCCATTGACAGTAACTGGGCAGCCTGTCCCAGAATGTTAGTAAAGACACTGTGCCTCAGCTCAGTTGTCAGTTGAAGCCTCACCTTACTTTACCTATTATAAAGAAATAACATGTTGATCACAAGGAAGTTGCATTTCTTTTTAAGTGTGATTTGATACTTTGTTGAATATAATTTCTGCTGAAATAAATAGAGAAAGGTAACTGTGGATTGGTTTTCAGTGGGAACAAGATTCAGCCAACTTAACAGTGCCATTTCATGTGCGTCCTTCCAGAAGTCCATGCAGCTGAGTTTAATGGAACGTATATACAATTAGGTGTGTCCAAGACTGCAGTCGTTATCTGGATCCAATTTAACAGTATCCATTTAAGTCATTGATTGGGTTGTTTTCAGTGTTGTATTTTGGAAAATTTGACCTGCCTCATATGCAGAGATGCAGTTTAAAAATATAAAAACAATGTTATAAAAATACATGGAAGAGCAACGGATGCAGTAAAATGTTGGCAATGCACTCTTTTTTTCTGTCCCAGATCTCTTCTAAGACTTAAGCTAATACAATCTCACCTATAAAATATTTTTTTAAACAGGAATCCAATGAAAACCTTCCATGTTTATATACCGAGCTCAGAACGTGGGAAACACTGGGTTATTTCTTTTGAGCTCAGCCCTCCAAAACTCCTTGGCTCACTGTCTGGCTGTGCAATTATAAAAAGCTGTGGCCCAAAAAGTAAATTTTCCAAACTCAAATCAAGCTGCCTTTCTGCTCTGCAGGATATGATGTTCTCTCCAGGATATTGGTCCTCGGGTTGTTAGAAATGATGCATACATATGTTGTGTAATATTTATTATAGTGCCTGAGATACATTGTCCAATTCATGATCATTGCTATTTATCATCCACCACTAGGTACCAAATTAAACATGTTAACATTTCAACATAGTTAAAGACAAACCCTGTGGAGTACTGAGTTCTTAAGAGACAGAAGGACTCATTGAGTTTATTTCCATTTTCTAAGTGACATTGCAGAGTTCTCGTAATGAAAGAAGATGTCAATTGATAGGTACAGGAAACAGAAGAGTCAAGGTGTTTTTTCTGGGCTGAGCCAGGATGAATAAATACAATTAACTTATAAATGAAATCCATGGCACATTTAGGTGAAATAGATTTATTGGTTTCTGTAGGCATTCATTACAACACACTCTGGCACTGAATGCTGCAAATAAGTATATAAATCTATCAAGGGCATTAACTGTGGCAGAATAGCCAGGATGGAGAAACTCCCAGAACTCTATCTAGTTAAGACTAATATGATTTGTCAGACTCTGTCATTCTCTACTCGAAGCAAGTATGTCCCCTACTGATTATAGCTGTTTGAGGAATTAGTATTTCATTTGAATGAGAAATTCAAAGTGCCTTCATTCCATGAAGTCTAAATAAGTTTATTCTAAAAATGAATAATGAGAACTCACTCTTCCATATCAGCTTGATCTTTTATTCCAATTAATCAGTATTTTTCAAGTCACTGTTTCAGAAGTTAGGCAGGTGTGATATATTCATATTTTTAAACCAAAAATTCTAAAATAAATGCTTAATTTTGGATGAATTTAGGAATAATGTGGCTTATAATAAGAAAAGGATCATTAGGGTGCTCACTTACAAAACAATATAAAACTACGGTAGCAAAAAAATTTGCTTAGTACAATTTAATCCTTTGATAATGCTAACACTATTTTAAAGTGATTGTGCTTAGTGCTCCACACAATGGTTACTCAGAGGTAAGTGCTATTTATTTCAGTGAGGTTAAGTTAAGATCTAAGGAAGATTTCCAGCACCAGGGTCAAGGATCAGATAAGTCCAGTAGCAAAAAGAAAGAAGCCATGCAGAATGTACAACAGCTCACACAAGATTCACTATGATTTAATGTTCACCAATCAGTCCTTATCATTAGTCAACACTAGACATGGGCACGGAGTGGCGAAATTTTTGTTTCTGTTACCGTTTTTTTCAGTTCCATAGGTAACGGAAACGGTAACAGTAATTAAGCCGTCACAATTCGAACTCGAATCAAAAAAAGAAAAATCTGGTCGGGTTTTTCGTTTCCGTTTGTGGCATTGCAGCAATTGCGCGATGCCAAGCAAGCAAAGAAAAAGTTTTTAAAAGTTAAAAAAAAAACCCCGACTCCCTCCCGACCGAAAAAGCAGGCGAAAATATGCCTGCCTGAGGCTTTGCCACCTACCAGAGGGGTGGTTTCTGGGGGGGGGATCCACGGCATTCCCCTCCTCCTCTTCTGTCCTGGGCTGCTGGCACCAGGCTGGGGGGGCATCATCCTCGTCATCTCGCCATGCCATGCGGTGGGGGGGATCCAAAATGGCTACCACAAATTTTCTTTTGAAATCTTGGTCAAAAAACACACCCAATCACCACAGAAACATGTGAAATTTATTTATTTTAAATGCTTGAATTTTAATAGTAGCAGTAGTGGGTTTTTTATAGCAATAAAACATCACAATGATTTTATTTTATTTTATTTTTTATTTTTTTAGACCTGCCCATGTGGGCTGGGCATGGGATGGGACCATGCAAATTTTTTGAACAATTCCACCAATGGCATGGCCAGGTTTTGACTGCCACTTCTGGATGTCTTGGAGGGCATAAAAAGCCAAGGCACCTTCCAGAAGTCGCAGTCGGGTCTTGGATGTGGTTGAGGGAGGACTGTGCTGTGCTAGTGGATTATTTGAGGAGGGAGGCCTGTGGAGGCTTTAGGCTTTAGGCAGGCAGGGAGGGAATTGATTTTTATTAGAAAAATTTCTTTGATTCCCTGCAGCTTTGGCGAAGGGAAGCAGTTAGGGTTTTCTATTTGTCCTCTTCTCTGGCTGTTTTTGTGGGGAGAGGAGGATATTTCTGATATTGGATAAAGGGGGAGGGTCAACTAGGAGTGGGAGGTGTGGATTTATTTTAAAATATATATACTACCATTTATTTTCTATTTTTCCCAACTTCAATTTGCTTGTACACACACACACATTTGGGGTACAAGCCAAGAACAGAACCTCTATCCTCCTAAGTGGAGAATATTTCACAATATTATTTAGTTTACTAATTACTTACTTAATTGTTTGTTTTTAAACTTTTTGTGCTGTGTGTGTGCCCTTGAACACACAGACACATTCCATTTAATTGGGACAGAAGAATTCAGATAATTATTTTCAGTTTAACCTGACTGCAACTATTAAATTATATTGTTTTTATTTACACCCCAATATCTTTTTTGGGAGGCTGCTGCTTCTGCTGAAATCAGCCTTACAATATTATATTGACTCTTTACTCCAGTGTTTGTTTGTTGTTTTCATACATACACCTGTTGTCTTGTGTGTGCACTTGAACACACAGGCAGGCACATTCCATTTCAGTGCATCAAGTTGAATTCAGAAAATTATTTTCAGTTTATTCCCTGAACTACTACTACTAAACTATATTGTTTTTATTTACACCCCAATATCTTTTTTGGGAGGCTGCTGCTTCTTCTGATATCAGCCTTACAATATTATATTGATTCTTTACTCCAGTGTTTGTTTGTTGTTTACATACATACACTTGTTGTCTTGTGTGTGCACTTGAACACACAGGCAGGCACATTCCATTTCAGTGCATCAAGTTGAATTCAGAAATTAGAAACTTATACCAAGGGCCAGCAGGGCAACATTGAAAGCTTGTACAAAAGAACACAGTGTGAGAGTAAGCTTGTGGGTCAAAAGGAGAAGTTTATTAGAATAGTTTGTTACTTAACACAAATATAAAAAGAAAACATACTTCTAATACTTTTTGAGAAATAAAAAAAATGAGGAGGGGTGGCAGAGCCAGAGGGAAGGGCAGGGGGACACCCACTAAAATAAATAGGGGCACATTTCTGAAGGTAGGCACAGGAAGTAGTAGTACAGATAGTGATATTGCTGCCACTCCCTCTCCAAGCAGCAGCTGCACAACCAGCACGACCGTACCATCTTCTGTCACTGAGGGAAGCATGGATGACTGCATGTGAGCCCCAATGCCACCAGGCTTTGACATGGACACACACCCCGTTTAACAGGAGGAAGACAAGGACTTGGAATCAGAAATGGGCTCTTTGCATCTACATATCCCAGATTCTGAAGACCTGTTGGCAGGAACAGATGAAAGGCAGGCTTCAGGCAGTGATGGAAGGAGCAGCCCTCTTTCCACCCAGAGTACCACCAGTGACAGCAGCAGTCAATTGTCCCAGCAGGGTACAAGCCACACCACCACCCGCACAGCAGTGGCAGGCAGTACCAGAGGGGGCAGTACTTTCCATAAGCTTCACGGCTCTCTCTGGGAGCATTTTGATAACAGCCCGGAAGACTCGAGGCTTGCGGTGTGCAAGAAATGTGGGGTGGTCGTGCGCAGGGGGAATGACCCCAAACACCTCTCTTCAATTGCCTTGCATAGCCACCTCATGCGAAGGCACCCTGGGACTCTGCCTGGGATAGTGTCAGGCCCTGGTTCCTCAGGGAGGAAGAGAGGGGAAGCAGGCATGGGGACAGACTCCAGAGACAGCTCTGCTGAGAGTGGGAAGAGGCAGGCCACTCTGCAGTAAGTGGTGTCGCTGTGTGGGAATTTTGTCAGCCAACAAAATAGGGCCAAGGCACAGGAGACCACCACTCGCATGGTTGGTGAAATGGTGGCCATAAACGGGTTGCCCCTCTTGTTTGTGGAGTCATCAGGCTTCAGGCACCTGATGAAGCACGTCGCATACCTTCAGCAGGTGGGTGATTCCCTCCCTTTATGAGTCCGTCAGGGACATGGTCCGGGCCCTGATGCAGGTGGCCAGTGGAAGGAAGATCCACTTCACTTCCGACCTTTGGACCGGTGGGCACCACGGATACCTCTCTCTGACAGCTCATTGGTGGCAACCCAAGGAGGTCCTTGACACCAGGGCATCCCAAGAACAGCTGCAGGGGGAGCCACAAGGGAGCACCCCAAGAGGGTACAGGGTGGTGCTTCTCCAGGCACAAAGCATGGAGGACAGTGCCAAAGGCATCCACATTGCTGAGGTCCTCAAGATGGCACTGCGAGAGTGCGCACCCGAGGTGGAGGTCAATCGCAGATTCATGGTTACTGACGCTGGCCGTAACATGATCAACACGTTTGATAGGGCAGGGCTACATGGCATTGTGTGTGCAGGACACAAACTGCACATAGTGGTGGGTGATGCCATTGGGCTGGGAGCACCAAAGGACTCCTGGGATGAGGGGACCCTGGAGACCAAGGCCTTGCTGGACAAGTGCAGGAAAATCGTCGGGCACTTCTCACGCAGCGTCAAGGCATCCAGGATGATGCGTGAGAGGCAGGTGGAGACAGGCCGACCAGAGCGCATCCTGATCCAGGACGTGACCACCCGGTGGAACTCCACCTACGAAATGGTCAAGCATCTGGTGGAGCAGAGGCAAGTGGTGGAATACGTATTGTCAACCACCCCCGTCCTGCCTGAGGGAAGGGTGTTGGACATTGGTGCTACTGAGTGGCTCGCCCTCTCCCAGATGGTGGGTATCCTGCAGCCTTTTGTGACCACCCACGTCCTCAGCAACTACAATGCCAGCCTGGGCCACGTACTCCCCCTGGTAAATGCCCTTTGCCAACGCCTAGAGGCCAGTATCCGGGAAGAAGCCGATCTTCTCCCAAAGTGCAGGGCCTTGGCAGACAGGCTGTTGACCAGCGTGGATACCTGCCTTAGCCCACTGAGGAGGGAAAAGGTGTACCAGATGGCATGCCTGTGCGACACTCACGTCAAGGGTTCCCTGGCGGGCAGCGCTGCCGACCTAAACTCCTGGAAGACGGAGCTATGCCGTCAAGTCTGCAGGGCTGCCTCAAATCAGGGCCAGGCATTCCCGAGGGTGCATGGAAGCCAGAGCGATGGAGAAGAGGAATCATCGCAAGGGTCCTCCTCCTCCTCTACTGCAGGAGTGTACACCCAGAGACCAGGTTCCTTACCAGCAGCCAACTACCTGGCCTCTGCCCTAGCCATGGCAGTCTCCTCCTCAGTGGAGGCAAAGGAGGAAGAAGAACCGGACCCCGCTCTGACCATGGTGAGGGAGTACATGGCCGAGCCCCTCCAACCCCTCACCTTGGACCCACTCCACTACCTGGCCAGAAAGGCAGACATCTGGCCTGCTCTTTCGACTCTGGCATTGGACCTCTTGTCCATCCCACCCACCAGTGTCCAGAGTGAGCGTGTTGTCTCCCACATGGGAGATGTCCTGAGGCCACACTGCTCTCATCTGGACCTGGAGACCGTGGAAAGTTTGACTTTCATCCGCTTCAACCTTTCCATGTTGGGATTACCCCAACACTCTAAGACCTAGGCCCACAGTCGTTCTCCAGCGGTTCCTTCCAAACAGGCCTCCCTTGCTCCAACATGCACTACCAGAGCAACACTTATGCCTGCCTGCCTGCAATTATGCCTGCCTCCCAGCTTGGCTTCCTCCCTGCAAGCCCAACTTCCTGCCAGCCTGCCTGCCTGCCTGCCTGCCTGCCTGCCTGCCTACCAGCCTACCTGCCTGCCTGGCCCTGTGCCTACCTGCCTAACTGCCTGCTTACCTGCCTGCCTACCAGCCTACCTGCCTGGCTGGCCCTGTGCCTACCTGCCTAACTGCCTGCTTGCCTGCCTGCCTGCCTTCCTGTCTGTCTGCCTTCCTGCATTCCCACTCAATTTGTAGGGTTCGATTACTGCCCAATTTTTCTAGCCCTTGCCTGGCTCCAAACCAGGGAGGACCACTCAATGTGTCATTTGAAGGGAAACATACTCTATCTGTAGGCCCAATTTTTCTAGTCCTTGCCTGGCTCCGAACCAGGGAGTACCACTCAATGTGTCATTTGAAAGGAATCATACTGTATCTATAGGCCCAATTTTTCTAGCCCTTGCCTGGCTCCAAACCAGGGAGGACCACTCAATGTGTCATTTGAAGGGAATCATACTGTATCTGTAGGCCCAATTTTTCTAGCCCTTGCCTGGCTCCAAACCAGGGAGGACCACTCAATGTGTCATTTGGAAGGGTCTGTGTAGGCCCAATTTTTCTAGCCCTTGCCTGGCTCCGAACCAGGGAGGACCACTCAATGTTTATAATTTTGAACCGGACAAGACTGTTGGGGTTGCAGACGTGCAACTTCCCCTACCCCTACCCCTACCCCTAACCCAATCCAAACAATGCCTGTATGCCTCCCATCCTAACATTCCACCAGTGCAACGCAGTTATGCCTGGCTGTCTGCTCTGTCTATATGACTGCCTGCCCTGCCTGAATGCTTCGCCTGCCTGCCTGCCTTCCACATTTGTTTGCCTGAATGCCTGTAATTCCACTGCATGTATGGATCTAATAAGGGCTACATAATTAGCACAGTTTTTATAGAGCTTCCCTGGTCTTTGTAGCAGCCCAGGAATATTTTTTTCTAGGGTCAGTGTAGGCCCAATATTTCCCCGTTGGCCATGGCTGGTCTGAGTGTAGTACACCCCAATACCTGCCTTCCTCGATGCGTTCCTCCCTTCCCTGGGGTTTTGGAGCCACTCTGCTTACAAAGTGGTCAGGATGCACTTTACCACAACCTACCTCAAAGACTGATTAGCAGGGGCCTAGCTCTCCTTACAGCCTTAAAGAAATAGCCCTGCTCTCCTGCATCCACTCTGTCTCCTGGGTTGATGAAACTCGGTCTCCTGGGGTGGAGAAACTCTGCCTCCAAAGGCAGAAACAATCCTCCCTTCTGGCACGTTGGCTTTGTGCCTTCCCTAGCCTGGGTGGGTACCCTGCAAGCCTTCCTTCCTACCTGTAAGCCAGACTCCCTGCTTCCCTGCCTGCCTGGCTGCCTGCGCGCCCCTCTGCCTACCTGCCTGCCTGTCAGGCTCCCGGGACTCATGGCTTGGATGAGGCCTTCCAGGTGCTTCTCCTTCAGCCTATCAGCGGTTCAGTGCTTCAAGTTGAGCCTGCGAGCCGACATGCACCCTGTCGGCCACTCTCCTTGACTTCCCCAGGCAGCAACCCCAGCTGCCCCCGCCTCTAGGCAGAAAATTACTTGAGGAGACCAACTTTGACAGGCACAGTCATCATCAACTATTTTATTTAGAATTGGGGTACTCTGTCCTCCAACATGGGGGTTTCACTCCCACCGGTTACAGTCCAGGTTGGGAAATCCCTTTGCAGAAGGAAGGGAGATTCCTTCCAACTAGCATTCCAGCTTCCAAAGGCGGAAGAAACAATCCCTCCCTAACATTTGCACTCTGGCTTCCTGGCTTTCCTGGGTGGACTGTGTCTCCACTGGGCAGGCAAAACTCTGGCTTCGTGGCCTCCAAAACTCTGGCCTAGTGGCTTTCCTGGGTGGACTGTGTCTCCACTGGGAAGGCAAAACTCTGGCTTGGTGGCCTCCAAAGTAGGTGTCTGAAAATATCCCTCCCAGTTGTTCCCCGCCGTTCAGGCTTCGTGGCTTTGCTGCATGCTTGCGTAGACTGTGTATGCACAGTGCAGTCAAAACTCTGGCCTTGTGACCTCCAAAGGAGGCCACTGAAACAATCCCTCCCCTACCAAGAAAATTTCCCATGCGCTCTGGCTTCGTGGCTTTGCTGCGTGGACTGCCACGAATCAAGCTCAGCTGCCTGCACCCCAACCGTTAAAGGCAGTAGGTCCAACCCCGCCACCACCTGTCCTTCCTGCTCTCTGAATGGCTGCCTTTGCCAATCAGTTCTTGAAAAACCAGTGTTCACTTTTTTGCTGGCACTCCCCTGTGGGGGGGTCATTTTCTTCCCAGGCAGCCCTTCTTGCATGTAGGGCCCAAATGAAAACAATTACAGGGTTAGGGATAGGGTTAGGGTTAGGGTTAGGCCACTTCCGGCAACAGGGCAGGGAAGCCGGACGGGGCGGAGGGCAGCGGAGTGTCTCTACCCTGGAGATGGGCCTCGAGATGTGCAACCTGGTTGTGGTCAAGGAGAGAGAAGGTCTGCTACTCTGCTTGCTCCATGAGCGAACTGGTCTCCTCGGGATACTCCAGCTGGTGATGCTTCCCCGAGAGAATGAGGGGAAATCATCAGGATGAGTTGGGGGAAGCATCTGAATCTCTGACTGCTGGGCAGTCAAAACTCTGGCTTCGTGGCTTTGCCACGTGCATGCGTGGACTCTGTGTCTCCACTGGGTAGGTGCAAGTGGTCTCCTGGATATGAAAACTGGCCTCCAAAGTAGGTGGCTGAAATAATCCTTCCCTGTTATTCCCTGCCGTTCTGGCTTCTTTGCTGCATGCGTGGACTCTGTGTCTCCACCGGGTTGGTGGAAGTGGTCTCCTGGGTAGTCAAAACTGGCCTCCAAAGTAGGTGGCTGAATCAATCCCTCCCTGTTGTTCCCCGCCGTTCTGGCTTCGTGGCTTTGCTGCGTGCATGCGTGGACTCTGTGTCTCCACTGGGTTGGTGGAACTGCTCTCTTGGGCAGTCAAAACTGGCCTCCAAAGTAGGTGGCTGAAACAATCCCACCCTGTTGTTCCCCACCGTTCTGGCTTCTTGGCTTCTTTGCTGCATGTGTGGACTCTGTGTCTCCACTGGGTTGGTGGAACTGCTCTCCTGAGTAGTCAAAACTGGCCTCCAAAGTAGGGGCTGAAACAATCCCTCCCCGTTGTTCCCCGCCATTCTGGCTTCTTTGCTGTGTGCGTGTACTCTGTGTCTCCACAGGGTTGGTGGAAGTGGTCTGCTGGATATGAAAACTGGCATCCAAAGTAGGTGGCTGAAAGAATCCCTCCCCGTTGTTCCCCGCCGTTCTGGCTTCGTGGCTTTGCCATGTGCATGCGTGGACTCTGTGTCCCCGCTGGGTTGGTGGAACTGATCTCCTGGGTAGTCAAAACTGGCCTCCAAAGTAGGGGCTGAAGGAATCCCTCCCCATTGTTCCCCACCATTCTGGCTTCGTGGCTTTGCCGCGTGCATGCGTGGACTCTGTCTCCACTGAGTTGGTGGAACTGGTCTCCTGGGTAGTCAAAACTGGCCTCCAAATTAGGGGCTGAAGGAATCCCTCCCCGTTGTTCCCCACCGTTCTGGCTTTGTGGCTTTGCCGCATGCATGCATGGACTCTGTCTCCACTGGGTTGGTGGAACTGGTCTCCTGGGTAGTCAAAACTGGCCTCCAAAGTAGGGGCTGAAGGAATCCCTCCCCGTTGTTCCCCACTGTTCTGGCTTCATGGCTTTGCTGTAAGCAGACAAGAGCAGCTGAAGGTGGGCCCACATGTCCGGATCATGCTGAGTGGGAGGGAAGCCTCCGCCCGCGGCCGCCTGAGACAAAGCCAGGACCACTTCCATTCCATGAGCGAACCGGGCTCCTCGGGACAGTCCAACTGGCGATGATTCCCCGATAGATTGAGGGGCACTCATCTGGATAAGTGTGTGTGTGTGGGGGGGAAGCATTTGACTCTCTGACCACTAGTTGACCAGGTTGGCATTTGCTTGGCTTTACAAGGAGTGTCATGGGGAGGGGACATTGAGAGGAGTAGAGTAGACCCTCATCCAGATTTGGGGGAGGAACGGAATCCTGTGTATCCTGCTGCCTTTGAGAGGGGGAGGGGAAATGGGATGGATAAAGGCTTCAAAACAAAACAAAACAAAACAAAATTTTACAGGCAGCCAGACCAAGTAGGGTGGCCAGTTCTGCCCACTTTGTTTGCTTTATTGCATAGGATGCAGTCTTATGCTATGATATATTTATTAAATATATTATTCATCACCCAGTTTAAAGTGTTTTCCACCTGCTCTGGGTCACTGTGGGACGCCCCCATGCTCTGGGAAGTCAAATCGCACTAAATCGCGGTAGAAACAACAAACGATGAACGAAACATCGAACCGAAAAATTTTCAAAAAAATTCGCAACAAACGGAAACGGAACAAAATGGACCCGTTCCGACAAATGAAAAATCAAAACGTCATTTTTTTCTGGTCGTGCCCATCTCTAGTCAACACAGTGGCTACTTTAACCTTGCATGAAACATGCCAACCAGTGGGAATGCCAGAGGATGTTACAGAATGTAGATCATATGTCTCTTGCATACCAATGCTTCTGTGTATTCTCGAAGGCTTTCACGGGCTGGGATCTGATCTTTTGCAGGCTGTAGTTTTCCTTACTGGGAGCTAGGCTTTGTTGATCAGTACAAAAGGTCAATGATCCCCAACAAGCCATAAGCACCAGTGATCACTTCATACAATAGGGCAGCTAACAACACCCATCAACCAAAGAGACAGATCAGCCCTCCCTTATTACAGTGAAACTCTAAATCCCTCCACATCACAATCAATGATTAGCATCTATTCTCCTGAATAGGACAAGTTCCCCCTTTCCCAGACTATATAAAAAACTCCACAATCTCATTTTCTACCTCAGACCATAGACAGAACTCCTAGCTCCCTGAGGTCCTGCCCTCTGAAGATGCGATCCAGAGTCTGGCAAAACATCAGGAAGAAAAACTTCCAGAACATGGCCAAACAGCCTGAAAAACATTAAGAACATAAGAACATAAGAAGAGTCATGCTGGATCAGGCCAACGGCCCATCTAGTCCAGCTTCCTGTATCTCACAGTGGCCCCACCAAATGCCTCTGGGAGCACATGAGACTCGATATCTGTCTCCTGATATCCCTCCGCTCATCTGGCCCTTAAAGTACACTGGTTTTAAGCCTGGATATTATATATCTCCATCATGGTTTGTATCCTGTGATGGACTTTTCCTCCAGGAATCTGTCCAATCCTCTTTTGAAGGCATCCAAGCCAGATGCCATCACCACATCCTATGATATGGGGTCTACAGACTAACCCAACAGCCAATGCTTCTTCTTCTACATCATTATGCATATCTCATTACTTTATTCTTGCACTTTTATTAGGTAAATAAAAACATTCATATATGTTAATGAATGCTTGTATGCTACCATGAAAGGCTCACTACAGTCTCCACTCCAAAATTTGCCTGCAAATTTGTGCTCTATGACTCCCATCAAATATGAGCTTTCTGTAGTGCAGGTTACTGGTTGGAGTCCGGGGTCTCCCAGGACCCCTCCAATCTACCAGGCTTTTTGGGCGAGTCCTGACCTCCAGGTGGGGCGGTCACAAAGTCTGTACCACGCCCAGGCTGGTTGAATACTCTGCAACCCCCCGATAGAAGGCCTTCTCTTTATCCTCCAATCCCGGGGGAGCATTCCAACCTATACTTACTCCCAATGCTGTAATCTCAGGATCTGCAGCGTCAGAAGGTTAGATAGGCTAGAACCAGATTATTTTGTAACACCTCACCAAATTGTTGCCTTTCCCCACTACCGCTGGTGTGACCAACCTAAGAACTGGTTGGTCAACTAATAGACCCAGCCCCCAAGTACCAGTGTGGGACAGGCAAAAACCCCACTCGCCACAGTGTCAATCTTGGGAGCAGGTCAAAAATTCCAATCTGGCTCCATAGGCAACCAGCCAGGCTCACACTAGTACAATAAAAGTTTTGGGTGGGTAGATATGGAATGCTTGCCTCCAAAAGAGGCAAATGTGGGGGAGGAGTTTGTTATATACAGGACTCCTCCCCCTCCCATTCCAGGCAGACACTTCTCACCCGCTCTTGGGATCTCTTCACCCAGCGGGGTAAGGCCTTTTAGAAGGAGCCAACCCTTCTAAAATGTCATATACCCAACTCTCCAGATCCTCCCAGGGTATTCTCCATTGTTTCCCCCCTCTGGGAGGACCGTAAGTCATCCACAAGAGCCTTCTTCATGGTGGCTTCAACCTTGTGGATTCAGCTCCTGAACAAGCTATTGTATACCTGGCTCCTCCCTGAACATGTTCAGGAGGCAACTCAAAACAAGACTATTCAGGGAGGCCTTCCACACTGACCCTGGTTGACTGTATGGCTCTGGTCTTGTCATTATGGGAAATATCACCTCCTGTGCCATTTGGTTTGATGCTTCCAATAGTTTACATTTTTTCTAATTGGTAATTATTTTAATTATGTTTTCTTTATGTTATTTTATTATTTTGAGTAAATTGTCCATAATAGTGCACATACACTAATGGGTAGGTAGGTAGGTAGGTAGGTAAATAAATAAATAAAAATAAATAAATAAATAAATAAATAAATAAATAAAGGTTATACACACACATGAGAATAGATCAGATCTGAACAATAAGATCCCCAAAATGGAAGGAAGTCCATAAATAATGTACAGTATATAGCTTTTAGGAGCATACAATATCCCACTTCAATTGGACCACAGCTTTGAATACTTGAGATGGGCAACCTGCTGCCAAATTATGTTAAGTAGTTCATAAAACATACTTCTGCCTATTTTTTGAGCAAAGACATATTTGCACCTCTTTCAGATCCATAATTTTCTCCCCATATCCTAATTGTCAATGAGACCTGTCTTCCTTATTCTGATAATGACCAAACCAAAGGAGCAAAGAGCAAGAATTATCTCATGTAAAAATGCAAGAGTATCACCGCTGCTGCAAGAGAAGCAAATTACATTGCAAGGGAAAGAGTTGGCTAACTGAGAGGGAACAGCTGCTGGCTAATCCAGGAATTCTTCTCAAGTTTATATTTTAGCAAGAAAAAATATTGGACACTCACCAGGAATGCCTCATATTGTAGGCAAGATTTATGCATTCACAAACAAACATCTGTTCATAATCTTTGAAGTGTTTATGTTTTCCTCTGCACCATTCACAGCTCAGTGGTGTCCAGCCTAATGAAAACCTACCAGCTTCCATTTCTAACTTTTAGTAGTCTAATAAATATCCTCATGTCAGGTTATGTAAACTAATGTTTGACTCACCTTAGAGGAGTCCTACAGAATTTTATAGACCTCCCATGGAAAAATCAAAAGTCTGTTTTTCTCACAGCTAGCATTTGTCCCAATAAAGGGTTATTCCAGAATGAACATAAGAACGTAAGAAGAGTCATGGTGGATGAGGCCAAGGGTCCATCTAGTCCAGCTTCCTATATATCACAGTGCCCCCAACAGATGCCTCTGGGATCTCAGAAGACAACTACATACCTGTATCCTGATACTACTCCCCTGTGTCTGGCATTTTAGGTAACCTCCTTTTAAGTGTGGAGATCCCCCATCATGGCTTGTGTAACCTGAGATGGCCTTTTCTTCTAGAAATCTGTCCAGTCCCCTTTTAAAGGTATCTAGGCCAGATGCCAACACCACATCCTGTGGCAAAGTTTTCCATAGACTAACAACATGCTGGGTAAATAAATATTTTCTTTTGTCTGTTCTCACTCTCCCAACTCTCATTTTGAATGGATGTCCCCTAGTTCCGGTAAGGCACTTTGTCCACTTTATCCATCCACTGCATAATTTTGTGTGACTCAAACATATCCCCCTTCTGCTCCCTTTTTTCTGGATTAAGGAGCCCAAATCGCTGTAGCCTTTTCTTATAAGGAATGTGTCCCAGCCCAGTAATCATTTTAGTCACTCTCTTCTGCATCTTTTCCAGTTCCACTATGTCTTTTTTTGAGATGCGATGACCAGGATTGTGTACAGTTTTGTGTGCAGTTCTGGTCACCATACCTCCAGAAGGATATTATGGAAATGGAAAAAGTGCAGAGGAGGGCAATCTTCACTCTTGAACAACGGCATCTAAGAGGTGACCTGATTGAAGTTCATAAACTGTTTTCCCTGTTGCACAACACTAGAACTAGGGGGCACTCCATGAAACTGTTGGGTGCTAGATCTCAAACAAATAAGAGAAAGTACTTTTTCACCCAGAGCATCACTGGTCTGTGGAACTCCCTGACAGAAGAAGGGGTGACAGCTGTCAGCCTTGACAGCTCTAAGAAATTGTTAGACAAGTTCATGGAGAACAGGGGTATCAATGGATTTCATTTATGGATGCCTAAGGACAATATTCGGATTGGAGAGATAAGCAGGATATCTCTCAATGCCATTTATAGGGAATCGTAAACAGGTGAAGACATCTGTTTGGGATTACCCTGAAGCAAATGGTGAGCCACTGTGTGAGACAGAATGCTGGACTGGATGGGCTGTGGCCTGTTCCAGCAAGGATGTTCTTATGTTCTTATGACTACAGCCTTTGGCACCAATGAGAAAAGTAAACAAACAAACAAACAAACAAACAAACAAACAAAGTTTCACAGTACCTGTTTATCTCTGCACTGGACCCAGAACAGGAAGTCCCAATTCCCATATTTTTACTGTTTTGTAGGTAACCTATTTCTGACCCACCAAAATCTGGATGACCCTCCTGGCCAAAAGCCACCTTTTGTATCAGGCATCCATTGTTGTAATGGTCTCCAAATTGTCTCTTTCCTCCAATATGGGTCCTGAATTCTGGCTGGGAAATGGTAATCCAAGGTGGTTGCCTAAAATATAATGGGTGAACAGTTGCTGCCAGCTAAGGGGTCTCCTGGCACCCCATGTCCACAAAGCTACAATACCATCAGTGTCCAATGCAGAAGAGCTCACAACTGGCTGTGAGATCACTACCATATCCTGCGCCCCATTGGTTGAGCTAACCACCTCTGCCACTGATTCCATGATTACGTCCTGACCACTGGCTGCCATCTGTAGTGTTGGAATTGGCTGAATAATCTAAATTTGGATGTCATCTGCTGCATCTTAATCTAAATTGTAACACCCGTGGTTTTCACCTCGACTGCTGGCTTGCGTTGTGTTTTAATGTTGAGTAGAAATATCAATCTGGTATAATTTGACATGTCTCCATACTTATGGAAAGGAAATTACTTAATCCCAGTTTGGCTCTAGAGTCCTACTCTTAAACAAGCATTGATTATACAGATTACAAGACTGAGTAATAATATGAAGGAAAACTTCATTCAAAACAATAATGCTGAATCCAGATTTAGTCCTAACTACTGTTCCAACTAAATCAGTGAATATAAAATCAGTCATTACCTGCATTGATTTAAAGGAATTTTACACTAAATACCACAAAATCTAAATCCATCCAAAAGAGTTGGAAGGGACCATTAATTTCCTAGTCTAATAGGAGAATTCAGGAGAGAATAACTCAATCTGACATATAAGAACATAAGAACATAAGAACATAAGAAGAGCCATGCTGGATCAGGCCAAAGGCCCATCTAGTCCAGCTTCCTGTGTCTCAGAGCGGCCCCACCAGATGTGTTTGGGAGCGCATGAGACTAGATATCTGTCTCCTCATACCACTTCCCTGCATCTGGCCCTTGAAGTACCCTGGTTTCTCCATCATGGTTTGTAACCTGTGATGGAGTTTTCCTCCAGGAATCTGTCCAATCCCCTTTTGAAGGCATCCAGGCCAGATGCCATCACCACATCCTGTGGCAGGGAGTTCCATAGACTTACAACGTGCTGGGTGAAAAATATTTTCTTTTGTCAGTTCTTACTCTCCCAGCCTTCAATTTGAGTGTATGTCCCCTAGTTCTGGTATTTTGGGAGAGAGAGAAGAGCTTCCCTCTATCCACTTTACTCATACCCTGCATTATTTTGTATGTCTCAATCATATCCCCCCTCAAGCGCCTTTTTCCAGACTAAAGAGGCCCAAATGTTTTAGCCTTTCTTCATAAGGGAGGTGCCCCAGCCCAGTAATCATTTTAGTCGCTCTCTTCTGCACCTTTTCCAGTTCCACTATGTCTTTCTTGAGATGCGGTGACCAGAATTGTACACAATACTCCAGGTGTGTTTTGTATAATGGCATTATAATGTTGGCTGTTTTATTTTCAATCCCCTTTTTGATAATCCCTATCATGGAATTGGCCTTCTTCACCGCTGCCACACATTGGGGAGACACCTTCATGGAGCTGTCCACCAACACACCAAGATCTCTTTCCTGATCCATCACGGATAACTCAGAGCCCATGAGTTGATAGATGAAGTTTGGATTTTTTGCCCCAATATGCATTACTTTACATTTGGTTACATTAAAACGCATTTGCCATTTCTCAGCCCATTCCCCCAGTTTGGAGAGATCCTTCTGGAGCTCTTCACAATCTTCTCTGGTTTTTACCACACAGAAAAGTTTTGTGTCATCTGCAAACTTGGCCACCTCACTGTTTATCCCTGTCTCCAGGTCATTTATGAACAGATTGAAAAGCACCGGTCCCAGGACAGAGCCCTGGGGCACACCGCTTTTCACTTCTCTCCATTGTGAAAATTTCCCATTGACACCTACTCTTTGTTTCCGGGATCTCAACCAGTTCTCAATCCATAAGAGGACCGGTCCTCTTATCCCCTGACTGTGCAATTTTCTCAGCAGCCTTTGGTGAGGGACTGTGTCAAAAGCCTTTTGAAAATCCAGATAGACTATATCCACCAGTTCACCCAAATCCACGTGCCTGTTGACCTTTTCAAAAAATTCTAAAAGGTTTGTCAGACAAGATTTACCCTTACAGAAGCCATGCTGATTTTCTTTCAGCAAGGTTTGTTCTTTTATGTGTTTTAAGATTTTCTCTTGGATGAGGCTTTCCACCATCTTCCCTGGGACAGATGTAAGGCTAACTGGCCTGTAGTTTCCTGGGTCCCACCTCCTTCCTTTTTTAAAAATTGGTGTGACATCTGCCATCCTCCAGTCCTCTGGCACTGTGGCAGTTTTAAGAGACAAGTTGCATATAACCATTAAGAGATCTGCAATTTCAATTCTCAGTTCCCTAATAACCCTTGGGTGGATGCCATCTGGGCCCGGTGACTTGTTAATCCTCAATTTATCAATTAGTCCTAAAACCTCCTCTCTTTTAACCTGTATTTGATTTAATTCTTTAGTCAAGAGGGGCGGCTCAGGCAGAGGAATCCGCTCAAGGTCCTCTGTCGTGAAGACAGACGCAAGTCATTCAATTTCTCTGCAATGTCCAAGTCCTCCTTAACCTCCCCTTTTCCTCCCTCACCATCCAGAGGGCCAACTGGTTCTCTGTCAGGTTTTCTACTTCTAACATATTTAAAGAAGCTTTTATTATTACCCTTTATATTGCTAGCCATGCGTTCCTCAAAGTCTTTCTTTGCCTCCCTTATCATCTTCTTACATTTCTTTTGCCAGAGTTTGTGTTCCTTTTTATTTTCCTCATTTGGGGAGGATTTCCATTTACAGAAAGACCTCTCCTTGTGCTTTAGATCCTCTCTAACTCCACTCGTTAACCATGCCGGTGTCCTCTTGGACTTAAATGAGGTCTTCTTTCTTTGTGGTATGCACTTGTGCTGGGCCTCTATTATTGTTGTTTTAAACAGGCTCCATGCACTCTGAAGAGATTGGATTCTTCTAACTTTCCCCTTCAATTTCTTTCTAACTAGTTTCCTCATCTGAGGGAAGTTTGCCCTTCGAAAATCAAGGGTTTTTATGTCTGATTTGGTTGACACTCTTCCTCCAACATGCATGGCAAAGGAAATTGCAGCATGGTCACTGTTCCCCAGAGGCTCAGTGACATTCACATCCCTGACCAGGTCCTGAGTATCACACAGAATTAGATCCAGAGTTGCCTGTTCTCGGGTGGGCTCCATGACAAGTTGCTCTAAGGCACAGTCATTCAGCAAGTCGAGAAACCCGGTTTCTCTTTCTTGCCCGGAGCTCACATTGTCCCAGTCAGTGTGGGGATAATTGAAGTCCCCCATGATTATTATCCTGTCCCTCTTAGCAACCTCCATGATTTCTCTCCTCATTTCAAGGTCCCCCTCAAGTTTTTGATCTGGTGGACGATAGAATACTCCAACTATCACATCACTCCTGGGACCTGGTAGTTTAACCCACAGTGATTCTATGGTGGAGTCAGACCCTCTGTCCATCTCCATTCTGCTGGATTTTACCCCTTCTTTGACATAGATGGCCACTCCTCCTCCAACCCGCCCCTCTCTATCCCTTCTATAGAGTTTATAGCCTGGGACCACTCTCACCCAACCTGTGATGGAAAAGTCCACAAAGTTACAAACCATGATGGAGATGTATAATCTCCAGGCTTAAAACCAGGGTACTTCATGGACCAGATGCAGGGGAGTGGCATCAGGAAAAAGATATCTAGTTTTGTCCACTCCCAGATGCATCTGGTGGGGCCACTGTGAAATACAGGAAGCTGGACTAGATGGGCTTTTGGCCTGATCCATTATGGCTCTTCTTATACCTTCTCCACTAACCCAAAGCTACTTTTCCTTGCCTGGATTAAAATTCATTTTGTTTACTCATCCTGTCTGTTATTGACTTAAGATACTGACTTAGAACTAGAGAAAACTAAAAGACTGATACTGCTGATTGGGACATGAATGTAAATCTGGCCTCCACATTTTTCCCATCAAATTTTTTATGGTAAAAGACCACTGAAGCTTTAAGGAACATTTTCAAACAGATTGTACCAGGCACAGTTACTCACTAGGAGTGAAGAAACACAATTAGACATAAGATACGTCCAGAACAAAACGTCAACCCAAATAAAAGTAATCTGTATGAACAATGTTAGCATGTCAACATGAAACCAAAAGTATCAATGTTTATTACAAACATTGAATCCTCCTGGAGGTGGAGATTCCTTACTATTATTTGAACTAAATGAGGAATATTTCAGGTTTAAGCCACTTACATAAAAAGTATAGAAAGCTGAGGTGCTTTCCAGTGTATCAGTTAAAAATATTCTGGTTACCTAAGTGCTGTATTAGTGAATAAGATGTGCATAAGCATTAGGTAGGAAATGATCTGTTTCTGCCATTGTAAAATACATTGCAACAGAATTCTCTGTGCTTCAAATGCACGCTCCGCGGGTGGCTTGTCCGCCCGCGGAGCCGATTTGCCCCTTGCGAGAATGGCAAGGGGCGAGACAGGAGCTAGGAGTCCTGAGAGGGAGGGGGGAGGAGCGCCCTAGACAGGGCAGCTCCTCCCCCCAAACACCAGTCAGTCTTCTTCCGGCGTTCAGGGAAGGAAGACCCCCGAACGCCGGCTGCACAGAGGGCGCCACGTGGCGGGCGCCATCTCGAGGGCCGCATAGGCGGCCGACCCCGCAGCGCGGGCTCTGCTCTCCAGTCGGGCCTAGCCGGAGCAGTTGGCCTGGCCCAGATTGGCAGGAGCGGAGCCCAGCGGAGGACTCTTCAGCGGGGCCCAGCCAGCGCCCTACAGACCCGCTGCTGCTGCGCTACCGCGCGGCACAGCTGACAGTCGGGGGAGCTTGGCTGCGCTCCCGCGGCTTTGTTTCAAGCGCGCCGCGGCCCCTAAAGTGCCGGGGCCGTGGCGGCGACCGGCCCCAGCCTCTGCTGCTGCGCTACCGCGCAGAACAGCTGGTGGTCGGGGGAGCTTGGCCGCGCCTCGGCCCCTGGGGTGCCGGGGCTGCGGCGGTAACCGGCTCCCGGCCTCTGCTGCTGCGCTACTGCGCAGAGCAGCTGAGGGGCGGGGGAGCCTGGCCGCACTTTCACGGCTCCGTTATGGCCGTGTCTCGGCCCTTTGGTGATCGGGCGCCTCGGCGGGCGCCGGGCGGAGAGGACGCCTCGGCGGCGAACCCGGCGCGGCGCGGTGGCACTCCCCGGCCTGGCAAAAGCAGCAGCGCCGCGGAGAGGGACGGTGCAGCCGGACTACCTCGCCGTGGCCCGGCAGCGGATGGGGGGAGCGGCAGCGGCCCTCCCCCCCCAGAGTGAGCAAGGCCGACCGGCGAGCCACCCCCCCACCTTTATTTGCTCAGCCCCCCCCCAGAGCGAGCGGGGCTGCAGAACTAGGCAGCACGGCGGTAGAGCCAGCCAGGCGCCCGCTCCTTCCATGGGCGCCAGTGATGGGGGGGAGTCCACTGGGCCAAGCTGGGGGGGACGCAATCGAGCCACGCTGGGGGAAGGGAAACGCCAGACCAGCCTGGCGGGCGGGCCCCTCATCCCTCCTCCGAGCCACTGCAGGCGGCGCCACGTGGGCGCAAGTGAGGATCCAGGCTATGACTAGGCCCCAGCCAGGAGGCCTTTGGGAGCGGGTTGCCCGGGACCGATTGCCCAGGCGGGGAGGTTTCGGCTACTGGGCAGAAGGTTTCATCGGAGCCTCCGGGCCCCGGCCAACGGCTGGCCTACCCACGTCCCTGGGCTGGGCCTGAACAGGCATCCCAGGCAGGGGTGGGCCCACCAGGGGAGGTATAAGGGAAATCCTGTCGCTCTTGGGGGTGGGTGAGTTGGGCGGTACCCCCCGTCTGTAGGCCCAAACTGAGGCAGCTGGGGGGCGGGCGGGCTCTGGGCCTTGGGGCAGCTTGCACCCCGCTACTCATCCCCTCGGCGGGGGCTGGTTTGGCTGAGCCACCAGGGCCAAGCCAGCCTCAGCCGTGAGGGCCCATAGGCAAGGGACATAGGAAGAGCCCTGCGGAACACAGTGGCCCCACCAGAGGCGTTTGGGGAGCACATGAGTCTGGATCGCGGTCTCCTAATCACACTACCCGGCACCGGGCCCTCGAAGTCCACGGGTTTTAAGCCTGGAGAAAACACATCCCCATTGTGGACTGTAACCTGGGAGAGTCTTTTCCACCAGCCCGGCTGCGGTCAACATACCCGGTGGCAGGGAGTTCTGCAGACTAACGACCACTGAGACACATCTCCATCATGGATAGTAACCTGGGAGACTTTTCCCCCAGCACGGATGCAATCACCGCATCCTGTGGCAGGGAGTTTCACGGACTAATAATACGCTGAGTAAAAAGTATTTTCTTACCAGAAGGCATTCAATTACAAAAGCAAAGTGTGCATCTTATATCACCCATAGTATGAACATCAGAAGAGCAGTGCCTGATCGGGCCGAAGGCTCATCCAGTCCAGCTACCTGTATCTCACAAGTGGCCCCCAGATGCCTATGGGAGCGCATGAGACTAGATACCTGTCTCCTGATACCTCTCCCCTGCATCTGGCCCTTGGAGTACCCTGGTTTCTCCACCATAGTTTGCAGTACCCTGGTTTGCAGTGCCCCGGTTCTCCATCAAGGGAGCGTGGATAGCAGTGAGGCAGCCCCCATAGCAGGCCCAGCCCTCCGCAGGGGCTGCAAGCGAAGAGTGATGCCCCCTCGTTACACAGGGAGGCTAGCCTAGAGCATGGGAGGCGCCAAAGCAGGTGGTGGGCATGGGAACCCAGCCAGGCCCAACTCTCAGAATGGGGGTGCGTCCCACAGGGGCACGTCAGTGGGAACAGTGGGAGGCCTTGATTCACAATACGTTGTCTCGTTTTATAGTGCCCGAGCAGAGGGAAGCAGCCGGCCGCGGGATACAGCGAAGCCTCAGCCGAGACCGGCCCCCGCAGCCGGCAACGGAGACCACAGGATGCAATGAGTTGGCGTGCACACCCAAAAACTGCGCCCACTATCGTTGGCCTTGGCCGGGGGGTGGTTTCCGGGCGGGGGTGGCTGCCCCGGTGCAGGGAGCAGCCCAGGGGGCGCCTGTCAGCTACCAGCGACCAGGCTGCCTGGAGGCCGATCCCATCGTGGATGCCCGGATAGTGCCCCCACAGGTGGGGTGGAGACCAGTCCAACTAAACACCTTCCAGGGGGCGGGCCAGGTCAGCGCCAACCAACTCCGCCAGGATTCCCCCCCCCCCAATGGGGGCACCCGGCCTGTTGCCGGGCTGGTCGGTGATCGGCTGTATGGCTGGAGGAATGGCACCGTGGCCGGGAAGGATGCAGCCCCGGGCTCCCCCGGGGTGGCAGTGGCCGCCAGGCCATGGGGCGACTGCGCCTCCCCATTTGGGCATCATTTGGCTAAGCCCACTAGGGAGAAAAGCTAGCGGGGGAAATTCATAGACGTCCCCAACTTACGCGATGGGGAGCTGGATATCAAGGACTTGGACGGGGAAGATCCACAAGGCAGGGAGCGCAGGCGCAGGAGATAACCGATCGCTCCTGGGCAATATAGCTGCCAGAATACCTGAATTGTATGTCTTTCACCTCGCAGGCCCACCCATGGGGGGGCAGGCGATGCTTAGGTATCTCGATATTATATACGGGCTGGCGAGGTTTGTCCTGGCCATACCTGGCTTTTGTACGACAAGGAGTTTCGTCGTATGGTGGCCCTGGACCCCTACATCGTGGCAAGGGGCCGCTGCCACCCAATTGTGGCAGTTCAAGACCCCAGTTAGGCCAATACGGGGGGAAGGGTACAACAGTAGCCACACCTTAAGGACGAGGCCGGCCAACACACCCGCCCATGCTGCAGGCCGGCCGGGTTAGGCCCCACTGGTCTGCTGGGGTTGCAATGGCCAGGGAGGCTACGACAGGAAACCCTGCCACGTTACACATGAATGTTTCATTCGCGGTGCACATCACCCGGCGACCGGTCGCAGCAGAGCCCCCCCCCAGCAAGGACGGCCACGGAGGGGGGAGGGCCCCAAAGTGGGAGGTACGGGGACCCCCCCTGGCAAAGGGACCCAGCCCGATTAGGCGGGAGGTGTAGCGGTGATGGGCTGCGGCATACCCCGTTACAGTGGCAGCACAATTTCTGGGGCAAGATTTTTGAGTCGGGGTCCCGCATTCCGTTAAGGAGGCTCACATACCATGGTTAGCAAACAAACTGCAACCATGGATATGGCGGTAGGGGGGGGTGGAGGACAGCATCCCCAAGGAAGTCCGGGGGGGCCATGTCCGTGGCCCCTTCTGGGAGCCACCAGCACCATATCGGCGGGTGTCCCCGATTGGCTTAGTAACGAAGCTAGCTTCAGGGGAGTTCAGGGTACCCCATCACCCCCCCCATCCCAGGGGGGTATCCGTCCAGGCCGGGATATTGCAGGAGCGTCTCATGGTCAGGGGCACGTCCTTTGATGGGGTCAAGCGCATGGTGCGCACCCGCGGTGGGGCGGTGGGGACAGTGAAATGAGATGTTAAGTCCGCCTTCCGCCCCCTACCCGTTCCCTGGAAGACTCCGAGCGGCTAGGGTCCCCATTCCGGGGCCGATTCTACGTGGATGGGGTCCTCCCATGGGATGTTTGGCAGCCTGTGCCAGTTCATGACCTACCGGGATGCTCACCTGTCCTGCGGACCCAACGGCTCTGGTAGGGACAGAGCCCCGTTAGATCAGCTCCGCTCACCGGCCCGCGAGCCGGGGCCTCTCATTAGTCGAGGAAAAGACTGAAGGGCTCAGTCGGGTGCTCACCTGCCCGGGCGTAGAGAGTGACATCGGGGCCCAGGCGCGCGGGTCCCTGCTGCCATGTTGCCGCCCCTGGGGCGCGGCACAGCGGCGCTTAGGGGGGAGTACACTGCCTTTGGGGACGCCCAGGGCCTCGACTAACATTCCCCCCTGCCCACGGGGCACTTTCAGCGTTTTTGGGTCCACCGGCATCCAGGGGCTGGCCCCAAGCTCCTGGAGGGGGTAGTGGGCCGCTGACAGCGGCAGCCGTGGGCCATGATCTGTCCCCATTGGCCAACTGGGAGGTGGGCCTCTCAATATTAGACGGATGTGTGCGGCCGTTGCCGGCACTTTAACGTGTTATTTTGTTTCCCCAGGATCGGGAAGCTGCCCATGGCGGGCGACAAATAGTTTGGTGGGTCACAGCTACGTGTACCAGGCCGGGAACGGCACACGTAGGACAAACGGGCAACCATGGAGTGGTGGGGAACGAGAGGAGCGGGGTGGCTGGAGTGCCCCGGAGTAGCTACGGCTGCGGCGGGGGGGCATCTCGACAGACATTCCCTTGACTCGCTTGGGGGGAAAGGATTTGACCAGATAAACTGGCAAGTTCCTAATTCTCAAAGTTGGGCGACCTGGTGTCTGAGAAGGCCTGGTTCACGGCCTGCAGGGTGCCCTGGTTAATGACGATTCCACGCCAGATGGCAAGAGCAAACTGTGACCCACACAAAAAGGAGCCACCCCTGGGAAGGGGTGAACCGGGCGGTCTGCCGGGATTGTGGGGCAGTGATCGGCCACCCCGAGATCAATGGACACAGGGTGGAGCCATGCAGGCCGGACGGTGTACACCTGACGGACAGGGGCACCGAGGGGTTCCTGCTGGAGTGGAGGAGGGGCCTGGCTATGGAAGTGGCTGTTTGGGTGACCGGGGCCATAGCAAGGCTAGGCCCTCAGCAGTGGCGGCTAAAAGCTGATGGAGGGCAGCGGTGAGCATAAAATTAACAGCTGGACACAAACCTCCTCATCCACAGCACTGCGGGCCAGGAGGTCTCGGTGCTGGGGTGGGGGAGAGGAAACGCCTCCCTGCCCTGGGAATCTCCCAGATGGGTGACAGAAGGGGCACGGAGGATTAAATAAATCGACTGGCCTGGTGGGTGCTGTCGGACGACTGCACCACCTGGGGGTTCGGGGCTCGCCCGATGCTGCCAACTGGTGCCTTGGAGTTGACAGGTTTGGGGCATTTCCACACTGGTCACACTATGGCGGCTAAAAGCTGATGGAGGGCAGCGGTGAGCATAAAATTAACAGCTGGACACAAACCTCAGGTACGGGCCAGGAGGTCTCGGTGCTGGGGTGGGGGAGAGGAAACGCCTCCCTGCCCTGGGAATCTCCCAGATGGGTGACAGAAGGGGCACGGAGGATTAAATAAATCGACTGGCCTGGTGGGTGCTGTCGGACGACTGCACCACCTGGGGGTTTGGGGCTCGCCCGATGCTGCCCGGTTGGAGGGGTCCCGGGAGACCCCGGGGTTCCAACCAAGTTAGGGATGCCTGGCCCCTCCTGTTGTTGTTGATGATGTTTGGTTATATGTGTTAATAAAGTGTGGCCCATTTACCCCCAACACACTGTCTCGCCTGGTCATTTCGAGTGGGGGGGCAATGTGTATTTCCCAATGTGAGAAGCTTTGTAAATCACCAAAATGAATCCTCAAAATGTGTTTTCTCTTTGCAAATGCACTTGTCCGTTTCTACTTGTCCAATTTTAAACTAACCAGAGTTCTTCATAACGTCCATGCTGGGGCACCTGCAATTTTAAGCTATGGCTAACGAGCCAGAATCAGACAATGATTTCAGATTTTCACTTCTAGTCAGATCATAGTTAAAAGATGTTACAGAACTTAGCTTAAAACAAGCTTCTACTCTTGCTTACTACTAATGAAAGACAAGGACTGGACAAAGAGAAGCATGCAAGCCTAAATCATTATTCAAGTTTGAATATGTGAGGAGGAGAAGGGATACACAGTACAGTGGTCCCCTGCCATTTTGTGGTTTATATACTGCGGTCCCACTATATTGCGGGAACACATTGTATTAAAAAAGGCCCCCTAGGTTAAGGGGGGGAAAGGCCTCTTTCAAGCCTCCCATACTTACCCCCAAGCTGGCACTGTACCGAATGGGCCTGCGAGGGCCTTCCCAGGCCTTCTGGAGACCCCAAAAGGGCCTCCCTGCGAACCAGAAGTGACTTCCGGATTGCCGAAAATCATTTCTGAGGGCTCCAGTAAGTACAAGAGCCCCCAGCTAGGCACCCCAGGGCCAACCTGACCTGCATCCACATATTGTGGATTTTCAATTATCGTGGGTTGGGTAGGGTCCCTAACCCCTGCAATAGACGGGGGATCACTGTACTCTCCTTTCTCCTTGTTCTTTGAGCATGGAATATGAGAAGCTGAAAAGGAGAATCTCCTCTGTACGGTGAGTTTCTCCACACGATAGGCAATCCCAATTTGTTTTATGGTCTTGGATCATGGGGAGAACTTCCATGTGTAAGCAGATCATATCTTCTTTATAATGTCACTCTCTGCAATTGAAGGACAACTGGGTGGGGGAAGGCTAGTACTTGCCACTTTCTCACTTAGAATCATAGAATCATAGAATCATAGAATTGGAAGAGACCTCAAGGGCCATCCAGTCCAACCCCCTGCCATGCAGGAACCCCCATCACAGTATTTCCGACAGGTGGCCATCCAGCCTCTGCTTAAAAAAACCTCCAAAGAAAGAGACTCCACCACCCATTGTGGCAGCATATTCCACTGCCAAACAGCTCTAACCATGAGGAAGTTTTTCCTAATGTTCAAATGGAATCACTTGTCTGCTTTAAAAAAATTAAACAGGGCTAAAGTCTTCTAAAGCTGCCTAGATGCCCTAAGCACATCCAATCTCACCTGATTTCAGAACCTAAGTAGGGTCGATCCTGATTAGTACTTGGATGGGAGACCACCAGGGAATACCAGGTGCTGTAGGCGCCTGGAGTAGGAACTGGCAAACCACTCCAGTATTCCTGCCAAGAAAACTCCATGGACATGGGGTCATGAAGAGTCAGTCACGACTGTAATGACACAACACACCCACCCACCCACCCACCCACACACACACACACACCTTCTATAGCTCTGTATACTTGGAGACAGTGCTTTCCTATTAGGTCTAGATGAATGCATTATGGATGTCATCAGTGATATTGTCATCATTGAAGAAGCAGCCTTTGGACATTTCATAGGCAGCAGTATGTGTGGGTATGTGTATGCATACATGCACATGTAGGTGTGCACGTGCAATAAGATGTTACTATTATTAAAGGAGAACCACATTTTTCCAGCTCAGTCCAAAAAGCATATAGGAAAGCCTTTTGTGATAAACGGTAACAACAGCAGTGGAGAGGTCCTGGGGCATGAGGCACCATATGCCTCCCCGACACTTCTCTTCTGAATTTGGGGGCTCCATGACCTTTTGCCCTTTGATGGTGCTGTTTGAATGATGCTATGTCTCCAGAGCTGTAAACATCACTTTTAGTTACACTTATTGAACCAACCTGTCTCCAACGCGTAGTTGTTCTTATTGTCACAATCTTCTACTTAACCACACTGAGGTCCACTTAGGATAAACATTTTGAAGATTTCTCCCATTTTGAGAACTGAGCCAAAAAGATTTCTCCACTTCTGTGTCCTGACGGTACTGTGAAATTTGGGACACTTCCACTTTGGATGTACAGTAACTTGCCCTTTTTTCCAAAGAGGGAAACAAAGACAGAGAGAAAAAGAGTAGTACAAACATCTTCACAAGAAGATTGTTCCTAAGCAATGTTGCCTCCGTATGTGTTGATGATGTGGTATTTTTCTAATCTTTTTTTAAATTTAGGGGTAGGTTGTTACTGTAAATACTGGCAGACAGAAATAATGAATAATACATGCATACTTACATGGATATTTGTCCATTTCTACTCAGGCTTAACAAAAACTGACAAGAATGTCACATTTCATCAAGCCATGTCAGATTGTACCAGGAGACAAGAGCAAATACTAAATGATTAAGTTCACAGTGACATGAGTGTGTGTGTGTAAAAAAACAACCCCACAATGATACATTGCAAACATTTGTAAGGGAATGAAAGCTATCTAAAATTTTAAGAGAATGAAACTACCTGTAAATAACATTTCCCCACATACCCCAATTCCACATGAATAATGCATTGTAGAAATTGTAGATGAAAAGGCTGATTCATGAATATCAGGAACAAGGACCCTCTTGTTTGGTTCAACACAAATAGAACACCCAAAGGTTGATCTTGAGTGCAGGGTTCCCTGTTTTTAGCATCATCATTTTTTATCCCACCTTCCAGGATATGTGTGCTGGTTGTTTAGCTTAGTGAGTTAGGTATCTGCAGAGCCAGAGTTTGGGAGTTCAAGTCTCCATGGGACCTCCCAGGAAACAGCCACTTTGAGCAGTCATAGCCAAGCTGCACAATCCCAGGGTACATCTCCATAAAAATAGTAAACCACTTTTGAGCACTCTGTACTTAGAGAACCCTGGAGACAGCTGCAATTAATTTGGGATCAACGGCATGAAGTTGTCATTATTTCTAGAATATCTACCCCTCCAAAGTACCTTATAAAGTATTCTGTAAAATATTTATTTATTTATTTATATTTTATTTTAGAGTAAATTTACCCCGCCTTTCTCCTTGGAAAAGGACCCAAGGCGGCTTACAGTAATGAGGGATAATATACAGTCCAGTACAATTAAGACATGTTTGAGTATTTGAGAACAAGGAATTGAGGGACATCTTACAGCATTAATAGACAACATTACGTTAAAGCAACATGGTTATAAGTAGTCATAAACACAAAGTCTATGGCCAAAGTCTAGTCCGTGGCTGCGAACCCGACCACACCCCCTTTACCGTGTGCGGGTGAGTGGTTCCCCCTGTGTCTTTTCACTTCGCATCTCGTGTGTGTGTGTGTTTTGGCTTTTATTTCAAGTTTTTTTAAAAATATTCAAACAGGGATATTGATGCATCGTATCATTTCATCGTGTGTTACTTCGCTCGCTCGAGTAGGCGTGTGAGGAGCCGCTGTTGCCCGGCCAGAGCAGGGCACCCGGGGCAGGCAGCATGCAAGCGGCGGAGGGCGGGCGGCTGTGTCATGCGGGGCTCCCCCGAGTAGCGGTGGCGGCGGCGGGGAGGCTGCCAATGATGCCAGGAAACAGTTGAAATCAGTAGAGCCATTGCAACTGACAGTCCAGCATCAGTGCATCGATACGCCATCGGTAGGTATTTTTTAAAGGACGGATGGGAAATAAGGAACGTTGAAAAGTGGCATGCGAATGCGAAGGGAGCACGTGAGGTTGTGTGAGTACTGAGAAACAGGGGCGGGAGCGAAGCGAGAACACGTGACCGCCATGTCCAAGTGGCCTATGTGTGTGTGTGTGTGTGTGTGTGTGTTGTGTCATTACAGTCGTGACCAACTCTATGTGACTCCATGTCCATGGGAGTTTTCTTGGCAGGAGTACTGGAGTGGCTTGCCAGTTCCTACACCAGGCGCCTACAGCACCTGGTATTCCCTGTTGGTCGCCCATCCAAGTACTAACCAGGGCTGACCCTGCTTAGCTTCTGAAATCAAGTGAGATCGGATCTTCTTAGGGCATCTAGGCAGCTATGTGAACCCATAGATTCATATAAAATACATGTGGCCTAGCCTCTAGTTGGAGGGAGTTCCATAGCCTGGGTGCAGCAGTTGAGAAGGCCCTTTCATGGGTTCCCATTTAAATCTAAAATTGAGGCCATCCGGATCAATCTGGACTCCGGTTCCGTACTTGGTCCCCAAATATCCCTTGCGCCGCACCCCTCCAGTCTCCTTGGTTCGTTGAGTTTGGGCCTGTGACTCCTGATGAGGCCTCCAGGGCGCTGGCTCATTGCCAACCAGCAGTTTTTCCATTCAACCCTTGCCCTTCCTGGCTAATAAAGTCTGCCGGGGGAAGCAAGCCGGAATGGGCCGCGATTATAGTGGCTGCTTCCTTCAGGGCCCGATCGCCTGAAGGACACCGTGATCCGGCCCATTCTTAAAAGCCAATGTCCCCTTTATGGGCAAGGTGATCAAGTGGGTCGCCACGATTAAGCTCCAGTCATACCTGGAGGAGGATCAGGTCCTGGATCCATTCCAGTCTGGTTTTAGGCTGCTGCACGGGACAGAAACAGCTCTGGTCGTGTTGCATGATGACCTATTGAGGGGGGCCAACAGGGGTTTCTCTACCCTGCTGGTCCTCCTTGATCTGTCAGTGGCCTTTGATACAGTCGACCACAGTATCCTTCTGGGCCGGCTGTCTGAGGTGGGTATTGGTGGTCCCGCCTTGTGCTGGCTCTGGTCCTTTCTCGGCGGCCATGCCCAGAGAGTAGAGGTGGGGGGTTTTGTCGGCCCCATGGACACTCTCTTGTGGGGTGCCCCAGGGGTCGGTGATATCCTCTATTCTCTTTAACATCTATATGAGGCCGCTGGCTGAGGTCATTCAGAGTTTTGGAGTCTGCTGTCATCAGTACGCTCATGACACACAGCTCTATCTCTCCTTTTCCACCTCTGCAACGGAGGCTGTGGATGCCCTTAACAGCTGCCTGGACACAGTCGTGGAGTGGACCAGGACTAACAGGCTCAGGCTCAACCCCAGGAAGACGGAGGTCCTATTCTTTGGGGGTCCCGGGGGGGGCTACAGTGGCCCTCTCCCCAGTCTGGAGGGATTGACACTTTGGCTGGCAGATCAAATGAGGAGCCTGGGCATTGTCCTGGACCCAGCTTTGTCCCTGGAAGCCCAGGTGGCAGCGGTGTCCAGGGCAGCCTTTTATCAGCTTAGGTTAATCGCCCAGATTCGCCCATACCTTGACGTGGACTCCCTCAGGACGGTGGTGCAGGCGTTGGTGATCTTGCGGATCAACTACTGTAACACCCTCTACATGGGGTTGCCCTTGACCCTTATCCGGCAACTGCAGCGGGTACAGAATGCGGCAGCCAGGCTTGTGGTAGGTGCGAGCAGATATGCCCGCATCACCCCCATCCTGGCCTGCCTGCATTGGTTGCTCGTTGCTTCCCGGGTAAGGTTCAAGGTCATGGTTTTGGTTTACAAAACCCTCCATGGCTTGGGACCTATTTATCTGGTGGAGCAGATCTCCCAGAGACCAATCTCGTCCCGGCCAACCAGAGATTCATCTTCCCTTTCTCTTAGAGTGCCAACACTGAGAGAAGCCCATAGGGCTTCGACCAGGAATCGGGACTTTTTGGTGGTCAGCCCAGCCTCTTGGAATAAGCTGCCGGTTGAGATCAGGCAGGTGGAGACGCTCCCAGCCTTTAGAAGGGCCTTAAAGGGCTTTCAGGCAATGCTTTGGGGCCCTCTGAGCACACTGTAATGGGTTTTTTTAGTTTTTTTTTTAAACTGCGGGCATCAGTTTTTTTGCTGGATCCTGTTATTTATCTTATTATTTTTCTTTTAGTATTTTTACACGGTATTTGTATACTATTGTATTCTATTAGGTCTTGATTTTTTACTATTGTTGGGGTTTGTTTTGTAGTTGAGTAGTCACTGTTGGGTGATGTCTGTACACTGCCCAGAGTTCCCTATGGGAAAATCAAGCAATTAATAAGTATAATAAATAAATAAATAAATAATAAATAAATGTACCTGTGAGGGAGGCAGAATGGAGAGAAAGGCCTCTCCTGATGACCTTAGCACCGGAGTCGGTTCATACTGTGAGATTTGATATTTTGGGTTGCTAGGACCCAGGTTGTACAGTGCTTTGTAGGTCAAGGTCAGCACCTTGAATTGTGCCCAATAGCTAATTGGCAGCCAGTTGAGCTGTTTTAATAGGGGTGTAAAATAGTTGTTGAGACACTAACAATCTTGAATGCTTTCTAACACTGGGTATGGAGGGAGGCTTTTTAGGACCTAATGGGATTTCCCCCACCCCTATGAATCTATTGGTAAAAATATTTTTCCTGACTTGGCCTTGCCCTTCCCCCTCTGATTCCTCCACCCCCCCTCTCTCACACACACACAAAGCACACACAGAGATTAAAATGACGGAACTATGCTGAATGCTGATATAACCCTTGTGAATGAGTGTGTGAGGATGAAAATGACCCAGAAACGTGGAGAAGGGTTGTTGGCAGCATCTGGAGAGGACAATACGAGGAGAAATCTGAGCAGAGACCTACTTTGAGTGGAGCCCCCTGCTTTTGCACAGTCCTGTCTGCACTGCATGCCTGCATGAAGCACGCCATAGACAGAGGCCCCCACACTTACAGAGCAGGCAGCTCCCATTCATAGAGAGGGTGCCTGTGTAATCTAAGTCCAGCAGCTAAACATTTCCCCTCCATCTTCCTTCTCTGTGCCTTGGTCTGACAGAATTGTGGGGAACAGGGAGGCAACACATGGAGATGAGAAAAAAGCAAGTCCATTGACATAGATTTCATAGATACACACATTTTAGTTACAGTAACCACCCACCGATCACAGGGGTTAGGGACCCACCCCACCCGCAATCCATGAAAATCCGCAATATGCGGAAGCAGGTGGGGGGGCGATTGCGTGCCTGTCCGAGAAGACTTGGGGCAGCGCACACCGGCAGCGGCGGGTGTATCTGACCTCCTGCCGCTGCCTGCCTGCACCGCCGGAGAATTATTGTCCGGGGCCATCTCCATTGAAATGCATTGCCAATGCATTTCAATGGAGAAAATTTTCCCCATTGGAAAACATTGGCTCAATGTTTTCCAATGGGAAAATTACCGATTGAAATGCATTGACAATGTATTTCAATGGAGACTGCGGCCCTCCCACTGCCCCCCACAAGGCCCAGAGACTTCTCGGAGGGGCCCAGGGGGTGGCGCAGAGCAACCCAATCACCCCCCGCCATCCCTGCACGGCTCCGAGGCTTCTCGGAGGGGCCCAGAGGGGTGGCAGGGAGTGATCGCATTGCTCCCCGGCACCCCCAGGCAGCTCCGAGGCATCTCGGAGGGGGCAGGGGGATGGCAGGGAGCAATTGCATCACTCCCCGCCCCCCCTGCACGTCTCCCAGGTTTCTCAGAGGGGCCAGGGGGTGGCGGGGAGCGATGCGATGCGCTGGGGCTCCGCAGTCAAAGCCCCTTTGCCATTGTGCGCTGCTTGCCCGGACCTCCTGGGAGGTGCGGGTGGGCGGCACGCGATCCCCCCTCCCTCAAGCCCTTTCCGGTTACTGTGGTTCCGTGATATAGCGGGACCGCAGTATGTGAAACTCGAAAGGGTGGGGGACCACTGTATTTCATTATGGTCTGTCTGTCTGTCTGTCTGTCTTATTTAACTATACCTGGAGTTTACCTTGACAGACCAAACTGCTTTTATAACATAAGGGCAGACATCTTAACTAAAATTTGTAGGCCAAACACTACTCACTTTTTCCAAGGATAGAGAAGGGGTTTAAATCTAATTCTGGGATACAAGGATGGGAATATCTGAAAATAAAATGAAAATTTTTATCCCCTCATGTGAACTGCTTCCAGGGTTTTGTGGTAGCTTTTTCCTGTATTATCCTTCAGCTATTCATTACTTGATGTGCCAGTGCCTGTCACAATACTTCCTATGGGACAACTGTGTCTTAATATTTTAGCAACAGCACAGCGGTGTAATTATCTTTAAATAATTCAGCATGTATTTCATCCATGTGGAAGCTATCCAATCAATCAAAAGAAGAAAACACATTTTCTGTCAAACTTTAAGCCCAGCACGATATGTTTTTGTCATCTTTCGCTCCTCCAAATCTATTCATTAAAATATTTTCTTTTCCAAATCCCCAATAAGATTTAACAAGAACAATGGCATACCATGTGTTGGAAAAAATGGAATATTGTGGAAATGGATTCAATTTACTGAGGGTACTACTTTTTGTGTTTATTTCTTTATTTTGTATTCTTACACCAAGCATGATTTTGGCTCTTTGCCTTGATGGATCCCAGCATTTTGGGTACTGCATCAGGAGCAAGGCGATTTTAAGTTAGTTACTGATGATAAGATTGTAATAGTTGCCTTGGGCTGCATCTTTTCACTTCTTACTTTAATCAGGTCATCATACAAAAAGAATATTTTTGTTTTTATTAAATTCTAATGAGTTCCTTCTTAAAGTTTCCACAAGGCATATTAACCCCTGCTAGAAAGTTAAAAAGGAATGGATCATACAGAATGCATTATATATTCCACATAGTGGAAAGTATTTTATAGGGTAAAATGCATAATTTCAGTACAGAGACAAAGACTGGGATTGGATTAATAATTCCTAGGGGTCAGAAATCAAGAAGCAGGTTCCGTCCCATACCTGTATCCTACTAGCAGATGTTGCTTGTATTTCTCATATGCTAACTTCACATGCACACACACATTTACATACATATACACAAATATGTATGTATGTACAGTAATACCTCGGATAAAGAATGTCTCGGATAAAAAAATTTTCAGATAACAAATGGAAATTTCCAGGTATACAGCTGCCTCGGATAGCAAATGTTCCCTGTGGGCTGCCTCAGATAACAAATGTTTCATAATGCCTTGCAAAAATGTCTTCCCTGCATGCATTGCAGGATGCATAGTTTATGGAGGGGTGGGATGAGTTAGAGCATTTTTTCACAGTGTTTTGGAGCCATTCTAGACATGTTTTGCTGAGGGATTTTGACCTTTTGAACTTGGTAAGATAAGGAGCTAGCTTTTATTAATTTTTGCACTGATTTTCTTTGCATGTTTGGCTGGAAGAGGCTGGGGTAGTCTTGCTGGCTTCATTTCTCGTGTTTGCAATCTTTTTTCATTGCTCTGCAGGCAAAAATGGGCTGGGTTTTCCTTCCTGCTTATGTTTGTTTGTTGGCATTTTTCCTCATTGCACTTTGGGTGGGAACAGACTGGGGTAGTCTTGCTGGTTTCTCTTGTCCATGTTTTACATTGGAGGGTGTTCCAGCACTGCAAGCCTTTAAAGTGCATTTTTAAAGAGGTCTGGACACCACCACCCCAACTTTTTTGCCTTTTTTTTTTTTGGAGCTCCGGAACAGATTATTTGGTTTCCCATTACAGTGGACGCCCGACTTACGTACCGCTTGACTTGCGTCATATTTGACTTGCGTCCACTAGGGGCCTGTTTGACTTGCGTCCCAGGCTCCGACTTATGTCTCGGAGCCCTGGCGCAAGGCCCCATGATCCAGCGGCAGCCAGGACCCAGCATCGTGGCTGCCGCCTTCAAACTGCTCCCACCTTCTTCCTCTCCTCCGGCAGAGAGGAAGAAGGGCCAGGAGCTTGGGTCTGGCCACGCTGAAGCCGCCGCTGCTGGAGGAAAGGAAGAAGGGTTGGGAGCTCCCGGCCCTTCTTCCTTTCCTCCGGCGGCGGCCCGGCAGCAGGAGGAGGAGGAGGAGGAGGCAGGGCCGGGCTGCAGCCGCC
The DNA here is from genome assembly GCA_029282475.1 of Phrynocephalus forsythii. Classification (NCBI taxonomy): domain Eukaryota; kingdom Metazoa; phylum Chordata; class Lepidosauria; order Squamata; family Agamidae; genus Phrynocephalus; species Phrynocephalus forsythii. The sequence continues at coordinate 158,136,878 of JAPFRF010000001.1, read as the reverse complement.
TGCCGGACGAGCGGCAGGTGGCTCTCGGGCGGGCATGCCCCCCACCTCTCTCTCTCACTCCCCTTCCCTTGCTCGCCCAGAATGAGAAGAGTGCTCTCTTGGTTCCCTTGGCAGCCTCGGCGAGCAGGAAGAGCAGACGGGGAGCCCCAGCCGCCCGTCGAGGCAGCACCGGGATGGTGCCTCTTCCCCCACCGCCGCCGCCTCAGCCTCTCTTCCCCAGGCGTGCTGTCCAGCTGGTGCCGAGCTCGCTGGCTCTGGTCTTGTGCCGCTCTCCGCCCTGAGAAGAAGCAGCGGTGGCGGCGGCGGCAGAAGAAGAACAGGCAGCAGCAGCCGCGGCCCAGCCCCAGTCCGGCGGCGGTGGCGGCAGCGGCGAGGAGGAGGCAAGCGTCGGTGGGGCCGCCATCTTCCAAGCATTCTGGCGCGCTAACAGCGCCTGCCACTGGAACGCCGGCTGGTGCGCGCCGTGGCGCCTGTCCGGCTATAGGGCTGGCTGCGCGGGGGCCTGCTCCTGCTGCAAGGCCCCACCGCCCCACTCCAGCTCCTACACGATGCCTGGCTGTGTCGGTCATTGCGCCCACCCCAGGGCTTCCTCATCCAAGCTGTGGGTGAGTGAGAGCGCAGGAGTGAGAGCCTGCCTCCTCCCTACAGAGGACGTCCCCTGTCTCGCCACCCAAAGGGGTTCTTCACCACCAGGGGGATGGTTGGGGGGGAATTGCTAAGAAGGGGGACACCCCCCATCCGCAGTCCTGCCCATCCCTGCCCCTCGCCCGCCCGTGTCTGTGCCCTCGCCGACCCAACCCGGGCTCGTCTCCTCTCGGAAGCCAAGGTCCGCCGAGAAGTCCCACGCACGGGCGGCATGAGGCGCTTTGAAAACGGATGGTGCACCTGCAGGCACTGACTGGAGGCACCTGCCCAGAAGCAGCCAGCTTTTCGAGCCCTTTGGCGTTTTGAAAAGACGCCAGTGAACAAGAGGAGGGCGTAGGAACCCCCCTCCTCACACGCACGCCCTTGGGTCCTTGCTCTCTGGGCAGTGGCTCTGAGGCGAGCAAGGAGGAGGCCTTTTTCCTCCTTCCAGAGTTGGTGCCCTCTCTGCTGCAACATTAACAGACTGAATGCCCGCCTGTGCCCTCCTTTTCCCAGCGTTTAAGTTACCCACTCCCTTCTGCAGTGCTGCACTGGCCGAATAAGACTTATGCCTGAGGAAAGAGCTCAGATAGCGTCCTTCATAGCTACCCACCCAGTGAAGAGGGTGGCAAAAAGGGATGCCCCCCACCCCATTTTTCTATGGAGGAAAGGGGTTTATTCCATCCAAATGAAGGTGGATGCTGAAATCCAAGGGAGCAAATAAAGTCACCCCACCCCCACCCCACCCCATTTTTCTATGGAGGAAAGGGGTTTATTCCATCCAAATGAAGGTGGATGCTGAAATCCAAGGGAGCAAATAAAGTCAAGGGATAAAGAAAAGAGGAAGCTATATCTACTAGTAGTTAACAGTAAGAGACTGATAGCACAGTAAGGCCTCACCGAAGCCGCCTCTCTCTCTCTGTGTGTGTGTGTGTGTGTGTGTGTGTGTGTGTGTGTGTGTGTGTGTGTGTGTGTGTGTGTGTGTTGGGGGACAGTCAAATTTGTGTTAAATTGCTGTTTTCAGGGGTCTTTTTCATCATCTGGAACGGATTAATCCATTTTCCCATTACTTTCTATGGGAAAAGTTCATTTGACTTAAGTCATGTTTGACTTAAGTCTAGACCTCCGGAACGGATTAATGACGTAAGTCAAGGTTCCACTGTAATTTCAATGGGAAACCACATTTTGGATAACAATTTTTTCAGATAACAAATTGCCTCTGAGAACAAATTAAATTCGTTATCAGAGGTATGTATGTATGTATGTATGTATGTATGTATGTACTCTTGAAAAAATACTCATTCAATTTTTATCTTAAACCTTTCTCCTGTAAATCTTGCTATGTGCCATCAAGTTCTTTTTTGCTTATCATGACCCAAATTGGGTCATGTAACCTAACTGAATCCAGAGTTCCCTTTGGGGAAAATTGGCTGCGGTATACAAATGCAAAGATAAATAAATAAATATAACTGCTAACTGAGACCACCTGGTAGTGGGTGGCTAAAAAATCTTGTAAACAAACAAACAAATAAACAAACAAACAAACAAACAAACAAACAAACAAATAAATAAATAAATAAATAAATAAATAAATAAATAAATAAATAAATAAATAAATATAAAAACATGAATGTATCTTCCTTCTCACATTTAAACCTGCCTCGGTTTTTAAAATTCTGCCTTCTGTTGTCTTCCAGGGTCAGATTTTGCATTATATATTTCCACAACATTGAGGACACTAATCCCTGGCATTGCACTGTATCTGAAGTAAGAGGGAAGGTTTCATTTGCCTGCAAAAGCAAAAACTGAGAGAGGTATCTGGAGGAAGGTGGTCACCTCATTGCAAAATCCACCCATAATGTGTGTGGCAAATGAGGAAGCAAGCCACCTTTGGTTAAACCATATTCTATTCAGCCATGACATGTGCTAAGTGGAACACATACCTGTGCTAGTTCTTTCACTTTCTCCTACATGGGCTCAGGGCATCTGAGTCAGCACACAAACTGAACAGCTGTATGAAAATAACAAGTACAGAGGAAGCTCCTGCTTCCAAAAAACCTCAAATTGGGTAGCTGTGCAATTTTTAAAACACTGCACTGTTAAATCTATAACAAGCTCTCTCTGTACTTTATAGCAGCCATGCTGACAGCTCCTGTGAGTTAGGGCCAGAAAGTAACTTATCTCCCTATAGGTGCTGAATGCAAGTGCTGTGTAATAATCCTCTAATTGCAGGTTACAACTCACTTCCTTTCTGACAATCATATTGCAAAGTGGGAGCTTCCAATTGCACAAAGGCCAACATAAGATGTGTCTCCTGCTGATAAGATATTTTCAAGCAATCTATCTTTAAAATGATAACAATATTTTTAAGCAACCTAAAAATATTTTTAACAATAGATATGCTACAAATCTCTCTTTTCCCACCTTGGCTTCACCTTCCTAGTCTGTCTGCAATCATCTAACAGGGCCCATGTCTTTGCTCTTTATTTTTGGTCATTCACCTCTTCAGTGATCTAATATAATTTGTCTGGATTTGTTTTAACCAAAGAATTTAGGGCAGTTGGGAAGGACTCTGCTGCCTTTATGTGTCATAAAGTTTATCACAAGAGTTGTGAGCTGGAACTATGGGAGTTAGAATCCCCTCTATGCCTCCCAGGAGAAGGTACAATTGTGATTACCTGGAATTTACATGGCTGATGAGTAGACATGGGCATGACTCGGCGAAATTGTCGTTTCCGTTTTCAGTTATCGTTTCCGTTACGTAACAGAAACGGTAATGATAATTAAGCTGTCAGAACTCGAACTTGAACCGAAAAAAGAAAAATTTGGTCGGGTTTTTCGTTTCCGTTTGTGGCATCGCGGCGATCGCGCAATGCAAAGCACAGAAAAAGTTTTTAATTTTTTTTTTAAAAAAACCCGACTCACGGCCAAAAAAGCAGGCGAAAATATGCCTGCCTGAGGCCTTGCCACCTTCCAGAGGGGTGGTTTCTGGGGGTTCCCAGCCTTTCCCCCCCCCTCTTCTCCTGTCCTGGGCTGCTTGCACCAGGCTGGGGGGGGTCATCCTCGTCGTCTCGCCACATGCCATGTGGTGGTGGTGGATCCAAAATGGCAACCGCAATTTTTCTTTTGAAATTGTGGTCAAAAAACACACCAAATCACCACAGAAACATGTGAAATTTATTTATTTTAAATGCCTGAATTTTAATAGTAGCAGCAGTGGGGTTTTTTATAGCAATAAAACGTCGTATAGATTTTATTTTATTTTATTTTATTTTATTTTTTATTTTTTTAGACCTGCCCATTTGGGCTGGGCATGGGATGGGACCACGCAAATTGTTTGAACCATTCCACCAATGGCATCGCCAGGTTTTTGGCTGACACTTCTGGCATAAAAAGCCGAGGCACCTTCCAGAAATCGCAGTCGGGTGTATGGATGTGGTTGAGGGAGGTGGGCTGGCTGCCGGTACTGGCGTGATCTGATCAAGATTGAGGAGGAAGGCTGGAGGCTTTAGGATTTAAGTTAGGCAGGCAGGGAGGGAATTGAATTTAGAAAATAATTTCTTTGATTTCCTGCAGCTTTGTCTGCTGAAGAGAATAGCACTTTATTCTTTATTTCTTCTCTGGCAGTTTGTGAGGATTTTTTTCTGATATTGGATAAAGGGGGAGGTTCGACTGGGAGTGGGAGGTGTGGATTTATTTTAAAAATATATTATATACTACCATTTATTTTCTATTTTCCCAACTTCAATTTGCTTGCACACACACACATTTGGGGTGCAAGCCAAGAACAGAACCTCTATCCTAAGTGATATTCTAACTGCCCAATCGCCCGTCCGCCTGCGCCACCACCCGCCTGCAGCCTGCACCACCACCCGCCCACTCGCCTGCCCACGGCCGCCGCCCACCCGCTCGCCCACCCGCGGCTGCCGCCCCCCACCCCCTGCCCCACCCTCCGCCTAGGGCGCAAAAACACCTAGCGCTGGCCGTGATTGCCGGATGCCCCTATGCTCTGGGAAGTCAAATCCTGCTAAATCGCGGTGGAAACGACAAACGACAAACGGAAACGACAAATTTTTGAAAATTTTTGTGATAAACGGAAACGACCCAAAACGGACCCATTCCGACAAATGAAAGTGTTCTGCTTATATACCGCCCCATACCACTACAAGTAGTCTCTGGGCGGTTTACAGTTTTTAATTACAGTGTGCAGGCTACACATTGCCCCCCCAGCAAGCTGGGTAATTTTACCGACCTCGGAAGGATGGAAGGCTGAGTGAACCTTGAAAACCCAGGTCGTGAGCATTTTACCTGGTACAGGCATTTAACCACTGCGCCACCCATGAAAACTCATTTTTTCTGGTCGTGCCCATGTCTACTGATGAGATTACCTGTTCTGTCATCTATGCCTGGGGTGAGTTGTGTTCTGATTCAAAGCCACACCAGGAGAAGGGACAGAGAAACCTCTGGGCACTTTATAGCTAGAAAAATCTGGGAGAAATTGGAGTTGACTTAACAGCATGTTGTTGTTGCTGCTGCTCATACACGCTCGACACAATAAATGCTCAATTAAATCGTTGTAATGTGATCAAAAGCTGCAGATACCCTTTGTCTTCCAAAACCAGACTGTTTTAAATAAAATAAATCAAAACTCAGGGAGAAAGGCAGCATAAATAAAAAATAAAAAATAAAGTTTTTTTGGGGGGAGTTGTATCATGATTGTGGCCTGAGGGTTCTGTTTAGAAGCTATCAAAGTTTCTTCTGTGTACACTGTATCTGGGAGACAAGTGACCTCTCCTGCAAATATTAATTCCCTACTTATCCTTAATTCCCTACTTATCCCTGTATCATTTGTTTAAAACACACACACACACACACACACACACACACACACACACACACACACACACACACACACACACACACACACACACACACACACACACACAAAATTAGAAAACCATGGCTGCTGATCTGACAGTTGCCTTCTATGTACATTGCATGTTGCAGTGCAACATTGCAGTGGCCAAGTTTCTTTCTACCCAACACAGTTCATAGTTCCAGACCTGCACCAACTGGCTTTAAGAACTATAAAAAGATTATTGAAGTCAAAAGTTGAGAGAAATGCGTATATTATCTATCAGACAACACATATTGACTTTATGCAGTAAACCTGTGGATGTTTAATAGCTTGCAAACAGCACAGTAAAAAGCATCAATTTTATGCAGTCCTGCCCATAAAGATTAGAATTACTCAATTGTCTGGAGGAAGCAGGCATATAGTTTGAAAATGCACAACTGTTCAGCATGATCTTTCCGTCTATTTCTACTCAGATGTAAGCATAACAAAGCAGCAGATAAGAAATTCAAGACCAAACAAAGCCTACTCACATGTCAAATAGTAGCCCAAGGCATCAAAACAAAATATACCTCTAAAATACACCTCCCCATCAAATATTATATACACACTAGTAGATGTAGCAGTAGCAACTAGACATGGGCACGACTTGGCAAAATTCTTGTTTCCATTTCCATTCCTCGTTTCCGTTACGCAATGGAAACGGTAACGACAATTAAGCGGTCAGAACTCGAACTCGAACCAATAAAAGAAAAATTGGGTCTGATTTGTCATTGTCGTTCATGGCATTGTGGCGATTGTGCGATGCCAAGCGGCACAGAAAAAAAAAAAAAAAAACCCCGATTCCCGGCCAAAAAGCAGGTGAAGATATGCCTGCCTGAGTGAGGGCACCTACCAGAGGGGTGGTTTCTGGGGGGATCCCTGGCCTCCCCCCCTCTCCTGTCCTGGGCTGCTCTGGTGGGGGGCATCCTCATCATCTTGCCATGCCATGCGGTGCGGGGGGGGGATCCAAAATGGCAACCACAATATTTTTTTTGAAATCGTGGTCCAAAAACCCACCAAAGCACCACACAGAAACATGCAAAAATTAGGTATTTTAACTGCCTGAATTTTTACAGTAGCAGCAGTGGGTTTTTCTTGCAATAAACGTCTGTCTCCAATCCCATTGATTTTATTTTATTTTTATTTTTATTTTTATTTTTTTACACCTGCACAATGATGGGCTGGCTATGGGATGGGACCATGCAAATTTTTGGAGCCATTCGACCAATCGCATGGCCACTTGGCCAGGTTTTGACTGAGACTTCTGGGATGTGCCAGTCGGGCATGAAAAGCCTACTACAACCCTAGCCCTAACCCTAACCCTAACCCTAACCCTAACCCTAACCCTAACCCATATGCCAGTACACTGTCCTTCTTAGTGGGTCAGAGGCACCCAGAGGTGCAGCCCACTAACTCACCCTAACCTTACCCGTAATAACCCTAAGCCTAGCCCTTGCTCTAACCCCAACCCTAAGCCAGATCTGTACTCGCATTGCACTACACGCAAGTACATTTCCCTTCTTAGTGAGCCAGAGGGCGCCCAGCAGAGGCATTCTTCTCTCACCTCGCTCACCAGTCCAAAGTTTCAAAAAACTCTGTACGCCAGTATGCTGTCCTTCTTAGTGAGCTAGAGGCACCCAAAAGAGAGGTGCCTCTGCCAGTGCCACTTGGTACGCAATGGCTACACGGTCATGTACCCTTCCTTTTCCCTTTGTAGCGGGCCAGAGGAGGCATCCACCCCAGAGAGGTGCCTCCAGGAGCCTGCTAAATGCCTTCCCTTCGTAGCGGGCCAGAGGAGGCACCCACCCCAGAGAGGTGCCTCCAGGAGCCTGCTACCCTACCCACCCTAAACCAGTACTAACGACAGACGACAAACAAAATGACAAATTTTCTGAAAAAAATTGTGACAAATGGAAATGAGCCGAAACAGGCCGGCTCCGACACATGACAACTCGAAACGTCATTTTTCCTGGTCGTGCCCATCTCTAGTAGCAACATAGAAAAACCAAATATGAGAGCAGCAATATTGAATAGAGATGGCCACAAAATGAAAAATGACACAGTGTTTTGTCATTTTGTAGCATTACAAAACAATTCATAATGTTATGAAATGGCAGACCGCGTGTTGTCAAGAAACGAAATGAACCACTTTTTTTGGTTCAAAAAACAAAGCATGGAGCTGTTGGATCTGGCTTCGCAGCTGGTGCCACCCCTCCTTCTCCCGGGTCTGTGGGCAAAGGAGGGATGGAAGTGGTGGCTTCGGTCCTGATTCAGAATGGGAGGGCGAAGCAGGCTTTTGAATTTTGCACTGCATCAGCACCGTCTCTGGTGCAGCACAAAATTCTAAAGCCTCCTCTGCCAGGCAAAGGACGGGTGGCAATGGCTTTGATCCTAAAGCCAGGATCATAGCCGCCACCACCCTTCCTTCGCCCACAGAGAGACATGGGCGAAGGAGGGGTGGCAGCAGCTGTGATCCTGACTTTCCGGAATGAGCTAGCCAGCTGGCTTCCCCCTAGGTCAGGAAGGGGGTTCACTAGCCCTCCCACCAGGTGGTCTCCCATTGCAGCCACTGCCACCGGAACCCAGCTGGTTTTTTTTGACAGGTCTGGCTGTGGGGAGGTGGAGGGGCTTTACTCTTAAAGCTGTGGCCTCTTCTCCCCATAGCCCAAGCTGTCAAAACCAGCTGGGTGGTGGCAACTTCTGTTTCATTGCTCATTTTGTTTAGTTACTAATATTTTTTTAAAAAAATTGTTAATTACAAAACAAAAGGAAACACAACGAGCAATGAAACAAAATGAAATGAAATGCTATTTTTTCATTCCATGCCCATCTCTAATACTGATTTTTTTCATCCTTTGTTCATGTCAGAAAAACTACTGTAAATGGTGAAAAAATCCTATTGTGTAACTTTGCATACCCTAAACCAGACCATGGATTGCAAACAATTAAGTAAATGATGTAAAGCTCCCCCACACACACACACCCACTTCAACTTCCAAGACACCCTCATGCTCCTTTTTGCCCAGAGTTAAGATTTTGGGAGCTTCAGGTCAGGAACAGGTGATAAAAAATCATCATTGGATCACCACTGCTACTATTGATCCAGGAGTGACTTTTTAACTTTTAATCTTTGCCTCTCACATGGCCTTGTTACTCAGGGATTATTTTTCCAAATGGTGAAAATAGTTATTCATTAGGATTATTTCTAATGTTAAATGTTTTTGTGTCCTTGGTTTATGGACAGTTGGGATGATCTTTTTATCGACTATACTAGAGATGGGCCCTTTGTCACACTGAAAGTTTCTGGCCAGCCTAGAGGCAGGGCCAAGCTGGCAGGACGCCTTCCAGGAATGGAGCACAGCCGGGAAAGAAGGCCTCCAGTGGCATGTGGCATCTGGTAAGTGAGCCTGTAGGCTGGAGCGGAGGGGGATGATTCCACATGGCACCTCTGGGCATATGCTGATGAACCTGTCAGCACAACACAGTGTCCATCTCTAGCCTTGACAAATGTTTGATATAATTGCATCCAATATTTTATAAGACTTCTGCTAATTATTATTTTTTAAACAATTCTGGTTCCTGCAAAATAGTCCTGATGATAGTCAGACCATCCCATGACTTTGGACATTATGACCCAATGCCACATGTTTGGAATTAAAGTACAAACTGACTTCACATGCTGTTGGTCTGCAGTAGAGATGGGCACAAATTGAAAAAATGATGTTTTGTTTCATTTTGTTTCATAAAGGAGTTTTTTTTGTTTTTTTGTGAAGTTTGCAAAAAAATTGTTTTGTTGATTCATTATTCATTTTTACCCGCTTTTTCCAGTGCCCACTGTGTGGCCCCTGGGGCCTGGTCGGAGCTGGGCGGCGGCAGGGGGCAGGGCAGGGGGCAGATGGCAGTGGCAGGGGCGGGAGGGCAGGGTGGCAGGGGTGGCGGATGGTGGGGGACGGTGATGGGCGTGGGGCGGATGGCGACAGGCACGGGGGGTGGGTGGCGATGGGCACGGGTGAGCGGGGGGCAGACAGCGACGGGTGGTGGGGGGTCGGACGGCAGTGGCCAGCGGGAGGGGAGCAGCAGGGGGCAGCAGGCTGGCCAGCACCCTCTCCATTTTGGCACCGTAGGCAACTGCCTAGTTCACCTTAATGGACACGCCGGCCCTGTTCACAACAATGGGTGATGGCAGATGTTTCTAGGCTTTTAATAGAAAAAAGAGTTTGGTTGACACCCTAAGCTCCTTGGAACTAACTACAATATTTCATATTCACGGAAGTGGCTTCATGGAAGCTACTTAGACATTGGAAGCCATGTGCTGGCATAAAGGAGCACTAACAGTTAAACACATGGATATTGCATGTTCCTTTGAGGTGACTCAAAAGCAAGGATGTATGCCTGAAGCTTTTGCTGGTTGGATTTAGCCTGAGCTTGAGAAAGGACAGTGTCACATAATTAGTTTCCACTGGTAGAAGAATAAATCTAAAGAAGGAAACTGCACATATAGGGAGAGGAATGGGCATATAGCAAGTGCTTTTTTGGCCTTTGGTGTAGGAAGTTTACACTTTCATTTGAACAGCAGTATGCCTTTCCTGGAGTAGGCAAGTGCAGTTCTGTCCTATATGTACCTGTCGTGCAGTATCAAATACATTTTTAGTTTTTGAAGCTCTTACAGCCCTATTGACTGACTTCCTAATGCTTCACCTGATGCTAAATGGAGAGGAAATGCATTGATCTTCCACTCTTACTCTTTGCTACTGACCTCTGTGTGAAAGCCTGATTATGTTTTGTTTGACAATAAAATATCAAGGCCATATTTTCTTTCCTGTGTTTCTACTATTTGGTTTTCTGCTGGTTGAATTTTCTCTGCTCCATCTTCATTTTCCTGGTCACACAGAATTAGATTATTATTCTGTGTAACTCTATCCCTCCTGGCTAGTCAAGACTCTATCTCCAGGAAAAATGTACTCACAGACATCCTGTAATTTTAATGAGAAGGGAAGGAAATCTGATTGAACGTGGAATTCTTAATATTCTTACCCCTTCGTTCTTAAAAACACTATCTTTCTTATTTTATTCTTGGCACTTATGCATGTGGCAATTTTAGGTTTCTAGTATCAAGCATTATAAGATGATACGTGCCATGGCTCAAATATCAGTGATTCATCCCCTATAGTGGAATGTGTAAAGCATTAATAAATGCTATATATGTTCCCCTTATTCTCAAAGTAAGAACAGTAGTAGAACAGATGCTTTCAATCAGTAGCACCTTTAGCCAGATTGGAGAAAGACCCCTGCAGAAAATCCTGAATAGCTACTACCAGTGTAAAAAGACCCTACATAGCAGTACCAGTAGAGATGGGCACGAAATGAAATTTGTTTTCATTCCATTATTCGTTATTTGTTTTGTTACGTAACAAAACAAATAACAAAAATGTGATGAAATTGGAACGAACCAAACAGAACCATGAAAACTAGGTTCGTTATGTTTCGTTTTCGTTAATGGCAATGTGCAATGAAATGACCTGTTTTTAAATGTTAAAAAATGTCCTGAATATCCATAAAAACCCAGCGATAATTATTTATTCTGCCTGATAATACCTACCAGGGGGGTTGGGGTCCTCAAAACGTGCATTTATGTCTTTTCTCCTTTAAGGGGAGTAAGGGGACATCGACCCAAAATGGCTCCCAGATGCCTAATATTGATTTCTTGGGTATTAAAATGCCCTGGACATCCATAAAAACGCAGTGATAATTATTTGAAATTATTACCTACCAGGGGTTGCGGTCTTTAACACGTTTGTTTTTGTCTTTCTCCCATCACAATGTATTTTTTCTTTTCCCTTTAAGGATGACACAAAATGGATTCCAGCCACAAGATGGATGCAATCTATGTGATGGATCATGTAAATTCTTGGACAATTTCAAAAAATAGCATGCCCAAGTTGCAGACTGGGTAGGTGTGGCAACCACAGAGGGCATTAAAAGCTTTGGCAGCCCCCGTCCTCCTTGCAGTCTGTGGTGGGAGTTAGGGTGGGATTGCTGTTTCTGTGACTCGTTACTTTAGGCCAGGCAGGCAGGTGTTTGTCTCTGTGTTCCTGCTGGCTGCAGCCTGGCTCTTAGGGGAGAGAAAGAAGAGATTTCTCTTGCAGCCTCCCTGTGTGTGCGCGTACCTCTCGGTGAATACCCTCCCCTGCCCCACAGTGCAGTCACTCTGCGGCTGCCTTATGCCCTGGGCAATGCCTGCCGCTGCCTTTGCAGCCTCCCTGCATACCTAGTCTGTACTGTGTCTCTTCCAGCATCATTTTTTTTTAGTGTTTTCCCTCTGGTCTGGGGCATTGGGGAACGTCCGTGCACGGAAATGCTTTAAGTCGTGCAAAAAGTGGGTAAAAATGAAAAATGAAAAATGAAAAAATGAAATAATTTTTTTCAAAAACTCACAAAAACAAAAACAAACCGAAACGGACGCGCAATGAAAAACAAAAAACCGAAATGTCAGTTTTTCAATTCGTGCCCATCTCTAAGTAGCTGCCCTAACTTTAGATATGGTGAGACTGCCACCTCAAGTAGTGGGAGCCTAGAAACACAGGAGGCTGCACTGAAACGTGGGTTATTCTACCAGCCCGCCCCCTTCACATGTACGTTTCATAAAAAACACATGAAAGAGCCTTCTGTGTTGCTGCTCCCAGACTTTGGAACTCCCTCCCACTGGAGGCCAGAACTGCTCCATCTCTGCTATCTTTCCAGAAGCAGGCAAAGACCTTCCTCTTCAGGCAAGCTTTCTCTGAATGATGGACTACCTGTTATGCGACATTTTAGACAGATTGCCATATATGTTTGCATTGACTGACTTCATAAGTACACCTGTGTTTTCCATGTTAGTTTCCATCCCTTGTTATGAATGTTTTTTTTTAACTGTTTGTGTGCTCTTTTTAGTTTTAATGTTGTGTTTTAATGTTGTAAGATGCCCTTCCTAATTCCCTGTTCTTAAGCTTGAATATGTCTTAAATGTTTTGGGCTGTATATTGCCCCTCATTATTGTAAGCCACCTTGGGTCCTTTTCCAAGGAGAAAGGCAGGGTAAAATATTCAAAATAAATAAATAAATAAAGCAGTGGTCCAACTTGATATATCTGCTTTCAAGACATTGAACAAACCTCCAAATCAGCCAGAATTTATCTGTACAAATCAGTCAGAATGTACAGGAGCAGACACAACATAATCAATCAATAAATTTCATCTTTGGGAGAAAGATAACTTTAAATGACTCCAGATGCCTTAAACAAGGTAAAAAACCCAGGAGAATAAAGGTGTATTTGGCTGATGTTGAAAAAATGGCAAGATACATCTCAACTGGGACTCTTTGGAGAGAGCAGTGCATAAGTAGCATGCCAAGCTGAAAACACCCACCTTCTTTATGCCACACATGAACTAAAGCAGTGGTTCTCAACCTGTGGGTCCCTAGATGTTCCTGGACTGCAACTCCCAGAAATCCTGGCCAGCTCAGCTAGTGATGAAGACTTCTGGGAGTTGCAGTTCAGGAGCATCTGGGGGCCCACAGGTTGGGAATTAAAGGTCTTATTTTACCACATGCTTGACAATGTGTGATAATTTTTTTCTTGATGCTCTAAGGGCCTTTTCACATGATCCCTAAAATCTGCAGCAAATGGCTCCCAGATCCGGAGCTTAAAATTGTTTCCCCACCAGCTCCGGAGTTTACAAAAAATTAAGTGTGACCACACCCACCTAAGCGCGTCCCAGCGCACTTTTTAAGTACCTGGTCTCCGGAGCTGAAAAATTTCTGATGCAGATGTAAAGTAGTGAGTGCCGGGCTCTCCTCACCTTGTGTTTGTTTTACTCCCCCCCGCCGCCCCTTTAAGAAACAGTAATCATGACAATGACGGGGCTCGGGAGGCTTCCACCGGCAGACAGAGGTGAGCCTGCGTTTTTTCTCCCTTTTTTTCTCCCTCCCCTCACGCAGACAGGAGCAAGGAAGTGCGGAGGGGGTGGGAACACAGGAAAAGCGATGAACCCCCAAGATCTCTGGTCCGAATTGAAGTGGCCAGCGGATCTTAGAGGTCGTGTAAAAGCGCCCTTAGAGAAGAAGCCAAACTGAGTGGACAAATGCGGTCATTTTCAGGGTAGTTACTTGGAATCTAGAAATGTTACTTTTTGAACAGCAAATCCTAGAATTTCCCTAGCCCTTTGGAATAGCAATCTAAAAAAGGAACTTTTCCAAGCAATTAATTCTATAAGACTTTTGTCAATACTTTCTTCTTTCCAATCCACATTTAGATGATATTCAAAGTCAGACAACATCAAATTCAAACAAAAAGCAGGAACATGATATGTTATGCTTACATAGACTAGGCTACTACTACTTTGAAAACTGAAGTTAGAAGAGAAGCTTCTAAACTCAGTCTATTAATATATGGTAAAGATACCCAGTTTGGAAGAAGAATATCCTTAACCAATGAAGGCGTCCAAATGTCACAGCTGAACACCACCAGGAGGATGCAAATTAGCTTGCTTTGTTTGGTGATTAGTTTTCATAACTTAAGCATGGGATTCCTTTGATGCCTGATTTCATGCACCCTAAAGGCCACCTCAATTACTTCTCTCCAATGCTAATCAGCTTTCAGCTGTAATTACATGCCAACTTCAACATCTGTGTCTGATTTTAGATGCTGGTTCTTTACAGGTCTGAGAGTCTTCTTCCTCTTCTTTGAAAATTAACCACAAAGTGATTTTTTTAAAAAAAAAAGTCTGTGCCATTGTCTGAGTTGGAAGCTTGTGCCCTTTAAACACTAAAACCATCCTAATAAACTTGGGGCTTACTTGGGCAATTCTATTAGACCATTTAACCGATGAGCAGATGAAGTCTGCCAATGATTATGATGAAAATTGCCGAAAGTCGGTCAAATCAAGAGCCCAGGACTGAAGCAATTTTATCTCTATTACCCTACATTGTATTGATTTTAAAATGGATACAGATACAGAAAAGAAAAGCTTAAGGCAGCTCGGCCTCCGTGGAAATAATTCTTCTGTTCATTACAAACAGTCTGAGTTTAAAGTTGATTAGACCTCAAAGGAAGAGAGAAGAGGTTTTTTTTTATGGTAATGGGTTTCCAGAGGTTATCAAAACAGCCCAAAATCTGTTTATGCACACAATGCAGAGCCATGCCCCCAAAAAAACCTATGTGAACCAGATTAAAATGAGTATATAGAATGAGTGAATGAAAGAGGGTGTTGCTACATTTTTGTTGTTGTTGTTTCATTTCATTTTGTTGTTTTTTAAAGCAAGAACGTCAGCATATTAAATTCTCTTGGGGTCACCCTGTCAGTGTCGATTCTTTGGCCTGGAATTTAGTTGAATCAATCCTAATTGAAATTCTGCACAGGTCCGGTATTCTGTGGAGATTGCAGATGAATGACAGTGGCGGTGGCAGGAAAGATAAATATGCTGGCAAATGAGATCCAGGATCTCCACAGAGGATGGAATAAATTACTTTACCAATAGAGTGGAGGTAATATGTGGGAAGAAAGAAAGTGAAATCGAAGCAAGCCTAATACCTGTTTGTTAAAGGCAGGATTTTTTTTGGGGGGGGAGGAGGAAGGTGAGAAGGAGAACATGTAGTTAAGATTTACTTAAAAAGAGATTCTTGTACACACCACTTTATGGTCCCCCTTTCATTCCTGTTTGTATCATGAAAAACAAATGATTACCACGTGTGCTTTAATTCCACTTTATGCAGGAGGCCGCTTGCCTGGACTGGAATTCATGCTGCATTCTGAGCGCAGCCTGAGGCCCTCTAGAAACTGTGGTATAGCATATTGATTGGTCATTTGATAAATATACCAAATGGCACACTGAGCTTAAGGTGCTTCATGCAAAATGTATTTAAATGACCTTGGCTAATTAGTGTGAATAGCTAGGAGGCACTCTTGTGTGATGAAGAGTCACCCATGGTGAATGTGAAGGTTTAAGAGCTGGCCCATGTTAAAGTTAAACAGTTTATTTTTAAAAAAATATATAAAAGACAGCCAAATGGCCTGTATTGAAATTTAGTGAGGGTGGGGAGGTGTCTTGTTTTTGAATGGCCCTCTCAGTCCAGTTGGAAATGTGCCACAGAAAAAGTGATTCTACCCTCCTGAGAAAACGCTATCAATCAGCATCACCTCAGGAGCAGAATCTGCATACATCGGCTTTGATTTTTTCCCCTTCTTTCAGACTGTTGAGTCAGCAGTCCCTCAGGAATCATCTTAAATGCTTCTTCATATTTGCTTCTCATTTATACAATTTTTTTTGCCCTGTTGTCACCATAAGACAAAATCACCAAAAATAGACATTTAGTAAATTGGCCTAAGGACCTCAAAAACATACGGCTAAGTGTTCTGGGAAATGTCTGAGGCATTATCTACAATTAAATTATAGCTTCCTGTCCATGTCAAATTAGTCTCTGACAGCTCATCTTCAGATAATTCTGAGCACTTTATTTATTTATTTGATTTATATCCCATCTTTCTGCCTGGCAGGGCCCAAAATGGTCCACAGCAAGATGAAAACACAGATAAACAAAAACTACCATAGTAAAATGCAGTGAATGCAATTGTAATATTAAATTACAATTAAATTAAATTACAATTTAAGAGTAAATTATTACAATTTTAGAAAAATTTAAAATTACTGTACTCTAAAAACCATTTTAAGGCATATATATTAAAAATAAAGTAGAACACCATCAAGTGAAATAAAAATTCCTTTCCTTCAACAGCTAGTGAAACTGCAATGGCCTACTGGAATGAAAATGTTTTTGACTAAAGGCAGGACAATAACAAAAAGAAAGCAGTCTAGCCTACTTTGGAGGGTGTTCTGGTGTCTGGAGGAAGGTAACAAGTATATATTTAGATGCGTTTGATATTTCAGTCATATACATTCTCATACAATACTTTTTTTACAAGTCTTTATAGCAGCTGCCATAGACCCTAGAGACCCCTCTCTTGACCACTCACCACAAAATAGCCTCTTAGGAGCATCTAAGCAGCTGGTGCTACTAGCATCAAAAGACATGTGTTCATACAAGATAATACACAATATAGCTGCTTGGAATTCTCCATGCTATTTAGGCCTCGAGAATTAAGGGTTCCCCACCACCACCACCAAATCAGTTGACAGGAATTAGAAATTCTTCTCCAGTGGTTTCCAGAGGTGGGACCTCATCCAGCCTAAGACATTTCATCAATGAGAAGCCAGGCTGTCCCCTTGCCTTGTATCTTTCCCACGTCATGCAAAGACATTCCTTTTCAGGCAGGCTTTTAAGCAATTGCTATCTTAAGAATGCTTTGTTTATTAACTTGCAGATTTTAAAGGCTTTTAAAAATTTTCATCACGGTACAGTGGACCCTTGTATAACAAACAGCTTGTATAACAAAAATTTGTACAACATAACAAATTCCAGAGGTAGGGAAAATTTGCTTAACATAATCGCCTGTGGGAAGAATCCGTACAACATAAAAATGGGATTACTCCATTTTCAATGCATTCCTATGGGAATTTGTATAAAGGAAAATTTACTTAACATCCACTTGGAATGAATTAATTCCTTTATACAAGGTACCACTGTATATGCATGATTGATTTTTTAAAATGTATACATATAGTAATACCTCGGATAAAGAATGCCTCGGATAACAAATCTTTTGGATAACAAATGAAAATTTCCAGGTATAGGGCTGCCTCGGATAGCAAATGTTCCCTATGGGCTGCCTCGGATAACAAATGTTTCATAATGCCTTGCAAAAAATGTCTACCCTGCATGCATTGCAGGATGCATAGTTTGTGGAGGGGTGGGAGAAGTTAGAGTGTTTTTAATGATGTTTTGGAGCCATTCTGGACATGCTTGGCTGAGGGATTTGGACCTTTTGAACTTGGTAAGATAGGGAGCTAGCTTTTATTAATCTTTGCAATGCTTTTCTTTGCATTTTTGGCTGGAAGAGGCTGGGGTAGTCTTGCTGGTTTCATTTCTCCCTGTTTGCAGTCATTTTTCATTGCTCTGCAGGCAAAAATGGGCTGGATATTTCTTCCTGCTTATGTTTGTTTGTTTTTATTTTTCCCCATTGCACTTTGTGTGGGAACAGGCTGGAGAAGTCTTGCTGGTTTTTCTTGTCTATGTTTGCATTGCACTGCAGGGGGGTGTTCTGGGGTGTGTGTGTTCAAGCACTGCAAGCCTTTATAGTGCATTTTATTAAGAGGTTTGAAAATCCCTCCCCCCAGCTTTTTTGCCTTTTTTTGACCTCTGGAACAGATTAATCAGTTTCCCATTCATTTCAATGGGAAACCATGTTTCGGATAACAAATGTTTCGGATAACAAATTGCCTCTCAGGATGAATTAAATTCGTTATCAGAGGTACCACTGTATATATATCTTTTCATTGCTTTATTGCTTTAGCTGCTGTGAGCTGCCTTGGGTCCCTGATGGGGAGAAAGGACTATATAAACAATACTTTTTTTCCTTTTTCTAAAAAAGAATGTCACCACACCCCATTTTATGCATAGACACTGATTGGACTTCCAGGTAAAAAGCACTTGAACACTGGCAAAATGCACCACTACACACAAGGCTAACGGGCTAGTTCAGGTACATAAGAAGCTGTGTAAGGACCACATAGTTATTCTCCAAGGACCGCAATGGAACAGTATCAGTGATCCAGGAGGAACAGCATTGGAGCAACTGTTTTTGTCCATAAGATAAACATGTTTAGCTAGACGGTCAATTTGGTGGCAGATCACATCAACAACTATAGGCCCATCCCCAATGTCCCTTTTATGAGTAAGGTCTTGGCGAGGGTGGTGGCAGACCAGCTTTAGGTTCTATTGGATGAAACTGATATCCTCAATCTGTTCCAATCTGGGTTCAGGCTGCATTATGGCATGGAGACAGGATTGAATGCCTTGCAATATAACCTTCTGAGAGAGGCAGAAGGGGCCCAGATGTCCCTTTTTGTCCTCCTTGATCTCTCAGTGGCCTTTGATACTGTTGACCACAGTATCATCCTGGGGAGAGTCTCCAAGTTGGCATGGCTCCAATCCTTCATGGGAGAACAGCTACAGAGAGTGGAAATTGGTGAGATGCTGTCCACCCCTGGTACCCTCATTTGTGGGGTTCCTTGGGGGTCAATAATCTTGCCAATGTTATTTAACATCTATATGAGGCTGCTGGGAGGGCTCCTCGGGAGTGTTGGAGCTTTGTCTCATCAATATCCTGATGACACGCAGATCTATCTCTCCTTCTCACTCTCTACAGTGGATTCCTTGAGCACTGCCTGGATGCTGTACTGGGATGAATAGACTGAGGTTGAACCCAGACAAGACAGAAATCCTGTAGGTGGGGCCCTTGATGTTTGTGGGTTGAGAAGGGCCCTCACTTTTGAGGGAGTGACTCTCCCTGGGCAGAGTGAGCATCACAGCTCAGAAGTTCTGTTGGACCCAAAGCTATCCATGGAATCCCAGGTGGTGTCGGTGGTCTGTTCTCATTTCCATCTGTGGCAGATCACCCAGCTGTGCTCCTATCTGGACACTGGGACCCTAGCCACACTGGTCCATGCATTGGTAGTCTCTAGACTAGACTATTGTAATGCTCTTTACACAGGCCCTCCCTTGAGACTGACACGGAGACTTCAACTGGTTCACAATTCAGTGGCCAGACTATTGACAGGTTTGAGTAAATGCCAACATATATCTCCCAATCTGGTCTCCTTGTACTGGTTACCACTTCATTTCCACATTGACTTCAAGGTGTTCACAATGGCATACAGAGCCCTTAATGGTTTGGGACCATGTTACTTGGTGGAACCTCTTTGTCTAATGGGAACTGCCCATGGCACCCGTTCTTCCCTGGCTAGGTATTTACACCTAGAGATAAAACCCCAGGCCTGGAGAGATAAAACCCCAGACCTTCTCTGCAAAAGCTCTGCGCCTATGGAAGAGTCTTCATTTGGAGATCTGCCTATCTCCCTCTCTGGGTTCTTTTAAAAAAATCTTTGGAAAATCTGTATGTTTCAGCAGGTATTGGGACATGGCACCTGCACCTACCACTTATTAACACTAGAGATGGACACGAAACAGAAATATAGCAATTCATTTTGTTTCTTTAGTAATTTTGTTTCATTTCATTTGTAACAATTTTTAAAGTAGTTTTGTTATGAAACAAAATGAAATGAAACAAAATGCTATGCTCCACTGGGTCCTAGAGGCACCAACATGGCAGGGGAGCAAAAGACAAAAGAAGCCCACTTACCACTGTAGGAGTATACCAGATACCTTTTAGTTGTGTCCAGTTATACAATGGAACCACAAAGCCCAGCATCCAGACCAAAATCAAAGAACATGAAATACACTACAGGCAAAAACAACCAGAAAAAAAAACAGCTGTAGCTGAACACACCCTAAAACAAGCTTGACATGAAATCCTCTTCCGGGACACAGAGGTACTGGACAACACTACCAATTACTATGTCAGACTACACAGGGAAGCCATTGAAATCCACAAACATAAGCACAGTTTCAACGAAAAGAATATCTAAAAATCAACAAAGCCTGGCTTCCAGTGCTGAAAACTACAGCCTGCAAAAGACCAAAGTTCAATTATTCCCACCCAGCTGCAAGCTCCGGTGATCAGTTCACACAATATAACAGATAATGACACCCATCAACTACAGAGAAGGATCCCTGCCACCCCTGATTACAGTGAAACGTCTTTGTCCCTCCATTACAATACAGTGACTAACACCTATTCTGCATAGGACAATTATCCTCTTTCCCACAACTTTAAAACCACACAGTCTCACTCACTCTATACCCCAGAGCACAGAGAGAACTCCTAGTTCCTTGCCCTCAGAAGATGCCAACCACAGAGTCTGGTGAGACGTCAGGAAGAAAATTTCCAGAACATTTCCAAACAGCCCAAAAAAACCAGAAAAGCTATCAGATCCCAGCCGTGAAAGCCTTTGAGAATACATTAAACAGCATTTAATTTTTCATTTTGTGTCCATCTCTAATTAACACCCTTAAATGAAGCTAACTGTCAATGTACTGTATGTAGTCTGCCAATTGTGTTTTATTATGATTATTATGTTTCCTATGCTGTTTGATTTATACAATAATTGAAGTTAACTAATGAATAATAATAACAGCTAACGAAACGAAATGAAACGGAACAGGGGTGTGCCATTTCATTAATACCGAAACAAATCAGCACTTTTTATGTTGAAATGAACTGATTCATTTCCCTATGACATGGCCCCCAGGGTCCTAGAGACACCAGATTTGGTGGGTACCTTCCTTAGACTCCCCTTTAAGCCCTCCAAATTTTAAGTCATTTGGGGTTCAGGCGGCTGAATTACTAAATTTCAAATTGGGTGCCCCTTGAAAAAAACATTTCTCAGTGCCATTTTCTGTGCTTGGAAATACTTTCCATGGGTAGCTAGCAGCATGAAAATTTCTGTGGAACTTCCTTAAGGTCTCCCCTTTAAGCACCCCACATTTGGAGAGATTTGGGGTATGAGGGGCCAAGTTATTCAATTCCAAACAGGGTGCCCCAGGAAAAAAACATAAGTAATTTAAAAGTACCTGAAAATACTGATTGCAGGCAGCTAGCAGCATCTAAATTGCTGTAGAGCACCCCAAAACTCTTCCATTTGAAGCACCCCAAATTTGGAGAGCTTTGGGCTATTAGGGGCCAAGTTATTCACTCCAAACGGAGAGTCCATAGGAATCCATTGTAATATTTTATATTTTGATTAAAATATAAAAGCAGTTGATTTGGCTAGCTTCTTCTCACTGCTGCTGTGCTGATCTTCTTGATTGCTTTGCTCAGCTTAAATCAAAGCTAAGCTCAAGCTGCTTTGTGTAGTTGTGCATGTGGTTTGTACAGAGAGAACCTTCAGCCCAATGTGCCTTGGGGTTCTTCAAGAGGAGAGTTTGAGGATGCTCCAGCAATTTCCATGCTGCTAGCTGCCTAGGATCAGTATTTTAAAGTACGTACTTTTGAATTACAAATGGTTTTTTCCCCTTTGGGCAGCGTCTGGAGTTGAATAACTTGTCCCTCCCACCCATACTTTTCCAAATTTGGAGTGCTTCAATGGGAGAGTTTGAACATGCTCCACAGCAATTTCCATGCTGCTAGCTGCCTGGGATCAGTATTTTCAGATGCTTTTAAATTACATGGTTTTTTCCTGGGGACACCCTGTTTTGAAGTTGGCCCCCATAACCCCAAAGCTCTCCAAATTTGGAGTGATTTAAGGGAAGAGCTTGAGAATGCTCCAAAGTAATTTCCGTGCAGCTAGCTGCCTGGGATCACTATTTTCTAGCACATAAGATTACACTTATAAACTTTTTGAAGTTTAATAACTCAGGCCCCCAAATCGCAAATCTCTCCAAATTTGGAGGGCTTAAAGGGGAGAGTCCAAGGAAGGCACCCACCAAATGTGGTGCATCTAGGACCCACAGAACCCATTTTGTAAAGAAATAAATTGATTTGTTTCTCTTTCATTTTGTACAGTACTTTTTTCAAAAAATAAATTTTAAAATAAAACGAGAAATCAAATGAAATGAAATGAAACACAATTTTTCTGTATCGTGCCCATCCATACTTCACTGGTTTAGGCATCTGGCTGAGAAGCCAGAAGTTGGGATTTTGATGTTGCACTGTGCCTTCTTGACAGAGACTGGACTTAATGATTAGAGATGGGCACGACTTGGCAGAATTCCCTTTTCCGTTACTCGTTTCCGTTACGCAACGGAAACGGTAACGGGAATTACTCCGCCAGAACTCGAACTCGAACCGACTAAAGAATAATTGGGTCTGATTTGTCGTGGTCGTTCCTGGCATCGCGGCGATCCCGTGATGCCAAGCGGCACAGAAAAAAAGTTTTTAAAAGTTAAAAAAAACCGATTCCCGGCCAAAAAGCAGGCGGAAATATGCCTGCCTGAGTGAGGGCTCAGGGCACCTACCAGAGGGGTGGTTGACCCCTCCTCTCCTGTCCTGGGCTGCTCTGGTGGTGGTGGGGGAAATCCTCGTTGTAGTCACTCGCAAAGCACCGGACTCGCCGCCGGCTGCCGCAATTCAAGCGGAAGCGGCACAGAAAAAAAGTTTTAAACTCCCCCTCCCCATTCCCGGGCCAAAAAGCAGGCAAAAATATGCCTGCAGTGCAGAGTGCACCTACCAGAAGGGTGGTTTCTGGGGGGGGGGTCCCGGCCTCCCCCCCTCTCCTGTCCTGGGCAGCCGGACTTGAGTCGCCAATGCCATGCGGTGCGGGCGGGGGATCCAAAATGGGGCGGCGACTGCAAATTTTTTTTTGAATCCGGGGTCCAAAAACACACAAGCACCACACAGAGACATGCGAAAATTGCTATTTTAAAACTGCCAGAATTTTTACAGTAGCAGTGGGTTTTTCTTGCAACAAAATGTCTCCTCTTTCCTCTTTCCATTTATTTTATTTTATTTTATTTTATTTTTACACCTGCGCAATGATGGGCTGGCCATGGGAGTGACCATGCAAATTTTTGGAGCCATTCCACCAATCGCATGGCCACTTGGCCAGGTTGACCACAGAGACTTCTGGGATGTGCCAACCGGGCATAAAAAGCCCACTAACCGTAGCCCAAACCCGAACCCTAACCCTAACCCTAACCCATAAGCCAGTACACTGTCCTTCTAAGTGGGTCAGAGAGGCCCCCAGAGGTGCACCCCAATACTCAGCCTAACCTCACCCGTAACTAGCCTAACCCTAGCCCTTGCGCTAACCCTAACCCTAAGCCAGATCTGTACTTGCATTGCACTATAGCAAGTACAATTCCCTTCTTAGTGAGACACAGTGGGTGCAGAGAGTCTGCCAGTCTGCCACTTGTGGCTCTGGGTGACTCCTGCAGGCTTGGCTCAGCCGGCAGCATGTGTGACATCATTCAAACCATGCCCCCGAGGCCTGACTGATGCAGGGAAGGCACCCCCAAAAGAGGGGTACCTCTGCCAGTCTGCTGTGTCTCTCCGTGCAACTGGGTATGCAATCATAGCCATATGGCTATGCATGCATGCCCTTTTGCAGCAGGTGAGGAGAGGAGACCCCCATGTATGAGGGGTCTCCAGGAGCCTGCTTTCCCTAGCGGCTGAGGATAGGAGGCACCCACCCCCCCAAAAAGAGGTGCCTCCAGGAGCCCGCTACCCCCCCAAACCAGTTTAATGACAGACGAAAAAACAAAAAACGAAACGACAAATTTTTGCGAAGTTTCGCAAAAAACGGAAACGAGCTGACACAGGCCGCCTCCGACACACGACAACTCGAAAACGTCATTTTCCCTAGTCGTGCCCATCTCTAATAATGATCCATAGTAAAGCAGAAGTAAAGTGTTCTGCTTATATACTGTCCCATAATGCTTAAAGCACTCTCTGGGTGGTTTATAATTTATGTATGCAGGCTACACATTCCCCATCTGCCAGCAAGCTAGGTACTCATTTTACTGATCTGTGAAGGATGGAAGGCTGAATGAACCTTGGGCATGCTATCTTGAATTGAACCCCAGGTGGTGGTCACAGTTGTAGCTGTAATACAGCAGTTTCACCACTATGCCATGAGACCCACAGGGTCTCTTTCAGCTCTACAGTTCTAAGATGATGTTTGCCTCCATTTCCCATGTTGTTGCTTCATGCATTGCAGTTTTTCAGTGCACAGTATTCTTCTGTTAGGAAGAAGATTGAAGTCCCAGACTTCCAAGGTAGCGTTTTCAGAAGTGCTGCCTGTTCTTTGTGCAGGACCCGCCAGGCAGGCAGAGCTCAGAAGCCTCAATGCATAGATGAGGTTATGATGTTGAGAAGAGAGCTTCAGATTTATCAGGAACTGGAGAACATTTTGGGACAAGCCAAACCTGTTCAGCAGGGACGGGTTGCACTTGAACCATGATGGGACCAGACTGCTGGCACTCAACATCAAAAAGGCTGCAGAGCAGCCTTTAATCTGATAACTGGGGGAGAGCCAACAGGAGCTGGGCAGCATCTGGTTCAGGAAAGTGTCTACTTGAGCAGTGAGGAGGATGCAATAATTAGTGCGCAGAGTGAGGAGCTGGTTACCAACTCTCCAACAGAAGAGGCAGTCTATTGATGCAACTTGGCTCAAAATACTGCATCAGAAAAGCATATATAAATGCTTTTATGCAAATGCCAGGAGCCTCCAGAACAAAATAGGGGAGCTGGAATACTTATCAATAGATAAAAATATTTATATTATTGGCATCACTGAAACCTGGTGGATGGATGATAACCAATGGAATACAGTTATCCCAGGCTACAAACTGTATAGGAAGGACAGGAAGTGGCAAATGGGAGGTGGTGTAGCTTTGTATGTCCAAGGAGTGATAAAATCATACAAATTAAAATATCTAGGTGGTTTGGAGTCACCATTAGAAACTCTGTGGGTAAGAGTAGCAGGCCACAAGGTTGGCCTAACAGTAGGCATATGCTATCGGCCTCAAACCCAAGCCCCTGAGGGGGACTGGCAGTTGGAGAATGTTGTAAAGGTGGCATCCAAGAAAGGAAGCCTGGTTATAATGGGGGACTTCAATTACCCACATAGACTGGGTGAACTGTTGTTCAGCACATGATAAAGAGATAAAGTTCCTAGATATGCTAAATGATTGTTCCCTGGAACACATGTTTGAAGACCCAACTAGAGGTATAAGAATCCTTGACTTGATCATGAGTAATACACAGGATTTGGTGCAAAATGTTAATGTGACTCATCCAATAGCGAACAGTGACCACAACACAATTACTTTTAACTTAATCATAGACTGCAAATCACTCATAAAATCTAATACAGAGATCTTAAACGTTCAAAAAGGAAATTTCCCAAAGATGAGGAAACTAGTAAAAAAGAAGCTGAAAGGGAAAACCGAGAGAATCCAAACACTCCAAGAGGCATAGAGGCTGTTCTCAAAAACACTAACAGAGGTCCAATTGGAATGCATACCCAAAAGGAAAAAGGGCAATGCCAAGTCCAAGACAACTCCGATGTGGCTTACATGAGCTGTTTGGGAAGTGATCAAAAGCAAGAAAGCTCATTTAGAAGATGGAAGACTTGTCCAAATGAGGACAACAGGCAGAAACATAAATTCTGGCAGAACAAATGCAAGTCAACAATCAGGAAAACAAAGCAAGACTTGAGAAGTGCATAGCTAAAAACATTCAAAGTAACAACAAGGAGTTCTAGAAGTAAGAAGCTAACTAGGAAGGCTATTGGACCATTAGACAACAATGGAAGACAAGGGATTATTAAAGAGGAAACAGAGATTGCATAGAGACTCAATGCCCAAAACATAGCCTATCTTCGTAGGGAGGGATATCGAAGAATTAAGCCAGATAGAAATAAACAGGGAGGATGTCCTTCATGTCTTGTTAAAGTCAAGGCTTACAAATCACCAGGACCAGATGACATCCATCCATGAGTTCTCAAAGAACTTAAAGATGAAATTGCTGATATCCTAGCCAAAATATATAATCTTTCCCTCAAATCAGGTTATGTGCTTGAGGACTCAAAGATAGCGAATGTAGCAGCAATCTTAAAAAAAAAAGAATCCATGAAATTACTTGACCGGTCAGTTTGACATGTGTCCCAGGTAAAGATAAAATTAATGGGCATATAGAAGAGAAGGTGATGCTGAAGGAGACCGAACATGGCTTCTGAAAGGGCAAATCATGCCTCACTAATCTTTTGGGATTTTTTGAGAGTGTCAACAAGTACTGTATGTGGAGGGAGATCCAGTTGACATTGTTTATCTCGACGTTCAGAATGCTTTTGACAAGATCCTGCACCAAAGGCTCTTGAATAAACTTGCCAATCATGGAATCAAGGGACATGTTTTGTCCTGGATCAGCAACTGCCTAAGAGACAAGAAACAGAGGGTAGCACTAAATGGACACTTCTCCAAGTGGAGGCGGGTAAGGAGTGGGGTCCCCAAGGTTCAGTACTGGGATCCCTGCTTTTCAACTTCTTCATAAAGATCTAGAAGTAGGAGTGAATAGCAGGGTAGCCAACTTTGGCGATGACACTAAATTATATAGGGTAGTAAAAACTGAAAGAGATTGTGAGGAGCTCCAGATGGATTTCTTGACACTGGGGCGAGAGCAAACCAGTGGCAAATGGGCTTCAACATTAGTAAGTGCAGAGTGATGCACGTTGGGGCCAAAACCCCCAATTACATTTATAAACTGATGGTGCCTGAACTCTCTGCAACAAACCAGGAAACGGACCTTGGTGTCCTGGTGGACAGCTCAGTGAAGGTGTCAACCCAGTGTGCCGCAGCAGTGAAAAAAGCAAACTCAATGCTAAGGATCATTAGAAAGGGTATAGAAAAATAAGTTATCAAGTATCATTGTGCCTCTTTATAAATCTATGGTGAGGCCCCATCTGGAGTATTGTGTACAATTCTGGTCACCAAAGCTCCAGAAGGATGTTATGGAAATGGAAAAACTGCAGAGGAGGGCAACCAGAATGATTAGGGTACTGGAACACCTTCATTACCATCTGAGGCTGCAATGGCTGGGCCTCTTCACTCTTGAATGACGGCGCCTAAGGTGACCTGACTGAAGTTTATAATATCATAAACGGTGTGGACAAAGTAGATAAAGAAAAACTGTTTTCCCTATCACACAACACTAGAACTAAGGGGCACTCCATGGAACTTTTGGGTGCTAGATCTCAAACAAATAAGAGAAAGTACTTTTTCACCCAGAGGATCACTGGTCTGTGGAAATCCCTGCCAGAAGAAGTGGTGACAGCTTTCAGCCTTGACAGCTTTAAGAAAGGATTAGACAACTTCATGGAGAACAACGGTATCAATGGCTATCATGATGGATGCCTAAGGACAACCTCTGGGTTGGAGAGATAGGCAGGATATCTCTCAATGCCATTTGCAGGGGATCATAAGCAGGTGAAGACATGTGCTTGGTAATACCCTGAAGGAAATGGTGAGCCAGTGTGTGAGACAGAATGCTGGACTTGATGGGCTGTGGCCTGTTCCAGCAAGGCTGTTCTTATGTTCTTATGACTGCCAGTTGACCATTTAGATAACAAAAAGAAAGCTAATTTGCCAAATGTGGATGGAGGCAAGATCATGTTACAATAAATAGTCTTTCTTCTTTGGGGTGATCTTCTCCTCCCCAGTCCCACAATGAGTACATTTTTCTGACACTGCAGGTGCAGCAATAGCAATGACTTTGGTGGCTCACTAGCCTTTATGTTATCTTCTACATTGATTTCATATCATTTGAGGCGTCTGTGTCAGGAAATGGCAGTGGATGTAAACAACAGTAGCAAGTATTTGCAGAGAATGGAAAATGGACCTTCTGAGATAATTGTCGACAAAAGTCTGCTGATTCTCTTCAGCCTCTGATAGCAGTGATAAGGCTTATCCCACTGCCTTGCAAATGACTCGCTGGAAAAATATGTATATTTTATATCCTGGTGGTCTAGGCCCTAGCAGCTGAACATCAAAGGAAATGTAGCATCAGGGTATTACTAATTAATGTGAAAAATAAGACATTTATTTTAAACAAGTGTGGAGGAAGAATCCAGACAAACTATTTTATACAGGGTTGGTAGCATGGCACAGCTCTCTACTCATGGAGGGTCAAGACAGGCAGCTGTTCCAGCTTTCACAGGTTGAGAATGGTGCTATCAATAAACAGACACATCTGCTGCCCATGAAGACAAAATACATTTGGCTAGCTGTATGCCTGCCTGTCTGCTGGAATGGCACCTTGCCTATTTACAAGTTGTTGAGGCCTTGCCATATGGCAGAAATATTCAATGATGGAATGTTTATTTGGCCAGCTTGTATTTCTGTCAAAGTGAACACTTCTTGGAAGCACAGTTGGTGTTAGCATTACTGTTGTTCCACAAGAACTCATCATAGGCACCCTGCAAATGGCATAGTTATATCAGACATGTTGTTTGCTTGCCTTTCTTTCTTTCTTTCTTTCTTTCTTTCTTTCTTTCTTTCTTTCTTTCTTTCTTTCTTTCTTTCTTCCTTCCTTCCTTCCTTCCTTCCTTCCTTCCTTCCTTCCTTCCTTCCTTCTCTGGGTGGTTTACAATTTATCTAAATTTATCTATACATGCTACATAATGCTCCCCCCTCCCTGCAAGCTGGGTACCCATTTTACCAACCTCAGAAAGATGGAAGCCTATGTCAACCATGAGCTGGCTACCTAGGGTTGAACCCCAGATTGTGAGCACAGTTTACAGATGAAGTACAGCAGTTTAACCACTGTGCCACGAAGCTCTAATCATTATGGTAAGATTACTACAGTAGGACCACTGTATCCACTGATTCAGTTATCTACAGTTGACTGTGGAAAAAAATTAAATAATTCAGCAGCCACAAAACAAGCTACAGTCACAAACAGCAGCTGTAAAGCAAGCTACTGTTGTTAAACAGCAGCCATAAAGCAAGCTACCGTCACAAACAGCAGCCGTAAAGCAACCTACTGTCACAAAGCAGCAGTTTTAGGGGTTTTGGTGTTCTCTCTTATCCACGGTTTTCATTATCCATGGGAAGGCCCAGAACGGATCCCCAGCAGATACCAGGGTCCTACTGTATAAGATACTATAGACTACCTCTTTGTATTTTCTTAAGACTGCATAAAATAGTGACAAATTGGTGTAGCAATTGATATAATTATTAGACATGGGCACGACTTGGCGAAATTCTCGTTTCCGTTACGTAACGGAAATGGTAACAACAATTACTCTGCCAGAACTCAAACTCGAACCGAAAAAAGAAAAATTGGGTCTGATTTGTCGTTGTCGTTCCTGGCATCGCAGCGATCGCGCGATGCCAAGCGGCACAGAAAAAAAGTTTTAAAACTAAAAAAACCCGATTCCCGGCCAAAAAAGCAGGCGAAAATATGCCTGCCTGAGGGCACCTACCAGAGGGGTGGTTTCTGGGGGGGGTCCCCACTCCAGCCTTCCCCCCTCCCCGTCCTGGGCTGCTTGTACCAGGCTGGGAGGGGGCATCCTTGGCGGCGTCTCCATTTCCCATGCGGTGCGGGGGGATCCAAAATGGCGACCGCAATATTTTTTTTAAATCATGGTCCAAAAACCCACCAAAGCACCACAGAAACATTGCAAAAATTAGCTATTTTATATGCCTGATTTTTTATAGTAGCAGCAGTGGGTTTTTCTTGCAACAAAACGTCTCCATTGATTTTATTTTATTTTATTTTTATTTTTATTTTTTTACACATGCGCAATGATGGGCTGGCCATGGGATGGGACCATGCAAATTTTTGGAGCCATTCCACCAATCGCATGGCCAGGTTTTGACTGACACTTCGTATAAAAAGGCGAGGCACTCTGAGAACACTCGCAGTCCGGGTTTGGATTTGGGTGGAGAGAGGGCTGTAGCTGGCTGCTGTGCTAGACTAGTTTCGATTTCGCGGAGGAGCCTTTAGATTTCAGTTAGGCAGGCAGGGAGGGAATAATTGATTCAATTGAATTTTTAGGAAATATTTCATTCCCTGTCTGCTGTGGGGAATAGCAATGCGCAGTTTATTCCTTTATGCTCCTGCAGTTTGTCAGGAGGATTTTTTTCTGATATTGGTTTAGGTTTGACTGGGGAGGGGAGGTGTGGATTTATTTTAAATATATATATATATATATATATATACTACCGTACCATTCCATACTTATTTTCTATTTTTACAAAGTTCATTTTCATTTCATTGCTAACAGTTTTCTTTATTCTCTCCTTTCCTTTTTGTGTGTGAGAGAGGATTTATTTCATTTAGTGCCACTGCTTCAAGTTCAAAGGGGAGCTTTTTGGGAGGCGAGGTATGGATTTATTTTAAAAATATATTGAATATACTACCTACCATTTATTTTCTATTTTCAAAAGTTCATTTTCATTTGCTTGGTGGCTGGCAACAAGTTCCTTTACCCTGCCTCCAGCACAGTGCTGTGGCTTCTGGGAATAGCAAGCCTACCAGTTTTCTTTAATCTCTCCTCTCCTTTTTGTGAGAGAGAGAGGATTTATTTCATTTAGTGCCACTGCTTCAAAGTTCAAAGGGGAGCTTTTTGGGAGGCGAGGTGTGGATTTATTTTAAAAATATACTAGCCTAGTATATATTTTAGATTTCCCCAACCAGTGCACTCAAACACATTTGTTGGCATTGGCAAGCCAAGGGCACCTCTGAGGGAGAATAATATTTTACATTTTAGAAATACATTACAATATTATTTGTGTACTTTACTTTTACTTACATTGTTTGTTTGCTAAACTTTTCGTGAGGACACTGCAGTTAAACAGCACAGGCCCGTTCAGTTTACTTTGCTCACAGTATGCAACACAGTCCTACTCCTGTAGCAGTGTAGTGTGCTTGCTCGTTCATTTATTTACAACAAGTTACACAAGGCACACCCTTGGTGGGTGCCAGCGCAAGTTTACTTTGCTCACTGTGTACAACACAGCCCTACTCCTGTAGCAGTGTAGTGTGCTTGCTCGTTCATTTATTTACAACAAGTTACAAGGCACACCCTTGGTGGGTGCCAGCGCAAGTTTACTTTGCTCACTGTGTACAACACAGTCCTACTCCTGTAGCAGTGTAGTGTGCTTGCTCGTTCATTTATTTACAACAAGTTACACAAGGCACACCCTTGGTGGGTGCCAGTGCAAGTTTACTTTGCTCACAGTGTACAACACAGTCCTACTCCTGTAGCAGTGTAGTGTGCTTTCTCGTTCATTTATTTACAACAAGTTACAAGGCACACCCTTGGTGGGTGCCAGCACAATTTTACTTTGCTCACAGTGTACAACACAGTCCTACTCCTGTAGCCGTGTGCTTGCTCGTTCATTTATTTACAACAAGTTACAAGGCACACCCTTGGTGGGTGCCAGCGCAAGTTTACTTTGGTCACAGTGTACAACACAGTCCTACTCCTGTAGCAGTGTAGTGTGCTTGCTCGTTCATTTATTTACAACAAGTTACACAAGGCACACCCTTGGTGGGTGCCAGCGCAAGTTTACTTTGCTCAGTGTACAACACAGTCCTACTCCTGTAGCAGTGTAGTGTGCTTGCTCGTTCATTTATTTACAACAAGTTACACAAGGCACACCCTTGGTGGGTGCCAGTGCAAGTTTACTTTGCTCACAGTGTACAACACAGTCCTACTCCTGTAGCAGTGTAGTGTGCTGTCTCGTTCATTTATTTACAACAAGTTACAAGGCACACCCTTGGTGGGTGCCAGCACAATTTTACTTTGCTCACAGTGTACAACACAGTCCTACTCCTGTAGCCGTGTGCTTGCTCGTTCATTTATTTACAACAAGTTACAAGGCACACCCTTGGTGGGTGCCAGCGCAAGTTTACTTTGGTCACAGTGTACAACACAGTCCTACTCCTGTAGCAGTGTAGTGTGCTTGCTCGTTCATTTATTTACAACAAGTTACACAAGGCACACCCTTGGTGGGTGCCAGCGCAAGTTTACTTTGCTCAGTGTACAACACAGTCCTACTCCTCTAGCAGTGTAGTGTGCTTGCTCATTCATTTATTTACAACAAGTTACAAGGCACACCCTTGGTGGGTTCCTAGCACAAGTTTACTTTGCTCACAGTGTACAACACAGTCCTACTCCTGTAGCAGTGTAGTGTGCTTGCTCATTCATTTATTTACAACAAGTTACAAGGCACTCACTTGGTGGGTGCCAGCACAAGTTTACTTTGGTCACAGTGTACAACACAGTCCTACTCCTGTAGCAGTGTAGTGTGCTTGCTTGTTCATTTATTTACAACAAGTTACACAAGGCACACCCTTGGTGGGTGCCAGCACAAGTTTACTTTGCTCACACTGTACAACACTGTCACACAGTCCTACTTGTCCTACTGTAGAACACAGTGCCATTATTTCTAATACTTTGAGAAATGAAAAAAATAAGGAGGGGTGGCACAGCAAGAGGGAAGGTGAGGGGGACCCCCACTAATATAAATCGGGCCGCATTTCTGAAGGAAGGCACAGGAAGTAGTGCAGATAGTAGTCCCTCGCCAAGCAGCTCCACAACCAGTACCGTACCATCCTCTGTCACTGAGGGCAGCATGGATGAGGTGATAAAAATCCCTTCAGCGATACTTGACCCCGACCTCCTTTATCAGGAAGAAGACGAGGACTCGGAGTCGGAAATGGCATCAGAATCAGAAACGGGCACTTTGAATCTAGAGGTTCCAGATTCTGAGGACCTGATGGCAGGAACTGACGAAAGGCAGGCTTCAGACAGCGATGGAAGGAGCAGCCCTCCTTCCTCCCAGAGTACCGCCAGTGACAGCAGTAGTACTCTACTTTCCAGGCAGGGCACAGGCCACACCACCACCACAGCAGCGGCAGCAGGCAATACCAGAGGGGCCAGTACTTTCACTAAGCCACACGGGTGTCTCTGGGAGCATTTTGAGAACAGCCCACAAGATGCAAGGATGGCGGTGTGCAAGAAATGCGGGGTGGTGGTGCGCAGGGGGAATGACCCCAAACACCTCTCCTCAAGTGGGTTGTGCAGCCACCTGATGCGAAAGCACCCTGGGACTCTGCCTGGAACCCTGTCAGGCCCTGCTTCCTCAGGGAGGAAGAGAGTGGAAGAAGGGATAGGGAAAGAAAAACACAGCTCCGCTAGTGCTGAGAGTGGGAAGAGGCAGGCCACTCTGCAGGAAGTGGGGCCGTTGTGTGGGAGTTTTGTCAGCCAGCAAAATAGGGCTAAGGCACAGGGGACCACCACTCGCATGGTGGGTGAAATGGTGGCCATGAACGGGTTGCCCCTCTCCTTTGTGGAGTCATCAGGCTTCAGGCACCTGATGAAGCATGTGGCTCCATGGTACGAGCCTCCATCCCGGTGCACCTTCAGCAGGCGGGTGATTCCCTCCCTTTATGAGTCCATCAGGGACATGATCCGGGCCCTGCTGCAGGCGGCCAGAGGAAGGAATATCCACTTCACTTCCGACCTCTGGACCGGTGGGCACCACGGATACCTCTCTCTGACGGCTCATTGGTGGCAACCCAAGGAGGTCCTGGAGCCCAGGAGGACATCCCAAGAACAGCTGCAGGGGGAGCCACAAGGCAGCACCCCAAGAGGGTAGAGGGTGGTGCTTCTCCAGGCACAAAGCATGGAGGACAACACCACAGGGTTCAACATTTCAGAGGTCCTCAAGACAGCAATGCGAGAGTGGGGATTGGGGACTGAGGGGCAGGTCAATCTCGGATTCATGGTTACTGACGTGGGCCGTAACATGACCAACGCGGTTGAAAGGACAGGGTTGCAGGGCATCGTGTGCGCAGCACACAAACTGCATCTGGTGGTGGTTGATGCCATTGGGGTGGGAGCACCGAAGGACTCCTGGGGTGAGGGGACCCTGGAGACCAAGGCCTTGCTGGACAAGTGCCGGAAAATCGTCGGGCACTTCTCTCGCAGCGTCAAGGCATCCAGGATGATGCGTGAGAGGCAGGTGGAGACAGGCCGACCAGAGCACCTCCTGATCCAGGACATGACCACCCGGTGGAACTCCACCTACGAAATGGTCAAGCGCCTGGTGGAGCAGAGGCAAGTGGTGGAATACGTATTGTCAACCACCCCAGTCCTGCATGAGGGGAGGGAGATGGACATTGGTGCTACCGAGTGGCTCTGCCTCTCCCAGATGGTGGGTATCCTGCAGCCTTTTGAGGAGACCACCCACGTGCTCAGCAGCTACAACGCCAGCCTGGGCCATGTACTCCCCCTGGTCAATGCCCTTCGCCAACGCCTAGAGGCCACTATCCGGGAAGAAGCCAATCTTCTCCCAAAGAGCAGGGCCTTGGCAGACAGGCTGCTGACCGGCGTGGATACCCGCCTTGGCCCACTAAGGAGGGAAAAGGTGTACCAGATGGCATGCCTGTGTGACCCTCACGTCAAGGGTTCCCTGGCGGGCAGCACTGCCAAACTGAACTCCTGGAAGACGGAGCTATGCCGTCAAGTAAGGGCTCTCTCCAATCAGGGCCAGGCGTTTCCGAGGGTGCACGGAAGCCAGAGCGATCCAGAAGAGGAATCCTCACAAGGATCCTCATCTTTCTGTACTCCAGGAGTATACACCCAGAGGCCAGGTTCCATGCCAGCAGCCAACTACTTGGCCTCTGCCCTAGCCATGGCAGTCTCCTCCGCAGTGGAGGCAAGGGAGGAAGAAGAACCGGACCCCGCTCTGACCATGGTGAAGGAGTACATGGCTGAGCCCCTCCAACCCCTCACCTTGGACCCACTCCACTACTGGGCCAGAAAGGCAGACCTCTGGCCCGCTCTTTCGACTGGTGTTGGACCTCTTGTCCATCCCACCCACCAGTGTCCAGAGTGAGCGTGTCTTCTCCCACATGGGAGATGTCCTGAGGCCGTGCCGCTCCTGACTGGACCCGGAGACCGTGGAAAGGTTGACTTTCATCCACTTCAACCTTTCCACGTTGGGATTACCCCAACACTCCAAGACCTAAGTCCCAAGTCGTTCTGCCATGGGTTCCTTAAACGGCCCTCCCTTGCCCTAACATCAACTACCAGGGCAACATTTATGCTGGTCCACCTGCCTGTCTGCCTACAAGCCTGCCTGCCTGGCTACAAGGCTACCTGCCTGGCTGGCCCTGTGACTACCTGCCTAGTGCCTAAATGCCTGCTTGCCTGCCTGCCTGACTGACTGACTGACTGTATTCACACACACACAATTGGAAGGGTCGGTATTGGCCCAATTTTTGCAGCCCTTGCCTGGGTCCAAACCAGCAAGAACCATTCTCAAAGTTTCATTTGGAGGGGTCTGTATTGGCCCAATTTTGCAGCCCTTGCCTGGGTCCAAACCAGCAAGGACCATTCTCAAAGTTTCATTTGGAGGGGTCTGTATTGGCCCAATTTTTGCAGCCCTTGCCTGGGTCCAAACCAGCAAGGACCATTCTCAAAGTGTCATTTGAAAGGGTCTGTAATCTGTATTGGCCCAATGTTTCCCTGTTGGCCATGGCTGGTCTGAGTGAGACCCTAAAACCTGCCTTCCTTGGTGCTTCCTCCCTTCCCTGGGGTTTAGGTGCCAATCTGCTTAAAAAGTGGTCAGGAAGCACTTTACAACAACCTACCTCAAAGACTGAGTAGCAGGGGGCTATCTCTCCTAGTCCTCCTTCCTTACAGCCTTAAAGAAATAGCCCAGATCTCCTGCTTCCACTCTTTCTCCTTGGTTGACAAAACCCGGTCTCCTGGGGTGGCGAATCTGGCAATAGAAACTCTGCCTCCCAAGGCAGAAACAATCCTTCCTTCTGGCACTTTGGCTTTGTGCCTTCCCAATCCCTAGCCTGGGTGGCTGGTATCCTGCAAGCCTGCCTAGCCTACATACCTGTAAACCGGACTGACTGCTTCCCTGCCTGCCCGCCTCTCTGCCAGCCTGCCTTCCTGTCAGACTCCCAGCTTTGAGCATGCCTTCCAGCTGCTTCTCATTCAACCTCCTCTAGTCTGGCCTTCTGGCCTCCCCTATTTTGTCCTCTGGGCTGGTCTGTGACCCACTAAGAAGGACTCTGGGTTTGTGTTCTGGTCTCCTTTAGAGGTGGTGGTGGTGAATGATCACCCGAGAGGGGAACTCAATCAGGAATACTGGGAAGGGGGTTAGGATTAGGTAAGGGGGATGCTATGGCCTCCGCCACTCTGTCCTCTGGGCTGCAGAACACTGTGACTCGTCACTAAGAAGGACTGGAGTGGAATGTACTTGCGCGTACTGTGTGTATACTGTACTGCACAATAACCGTGTGTTGTCCGTTTCTTAGAAATAGAAGAGCCTGTCAGGAGGAACTTCCAGGGTGGGTTCATGGTGGATCTGTGAGTCTGTGTGACTCATTAAGAAGGGCATTGCCCTTGCCTATTGGCAGTTTGCTACTTGCCAGCGTAACAGCACATGGGAAGGAAGAGTCAGACAGAACTCTTCCTTGCTGTCCTTTTGGCAGCATCAAGACTCAGGCCTTTGGGTCTCCACCACTCTGTCCTCTGGGCTGCACAACACTGTGGCTCACTAAGAAGGACATCTTACTGGCGTGCTGGTGGCACTCTAGAAGATTTGCCTGAAAGTTCCAGGCTTGGCTTTTGGAGGTGTAGGAACTGTGACTGACTACTCAGACTCACTCAAGCTATGTGGCCCCCGCCACTCTTTCCTCTGGGCTGCAAGACACTGTGGCTCACTAAGAAGGGAATTATACTTGCGTGCTGGTGGCACTCTGTCACCATTTACAAATCAAATAGAAGATTTGCCCGAAAGTTCCAGGCTTGGCTCTTGGAGTTGTGGAAACTGTGATTCACTACGAAGGGCATGGTAGTAGATTGCCGGCAGTTAGCAAGTCTACCAGCACACAGCTGGGAAGGAAGAGTCAGACTCAGATTCTGGCTTGCTGTCCTTTTGGCAGCCTGTGTGGTCTAAGACTCAGACTCAATCAAGCTCTGTGTCTTCTCCCTGCCTGCCTGTCAGGCTCCCGGCACTCCCGGCTTAGAGGAGGCCTTCCAGGTGCTTCTCCTTCACCCTAACAGCACGGTTCAGTGCTTCAAGTTCAGCCTCCGAGCCGACATGCGCCCTGTCGGCCACTCCCCTCAACTTGCCCATGCAGCAACCCCGGCTGCCCCCGCCTCTAGGCAGAAAATCACTGGACCAACTGTAAGGTGCAGTCATGACATCAACTATTTTGTTTAGAATTGGGGGAATCTGTCATCCTGGTTCTTCACAAAATCCAGGTTGGGAAATCCCTTGGCAGAAGGAGGGGAGATTCCTAACTAGGTGCTTCTCCCTCCACCTCCTCTAGTCAGGCCTTCTGGCCTCCGCTTCTTCACTCTGAGCTGCCAAACACTATGACTCACTAAGGAGGAAATTGTGCTTGTGTGCTAGAAAACAGCCGTGGGCTGGGCCCGTGTTGATTAGGCAGGCAGAACTCTGCCATCTGCTCTCCTCAAGTGGCTTGCGCAGCCACCTTATGCGAAAGCACCCTGGTACTCTGCCTGACTGTCTGGGAGTGGGACAGTGTCCAGCAGCAGGCCATGGTTCTTCAGGGAGGAAGAACGGGGAAGAAGGCCTGTGGAAAGACAGCTCTGCTTCTGAGAGTGGGAAGAGGCAGGCCTTTCTGCAGGAAGTGTTGCCAACTTGCCGCTGTGTGGGAGTTTTGTCAGCCTCCGCTGCTCTTCACTCTGAGCTGCCGTGCCAAACACTGTGACTCACTAAGGAGGACATTGTGCATGTGTGCTAGAAAACAGCCGTGGGCCCGTGATTGACTAGGCAAAACTCTGCCGCTGGCCTTGTGCCGTTTTGCAGCCCCTACTCTGGCCTTTTGGCAGCCCGTAATCTGGCCTCTGGGGCTTTGCCTGCAGAACTCTCTGACCCACTAAGTAAGACAGAGAACACAGCTGGGCTTCGTGGTCTCCTTGGGATACCGGAGCTTGTGGTAACCCGAGCGATTGAGGGGAACTTATTTGGAGACGGGGTTTAGGGTTAGGGTCAGCGTTAGGGTTAGGGGGTTTGTTTAGGCCTCCGCTACTCTTTCCTCTGGGCTGCAATGCACTGTGGCTCACTAAGAAGGAAGGGAGGAAGCCTCCAGGCTTGGTTCTTGGTGGATACTCTGTCGCACACTGACTGTGAGTCTGTGATTCACAGGCCTACTGTTTCCTCCGCCACTCTTTCCACTGGGCTGCCAACTGTGGCTCACTAAGAAGGAAGGGAGGAAGCCTCCAGGCTTGGTTCTTGGTGGATACTCTGTCACACACTGACTGTGACTCTGTGATTCACAGGCCTACTGTCTCCTCCGCCACTCTTTCCACTGGGCTGCAAGACACTGTGGCTCACTAAGAAGGAAAATGTACTTGTTGTGTGCGTAAATGCGTACTCCTGTCAGAAAGTCCCATGTGTGGTTCTTGGTGCTGTGCTGTGTGACTCAGTCAGTACTAGTTGTTGTTGCCATGTTTTCTTTGACACAATTTTTAATATTTTTCTGCTCACTTGTCATAATGTGCTCTTCATCACTGTCAGTACAATGTTTTCAAGTTGCATTCTACAATTGGGAATTTGGGACATTCGCCTCAGAGTTAGGCCCCATGTGGCCCCCACCACTCTTTCCTCTGGGCTGCAAGACACTGTGGCTCACTAAGAAGGAAAATGTACTTGTTGTGTGTGTAACTGCGTCCTCCTGTCTGAAAGTCCCATGTGTGGTTCTTGGTGCTGTGCTGTGTGACTCAGTCAGTACTAGTTGTTGTTGTCACATTTTCTTTGACCCAATTTTTAATATTTTTCTGCTCACTTGTCAGTCAGTACAATGTTTTCAAGTTGCATTCTACAATTGGGAATTTGGGAGATTTTGAGACATTCGCCTCAGAGTTAGGCCCCATGTGGCCCCCGCCACTCTTTCCTCTGGGCTGCAAGACACTGTGGCTCACTAAGGAGGGAATTGTACTTGCATGCTGATGGCACTCTGTCTGTCACCATATAGAAGATTTGTCTGAAAGTTCCAGGCTTGGCTTTTGGAGGTGTAGGAACTGTGACTGACTACTCAGACTCACTCAAGCTATGATGTGGCCTCCACCACTCTTTCCTCTGGGCTGCAAAACACTGTGACTCACTAAGAAGGAAAATTTACTGGCGTACTCAGGCCATTCAGCCACTTTGGGTACTGGAGCTGGCAATGATCCTCCCCTACTTGGGCCCTGTGGCCTCAGACTCAGGCCTTTGGGTCTCCGCTACTCTGTCCTCTGGGCTGCATGTGAGTCACTAAGAAGGGAATTCAGGCATTCTTCTTCTAATCGAGCGGTCCTTTTGGACTCGCCTACTCAGGCCCTGTGGCCTCAGACTCAGGCTATGTGGCCTCCTCCAGCCAATCTGTCCTCTGGGCTGCAAACCACTGTGGCTCACTAAGAAGGGATGAAAACTTACAGTACTAGTACTGTAGCACACTGCTGCTGGGACTTGGCTAAAGTATATGGATC
This sequence comes from Phrynocephalus forsythii, assembly GCA_029282475.1. NCBI lineage: Eukaryota > Metazoa > Chordata > Lepidosauria > Squamata > Agamidae > Phrynocephalus > Phrynocephalus forsythii. The sequence goes on along the minus strand of JAPFRF010000001.1, from coordinate 158,097,340 downwards.
TTATTCTGCCTTTTTTTACCTCATTAACTATGTTATTTGTATGTAATGATTGCTTTTCCTGCAAATAAAATACAAAAAAACACACATAATGTAGCTTAACAACTAACCTGAATACATGATGTTCAAGCTGGCACTCCTTAACACTGCTTAAACATTTTATAATCATTTTTGCCCAAACCCTGGAACAAAGACTGCCGGACAAGAAAACTTAATGTTACGTTCACCAAGCTACACTTGTAGGTGGTGGCGGTTGAAGAGTTATGTGAGAAGTTGTGGGAACACTCATCAGGAATAGTTGGAGGTGCGGTTAGGGTTAGGGTTAGGGTGGATGTTTTGGCCCCCACCACTCTGTCCTCTGGGCTGCAGAACACTTTGGCTCACTAAGAAGGGATGAAAACTGCTTGTAGCACAGCTTTGAAGAGGCAGCACGCTGCCTTGCTGGCCTTTGGGCAAGCCCGTACTCAGGCCATTCAGCAGCTCCTTTGGGTACTGGAGCTGGCTGGCAATGATCCTCCCTTACTCGGGCCCTGTGGCCTCAGACTCAGGTCTTTGGGTCTCCGCTACTCTGTCCTCTGGGCTGCAAGACACTGTGGCTCACTAAGAAGGGAATTGTACTTGCGTGCTGGTGGCACTCTAGAAGATTTGCCTCAAAGTTCCAGGCTTGGCTTTTGGAGCTGTAGGAACTGTTACTGACTACTCAGACTCACTCAAGCTATGTGTCCTCCGCCACTCTTTCCTCTGGGCTGCAAGACACTGTGGCTCACTAAGAAGGGAATTGTACTTGCGTACGACTACGTACGTACTGTCACACACCACACCACCACCAAGAGTATGTCAGAAAGTGCCGTGTGTGGTTCATGGTGGTACTAGTACTCACAGTCACAAAGAAGGGCTGAAAACCTGTGGCCTCCGGTTCGCAGCCCTGTGGCCTCAGACTCAGGCTATGTGTCCTCCGCTACTCTTCACTCTGGGCTGCAAAACACTGTGACTCACTAAGAATGACATTTTGCCTGCATACTGGGGGTTTGCTAGGATAATAGCACACACCTTGGACTTTGTGGCCTTGTGGCCTCCCTTTCGCAGGGCCCTGTGGTCTCAGACTCAGCCCTTTTGGGTTCCCCTACTCTGTCCTTTGGGCTGCAAGACACTGTGACCCACTAAGAAGGACATATTTTACTGTTAACACAGCCGTGATGATAAGGCAAAAATCTGCCATGCTGGCCTTGCTGGCACCCTTACTCTGGCCTTGTGGCCTCAGGTACTCTGGCGTTGTGGCCTCCCGTACTCAGGCTCTGTGTGGTCTCATACTCTGGCCTTGTGGACGCCCTTACTCTGGCCTTGGGTGTGGACGTGGACGCCCATAGTCCTCCTTGTATAGCCTAGTGGGATCTGGGCTGTAGTGTAAAACTTAGAGTTCTTCTGCCTAATCCAAGCTGTGTGCCCGTACGCCAGCACGCTGTCTTCCTTAAGAGCAAGCCAGAGCCCAATCCCTACCTATTCCAACCCTAACCCTAACCCTAACCCTAACCCTAACCCTAACCCTAACCCTAACCCTAACCCTCATCCAGATTTGGGGAGGAATGGAATGTCTGTGTCTCCTGCTGCCTCTGAGAGGTGGAGGGGAGATGGGATGGATAAAAGCTTCAAAACAAAACAACAAAAAAGTATAACAGGCAGCCAGACCAAGTAGGGTGGCCGGCCGGTTCAGCGCTGAGCTGAGCAAGAGAAAAAAAAGAATATTGCATTTCTGGCCACTTTGTTTGCTTTATTGCATAGGATGCACACAGTCTTATGCTATGATATATTTATTAAATATTATTCATCATCACCCAGTTTAAAGTGTTTTCCTCCTGCTCTGGGTCATTGCGGGATGCCCCCATGCTCTGGGTGAGAATGGGAAGTCAAATCGCGCTAAATCACAGTAGAAACGACAAATGACAAACGACATGACGAAACGACAAATTTTTAAAAAATTTCATGAAAAACGAAAATGACCCGAAACGGACCCATCCCGAAAAACGACAACTCAAAAAAATTTTTTTCTGGTTGTGCCCATCTCTAATAATTATTAAATAAATGAACACTTAGCACTAAATATACAGTTAAAGTTTTCTTGGATGGCTCAGTGTGATCCCTCTGTCTTTCTCTTTCCAATTTTTCAAAATGGGTGGTATTGGACTCGCCCACTTAAGACAGTGTACCAGTTGGGGAGGTCAGCAATGACCTCACTGGCTGAACCATGGCTCTGCCCTATTGCAGCCCCCTCATTGGTCAGCAGAATTTTTTTTCATTGCAAATAAAGTGTGGCTCTTTTACACCATCGCCTGTGCCTCACTTCTTTATTCCGGGATGGAAGGGCAAAGTCCCATTTGTATGCCTCTTTGGCCGTTACTTCACGAACCTCTCGCTTCACGGCAAGCCGTCATTTCTGTGCGAATCGATCGTTTCAGTCCGCACGCTCCTCCTTTTTGGCTGCGGCGCCACCCCGACCACGCCCCCTAAACCGTGCTCCAAGCGGGGCGAGAGATTCCCCTGCCGGAGGCCGGGAATCTTTTTCACTTCTCATCCCGCTTCGCATCCAAAGTCACGTGTGGCCACTCATTTTTATTTTTTTTATTTTTTTCAGTTACTTTTTCTCCGAAATACCGATGAACGCGAGGGAGGCATGATAGCTTTGTAATGGTAGTTTGAGGCGGAAGTTGCTTGGTCACTGCTCTAGGGATTTAGGAAGGGATTACTCGAATGCCCTTGGAGGACCGATGGATCATAAACAACAAATGTTGTGTGCTGGTCCACCTAGTGACCCTGATGGAGAACAGCAATTTTTTTCACGTTGCCAATGGACAAAATGATACAATTCGGGAGTAGAAAACGAAGGATCATACAGTAATTTTGCTCAGCCGCAAATGACAGCCGGGTATTGATGCATCGATACGTCGAGGTAATTTTTTTTAAAAAATTAAAGAAAGCTGAAACTGGACGTTGCAAATAAGTTTCCCAATGCGAAGGGAACACGTGAGGTAGTAATGGATTCGATCCTAAAACTTCGCCATGTGAGGACAGAGAAAGAGGGGTGGGAGCGAAGGGAGACCACGTGACTGCCTTCGCATTCAAAGCGAAGGCAATCCCGCTGCGAAGCAAAGTACTTCGTGAAGTAACAGCCTTTAACAACTTCATCCTAAAATGAAAAAGAACTTCACGTTGCATACAGACTTAAGAACCATTGTTGCTTAAGTGATGTCTATAATGCTAGATGACAGGGCCAGATATCTATGACAAAACTGATTTGTATGCTGGGCATACAGTTAAGAATTCTTTACCCTTGTAAATTAAGGTTCTACCACATTGGAAATATTCCAGATCAGATACAGCTGTACAAAATTAAAACACAGTTGATTAAATTAAAGGCCTCTCCATGTTTTCAGTTCCATTTTTTGTCGAGATAAAAAATATGCTGGCTCTTTGTTGTCAACCTGGTGAATAAAAACACCTCTAATATGAAGTCAATACCACAATGAGCTGAATGCATGCTTTGCTTCGTATGAGCATGTAGCTACTTTGTGTGAACCTATAATGCTGGTGTATATTGAGACAGACAATTGATCCATCTACCTCAGTGCCCTTTGTTTTTTTCCCATAACTCTTCTAGTTAGTGCTGCTCAAAATTCATTTGAGAATTTTTGTGTGTGCGCAGAATGCATGCTCTGCCAATGAGCTAAATCTTTTAAAGATACATTTTGAAGAAGTTCATTTATAATCATTTGGGAATGATTGAAATATGAAGCAAATGGGACCTGTCCAGCAGAGTTTTGATTCCTACTAAAAAGAATTTATTACGTGATCTTTCAGCTGAATTGGAGTTTGGTTTTCATTATCCTTTCAGGTTCATTTGTCACTATTTAACACACACCTTTCCTGGAAGTGGCAACTAAATCTATTTCAGTGGCAGCTTCTGGCAAGTGTCATTTTATTTTGCAAAAATGCATGCACATCCCTGAAGTTCCTATGAGTGACTGCCATTTCCCTTCCAAATGCTCCCTAGTGGTGCAACAGCCACATTTTCCTGATAGGATACAACGGCAGCCACCAGAAAGAGCCATATATATCAGATCTGCTGCTCTGTAAGGCAAGAGCAATAGAAAGAACCAAACCAAACCAAACAGGAGCCAACCAGCAAACTAACAAGAGAAATGATCTCAATTAAATGAAGAAGAAATGCAGTTGGAAGACTATCAAATAGAAATAGTGTTATACAAATGGACAATGAGATTAACTTTTTTCCCTGAATGAGATGCAAAATGAGTGAGTTCTTAAATAGGAGAAACCAACTGGGATAATGAAACAGTTTGTTCTTTTTGCCAACCCTCCTATATTTTCTGTTGATCTTTCCTTCACCACCATTAAACTAATTATAGTGTTCAATTACTGATGAAAGGTGACTTCAGACATAAAGCTCAAGAGTACTTCATTGGTTTCATTATCAGATATCTTGAGAATTAAAGACTTCTTACATCTGATTTCACCCTAAGAGGCCAGCAGTATAGCTAAAAATTAAGAAGGACCTTCCTATGTTGCTAAGAGCTTGCATCTTTTATATAGATTCATACTTCCTTATACACTGGAATTTTGATATGTTTTTCAACTGCTGCATAAAAATAAACACATTATTATTTTTTATCAAACTAGAGCCTTTTCCTAAATAAATGTAACCTAAACATAATGGTTCTTATCAGAAATTGAAGGTACTTTATAGAGAACATTCTGATCCTATAAACTATATAAACGCTGCAAGAATGATGGCATTTTTTTTCAGATATGGCAACTCACTTTTCAGCATTTTTCTCCCTCTCATAGTGTTAGAAAATTGTGTCCTGTCCTAAAGATGAAGGTAAGAAGCTCAGAGCAAATTAAAGGAAGTGCTTCTTTGTACAGCCTATAACAGAACTGTTTATTTATTTTTATTTGTTTTGAATATTTTACCCCACCTTTTTCTTTGGAAAAGGACCCAAGGTGGCTTACAATAATGAGGGGCAATATACAGCCCAGAACATTTAAACATAATCAAGTTAAGAACAAGGAATTAAAGAGGCATCTTAGAACATTAAAACTACATGGTTCTACAACCTCAGGCTGTTATAATGGCTGCCAATTTAGACATGAAATTGGATAACTTCAGGGTGGAAGGGGCTTGCAATGTACACTAGTCATGAGCTATATACTTCCTGTAGTCGAAGTATGTTTGGAATCACATAACACCTCATTACAGCAGCTCCAGTGGCAGCTGTTCCATTTCAGGTGTGATTCAGAGAGCTGCTTCTGGCCTATAAACCCTAAATGACTTGGACCCAAGCTATCTCCTCTGCTGCTGGGGCTTGTACATCTCCCCAGCTAGAATGATTCATATAGACCTTTCCCAATGTGATCAGCTGATTCACTCTTGTAAAGATGGGGTTTATGTCTCTGGTTAGTGTTGTGATGATGTAGGCTAGGGATGGTCACAAAATGAAAAATGAAATGGTGTTTTGTCATTTTGTAATGAAACAAAATGAAACAAAACGATGAAGCAGCATTTCATTACAGATGAAACAAAATAGTAATTTTTCCATTAAAACAAACCATTTTGTTCCCTCCGTAAAATGCCACCAGCCGGCCACGGGTAAAAAAAAAGAAATAGCTGACCTGGCCTGCAGGCCAGCTGGTCAGCGAGATATAAGAAAAATAAAAAATAAAAAATAAAAAGCAAAACAAACAAAAAATGAAATGATTTTTTTAAAAAATATATCATTTTGTAATAAACAAAACACCAATTTGGTGTTTTGTGCCCATCCCTAGTGTAGGCAGTTGGGGTGTGATGTTCCAGATTCTCAGAATACCTGCCCCACCATTATTTCTAGTCAGTCATACTGTTTTTTAAACAAAATTACTTATAAGAACATAAGAAGAGCCATGCTGGATCAGGCCAAAGGCCCATCTAGTCCAGCTTCCTGTATCTCATAGTGGCCCCACCAGATGCGTTTGGGAGTGCATGGGACTAGATATCTGTCTCCTGATACCACTCCCTGCATCTGGCCCTTGAAGTACCCTGGTTTTAAGCCTGGAGATTACACATCTCCATCATGGTTTGTAACCTGTGATGGACTTTTCCTCCAGAAATCTGTCCAATCCCCTTTTGAAGGCATCCAGGCCAGATGCCATCACCATATCCTGTGGCAGGGAGTTCCATAGACTAACAACGCGCTGGGTGAAAAAATATTTTCTTTTGTCTGTTCTTACTCTCCCAGCCCTCAATTTGAGTGTATGTCCCCTAGTTCTGGTATTTTGTGAGAGGGAGAAGAGCTTCCCTCTATCCACTTTACTCATGCCCTGCATTATTTTGTACGTCTCAGTCATATCCCGCGTCAGGCGCCTTTTTTCCAGACTAAAGAGCCCCAAATGTTTTAGCCTTTCTTCATAAGGGAGGTGCTCCAGCCCAGTAATCATTTTAGTCGCTCTCTTCTGCACCTTTTCCAGTTCCACTATGTCTTTCTTGAGATGTGGTGACCAGAATTGTACACAATACTCCAGGTGCGGCCTTACTATTGTTTTGTATAATGGCATTATAATGTTGGCTGTTTTATTTTCAATCCCCTTTTTGATAATCCCTAGCATGGAATTGGCCTTCTTCACTGCTGCCACACATTGGGGAGACACCTTCATGGAGCTGTCCACCAACACACCAAGATCTCTTTCCTGATCTGTCACGGATAACTCAGAGCCCATGAGTTGATAGATAAAGTTTTGATTTTTTGCCCCAATATGCATTACTTTACATTTGGCTACATTAAAACACATTTGCCATTTCTCAGCCCATTCCCCCAGTTTGGAGAGATCTTTCTGGAGCTCTTCACAATCTTCTCTGGTTTTTACCAAACGGAAAACTTTTGGGTCATCTGCAAACTTGGCCACCTCACTGTTTATCCCTGTCTCCAGGTCATTTATGAACAGATTGAAAAGCACCGGTCCCAGGACAGATCCCTGGGGCACACCGCTTTTCACCTCTCTCCATTGTGAAAATTTCCCATTGACACCTATTCTTTGTTTCCTGGATCTCAGCCAGTTCTCAATCCATAAGAGGACCTGCCCTCTTATCCCCTGACTGTGCAATTTTCTCAGCAGCCTCTGGTGAGGGACTGTGTCAAAAGCCTTTTGAAAATCCAGATAGACTATATCCACCGGTTCACCCCAATCTACATGCCTGTTGACCTTTTCAAAAAATTCTAAAAGATTTGTCAGACAAGACTTACCCTTGCAGAAGCCATGCTGATTTTCTCGCAGCAAGGTTTGTTCTTCTATGTGTTTTAAGATTTTCTCTTGGATGAGGCTTTCCACCATCTTCCCTGGGACAGATGTAAGGCTAACTGGCCTGTAGTGTCCCGGGTCCCCCCTCCTTCCTTTTTAAAAAATTGGTGTGACATCTGCTATCCTCCAGTCCCAGGGCACTGTGGCCGTTTTAAGAGACAAGTTGCATATTACTATTAAGAGATCTGCAATTTCATTTCTTTTTTTTATTTTTTTAAATTTTTATTTTTTATTGAACATAAAAAAGACAAAATAACAATGATAAACAATTATATAAAAACAATAATATCAATCATAAACCTAAAACATCCTCCCCTTTTAAACTGTATTTTCTTTAATCTTCTTTTCTTCTTCATCTTTTTTTTTTTTTTTCTTCCAATAATTTCTTAAGGTCTTCTGTTGAACTGTGTTGGGTTAAAGAAGTTGGTTTAATCCCTTTCCAATTTAATCCTTCATGATCTATAAATTTCCTCCAAACATCATCCAGAGTATCTTTTTTATTTCTCTCTCAAAACTTTTATATTACAAGATATTTAAATTTAGTTTTATTATTACTTCCTTATACCATTCAGCAATTTTAAGGTCAAAATTTTCTTTTCCTCTTCTTATCATCTTCAGTCTATTTCTTTTCATAAGAGTTTGTATTAATTTTTTAGTTTTCACATCATTTCATTGAGGATTTAATGATAACAAAGACCTTTCCTTGCACATTTAATATCAGTTTGTAACCTCTCTTATCTCCACAATAATTAACTCTGCCCTCTTGGACTTAAATGAACTCTTTTTCTTTGTGGTATGCACTTGTGCTAAATGAAAATAGTTACCATTGTTTTAAACAGGTTCCATTTCTCTGCAGAGCTTAGAATATTTTGGATTCCCCTTCAATTTCTTTCTGACTGGAGTTTCCTCATCTGAGGGAAAACTTGTTTGAAAATCAAGGGTTTTTCTGTCTGATTTGACTTGAAACTCTTCCTCCAACATTCTTTTCCATCCATCATTATTTATTTCATTCTCACTGTTCTTTGTTTCTCAGTGACATTCTTCCCTGTCCAGGTCCTGTTCTCAAATGAATCTTGTATTATTTTATAGAGTTTGCCTGTTCTCGGGTTTCTCCATGATTTCCTTTCTCTGATTCATAGTTGTTCAGAAATTGCTCCCAATTTTGTAACATCCTCATAAGAAGAGCCATGCTGTTTCTCCAAAGGCCATTCTTTCGTCCAGCTTCCTGTACTCACAGCAGCCCCACCAGATTCCTTTGGGTTTGCATGAGACGTTTAATATCTGTTTTGATGTCATCTTTTTAATCCCCTTTTATCTGGCCCTTGAAGTCCTTGGTTTAAATAAGTCTCCCAATTTCTTCATCTCCATCATGGTTATGTAATCGATGGACTTTTCCTCTAGGAATCTGTCCAATCAATTTCTTTCCATCCAGGCCAGATGAGCAATACATCCTGTAGAAGGGAGTTTTAATTGACTTACAACGCCTTTTTGAAAAAACATTTTCTTTTGTCTTCATTTAGTTCCCAGCTGATTGAGTGTTCCCCCATTCTTATTTTTTGAGGTTTAAAAGTATTTCCCCAGGGATCCACTTTGATTATGCCCTGCATTATTTTCTAAGATTAGGTATCCTATCCCCCTCCGCTCTTTTTTCCAGATCTGAAGAGGCCCAATTGTTTTTATTTATTCTTGCTTTTTTGCCCCATTGCAGAAATTATTTAAAAGATCTTGATAAATTTTCCAGTTCCACTATGTCTTTCTTGAATAGGTAACATTCTAAAAAGAAAATTTATTTTAGGCCTTACTATTTTTTTGTTTTTACCATTATAATGTTGGCTGTTTTATTTTCAATAACCCTTTTGGATAATCCCTAGCATGGAATTGGCCTTCTTCACTGCTGCCAATTATTGGGGAGAAACATCCATGGAGCTGTCCAACTGTATTTGATCTCTTTCCTGATCCGTCAAGAGGGGCCTCAGAGCCCATGAGTTGATAGATGAAGTTTTCTTTTTGCCCAGAATAAAGCATTACTTTACATTTGGTCTGCATTTTCCAAGTCCTTTGCCATTTCTCAGCCTCCCCCAGTTTGGAGAGATCCTTCTGGAGCTCTTCACAATCTTCTCTGGTTTTACCACATTTAAAAGTTTTTATGTCATCTGCAAATTGGCCACCACACTGTTTATCCCTGTCTTTCTTTCATTTTATCAACAGATTGAAATTTCTTTTGCCAGGAGTTTGTGTTCCTTTTTTTTCATTTTCTCCATTGTGAAAATTTCCCATTGACACCTAGACTCTTTGTTTTTCGGGATCTCAACTCAGTTCTCAATCCATAAGAGGACCTGCCCTCTTATCCCCTGACTATTCTTTCTTTCTCAGCAGCCTTTGTGAGGGACTGTGTTAAAATTGTTTTGAAAATCCAGATAGTTCCATGCTTCACCCAAATCCACGGCCTGTTGACCTTTTCAAAAATCCCCTTAAAAGGTTTGTAACAAGTTTCCTCATCTGAAGGAATGCTTTTTCTCTCAGCAAATCAAGGTTCTTTTATGTGTTTTAAGATTTTCTCTTGGATGAGGCCTTCCACCATCTTGCCTGGGACAGATGTAAGGCTAACAGCCTGTGGTTTCCTGGGTCCCCCTCCTTCCTTTTTTAAAAATTGGTGACATCCGCATCCTCCAGTCCTCCGGCACTGTGGCCGTTTGAAGAGACAAGTTGCATATTACCGTTAAGAGATCTGCAATTTCATTTCTCAGTTCCCTAATAACCCTTGGGTGGATGCCATCTGGGCATCTGCTCTTGCCATCTGCTCTTGCCCGGAGCTCGCATTGGCCCACTCAATGTGGGGATAATTGAAGTTCCCCATGATTACTATCCTATCCTTCTGAGACACCTCCATGATTTGTCTCCTCATTTCAAGGTCCCCCTCAAGTTTTTTATCTGGTTGGCGATAGCATACCCCAACTATCACATCACTCCTTGGACCTGGTAGTTTAACCCACAGTGATTCTATGGTGGAGTCAGACCCTCTGTCAATCTCCATTCTGCTGGATTTTACCCCTTCTTTAATGTAGATGGCCATTCCCCCTCCAACCCGCCCCTCTCTATCCCTTCTATAGAGTTTATAGCCTGGGATTGCTGTATCCCACTGGTTCTCTACATTCCACCAGGTTTCTGTTATTGCTATTATATCAATGTTATCCCTCGCTGCCAAATGTTCAAGTTCTCCCATTTTTGGTCAGAGGCTTCGAGCATTGGCGTAGAAGCACCTGTACAGTGGGTTCTGCAACAACAGCTGCTGCTTTGTTCCTTTCCCCCGACAGCTATTATTTTCAGAGAATAGTGCTAGATGACCTTATCACCTTATCACTAGAGGTGATAAACTAGTGTAAAGCTAGGTCACCTCTGGATGTTTTCTTTTAAATTGTGAACCAAACAGAAACAACCTAGAAATAAAGGACATTACTGTAGTATGTGGCATTTTTGTCCATCTTAAGAAGAACTTTGGATGGAATGCTGCCACCTTTTGTGAAACACTAGACAACCCTTTCAAAACCATGGTGCTTGAGAGCTAACCGTAAAAGTCTAACAAAAGCAGGACCAGAGGAAGGAAGGAAAGAAATGAGGGTTGTGGGATGAAATGTGAATTGCATTGCATTGAAAGTGAACATCAAACTACTGTGCCCGTTCGTGAGCACAGAGTGCAAGTTCAGCTATAATACAGGCTGTAAATCAAATTGTCAGTGTAGTTGCAAACTAAGAGGAACTGTTACATTTCTGTGGTATTTAAATATTTTTAGTATTGTTTTTATCTACTAGCTTTTAATATTATAATTGTTTAATTATTTCTTAATATTGTAATATATTGTGCTTAGTTTCTAATACTGCTTATTTTAGTAGTGTGAGTCACCTGATGTCCTTTTTAGGAGAAAGATGGTGTAAAAACATATTTTAAATAATAAATGAATATGTTTGTCCTGCCTGCCAACTTTTAATAGGCAATGGGTTGACCATATGGCAGGAACAGAATGCAGGACTCAGCAGAATTTTGGTCTAATACAGGATGGCACTCAGATTCCTAAATCTAAGTATGAGAGGCAGTGCAGGGTAGTGGATAAAATGTTGGACTAGAATCTGAGTTCAAATCCCCATGTAAGCATGAAAATTCAGTGGGGGTGGTCATGATAGACCACTCTTTGAGCATCTCACAGACCTTGAAAACCCTGTTAGGGTCATATATGTCAGAAGCAGTTTGATAACAAGTTACAAGAGGGAAGTCCCCCCCCCATTGTTTCAGTGACTAGGACTCAGGGCAATGGTTTTAAATTACAGGAAAAGAGATTCCATTTGAACATTAGGAAGAACTTCATGATGGTTAGAGCTGTTCAGCAGTGGAATATGCTGCCACAGAGGATGGTGGAGTCTCCTTCTTTGGAGGTTTTTAAGCAGAGGCTGGATGGCCATCAGTCAGAAATAGAGATGGGCACGAAACGAACAATTTTTCGTTTCCATTTTCATTTTTTTGTTTCATTATGTAATGAAACGACAAATGAATTTTGTCTCCTAAATGAAACTAAACGAACAGAAACACCAGAAATTTTGTTGTCCATTTTGTTTCCGTTACTGCAATACAGCGAATTGCTTAAAATCCTTTAAAAAATCAAAAAAATTTGAAATAAATGGTAATGAAATGGTAATGAAATGGTAACAAAATGAACGAAAACAAAAACAAATGTTTTGCAATTTTTTTTGCAAAAAATGGAAACGAAACGAAACGGACCCTCCAAATGACAAACGACAAACGAACCTCCATTTTTTCTATTCGTGCCCATCTCTAGTCGGAAATATTGTGATGGGGTTCCTGCATGGCAGGGGGTTGGACTGGATGGCCCTTGAGGTCTCTTCCAACTCTATGATTGTATGATGCTATGGTTGTACAGCAATAGAACAAAATTTGATAGAAGTCTGGCGGTCAGTTCTGTTACTTAGAAAACATTAAAGGGCTCAAAGTCCTCTATTCTAACCATTTCTTAGAATAGACATACATATATGTTTTCCCCCTTTTATTCCTCATCCTCCTGAAGCCTCAGTTTCCCAATTGCCCCAGCTGTATCTCTAGAATAGCTTCTAGGCAGAGGGTCCCCCTCAGTGTCTTCAGAGCCATTTGGAGATGGGGCCATTTGCGGACAATCTCAGCTGATGTACTCCTTCAATGGATGGTTGCGCTCAAAATCTTTTGCTCTTAAAAATCATTTCCCAAACCAACTTATCCATGGGACCAAATTATCCACCAGCTATGGCATGATCTCTGCTTAATAAATAAAGAATTCATTTCAGTGCCTAAGGCCGGTACATTTCCCATTCCTCTTGCCTGCACCATTTACCACCTTTGCAAAATGCCAAAACAGTTTGCCCCATGACTCATCCTCAGCCCATCTCTTTGCAAAATGGTTCCCATTTAATTCTACCCCCAGCAACAGCTGTTCAGTAATTTCGCATGACATAATGCAAATGAATTCTCTGGCCATGAGGTAAAGTAAGTCCCTTTGAGCAAGATCTGCCTGGGCTCATAGAGATGCTCACCATTCTGTCAAGCGCATTCTGAAGTCATTATCTTTTAGAGCAGGCATGTTTTAGTGCAAAAGAAAATTTTGAAGGGATCATTTTGTCTGTCTCTGTATCTCTTTTCTCCCTCCCTCACAATAGGCCCATTCATTTTAATGGAAGGCATGTGGTTAAATCTCCTGTGCAGCTTTGAAAACCTCTGCTTATGATTTTTTTTTAAAAAGCCTCAATTTTATTCTAGCCTCCTCCCTCACTATTAACAGAAGCAGTCAGCCAGTGAGGTTAGTTGAATGTATGGAGATAGATATTAGATAAAGTGAAGAGGGCTTTCAGGATGAATGCAGTGCTAAAGAAAAAAGATATTGATGCCCGGCTCCAACATCAAAAGCAAAAGTAATAATCTGAGAGTTTGAAGTACACTTTTGTTTATTCAGTTCTTTACAGTAAGCAGCAGCGAGGAAACCAGATGGATGATTTGGCTTGAAGTCTCTCCTCTGAAAGGGCGAAAAAGGAAATATCAGGAAAATGGCATTGCTGCAAGTCCAGTTTAATTTCAGAACATGTCGATAACTGAATGGCATATTCACACTCATTCAGAACCAGAAGGCATGCCAGTTTATGGCATAAAGCATACAGATTATGCCTCATTTCCAATTGGCTCAAAGATATGAGGGTGAGAAGAAAATGAACTTGGCTAATGTGAAAAAAAAAAAGAATCTGTGCACCACATGTGCATTTTGCAGTGTTGTTATTTTATTTTATTTTATTTGGGGCTTTTTGCTGTTGTTATTTAAGAGCAAAATGTCAGCAGGCCTACAGAACAGATTCCCTTCCTCAATAATTTTATGTAAAAACCTAAGGCAGTGATCCCCATATCTAATGACTGCGCAAAAGGTGATGTCTAGAGGCCATGGTTGGTAGAACAATCCCATTGTGTGAACCAGAGGATGGAGAATGATAGACAGAAAGAGTCTCTGTTTAAATCTGCTAATCCTAATGAGTGCAACAAAGAGTCAGGGAAAGTATATTTTATTTCTTTTGTCAGGAAAGAAAAGAATAGCAGGGAGATTATGGTTCTTGTTTTGACACATGTATTCCATTTGTCTCCCTAGCACCCCCAGCCCTCCTTACATGAAATGCTTCATCATGGGCAGAGCCCAGTTGAGAGACAGAGCCTGCAGTTTCCAACCAGTACTGAGATTCATCAACATATCATCATGTGAAAGACAGAGATTTGAAATAGTACGGTGGCCCTTGCCAACCACTCCTTATTTTGATTATGAAGGCTTCATCCTAGTCTCAGAACATTTCTCTGGAATTATTTCCTTTCTTTATGCTAACCTCCTTGTAAGTGATTCAGCATCACTTGTGCAAATGCTCACTGGGATGTTAGTGGGAAAAGGCACTCTGACTGGTATACCAGGATTGTATGCTGGCCTCACCACTATTTGTATTATTTCCCTTTCATGGTATTTTTTAAAGGTGAAGAGCGTATCTTCCAAAGATCAATTGAGGCCCGGCCCACGAGAATGTCGCAGGCACTCTCACTCCGAGTGGCCACGCCCAGGAAGGCACAGAAATCGGCAACCCGTAACCGCGCCTTCTCAGTGGCTGGCCCCTCACTCTGGAACCAACTTCCGAGTGAGTTGTGCCTTGCACAGTCCCTGCCACCTTCAAAAAAAAAAGCACTCAAAACCTTGCTTTTTAGAGAGGCATTTGGCAACCTTTAACTCCCCCAACTCTCTCAGAGCTGCCATCTTGCCGATGTTTCTTTCGACTATTTTGTTGGCGTTTTTGTTGGTTTTTTTGTCTGTGTGCGTGTGTGTATGTCTTGATTGTTCTATTGATTTTATATTGTTTTGTCTCATTCTTCTTTGTAAACTGCCCGGAGTTCCCCTGGGAAGATGGGCGGTATAAAAATATAAATAAATAAATAAATAAATAAATAATAAGACTGAAAAATGCATAGATAATGTATCAAACATCTAACATCTAAAGGAGACAAGGAAGATAAGCTTTGATCCATATGACCTTGATTTGGGTACTGAGTAGTTTGGTGTGTATGTGTGTGTATGCTCTGCACACCTCTACCTTTGATCTATCTAGCACAATTGCAGTATAATCCATATTAACTGGCAGTGCTGCCAAAGTTTCAGGAAAGGGACTTTCACTGTCCTCTCTGGAGATGCCAGGGGTGAAATCAACAGTCATCTACAAGCAAAGTAGGCATTCTAGCATTAAGCTAAACTATTTTGTATGTGAACATTGTACTTGCATTACTGTGATCTGTTCGGTGAAGAAGAAAAAAACTCTGCCAAGGGACATAAATCATGACATCCATTTGTAGACCACTACTGCCAAGACTCAGGACAATCAATTCCAGCAGTTTTTAAAGCTCTGGAGAGTCCTCAGATTGAATCTCTTTGTGTTCCAGCTCTCAAAATGATGTAAGTCCCTATATATAAAACTGGAATGGATCCATTTTAATTAATACATATAGCATGAAAAAAGATTTACTGATCCCTACGTCTTTATTATTAAAAGGCTGCAGCATGATATCCTCTGGAAGTATTTCTTTTTTCATGCTATGCTTTATGAATTTGTCAACCTATTAGAAGAAGAAGTGTGGGGTGGTGGGGAATCTAGTAGTTCTAGGAGCCTCATATGGGCTCCTGAGGATGGAGGATATGCAGCCTACAGGTCAAATGTTACACACTGCTAGTCTGAAGCATGTTGTGTATTTTGCTGGGTGTGCTAGCAAGAGATATCCATATAGAGTAGAAGAAATCACTATCAAGCTACTATCAGTTGACTTTTTCCCCACTCAACATTTATTAATTTTGGTGCCTTTTTAGACTCCAAGAAGAGATGGCCTATTAAATAGAATTTATTCGTAAGTTCTTTTGCCTCAAGTGCTCTTTCAATTGCTTTAAAATAAAAAATAAGAAAACCTCCATTCTCTTTAGTAAGTGGTATAGCACTAGAGAAATACATCAACCTAGCATAGATATTCCTTTGTACTAAGTACAACTACTATTTTGTCATTTTGTTGTGCTCCCCACCAGCTGTGGCTCTACATTTGCTCTCTGTGGCAAGCCCAGTTCTTTCTTCACCTTTTTTGTTCTTGTTTTTTTTTTTTTTGCAGCTCCACTGTGTCTCATCCCTCTCTTTCCCTTGCCCCCAACCCCTTCTCCAGTGCTGCTTGCCTCCTTGCCCCTATCAGCTCCACCAGCCTCACTCCCCTTCCATCCCTTACCTTGATTATCTTTTCAGACTAAAGATCCCAGCATTCTTCAGGAAAGTGCTATCACACATGTTTTAACTGTGGGGGTGATAAGATGATCATATAATTTGGTTTGCTTTCAGTGTGACTTGGTTCACTCTGTTTCCCAGCAACCACATGTATTCTAAGTAAGAGTGGTCCATCCTGTCCCTTTTGCAAGTTAAGTCCTTCCTGGCACAGCACTAGGACTGCAGTTCATTTGGCATTATTGGAACCACTCTTAATTATCCTGTTCTGCAGTCCGTGTGGTTGGTTTATTTACTCCCAAATATACCAAGCTGTTCACAACATTCTCTGGAATGGCAGCCCCATGCCACGTGCTATGTGTTGTTACAGTAGAAAGGATAGCAGAGCAACCTTCTCCTCTATTTTCCTCTTCTCACCATCTTTTAAATAAATATTATCCAAAGTGATACAGATCTTTTTAAAATATCAGGGAATATGTATGCATATGTATGATGTATTGCTGTAGTGCTATATCGCTTACTGAATGGGGCATGGTGGCTCAGTGGGCTAGGGCGCTGAAACTGTTGGCTGCAAAGTTGACAGCTTGGCAGTTCTAATCCCAGGTGCCATGCAGTGGAGTGAGCTCCTGTTGTTAACCCCATCTCCCGCCAACCTAGCAGTTTGAAAGCATATAAATGCAAGTAGATAAATAGCTACCACTGTAAAATGTGGAGAGGTAAACAGTGCTCCTGTGCTCAGAAATGTATTCAGCCATGTGGCCGCATGACCATGGATTTGCACAACACTGGCTCTTGGGCTTAGAAATGGAGATGAGCGTCGCCCCTAGAGTCAGACACAACTAGTACGCATGTGTGTGGGGATCCTTTACCTTTACTATTTCACTTACTGGATTAAACAATAAACAAGGGCAATCTCTATGAATTGCAAAATGACCGCTGTAACAAAAGGCAGGGAAAAGTATTTGAAAGGGAAAGAAACTGGAGTAATCTGCTTTCTGAGTTATCTCTGAAGGAGAAGAAACATCCCCCATTTAAATGGAAGGATGCTATTCACATTCCATGTGAATAGAATGCCAGTGCAAGAAAAATAGATTATACCAAAGATCACACGCCTTTTAAACATGACCTGGGTCGCTCCAAATTCCTCCTTCTCCTTGTACCCTGTGTAATCTAGATACCCTCAGAGAGACAAAAGGAGAGATCGAGATTTTGGGGGAAGCCAATACTTAACTATAAGGGATATATTTTCCACATGGCCCCTTCTCAGGTTCTGATGATCCAGGTTCTATATTTACAACTGTACATATTAGTATAAAGTCAAGAGCTACAGAAGCAGAAACTCCAAAAGTCATAGACCAGGATCCTATTTGAGGCACTGAGTCTGTTAAGCACAACTGAACTAGCAGGGCACATTGTTTTGCAAGATGACCAAAGGCATGTTCAGTTATAGCCTGGCTGGCAGTTGCTTGGGATGCAAAATGCAGAAATCACTTGAGTGCTTGCTTGAGCACATAGGAGAAACTAACAGGACACTACTAATGTCCCATAGCCAACAAAGGCAATAAAAACAAGGATGTAGAATTGTTGGTGCTGATTCCCCTTCAGAAAATAACTACCTCCCTTCTAGCAAATGTTTCTACGGCCTGCTTTAGCAACCATATATTGTTTGGCCCTGGAGGGAACAGAAGGTTGCTGATATCAATTCTAATCCTATATACTTTTCAGGAAAAGATCCCAGCCATGCCCTCCTAGCAGGCTGCTGACCTTTGGGAATGTGAGGTGCCATGACAAAATTGAACAGTCAACCATCTCCGAAAAGGTGACCTCTTGCAATATAGATTCAGGAAGGGTAGGCCTCATTTCCCATCCTTGGCACATAGTGTGAATGTCCTTGTTGATTACCTCAGTGGCTATTTAGAAAGCCGAGTATATGCTTGGCTTGGCACATAAAAGGTACAAAACATGGCAATTACATTGTCAAATCTCAAAACCACCAGAACATTGCTGCAAAGAAATAATGGCAGAAACCTTCTATATGATTAGAAGGAAGCGAGAGAGAATAGGAATAAGAGGTCACCCTGTCCCTCTGTGATCATGTCTGTTGCTTACCCCATTTCTGCCAATGATGGAGAGAGAGAGAGAGAGAGAGAGAGAGAGAGAGAGGTGGGAAAGAACTTGGGTAGACTCTCTGCCCAGGTGCAGCCCCAAATATTTTGCTGCCTGAGGACAAATGGCAGTCCTTTGTCCTTGCCAAGGTATTTAGTAGAATAAGCTATTGAGACAGATGAAGGGGGGGGGAAATCTCTCAGGAGCCTTTCCCTCGCAGGACATTTGCTTTTTAAAAAATGAACTACCAATTGTATATCATTCCGTCACATCCATATTTTGCTGCCCAGGGCAGCTGCTTCACTTTGCCTAATGAGAAGGCTAGTGAGGCCTGATGCTTATTTCATACAAGACTCCATATTTTAGAGCCCTAGTCCAATGTTCTGCCTAGAGCTCATTTGTTACATTGGAAAAGAAATGTTAATCATTACTTCCCTGACAGCCAGGTTCTTGTTCTTGTTGCCGCTGTTCCCATCCCCAAGTAATTTGTTGTACTGCATGTTATTAATGCACTACCAGCAGGCCAGGGAAACACAAAGAAATACTCTCTAGTTTCTTCTAGGAGACAAAACTGACAATGAATGTCTGAAATATTTTGAAAAAGACAATAATTAAATAAATAAAATTTCTCTTGTAACTTAGGACTCAAAAATGGCATAAGACTTGTAAACTTCTTGTTGTCCATCAAAATATTTTAAAATGGCCTTTAAAAGCAACCTTTGAAAATAGCTAGGTGTTACTTGTTACATCTTAAAGCATAGACCTATGGGCAGAAACCCAGTAATAAGTCACAAATCAGTGTAAGTTGATTGAATCAGCGGGGACTTGGGGACTCAACACCTCTATTGAGTTTTGTTGATTCACTGGAGCTACTCTAGTTGTAACTTACTACAGAATTTCAGATATTAGATGTAAAAACATCTTTGAAGATTCTCAGTCATCCAGGTTCGTTTAACTGGGAGTTGAGTCATGGCTACTGGACTTCTTTTTTGAGAGATAGAAACGTTTCGCTGTTCATCCAAACAGCTTCATCGGTCTGGACATTCACACTATGTGCCAAGGATGGGAAATGAGGCCTACCCTTCCTGAATCTATATTGCAAGAGGTCACCTTTTCGGAGATGGTTGACTGTTCAATTTTGTCACGGCACCTCACATGCCCAAAGGTCAGCAGCCTGCTAGGAGGGCATGCCTGGGATCTTTTCCTGAAAAGTATATAGGATTAGATGTAAAAAGTAACTCTGTAGATGGCACTGTAGATGGTTAAATTGTTTTTAACTGGTTGCTTCCAATGTCTGGCTAGCTGTCAACCAGGACATTGTATGCTTACAAATTTAACATGTACAAAAACTTTGTACAAGATAGAGCGTATCCCGCTTCCCCTACTACACCAGAAGCACTACTTTTCTTTCTGCATCACCTGGCTTCCTCTAAGGCTGCTATCTCACCTGGGTTTCGATCCTGATCTTCTGAAGGTCCGGCTTTTCCTCTTTTCCCATCATGATTGAATAAGTGGGACAGGAGTTCCCACGCACAAAGCTGTTTTTATTTTATTTTAAAGTGCAGTTCAGCCCCCTTGGCCAGCAGGTGGTGCTAGCATTTGAAAACAATGGACCACTTGGCTGGGGGAAATTAAAACTTAGGGCACCGCATGGAGCTTCCTGTTTCTCTGAAGGTGAAAAGAAATTTAAAAAAACAGTGCCGATCGGCCCCAGGAACACCTGGTCTGTGCTATGAGTTAAAAAAAGAAGAAGAAACCCAGATCATCTGTGTGGTCCCACGATGTCTGCCTTCTTAAAAGGTGGATTTTTAAAGCGAGGCAAAAAATTCCCTACCTCTTGGGTGAGTCACAGAAACCTTGCTTAAAGGGGCATTACCAGGTTTTCTTTTTTCTTTTTTTCAAAAAGTCTGGTGGCTCTGGGGACAGCATTTTTAGACACGGTTTATCTAGTAATTTAAACTGCTTTTAAAGGGATGTGGGACTGAGCCCTAATTTCTTGCTTAAAGTCATTTTAAACACCGCTTGCCGCTCCCCCACACCCCGGGCATGGGGGAGCAGTGCACAATGTTTAAAATACCTTTAAGCAACAGAGCCAAGCTGGCTCCATTACTTAAAAACATTTTAAACATTGCAGGCTTGATGATTGCCACAATTGTTTTGGAGATTGCTTGAGAGGACATAAGCAGTCCCATCTTGGGGCCATGAGTGCACAAGAAAAGTCAGTGAGGCCCGACCCGGCCTGCATCCGCATGTCACGGATTTTCAATGATTGTCGATCTGGTCAGTCATTAACTCCTGTGATAGACCGGGGGGGGTATTACTGTACATACTTTTTTCTCAAATCTGTCTACACCCCTCAAACTCATACATTCTCTGGATGTAAGGAATGCACTTTCTACATTATGCACCTTGCAGACATATGAAAACCTCACCGACTATTCTTGTGCACTCATGGCCCCAAGATGGGACTGCCTATGTCCTCTCAAGCAATCTCCAAAACAATTGTGGCAACCATCAAGCTTGCCTATGAACTTGCCCATCAACCTCTGCTTGCTACTGTTCGAGCCTATTCAACCAGGACTATCTCCATCTTGATGGCTTTCCTGAAAGGGGTTCCTTTTCCAGACATATGCAAGGCAGCCACATAGTCTTCTCTGACCTTCACAAAGCACTATAGACTGGATTTGTGTGCCCGTTCTGACACCGCCTTTGGCTGTGCTGTGCTTTTCTCTGTTCTTCCATGACATCCCATCTCCGGTAAGTCAGCGTATTTTATCTTTATTTTTATTTTTATTTTACTTCAATTCTGGCCACACTACAGCTGTAGTGCGGGCTGTTTTTTTATTTTTTTCAAGCGCCGCCCGCATAGACCCTGGGGCCCAGTCAGTGCTAGGTTTTATATAGAGATAGATAGATAGATAGATAGATAGATAGATAGATAGATAGATAGATAGATAGATAGATAGATAGATAGATAGATAGATAGATAGATTGATTGATTGATTGATTTTAGGGTGCTGACCCTAAATTATTATTTTTAAGTGCCAACTTCTTTTATTTTTAATATTTTTCATGATTTTAGGGTGCCGACCCGGCCACCCCTGGGGAATGATTGGCCCTCCTTTTTTATTTAATTTTAATTTTAATTTTAATTTTAATTTTAATTTTATTTTATTTACTTCCTGGTTCCGGCCATGCTACAGCTGTAGTGCGGGCTGGTTCCCCCCCCAAGCACTGACCGTGCAGCCCCTGGGGCCCGGTCAGTGATGTTTTTTTTTTTAGGGTGTCGACCAGGCCACCCCTGGGGCCCGGTTGGTGCTACTTTTTTATTTTTTTTTAAGCGCTGACCATGCGGCCCTACAACCTGGTTGGTGCTTCTTTTATTTTTAATATTTTTGTGTGATTTTAGGGTGCCAACCTGGCCACCCCTGAGGCCTGGTCGGCGCTCCTTTTCATTTATTTTATTTTATTTTATTTTATTTTATTTTATTTTATTTTATTTTTTATTTACTTCCAGGTTCCTGCTGCGCTACAGCTGTAGCGCGAGCTGGCTTTTTTTCTTTTTTCTTTTTGATTTTTCAAGTGCTGGCCATGCGGCCCCTGGGGCTCAGTCGGCACTTTTTTAAAAAAATATTTTATTTTAGGGTGCCGACCAGGCCACCCCTGGGGCCCGGTCGGTGCTCATTTTTAAATTTAATTTAATTTAAATGTTTCTTTAATTTTTTTTACTTCTGACCACGTGGTCCATGCTACAGCTGTAGCATGGGCCAGTTGGCTTTTTCCACCTCCAGCCATGAAGACCGAAGACGTCCCGCAACAGGTAGGAGACATCGCTGCCATTAACATTTTTTTTTCGGTTCTGGGGTTCGTTATTCATTTTGTTACATAATGAAACAAATAATGAATAACGAAATGAACTAAAAGTTAATTTCATGCCCATCTCGACTAGTTAAATGTATATCCCATTTCCCCTACAATTAACTCATGGTAGTAGACATGGGCACGACTTGGCGAAATTGTCGTTTCCTTTTTGGTTATCATTTCCATTACGTAACGGAAACGGTAACGATAACTAAGCCGTCAGAACTTGAACTCGAACTGAAAAAAGAAAAATTTGGTCAGGTTTTTCGTTTTCATTTGTGGCATCGCAGCAATCATGCAATGTGAAGCACAGAAAAAGTTTTTAAAAGTTTTTTTTAAAAAAACTGACTCCCGGCCAAAAATGCAGGTGAAAATAAGCCTACCTGAGGCTTTGCCACCTACCAGGGGGGTGGTTTCTAGGGGGTCCCCGGCCTTCCCCCCCTCTTCTCCTGTCCTGGGCTGCTTGCACCAGGCTGGGGGGGGGTCATCCTCGTCGTCTCGCCATGCCATGCGGTGGGGGGGGTCCAAAATGGCGACCACAAAACACACCAAATCACCACAGAAACATGTGAAATTTATTTATTTTAAATGCCTGAATTTTAATAGTAGCAGCAGTGGGTTTTTTATAGCAATAAAACGTCGTATTGATTTTATTTTATTTTATTTTATTTTATTTTTTATTTTTTTAGACCTGCCCATTTGGGCTGGGCGTGGGATGGGACCATGCAAATTTTTTGAACCATTCCACCAATGGCATCACCAGGTTATTGACTGACACTTCTGGATGTCTCGGAGGGCATAAAAAGCCGAGGCACCTTCCAGAAATCGCAGTCGGGTGTATGGATGTGGTTGAGGGAGGAGGGCTGGCTGCTGGTGCTGGTGTGATCTGATTGGGATTGAGGAGGGAGGCTGGAGGCTTTAGGATTTAAGTTAGGCAGGCAGGGAAGGAATTGAATTTAGAAAATAATTGCTTTGATTCCCTGCAGCTTTGTCTGCCGAAGGGAATAGCAGTTTATTCTTTATTTCTTCTCTGGCAGTTTGTGAGGATTTTTTTTGTGATATTGGATAAAGGGGGAGGTTCGACTGGGAGTGGGGTGTGTGGATTTATTTTAAATATATATTATATACTACAATTTATTTTCTATTTTCCCAACTTCAATTTGCTTGCACACACACACATTTGGGGTACAAGCCAAGAACAGAACCTCTATCCTAAGTGATATCCTAAATGCCCACTCGCCCATCCGCCCGCGCCGCCACCTGCCTGCGGCCCACGCTGCCGCCTGCCCACTCGCCCACGCGCGGACACCCGCCCGCCCCCCCGCCCCCCCCGCCGCCTAGGGCGCAAAAACACCTAGCGCCGGCCCTGATTGCGGGATACCCCTATGCTCTGGGAAGTCAAATCACACTAAATCGCGGTGGAAACGACAAACGACAAACGACAAACGGAAATGACAAATTTTTGAAAAAATTCGCGACAAACGGAAACGACCCGAAACGGACCCGTTCCAACAAATGAAAACTCGAAACATCATTTTTTCTGGCCATGCCCATGTCTACATGGTAGTGTAGGTGGCCAGCTTTTCAATCACAGCAGTCCTATCAGAGGTCAAATTGGAGATAGAACTGTGAAATAAATGAGTTAGTGTGTGAAACTTGAAGTTGGCCTTCTCATGGGTTAGCATGAGGTAACAATGGGAAGGTTCTTACCAAGAGCCCCCTTTTTAGTATTCTCTGAACCAGGTTTTGCTCTCGTGAAAATGCCAAAAATTTCTCTGTATTTATTCATATATTAACTTTAAATACAGGTAGGCTTTAGTGAAATAACAAACAGGGTAGCAGTAGTAAATTTTTGCCTGCAGATGCTCACACATACATTATTCACTGCCGCAGAGCCTAGCACAGTCTAAAATGTTTCTTCCCTTTCTTAAAGGACCCCTGTTATCATTGATACTACATTACAACATTTGTGCTACCCAGCAGAAAGTATTATGAATATGGCAAGGAAGGGAAGTTCTGTAACAGGTGGAATCATCCATGAGATTGAAGCATAACAATGGACCTTAACAGCCTTGGCATGGGTGTGTGGTGTGCATGAGTGCATGAGTGAACCTTTACCAGTTAGAACAAAATTGTTTCTAGATCAGTGGTGGTGGCAATCCAGTGGCAATTTTTGACTTGTAAAGCTCTCTACCACCATCACATCCCGTGGCTTCTAAAGCCTTCTTCAGGGCAAAAGTATTTCATCACTGAAAGTTGTGCTGTTTGCTTATTTCAGTCAATGCATAAAAAGTATTTGGGAGATTCCTGGTTTCAGGGCACATCTGGATGTCTTTTAACTTTTTTAAAACCATTATCCTGGGCACATTTCATTGTCCTAATGAGTGAAAGCATGAACCTGGAGTGCAGGGATCATTTAAAACTTGGACTAAGGTTGTGAGTTTTGTTTTCTTAAAAACAGGAAGTTTTGTGGCACCATAAAGATTAACAAAGATTTTCTTCATCGGAAGCATTCATGGACTGCAGCCCACTTAATCACATGCATAAGAGGGAGGCTGCATTCACTTGTCTTGAATGACCTGTTAGTTTTTAAAGGGCTATAAAGCCCCCTTTTTTCCCTTGCAACAAACTAAGGGGGAGTCCACAATGACATATATAGATGATATATGGATGAGTGGTGGCATGGTCTGGATGAGGAAAAAAAGACCTTCACATATCTGTGAAGATTCTCAGTCATCCAGGTGAGTTTATCTGGAAATTGAGTCACGGCAACTGGACTTCTTCTTGAGAGATTAAAAATGTTTCGCTGCTCATCCAAGCAGCTTCATCAATCTGAGGAAAGTTAGTGGTGAGGCCTTCAATTTATAGCTCACCTTGATTTCACATCATCCTGGTCTGAATAGGCTCATAAGTTGGACAATGTCCTGAATAGGCTTGTTAGGTGGACAATGGCCAAGACTTGGGTGCATGAAAGTCCCACCTATGCAACCCTTGCCAACATTCATTAAGTGTTGGTTGTTAGCTGCACAATCCTGTTGCCTTGAGTATCTTCCCTAGTGAATGTAATGATTAGGTCCACTGCATTGATGTGGTCTGTAAAGATATGTACTTCCTGAATCTTGATTTTCACTGTCATCTACATACCTGAACCAGTGTGATGGTGTCGTCCTTGGGAAGATTTTGAGTGCCTTCTTCTCCACTTCTTCCATGTATAGACAACAGGCTGGCTTTCATGGATTGTGCAATCATCATCAGACCTGATTGTGGTGTGGGAGTAGAAGTTTACAGGAAACCCACCCACACAGATCAGTACTTATTGTTTGACTTCCACCATCCATTACAACACAAATTAGGAGTAATCGGGACTCTAAAACCACAGAGCAAAGAGCATCCCCACCTTCACAGAAGCCAAGAAGAAGGAAGACAGGCACCTGAAGACAGTGCTTAAGGCCTCTGGATATCCAAAGTGGGCCTTCAACAAAGCAGTGTCCCAACCAAGAAGAACAAGGGATCAGCCCGAGACCGAAATCTGATGGAAGAACTTGGTCATTTCCTATATGGCTGGGGTGTCTGAAAAGCTTAAAAGGATTTTTGGCAAACACCACATCCCTGTTTACTTCAAACACACAAACAAACTGAGGCAGAGACTTGTCCACGCAAAGGACTTGACACCAAAACACAAGAGGAGCAATATAGTATATGTGGTGCAGTGAGGAGTCTGCAGACTTCTATATTGGAGCCATTAAAGAGGAGGATGGCCCAACATAGGAGGGACAAAAGCTCAGGACCAGAATCATCAGTGTACCTCCATTTGATGGACAAAGGGCACTCATTCAAATATAAGGATGTACACATATTAGAGAGGGGTCAGGGAAGCCGTTCATGTATGTATTGAAAACCCCTCTCTCAACAGAAGTGGAGGACTCAGGCACAATCTGTATGCTACTTATCAACCTGCTCTTTCATCAGTCCCTAGACAAATCAAAAGCACTTCACACCTATATCAGCAAGGCCATAGTTAACAACACATACTTAATAGGTGTTGGGAAGTGGTGCATAGTTGGGACTTTCACACACCTCAGGCCACTGTACATCTAATGAGCCCATTCAGGCCATTGTCCACCTAACGAGCATATGCAGACTGTTGTCCAACTTATGAGCCTATTCAGAACAGGGTGATGTGAAATCAAGGTGAACTTAAATTGAAGGCCTTGCCACTAACTTTCCTTAGCCTGATGAAGTTGCTTGGGTGAGTAGTGAAGCATTTTGCTCTCAAGAAAAGATGTCCAGTTGCCATGACACAGCTTCCAGACCTCATTTAAAAGTGTTTCAACTTGGAATGATCTATTCACCTTTAACAGTCATCATGCACTTTTCTGGCTCATCAGAAGGGCATGCATTCTTTTTTTACTTGCTTATTGTTTAGCCAGGAAGTAGGAGCCTACCCATGATGGCTGCAGATTCTGATGGAGAGAAAAAGTGTGTTGGGTGGGGTGGGGTGGGGGTGGGACAGGGGAAGGGAAGCAGGAAGGAGTAAAGGAAGAAAACAGAAAGGTGTTGAGAAAGGGAATGAGGAGCAGTGTAAAATAATAATAAAAATTTCAGTCCCTGACCCTCCATAGATGGGCTACAATGGATTTTTGCTGCCCAGATGGGAGGAGCACACCTAATAACACATACTTCATTCCCCTCAACCTCACAAGACTATTTGTAGACCAAACCACCCCACACCCAAAACAGATAGTCTGCTCTGAACAGGCCCTAATTTCAATGGATTTTTCTTACCAGAATGCTTCTTAGCATTAATTCCTAGACATCCTCTAAGGCAGTGGTCCCCATGGATCTCCCCTTTTCCTCCGCCGCCCTCCTCCTCCTCTTCTCTCCCGGGCAGCCGGATGCCGCGGCGCACGCACGGGCGGGTGGGGGGAGCCTGGGGCTTCCCAGTGGCGCCCTCGGGCCGGAGACGCCACCCCCACCGGCCTCCCTCCCCTCCCCCTCCCGCTCGCCCGCCCGAAGGCCTGTGTGCCTCTTTTTAGGGGGAGGGGAGGGGGCGTCTCAGGCCGGCCTGGGTCTTTTCCCCGCCGCCGTGCCTGTGTTGAGGCGGGCAGGGGGCGGCGCAGGCCGGCCCGGGTGTTTTCCCCACCGCCACCGCCGCTTGCCCCGCCATCGCCGCCGCCCTGCCGCGACCCCCGCCATGCCAATCGCCATCGCCGCCGCTGCTGCCGCGACCCCCGCCATCGCCCCGCCCGCCATCACCGCCCCGCCATCGCCGCCACCCATGATCCGCACGCCATCGCCGCCCATGCTTTGCGAACCGCCACCCCACGCTGCTGCCCCCCCGCCGCCACCATCGACATCCTCTAAGGGAAAAATTATCAAACATTTACCGGTCCCCGGTGATAAAAAGGTTGGGGAGCACTGCTCTAAGGCTACTCAATACTCATCTCTCATATTGCCATGGAAAAAGCTGGGAGGGGAACCATGAATGCAAATGTTTCCTTCCCTCTTTGAGCTTCAGACAGAGACACGTTTTGCCCTTCAAAACCGCGCTGCTCCAAAAGCATGTTTTGAGGGAATGATCATTTGTAAACAATGTGTAAAAGACTTGCCTGCAGTGCATGAGTTTAAATTCTCCTGATATACAAAAGTAACCTGGCAAAGGTTTTGAATTCTGAAATAAATCTGGACAGATGACATGACAATGCTAACATGAAGTGTATTTATTATTAAAAATTTGCCTGTAAATTGAATTATTCTGGATGTGAACAGATCTTATGTCCTGGCAAGGTATCAGCTGAGTGATTCTGCTTATTCAAGTTCAACAGAGACAACAAGGTAAAACGTGATGTTTGGTGCTTCAGGATGCTAAAGGCATATCCACTCCTTGTATCTGTTGGATTTTTTTCCCTCCTGCAAATTAATGTTAGAAACCAAGTTAACCCTGGTGGACTTCTAAGAATTTCCCCTAATGGAAAATGATGTCTTATTTTAGTACACTGATCACTGATTGCCAAAACTGGTGTTTCAGATTAGGAACTAGGAAAAGAAGTAGAGAAATAAAGGTAATTAAAACATGTCTCGAGGCATTGCAAAAATGGGGGAGCAAAAAGCAGTCAACTATGCCACCTACCTGTCAAAAAGAAAGCAGTGTTGTTTCAAGCGTGGAGACTGAGACCAAGGAGTATAAATTCTACCCAATATGTTAATGTTTTATTTTCTCAGGGATATAGTTTTAATATTTAATCTTGATTTAAGATAAATATACTGTATGTTCAATTGTTTTAATGCCCTTTTATGTTATTTTAAAAACTGAGCCCTGTAGCACTATATACTGTAGTTCTAATTGTTGTGAGGCACCTTGGGCCCCCTATGGGGATAAAAGTGGCATATAAATAAAATGAATACAAGTGTGTGTGTGTGTGCTTGAAACAGGGCAGGTCATAAAAATTCCAATTTTTGTTAACATGCATGATGTACTTTTTTAAAACCGTTTTTTGTTTTAAAATCCCATCTGCTATTTATCAGGCAGTTATTTCAACTTTCCCCATACAAATCAAAAATACTTCACACCTCCATCAGCAAGGCCATGGCTAATGACTCAAACTTTATGGGAAGGTTGTAAACGTGAGATATACATGCACCTTAGATCATTAGAATAGAATAGAATAGAATAGAATAGAATAGAATAGAATCTTTATTGTCATTGTCCCCTTGCAGGAACAACAAAATTTTCTGGTTACTATATCAACTCATATAAAACATTCCACATAGATTTAAAAACAGCTATGACACATATGATATAACATAGGCCTGCCCAATAGGTAGACTGCAGGCTACCAGTAGCCCGTGAAGGGTTCAAAAGTAGCCCGCCAGCCATCAATAAAAAAAGTGAGGGGATAAATTTTCCACCTCTACTTCCCACACCCCAAGGACCACCACTGCCCAGCAAACTTCTGGGTCTGCCAGCCCACTGTCTCAGCCGAGCGGGGCAGCTCAAGGGCCGTGGCACAGTCCCCTGATCCCCCTCCCGGCCAGATGATTGGCATGCCACTGTCTCATGACCAGCTGAGTCGCTAGTGCGGACCAGAGGGACGGGAGGGAGAGAGCAAGAGGCAGGGTCGCAGGTGTGTCCACCTCCTTTGCATGGTGATCTCTCCCTTCTTCTTCTCCCCTGGAGAATTCCAGCAAGGGGGCTGGAAGGGAGAAGGGGGAAAAGAGGAGGAGGCTGGAGGGGGAGGAGAGTCGAGTCAGGCCCCAGGTGGGTTGGGAGGGAAAGTACACATTTTTTAAAAGTCTTCCAGCAGCCTGGGCAAGCATGCACACATCTCCCTTGCACCCGCCCACACCTGTTCGAGCGAGTGCAAAGGGAGCATATGAATGGTCAGCCTTCCCATAGGAAAGCATTGAACTATGTTCCCTCCAGAATGGATTAATTGATTTTCAATACTTTTTTTTTTTTTACTTATGAGCATGTGCTCAAAATGGATAAAATTCGTAAGTAGACATTTTAGTGTAGTAGCCCTCAGGCACTTTGGGACGGAAAAAGTAAACCTCGGCCTCTTCAATGTTGGACAGCCCTGATATAACACATAAAATAAGCTGACTTAAAAGTCCAGTATTTCCATTTAAGGCCAATATTGCTCTAGAGAAGAAGCTGTTCTTGAGATGGCAACAGCTAAAAGAGGCGATGACCAGGTTGTGATGGATCTCTTAATATATCTAATACTTTGCAGTGACACCTGGTGGTATAAATTTGTTCTAGGGTGGGGAGTGAACAACCCACAATACTCTCCACAATTTTTATGAATCTGTAAAGCACTATCCTATCCCGATGGGTGCAACTTCCATACCATACAGATAGACTGTAAATAAACACAATCTCAGTAGCACAGTGATAAAAGGCAAGCAGCAGCTTTTGCAAAAGACAATTTTTCCTTAAGGTTCTAAAAAGAAAAAAGAAAAAAAATAAGTCTCTGCTGAGCCTTCTTCACAAGTCCCCTCGTATTGACACTCCAGGACAGAGCCTCCTGCAATTCAATGACCAAAAATCTAAAATCTATTACCCTCTCCACACTGGTGCAAGTGGTTGAACATTGATTTTCTGTCTCATAGAATCCAACACTAGCTCCTTTGTTTTCTTTATGTTTAGGTGCAAGTTATTAATTATACACCACTTTGTCAACCTTTCCACCTCATCTCTGTAAGCCAGCTCACTCTCCTTGCCAGAGATGACCCCAATCATGGTCATGTCATCTGCAGATTTAATAATCTTATTGCTAGGATAGGCAGAGACACAATAATAATATCACTAGGATAGGCAGAGACACAATCAAACATGTAAAGAATATAAAAGAGTGGGCGGAGCACGCATATCTGTAGTGTTCCTATATTAGTACTAAACATATTAGATGTATAAGAGCCCAACCGGACCCTCTGAGAATGATCTGGCAGAAAATTCAAGATCCATCCACAAAGTGATGGCAGAAGCCCTAGACTTCCCAATTTAGACATTAAATGCTGTGGTAGAATGATCTTAAAAGCCCAGCCAAAATCCACAAAGAGCAATCTAACATATCCCCCCCCCCGCAACTCCAAAATTTAAAGAACAGCTTGGAGAGCACACACCACAGCATCCTCTGTTGATCTCTTCTTTTAATATGTGAATTGGAATGTATCCAGTCACTCTGGTAGGCAGGGCCGGCGCGTCCATTAAGGCAAACTAGGCAGTTGCCTAGGGCGCCAAAATGGACAGGGGGCACCGGCCACCGCCGTCCGCCACCGCCTGTCGCCGTCCGCCGCCGCCCTGCCGCCCTGTCACCGCCACTGCCGACCCCCCGCCCGGCACTCCCTAACCTGCCCCGCCCCCGCCCCCGCCGCCCGACCACCGACCGCTGACCACCCCCGCCCCCCCTCGCCTAGGGCACAAAAAACCCTAGCTGGTAGGCAGACAGTAGAATAATTCCGCACCTACATTTCAAAGCACTTCATAATCGCAGACTTTAGGCATGATGGTACAGTAGCTTGGGAAAGCTCCTGCTAATTGATCTGCACAATCCTTCAGTACCCTTCTGGCAACTCCATTTGGCCCCATAGTCTTCCTTGGGTTGATCTCCTTCAACACCTTTCTCATCTCTCCTTCTTCCACACAAAATATTACATCCCCCTGTGCCAGTGATGGTAACGAGAGTGAAGGTGGCAGAAACATTCCGGTGTCACTAATGATGTTGCTTCAAAATGGGCAAAAAAGGCGTTCAGTTCCTCTACCAAAGATACCCCTCCCTCAGCTACCAGGGAATCTGTAGATTTGTACCCAGTCATTTCCTGTCCACCTCGCCTAGTGTTGTTACTCTGTAGATGATTTTCCAACCACTGCCTGTATGCCTTGTCCACCTAATGAGCCTGTTGAGACTATCGTCCACCTAATGAGTCTATTCAGGCCATTGTTCATCTTATGAGCCTAATTTCAGACCAGGGTGAGATGAGGTCAAAGTGAACTATAAAATGAAGGACTCACAACTAGCTTTCCTCAGACTGACAAAGCTGTTTGGATGAGCAGCAAAATGTTTCAATCTCTCAAGAAAAAGAAGTCCAGTTGCCATGACTCAACTTCCAGATAAACTCACATGGATGACTGAGAATCTTCACAGACATAAATCCCATTTAGTATGCAAAGTGAGTAATAGGACAAGTTATTATGTGGTGTCAAAAATAGTCCCCACCGGAGGGTTAATTTAAACATGCGAGTAGTGAGGATGTTGTAGGATGTTGTGTAAGGGAGAACAACTACCCAAAGGAGGAAACTTGGATCTTGAAAATCAGGCTTCCAGGTTGTTTGATGGCTCTATGAATAGCAAATTGTCTAATCCTCAGAGGTCCTTCTTTCTTTGAAGACAGACAAAATTTGGGAGTCCATTGGAGTTGGAACTCTTCCTTGATCACACAGATTAAACCTGCATAAAATGTTCTGTAATGTGCTTATGAAACCTGACAGTGGTGGATCTCATATCTAATTTTAACCTCTATGTGCTGAAGGATGATAAAAACAGGACACTAGAACAATCCCCTCTTCACGTACATACAAGAACCCTGAATAGTCTAACAGGCAAGATTCCACAATAGATGCCACCAGTAGGAGAATAACTGAAAAGCTGCAAAGATTGCATCTAACATCTACCAAGGTAAAGTTAAGGCTGCTCAAAGATAACATTACGCTGTCAGGATCAACAAAGCTAGTAACCATCAGGCTGAACTTTTCCGTATTGTACATGATCTATCCAGTGTCTTGCCCAAAGTTGGTAACATACTTTCAACCAGTGACAGGGCAATTGACTGCTGTCATGCCACAACCTCCTCCCTTGACCCTTGCCCGGCTTAGCCAATAAAAGTGGCCAGGCTTGAAGACCATGGATTGGACCGCAGCAGTAATTAATGCAGGCATGCCCAAACTTCGGCCCTGCAGATGTTTTTGACCACAACTCCCACAGTCCTTTGCCATTGGAAATAAAGGCTTGGAATTCTGGGAGTTGTGGTCCAAAACATCTGCAGGGCCGAAGTTTGGGTATGCCTGAATTAATGGTTCTCTCCTTGAGAGTTGGGTACCCCTGGCCCTCAAGGAGACACTCATTAGGCCTATCCGTAAGAAGGTGAATGTGGTGGCTGACAATATTAATAACCAGAATAGGGGCATGACCAGAAAAAATGATGTTTCGAGTTTTCGTTTGTCGGAATGGGTCCATTTCGGGTCATTTCCGTTTGTCGCAAAATTTTTCAAAAATTTGTCATTTCATCGTTTCATTTGTCATTTGTCTTTCCACTGCGATTTAGTGCGATTTGACTTCCCCCAGAGCATAGGGACGTCCCACAATCAGGGCCGGCGCTAGGTGTTTTTGTGCCCTAGGCGGCGGGTGGGGCGAGGGGGCGGGCAGCGGGGGAAGGTGCGGTCGGTCGGCGGTAGCGGGGGGGCCATGGGCGGGCAGCGACAGCAGCAGGGGGGAGGCACGGGCGGGCGAGCAGGCGGGCGGCGGCCGCGGATGGGCGAGTGGGTGGGCGGCGCGGGCGGACAGGCGAATGAGCAGTTAGGATATCACTTAGGATAGAGGTTCTGTTCTTGGCTTGCACCCCAAATGTGTGTGTGTGCAAGCAAATTAAAGTTGGGAAAATAGGAAATAAATGGTAGTATATAATATATTTTTAAAATAAATCCACACCTCCCACTCCCAGTTGAACCTCCCCCTTTATCCAATATCACAAAAAAATCCTCACAAACTGCCAGAGAAGAAATAAAGAATAAACTGCTATTCCCTTCAGCAGACAAAGCTGCAGGGAATCAAAAAAATTATTTTCTAAATTCAATTCCTTCCCTGCCTGCCTAACTTAAATCCTAAAGCCTCCAGCCTCCCTCCTCAATCTCAATCGGATCACACCAGCACCAGCAGCCAGCCCTCCTCCCTCAACCACATCCATACACCCAACTGCGATTTCTGGAAGGTGCCTCGGCTTTTTATGCCCTCCGAGACATCCAGAAGTGTCAGTCAAAAACTTGGTGATGCCATTGGTGGAATGGTTCAAAAAATTTGCATGGTCCCATCCCATGCCCAGCCCAAATGGGCAGGTTTAAAAAAATAATAAAATAAAATAAAATAAAATAAAATAAGTACAACGTTTTATTGCTATAAAAAAACCACTGCTGCTACTATTAAAAATCAGGCATTTAAAATAAATAAATTTCACATGTTTCTGTGGTGATTTGGTGTGTTTTTTGACCACAATTTCAAAAGAAAAATTGTGGTCACCATTTTGGATCCCACCCCCACCGCATGGCATGCAGCGAGACAGACGACGAGGATGACCCCCCCCCCAGCCTGGTGCAAGCAGCCCAGGACAGGAGAGGGGGGAGGCCGGGAACCCCCCCCGCAGAAACCACCCCTCTGGTAGGTGTCCTCAGGCAGGCATATTTTCACCTGCTTTTTTGGCCGGGAGTCGGGTTATTTTCTTTTTCTTTTTAAAACTTTTTTTCTGTGCTGCTTGGCATCGCGCGATCGCCGCGATGCCATTAATGACAACAAAAAACCCGACCCAATTTTTCTTTTTTCGGTTCGGGTTCAAGCTGGAGCGGTGTAATTATCATTACCGTTTCCATTATGTAACGGAAACGATAACCAAAAACGGAAATGACAATTTCGCCGCTCCGTGCCCATGTCTGTTAATAACTATTGACCAGTCAGCAATGTTCCCTTCATCAGTAAGGTCTTGGAGAGGGTGGTGGCAGATCAGCTTCAAGCTCTCCTGGATGAAATAGATGCCCTTGATCCATTCCAGTCTGGATTCAGGCTGTGGCATGGCACAGAAACAGCATTGGTCGCCTTGCAGGATGATCTAATGAGGGAGGCTAATGGGGGCATGATGTTCTTGCTGGTCCTCCTCAACTTTTCAGCAGCCTTTGATACTGTTGACCACAGTATCCTCCTGGGGAGGCTCTCTGAGTTGGGAGTTGGTGGCCTCTGCTTGGTGTGGCTCACATCCTACTTGGAGAACCATCTCCAGAAGAGTAGATATTGGTGAGATGCAGTCTACCCTGTGGACTCTTAAGTGTGGGGTTCCACAGGGGTTGATCATCTCTCCTTTCCATCTTTTGGAGTGGATGCCGTTCTGGGCTGGATGAGGGCAAACAGACTGAGGTTGAACCCAGACAAGATGGAAAATGTGCAGGTGGGGACTCCTACTCTCAGTGGCTTGGGAAACTCCCTTTCTTTTTGGGGGGCGACTCTCCCCAATCGGAATGAGGTGTGCAGCTTAGGCGTTCTCTTGGACCTGATCTATGGAATCTCAGCTAGTCCATTATTACCTTCTGTGGAGGATTGCCCAGCTGCACCCCTGTCTGGACACAGGGGCTCTCACCACACTGGTTCATGCATTGGTAGTCTTGAGACTGGACTACTGCAATGCTATCTATGTGGGGCTGCCCTTTAGGCTGATGCAGAGACTCCAGTTGATCTAGAACATGGTGGTCAGATTGCTGACTGGGACTAGAACATATGACCATATATCCCCAGCGCTGGCTGCCCTGCACTGGCTTCCAGTTCAGTTCCGCATTGACTTCAAGGTTTTAACTATGACATACAAAGCCCTAAATGGTTTAAGACCTGACTACCTGTCAGAGTGCCTTCTCCCAATGAAAGCTACCATAATACCTGATCTTCCCAGACTAGGCATTTGAGACAATTAACACCACGTGAGGGCAGAAAGGGGGGGCAGAAATAGGGCCTTTTCTGCCATTGCCCCTTGCCTGTGGAATAACCTTCCACTGGACATCTGACTGGCCCCCTCTTATACTGTATTTTAAAAAGTATTAAGAATTTGGTTATTCAAGCAGGCATTCCCTCAAATATAAAGTGTTCACCACTAAAACATGATTTTAGCTGATCTGCCTGCCAGTAACATCATAGGTTTGAAATTATATGCTATTTTATGACATTTAATTTATATTTTTATAATATTTAGTGTGTTTTTATTTTTTATTTTATTTTATGAATTATATGTATTCATTTTGCACTGTATTGTATTGACTAATCACTGTTAACCGCCCAGAGTGGCCTTGCTGCTAGATGGGCAGTTTACAAATCAAATCAAATCAAATCAAATCAAATCAAATCTATCCATCCATCCATCCATCCATCCATCCATCCATCCATCCATCCATCCATCCATCCATCCATCCATCCATAGAAGCCTGAGTCTTTCACTTGCTGCAGAAGGGGATGTTGCCATGGTGAACCCAGTGCTTATGGCCCGGGCATACCTCTGTCTACTTGTCCACTATTTGGGCTGTGTGTTTGCCAGTGGAGTAACCCAAGAGTGCTGCTGCTTCCATAAATGGAGAGATGACTCTTTAAGGCTGATTAGTCTTATTGACTCAGTCTTGTCCAAGAGTGGCCCCAATATTCTGTGCTTGCTGGTACTAAGGTAGAAAACTAAATTTGGTATCTTTAAGTCTAAGTCCATCTCACAGAGTTATTTTTCTTCTGCTAGTCTTCCCTACAATCTTTTGAAAAATAAGCTATGAAAAAAGTGCCACCCTAGAATCCCCTACTTCTAAATGTCTTAGCTGCAAAGGAATTTAATCCTCACAACTGCTTTGGCTGTGGACTGAGAAGCCAAATCCAGTGCAACTTTATGAAAATAAATGGTGCTCCCCAGATTTATCACCATCAGTGTCTATTCGTCAACTCCCTAACCCTGGACCTGACAACTAAAGAATTCCTGTAAGGGCAGCTTTAAAAAAATTCTAGTTAAATTGCATTGTGCTTTTAAAACCCCATTATCATGAAATCAGCTCTAAAGTTTGCTCCTACTGGGTTGAAGAAATCATGTATTCCCTGGCTGGTGAATGTTGGATTTTTATGCTATTTAGTGATTGATGGCAGCAGCTATAGCACTGTACATAAACCAGGGGGAAAGCTCTGGAGGTCAACTAATGTAATCTAAAAACAGTGGGAATCTGTAGTGAAATTAGTAGACTTGGATACAGCAATATTTTTTTCCTGAAGTCTACAATTAGGTTAATGAGACATATGGAGCTCTGCAAGTTTTAAGAGCTATAAAAAGAACTTTGGCATGAGAAATGGTGCCAAAGCTAGTGGTGCATCACTCTCTGTGGTTAAGCAGATGAGAGAGATGCTTCAAAGTGTGAAGGAGATGTTTGAGGAGAAAGGGGGCATCGCAGATCCAGGGTCTGGAGTCCAATTACCAGCTGATTTTTGCCATGTACAGTTTCATGCAAAACATCTGTACTGCTCATATTATGTCATTCATTCTCATCCTCTTTCGAAAAGCATGGCTTAGAAATGTTATTGGCTGATCAGGAGATGATGGACCGGGTTTGTCATGTTGCATTTAGAGCTAGGTAGATAAAAGAATCGGCTCTTAATAGTTTTCAGTCACTCCTCTTGAGCCAACTCTTTTCATTCCTTGCCCTGCATCTGTGTCCGTTTTCCCCTGGATCATTTGCTGTGGGAGTGAATTCCTGCACTAGCAACAGGATATGCTACTATTCTGTGAAAAAAGTATTTACTGGAACTTTTGCTGGTGCCCTAATGGTACTTTGGAAAACCCTTTCTTTGTTTATTTTATTTATTTTAGAGTATTTTTACCCTACCTTTCTCCTTGGAAAAAGGACCCAAGGCGGCTTACAGAATGAGGGATAATATACAGTCCAGTACAATTAAGACATGTTCAAGTATTTGAGAACAAGGAATTGAGGGACATCTTAAAAAGGTAAAGGTTCCCCCTGCACAAGCATGCTAGTCATGTCCGACTCTAGGGGCAGTGCTCATCTCCATATTCAAGCTGAGGAGCCAGTGTTGTGCAAGTCCATGGCCACATGGCCGGCATGACTGCAAGGAAACACTGTTTTATGTTCCCGCTTTTTATGGCGGTGCCTATTTATCTACTTGCATTTACATGCTTTCAAACTGCTATGTTGGCAGGAGCTGGGGTTAACAGCTGGAGCTCGCTCCACTGTTTGGCACCCAGGATTTGAACCGCCGAGCTGCCGGCTTTGCTGCCGACAGTTTTCAGAGCCTTAGTCCGCTGAGCCACCACACCCCTTGAGGGACATCTTACAGCACTAATAGACAATATTACATTAAAGCTACAAGAGAACATGAGCAGTTAAAGGGGAGTAAAGTTCCATGTCAAGTTATGAGTGATGGAAACTAACATTGAAAACATACTGTCAATGTAAATCCATAAGTAGACATGGGCACGACTCAGCAAAATCCTCGTTTCCGTTTCCGTTCCTCATTTCCGTTACGTAACGGAAACGGTAACGACAATTACTCCACCAGAACTCGAACTTGAACCGACTAAAGAAAAATTGGGTCTGATTTGTCGTGGTCATTCCTGGCGGCATCGCAGCGATCATGCGATGCCAAGCGGCACAGGAAAAAAGTTTTAAAAATAAAAAACCCGATTCCCAGCCAAAAAAGCAGGCGAAAATATGCCTGCCTGAGGGCACCTACCAGAGGGGTGGTTTCTGGGGGGGGGTCCCCGGCCTCCCCCCCTCTCTCCTGGGCTGTGCATCCTCGTCGTCTCACCAACTCGCCAAGCAGTGCGGCACAGAAAAAAAGTTTTAAAAATAAAAAACCCCAATTCCTGGCCAAAAAAGCAGCGAAAATATGCCTGGCAAGGCACCTACCAGAGGGGTGGTTTCTGGGGGGAGGTCCCCGGCCTCCTCCCCTCCTCTCCTGGGCTGCGCAAAGTGCGCATCCTTGTCGTCTCGCCAACTCGCCAAGCGGCGCGGCACAGAAAAAAAGTTTTAAAAATTAAAAAACCCCGATTCCCGGCCAAAAAAGCAGGCAAAAATATGCCTGCCTGAGTGAGGGCACCTACCAGAGGGGTGGTTTCTGGGGGG
Organism: Phrynocephalus forsythii; assembly: GCA_029282475.1. Taxonomy (NCBI): domain Eukaryota; kingdom Metazoa; phylum Chordata; class Lepidosauria; order Squamata; family Agamidae; genus Phrynocephalus; species Phrynocephalus forsythii. Next base: position 158,058,819 of record JAPFRF010000001.1, on the reverse strand, counting down.
GGTCCCCGGCCTCCCCCCTCTCCTGTCCTGGGCTGCTCTGGTGGGGGGCATCCTCGTCGTCTCGCCAACTCGCCATGCCATGCGGTGCGGGCGGGGGATCCAAAATGGGATGACCGCAATATTTATTTTGAAATTGTGGTCCAAAAACACACCAAAGCACCACAGAAACATGCGAAAATAGCTATTTTAAAACTGCCTGATTTTTTTCAGTAGCTGCAGTGGGTTTTTCTTGCAACAAAACGTCTCCATTGATTTTATTTTATTTTATTTTATTTTATTTTATTTTTACACCTGCACAATGATGGGCTGGCCATGGGAGTGGACCATGCAAATTTTTGGAGCCATTTCACCAATTGCATGGCCACTTGGCCAGGTTTTGACCGAGACTTCTGGGATGTGCCAGTCGGGCATAAAAAGCCCTAACCGTAGCCTGAGCCCGAGCCCGAACCCTAACCCTAACCCATACGCCAGTACACTGTCCTTCTTAGTGGGTCAGAGAGGCACCCAGAGGTGCACCCCACTAACTCACCCTAACTTTACCCGTAACCCTAAGCCTAGCCCTTGCGCTAACCCCAACCAGTAAGCCAGATGTGTACTCGCATTGCACTACAGCAAGTACACTTCCCTTCTTAGTGAGTCACAGGGCGCCCGTAGAGGTCCTCTCTCACTTTGTTCCCCAGCCAAAGTGCACCGTATGCCGGCAGGCAGTGAGTCACAGAGGCACCCGAAAGAGAGGTGCCTCTGCCTGCTACTGCAACTTGGTATGCATATCCGATTGGCTATGCATGCCATTTTGTAGCGGGCCAGAGGAGGCACCCACCCCAGAGAGGTGCCTCCAGGAGCCCGCTTTCCCTTCATGGCGGGCCAGAGGAGGCACCCACCCCAGAGAGGTGCCTCCAGGAGCTCGCTTTCCCTTCATGGCGGGCCAGAGGAGGCACCCACCCCAGCCCGCTCCCCCCCTAAAACCAGTACTAACGACAGACGAAAAAATGACAAATGAAAGAACAAATTTTTGAGAAATTTTGCGACAAACGGAAACGAGCCGAAACGGGCCGGCTCCGACACACAACAACTCAAAGTGTAATTTTTCCTGGTCATGCCCATCTCTATCCATAAGGTTATAAGTAGTGAAAACACAATAGCTTGAAATTGTTTTTCCCCAACTAGCATCATTTTACAGGTAATGAAAAACAAATCCAGAAGTCCTTCATCTGGTCAGAGACGTAGAACAAAGTGGTGCCAGGTGGTTACACTATCTCCTGGTGATGTCCCAGACTGTCTTGTACAAACTGCCCTTCCACTAAAGGTTGATGCAGCACCGAACGGGGTGACTTGCAGGGTTGAATGATGCTGAGGGTGAGGGCTTGAGTGTGATTTTTAGTGTGAAGCATGCAACATGAGGCAGAGGAAAAAGGACTACTATTTTCAACAGATGTGGCATCGTGCATCTGCCATTGGTTCACTGGCTAGCCTTTAACTGAGTATTTATCAAAATGGTCCTAAGAGGAACACTAGATTACCCAAAGAAATTTTAAATGGGATGTCTCCCCATGTAGCCTTACCTCACAGGGTTGTTGTGAGGATTATGGGTGCTGCCTTCAGCAACTTTCAGGAAGAGTGGAAGATGTCATAAAAACATAAGAAGAGCCATGCTGGATCAGGCCAAAGGCTTATCTAGTCCAGTTTCCTGTGTCTCATAGTGGCCCCACCAAATGCCTCGGGGAGCACACAAGACTAGATATCTGTCTCCTGATACCACTCCCCTGCATCTGGCCTTTAAATTACCCTAGTTGTACCCTGGCTTTAAGCCTGGAGATTACACATCTCCATCATGGTTTGTAACCTGTGATCGACTTTTTCTCCAGAAATCTGTCCAATCCCCTTTTGAAGGCATCCAGGCCAGATGCCATCATGATGTTATCACCACATCCTGTGATGATTGCAATGTCCAGTGCAATGTCACTGCACTTGATTGCATACTTCTTTTATTTTATCTTATCTTGGTTGGTGCCACACATGGATTGAGGAAGGATGCTGAATGGGACTGGAGTCTGCACCTGTGTTTTGAAGCATGCAGCAAGGGGTAAGGGGGAAAGGAATGTTCTTTTCAGCAGAGGTAGCATCACATTTCTGTCACTGATTGGCTAATAGACCAGTTTACATTTTTCTTCTTGGTCCTATGAAAGCCACCAGCTGACTTTGGTCCCAAATTTGTGCATCATCTCCTATGAAGAGTCCTAGATAGCCTTGCCCCTACAGTTGTAAAGGAAGGATCTCCCCAATGTTAACCTACCTCACAGAAACTTGAAAGAGAAGTGGAATGCAAAATGAACCAAAAGTCATTTCATTTCCTCTTAACTTATTGCATTGTGTTGTAATATTGTTCAGTTAGTATCATCCATAAATTCAGTGAGGCATGCCAAATGGAGCTCTAATGACAAATCCAGTTCCTCACTGTTTGAAAAAATGAAAATAAAAATAAAAATACAAAAGGGGAAGAGACATCTTTGTGACTGATTCTTGTGAAGGCTCACAATCTTTCCCCTTTATCAACACAAAATTGATATATTCTCCCTAGATATCAATAAATTATTCATCTTTATTAATAAAGACATATATGCTAAAACAGTGACCTCAGGCTTAGCCATCACCTTACCCAAACTCATACCACTAAACAAAATATCGATCTCAGCAGAACATTTGTTATTTTTGTGATGCATAAAGGCAACAACTTGGCTGTCCTATTGACTTCTTTAAATCCATAAATTACTTTTGGAAAGAAGCAGGCTATATGTATACATAGTAGTTAGCAATAGTAGAGTGATTATGACTAGAGATGGGCACGAAACAGAAAAATGGCGTTTCAGTTTTTCATTTGTCGTTGAGAGGTCTGTTTCGGTTCGTTTCTGTTTGTCGTGAAATTTTTGAAAAATTTCATTACCGTTTTTCGTTTTTCGTTTGTCGTTTCTACCCGCTTTTTGTGCGATTTTTAAAGCATTTCCATGCACAGGCATCCCCCAACGCCCCAGACCAGAGGGAAAACACTAAAAAAAATGGATGCTGGCAGAGACACAGTATAGACTAGGTATGCAGGGAGGCTGCAAAGGCAGCGGCAGGCGTTGCCCAGAGTGCAAGGCAGCCGCAGAGTGACTGCACTGCGGGGCAAGTGAGGGTACTCACTGAGAGGTACGCAGCATGCACACACACAGGAAGGCTTCAGGACTGAAGCTAGAGTTGCAGCAGAGACAGCAATCCCACCCTAACTCCCACCAGAGACCGCAAGGAGGACGGGGCTGCCAGACCTTTTTATGCCCTCTGTGGCTGCCAGACCTGCCCGCCCAGTCTGCAATCTGGGCATGCTATTGGTTGAACATGATCCCATCACATGGCTTGCCTCCATTTTGTGGCTGGTGGCAACATCCATTTTAAAGGGAAAAGAAAAATACATTGCGATGGGAGAAGACAAAAACAAATGTTTTAAGGACCCCAACCCCCCTGGTAGGTATTATTAGACAATATAAATAATTATTGCTGCATTTTTATGGATGTCCAGGGCGTTTTTTAACATTTAAAACAGCTCATTTCATTGTGTATCACCATTAACGGAAACAAAATGTAACGACCTCAATTTTCGTGGTTCTGTTTGTTTCGTGTCATTTTCATCACAATTTTTGTTTGTCGTTTCGTTGCGTAACAGAAACAACAAACGGTAACAGAAATGAAAAAATGTTCGTTCCGTGCCCATCTCTAATTATGACTGAGAAAGCTGAGTTCAAATTTCTGCTTCACTATGGAAATTCACTGGGAGATGGGTTTGTAACTCGTAAAGCCACTCCTTGAATATCCCAATTACCTTGAAAGCCCTATAAGGGCTGCTATCAGTCACATCAAACTTGACAGCACATAACACAGAGAAGGAACATTATATATAGCTTTTAAAGATGTATTGTCTCTCCGTTTCTTAAACCTACATGCAGGTCTATTGCAACCAGTGAAAAAAATTAAAAAATTTAAATGTATATAAATCAAGGAAATTCAAACTTCCTTCTAGCTTCTTCACATATTTATACCCTTTGATCTATGAACTGACATATTATGTAGTCACCCTCACTCATTTGGGGTTTAACATGTGTCTATCATAAAAGAAATGATCCTTAACAATCAAGAAATTGTCAGGCTTCTAGAGTAATCTCCCAAGTCCCCTGGAGCAGCCCTTTTGTCAAGATTTTGACATTAAAATGCTTTGTATCATTAAACCAGTCATGGAAATGAAATTTCTAAATGTACTGCAGGATAAACGAGACAAAAGGAGGTTATTTCAAACAGATTCTGTTAACAAAGAACACTGGTAAGATCTGGGATGTTAATCAAAACATATGAGGTTGCTATGCAAACCAAAGGCTATGTAGTTCCATAGACAGAGTGTTGTGCAATATTGGAAATGACTATGTACATATGTCAATTTTTTGATTTATAGAATTCACAGCCTGTTTCTATGCATCTTTAGTATTCAGTAAATAACTCCTACTAGCATCAATCAGACATATATGCAATGCTAAAACAATGACTGGAGAAAAGTAGCATGTTTCTGAGACATTCAGAAAGATATCAAAAAAGTCTTGGGGACTATTCAGCAACATGTATTAGTTCTGGATTCCATATTTTACTATTTATTTATTTAGAACATTTTTACCCCACCTTTCTCCTTGGAAAAGAACCCAATTCAACTTAGAATAATGAGGGACAATATACAACCCCAGATTTAAGAACAGTGATTTAGAAGAGACATCTTACAACATTAAAAGGCAGCATTAAAGCTAAAAAAAGACTCAGACAATTAAAAGAAAAGCAAAATTCCTCTAGAGATGGAAATGGAAAACACAGATGTTCTTATGAATTCATTCTAAGCAATCATGCATGGTGATCCATCTAAAAGTCACAATAGGTAGTCAGTCATCCAGGGAAATCTTGCCTGCAGAGAAAGGTTTTTGCCTCCTTATGGAAAGATAGCAAAGATGGGGCAGTCCTGGCCTCCAGTGGGAGGGAGTTCCAAAGTCTGGGAGCAGCAAAAGAGAAGGCCCTTTCATGTGTTCTTGTTTGATGTGCTATCCAGTTTTTGTTGTTAGTGCTATGCACTGTCAAGTTGATTCCACCTTATGGTGGTCTTTGGAATTAATTATTTCCCAAAGGTTATCATATCTATAGCCCTGTTCAGGTTTTGAAAACTACTACTAGTAGCAAATTGACCTTGAGGGAGTATCAGCACAGGGATTCTGATGCCTGAACATGCCTCTAAGAGAACCTAATATAATTTTATAGATTTCTAGGGAAAAATCAGAAGCCTGTGTTCTTTGTAGCTGGCATTTATCCAAAAGGAAGGTTAATGCCATAATGAAGCCAGGCAATCATTCACAATCATATCAAAATTCATCTAATTATCAAGGTAAACATACTTCCATTGTTTCAATGATTTCAGTCAACACCAGTTTATCCAATTCCACAAGCTTTATTTAGCATCTCTGTTCCATAAACACAAAATTCTTCAAAAGTAACAAGTTAATATGTATTGAAAATATTCTTATATTTCGGAAAACTGTACGCACAAATGCTTACAATTGAAATTGCCATCCAAGTATCTTACAACGATGAAATGTTGCAAATAAGTATCTAAAATAACATTTAGGTCATAGGCAAATACTTAACTCAGAATTCAATCCAAATACAGTGAAATACCTTTTAAGAGTTAAAAAGAACAATGAGTATGTTTCAAATACATTTTAAAAATGCAAAAACTTATAGCCTAAGCAGGTATGTTAAAAATCTGAGAATAAATTTCTAAATTATTATTGTTATTATTATTTTTAAAGTATGTTACAGAAATTAACCTAGGCCAGTGATGGCAAACCTATGGCATGGGTGCCAAAGGTGGCAGTCAGTCAGAACCCTTTCGGTGGGCACCCGACATCGCCCCTTCATAGCCACCTGTATACAGGTTAAATTACTGTATTGGCACTTTGCAAAAAAAAAAAGTGGGTTTTGAATAGCAGTTTGGGCACTCGGTCTCTAAAAGGTACACCATCACTGCCCTAGGCTCTAGGCATCACTGTTACATTGGAGAGCAGCAATAGATATTGTGTAGTAGGGTAAATCAACATTCTATCAGGCAACTCTAGAAAATCAGGACACACAAACAAAAAATATATAATTGTGAAGCTGCTCTCTGGATCAATGACAATTTAGGGCAGGTGTTGTCTTACAGTGTGACAAATTTCAGGAACTTTTGGCAAAGGGGTTTTCAGTTATTTTTTTTAAACTAAAATTATTTTATCCACCTGTACAAAAATTAGGAACAATAAATTACCCCCCCCATCTGAAGATACTGATCTTGTTTATCTTGCAAGAAAAAAATTCGTCCCAGACCATTTCTTATTTTGAAAGAATCTAGGCTGCAAGGGATGAAATCTTAATCCTCAAAAAAGGCATTTCAAAAAGAAAAAATAGTGACTTGGTTATAAATTTAACATGTGTGCAACAGGCTTACCAGCAAGAATGATGCAAAATGGATACATTGCTATAGCTTTGTGGGTGGGGGAGGCTGTAGGGCAACGAAGAGAGCCAAAGACAGGTTCTCTTTAAAGAGAAAACAAAGAAAAAAATCTCACCAGGCTAGCTTTAAAGAAAGTAACAGGGAAGAGTTATTCAGAAAGGGATATTTTGCCATTTAGCTCCATAGAATTAGCATAGAATTTTATAAATTATATTTAAGATATTTTTGCATTACAAAAGCATAGAACAGTTGTGTTTGCTCCACCTTTGACTGAGCAGAACCGGGTATTCTTAGAACATCTTGACTGCTGCCATTGGTGTTGGTAATATTCAGTATAAACTTTCTACATAAATATTCCAATTCTTTTTCCCGTTGGCAATACGGGCACAATTTTGTACAGCAATACTGCACTATTTCCCGAGTACAGAAATACAACATCCCACATTCATAAACCAAAGGTTTTCTTAAGAGTATCTGAGTTTTCAGAATATCAGTCCTATCCACTACACCATACCAAGAATAACAACATATCAGTAAGCATGGCAGTAAATTAGCAAATCAGAACTAAGTCCCACCCCAAACCTCATCTTCTTTTCCACAATAAGCTTGCCTCTCCTTCTTACTGTTGACATTAAGGGACTAATGTAACTTCCATGGTTTCCAAAAATGTTGAAGAAAGAAAGACAGGCAGAAGAGTCTGATTCTGGAGAATCTACGTAAACATCAATAAAAGTCATAGAAAAATTGTGATCATTTACATACTCTGTTGCTTATTACTGTGTAAGCAGCAACATCTGGTTTTGACCATGGGAGCCTGGATGATTGCTTTCACACTTCAGTTTGCTTGGCAGCAAATGTTTGAGATTTTTTTTCCTTGTTCTTTTCAATCAGATGAGCTGGAGCTTAGCTGTAAATTAAGCTTCCTTGTCAGGTCTTGTTAAATCATTCTTAATATGAAGGAAGGAAAGAGCCACACCTGAGACTTGCAAAAGTATAAGTTCTGCTGAGACTGTTTGAAAATACATTTTAAAGTACCACAAGGCATAGTCTTCCTTCCTGCATTTCCTCTAACTACATCAGCACTGAAGATATACTGCTTTCAATATGAAAATAGAACAATTAATGACATGCAATGAAAATGGGGCTTTCACACTAGAAACTGAGGATGTAAAATGTAAGTGAGAAGCAAGATTTTAATTTTTGTTTTGTTTATCCCTCTTGGTATGGGTAAGGAAATCATGGTGCCAAAGGTGAGGGGAGACACGAGGCTATAAATGAACCATCTGTGACCAGAAGAGCATCTGTTGGTTGGCTGCTGGGAAAGGGAGAAGCTTTGTTTTACTAGCCAGAAAGCTTTTGCAATTTTCTTGTCAGGAAATATCTTTACACACTGTAATACAGATATGACAGCTTGGATAACAGCTTTTAGCTCTACTCCAGCAGGTTTTAGATTTTACATGCTATATGCCTATGCCTGTCAAGGGGAGCCGTGCCAGACACAACACTTCTAAAAATGTTTTCCCTCTTGCGCTTGCTAAATGTGATGTCATCTACACACTGCTCCATGGGGTTAGAATTCTGCTTTATTCCTTGTGGCTGCTGGAAATCTTCTGGTTATATATGCTCGTGCCAAGGGATGGGAACTCAACAGGAGTATCAAAATAACCCTCCAGCTCACACCACCGATCCTGGGCATTAGACTAGAAGAGAAGACACTGGCCAAAAGAGAAGCTTCACACAATAGATGTGTGTGACTGAAGGGCTTCACTGAAATTTAGAATGCCCCTCTTCATATCTTCTTCTATTTCTTGGCATTGCCAGTAAATATTGCCTAGTGGAATCTTCAAGGATACAGCTCTTGATGCTTCAAGACAGGTTGACTTGCGGGACCACTGTATACCTCCACTGAAGAATGGGCATTGGACTGATTGATAGCAATATGCCAACACAGAAAGCAAAGCATGCTGCTTTATATTACTGCCCCATAGTGCTTAAAGCACTCTCGTGGTGGTTTACAAGTTAATCATGCAGGCTGCACAATCCTCCCAGCAATTTGGGTATTCAATTTACAATCCTTGAAAAGATGGAAGACTGAGTAATCCTCATATTACTGCAGTAATCAGTTTCTTTGCAACCTTCTGTCTTATCATCCTAAAATTATTTTCCCTTGAATGCAACCAATATAGAAATTACAGGGCTAGGTGTGTAGACTAGTTTGCTTCCGCTCTGATGACATTCCTTAGCTTTCGTCCTGTCTGGCACGAAAGAGGAACACAACTTACCAAGTGGATTTATGAAGCATAGACTTCCTCTCACACAGGGAATATTTATTTATTTATTTATTTATTCTTGTATTTATATCCCGCTTATCTACTACATGTAGTACTCTAAGCGGCTAACGAAAGCAATACATACCAAATCAACAACAATAGAATACATCAGATATAAAGCATAAACAACATAGAACTATTAAAACAACAAAACATATAAAAATCCTCCTGCGTCCCGGCATGCGGAGGAGCAAATTCTAGCAGAATTAAAAATAGATATGGCAAAACAGACTAATTTGGAAGTGGTGACGAAGGCGGGAGGGGAAAAAAAAACCTTGGTTCTGTCTTCAGACCAAATGAAGATTTCAGCCAAGAAATTTAGAGTCGATTAAGAATTGGAAGTGCAGCAAGGATGGAACGCTGTTGCTGCCGCCCGCCATCTTGCAATTCATCCGGTCTAAAAAGCCCTCCAAGGGGGCAGAAGCTGGAGGCTCATCAAGGACCGGGCACACCTCTCAGCCGACACAAACCCCAGGTGGAACAAAGGGAGGGAGGGGGTCCTCAGTGAAGAGTCCAGCCGGTCTAAAAGCCCTCCAAGGGAGCAGAAGCTGAAGGCTCTTCAAGGGCCGGGCACACCTCTCAGCCGACACAAACCCCAGGTGGAACAAAGGGAGGGAGAGGGTCCTCTGTGAAGAGTCCAGCCGGTCTAAAAAGCCCTCCAAGGGAGCAGAAGCTGAAGGCTCTTCAAGGGCCAGGCACACCTCTCTGGAACAAAGGGAGGGAGAGGGTCCTCTGTGAAGAGTCCAGCCGGTCTAAAAGCCCTCCACAAACCCCAGGTGGAACAAAGGTGGAACAAAGGGAGGGAGAGGGTCCTCTGTGAAGAGTCCAGCCGGTCTAAAAAGCCCTCCAAGGGAGCAGAAGCTGAAGGCTCTTCAAAGGCCAGGCACACCTCTCAGCTGACACAAACCCCAGGTGGAACAAAGGGAGGGAGAGGGTCCCTTTGAGGCACGGGGGAGAGGTTGGCATTCACGCCTATGAAAAGTCCAACCAGAGACACTATAATGTTGGAGGTGAAGATTGTTTTTGCTGTTCTATTGGGAAGTAAAAAGTAGCTTTTGTGTACATGCATTTTTTTTCATTGATGACGTACCTTGTTCTCACAGACACACAGTGCTCTGTATCATGACTAGAAAGAAAAACCAAGCAAAACCACATACCCTGTGAGGGGGATGCTTCAGACAACCATGGCAGGCTGCTAGTTCTTGCCTGATGCCCAATGCGGGCACCTGGTCTTCTGTTTCCTGAACTAACAACCATTGCCTTCCTGTTGAAATTTGTAACATTTTGCCTCTTTGGCTGGGTTATTGAACATTATCTTTACTTTTTACCCTCCTGCCTTCACAAATTTTTTAACTTCCCTTATTTCTTGTTTGTTTCTTTTATCTCTAAACCAATAGACATATAGCTGAAACTGACCAACAGAGTTAAACAAAAATCAAATCCTTATCAGCATGGGTGGCAGCCAAACCAGGTGCCACCATGGGAGATTGTTCTGTTTGTCTAACAAGATCAGTTCCCCCAAAGTGTTGAGTATAGGAAATTATTTTTAGAGGGCAGAATCTGATTGTCTTAAGTGATCGCATTAGGCCAACCATGCAAATGATACTACAGTGGACCCTCCTATAACAAATTTTAAAAATGCTACAAGCCCTAGCCTAAGGTTAAAAAAAATAACCACAATCTCCTTGTGGACACATTATCAATAGATACTACAGAGCAAGACACAGCAGCATGAAGCATTGTTCAATTTAACATTTGAATCTTCTAATATTCCTACTCAAGCATTCTTTTGGGCCACACTTTACCTTCATTATTAGAAAAAGTAATGAATTACAAGTAAACAGTTATCTGCTCTTAGTTACTTCACAGTTCTGGGAAGACTGTGAAGAGACTGCATAGGAGAGTGAGGTACTAAAAAAGGACCCTGGTAGGTATGAGGTGAAGGAACTTGAACTAAATAAAATCATATGGCAGTGTGACAGCTTACACAATATTCAGCTGTAGTCAACAGAACATGTACGTAGGCACACAAACAAACTGATTTTTAAGTCTTGTGACTCACAGTTTTAAAAGAGCCTTCACTTCTCATTCTGCCTTGAAGAGCAATGAATGTTTGCCCGAAACACTAGGTTCATTAAAAAGGGTGATTTTGAAAATCTTTTACACTTGGGGAATATCTTGAGTTGCAAAGGGCTGTCAGTTCTCTACAGATGGCTGCGTGTCTCCTCCACATCCCCAACATCAATGGCAGCACTAAACCCCTTAGAGATTCCACACAGGCCAAACTCCAATTGTAACTTAATCTCTTTGAAATTCATGCTATTTGCTCTGGGCAGCCCACAGCACTCTGTCCCATTCTGTGTTCCTGAGGGTGATGAATAGGCTCTGAAAAACCAACAGAGCTTATGCTGCCTTCTGCCATGAGCTCCTCTTGGCTGGCGTGTGATCTGAGCTTTGAGCTAAGGCTCAACTGGCAGTGGGTTATAGCTGAAGTCTGAAATGATAGCAATTCCATTTCCATTTTTAATTTGCATTATCCTACCCCATGACGCAGGTGCTACTGTGTGTCCTTGTCTGCATGGATAATGCTCATGTCTATAAGATGACCTACATGTCCTCAGGTCTTTAACAATAAGTCAAAGTGTGCCACGGGTAGTTACACTTAGACCAGGTCGAATTAGAAACTGGATCTTTGAAGGCAGCACTTTATTTTTTCCACAATGCTCTGGATGCAGCATCTTTCCTCCACACACTAGTGTTAAAACCTCTTCAGAAGTTTTTTTAAAGAGCCATTACTACTATTCCCACTAGGGATGGGCTGTTCGTTTTGAAAGCATTTCAAAACAACCCACACGAGCCCAGGTGCTGTTCAGATGCCTCCAAAATGCAAGCAGCCAGCCCAATCACATGCCTTTCTGCATGGTTGTATCGAGCTAAACTCCAACAAGGAAGAAGTCTCCTGACATCATCTGTCCATGTTAATAGTATCCTTTTGTTAATGGCTCCCCAGGATAGTGTAGGCCAAACACTGAAGATGAACAAGCCCTGCAGACACCTCTGCAGACAAATCTGTGCCAACAGATTTTAGCTGTATATGACAGGACATGTGCTCGATATTGCAACTTTTAACCTTGAAGCCATTGGCTGTTCTCAAAAACAGAAGATCAAAGTACTGCCTCTATGTCTTGACTCTTATCTGCAGTTTTATAAGGAAGTAGCACGTCTAAAATCTAAAGGCATACTTTTTTAAAAAATGAAGTTTGGAATGATAAAAAAGGCAGTTTATGACACCTTTAAAATCAGGTGGGTGGGGGGACTGGATGTCATGGCTAAATGGAAGTCCTCAGCTATACGGATGAGAATGGAACAGCAAAAGTTCAATTATGATAAACCATGGTCTTCAGGAGCCATAACGAATCAACATTACTTCCTATTTTTACAATTAAAGCTCTCTATTTCTTTCCAGATGGACCCTTAATTTTCTCACTCATGGGACAGCTCACTATTATTTCAAACATAGGAAGACTGATCTAACAAATTAATAGAAAGGTTCTAATATTGTTCACCAACCAGAATGGAATGGCTCTTTCAGTGTGCTCAGATTTAAGCCGATATATGGTAACATGTCAAGGTCTTTAATAAAATATGAAGATTTCAGAAATATTCATAGGCATCGGCTAGCACTTAAAAATAAACCCAGCAGTTGTACTGCACCCAAGGGCAACAATTCAAACTCCTATTTAAAATTTCAATTTCTGATACTGATATATAATTCAACTATAAATTTTAAAAAACAGCTGTTTCTAGAGCTGAAGTCTCAAGGTTGAAAGTAACATGGTGCATAATGCAAATTCCCAAACAATCAGATTCAGTGAATACCGTTGTCGACTACATTGTACACAGTAGACTAATAAAAACAAACTGATTGATCTGTCTCATTATGGGCTTGATGTCTTCTAAAGCACCAGCTATAAAATAAGCTAACTGGAAAATCAAAGCTTTAGTGACCTCAGAGGACTCTTCTTCTGCTAGTCTGGCCTAAATTGTGTTACTTTGAATTTAGATATAGTACTTCCACAATATTTAAAATAACAAAACGCTAACATTTTCAAATAGCTGTTTCCCTAAGCTTAACTCTGTTTAAAAATACATGTCGAAGAACTGTGAGCAAATCATACTGTTAACCCCACTATCTAGCTCGGTGCTTAGACATACTTCAGAATGGCAGTCAGTTTAAATGCAGTGACACCTGTGAAAATACTGTTGGGAAATCTCCACAATTGCCCATGCAAAATATCATAATTCCTTTTCTGTGTAACTATGTCCTTCAAGAGAAACAAGCTACTGTATAACCCTTTGACACAAGACACTGCTTTAAACTTTAAACTAGGTAGAATATTTTTTGTCAGTGAAAGCTGCCACCTTCTCTTTCTTCTAACTCTACAAGCTCTACTACAAATATTGTCTACATCAGGCATGTCCAAACTTTGGCCCTCCTGATGTTTTGGACCACAACTCTCAGATTCTAAGCTTAGATTGCCAATGACAAAGGACTATGGGAGTTGTGGTCCAAAACATCTGGAGGGCTGAAGTTTGGACATGTCTGGTCTACATCCTTCCTTAACTCGAAATAAAACATGGGGCCTTCTGCAAACCAAGCATGTCCCAGAATACAGAATTATTGTTGAGCTGTGGGCATGCTTAAGAGTGCTTCATCTGTTCTCTGTTCTAGATCATCCCAGAGGGCCAGATGCACAACAATGGGTTCAAGTTAGGAGAGCCCAGGTGATGGCCTGAAGCTGGCATTGTGAATAGGCAGTGTTACCAGTAGAGATGGGCACGACCAGGAAAAATTACGTTTCGAGTTGTCATGTGTCAGAGCCAGCCCGTTTCGGCTCGTTTCCGTTTTCAAAAATTTGTCGTTTCATTTGTCGTTTTTTCGTCTGTCTTTAGTACTGATTTGGGGGGTAGCGGGCTCCTGGAGGCACCTCTCTGGGGTGGGTGCCTCCTCTGGCCCGCTACAAAGGGAAAGTGGGCTCCTGGAGGCACCTCTCTGGGGTGGGTGCCTCCTCTGGCCCGCTATGAAGGGAAAGCAGGCTCCTGGAGGCACCTCTCTGGGGTGGGTGCCTCCTCTGGCCCGCTATGAAGGGAAAGCAGGCTCCTGGAGGCACCTCTCTGGGGTGGGTGCCTCCTCTGGTCCGCTATGAAGGGAAAGCAGGCTCCTGGAGGCACCTCTCTGGGGTGGGTGCCTCCTCTGGCCCGCTATGAAGGGAAAGCAGGCTCCTGGAGGCACCTCTCTGGGGTGGGTGCCTCCTCTGGCCCACCATGAAGGGAAAGCGGGCTCCTGGAGGCACCTCTCTGGGGTGGGTGCCTCCTCTGGCCCGCTACAAAAGGGTATGCATAGCCAATTGGATATGCATACCAAGTTGCAGTGGCAGGCAGAGGCACCTCTCTTTCGGGTGCCTCTGTGACTCACTGCCTGGCATACAGTGCACTTGGGCTGGGGATGGGGAGGAGGAACAAAGTGAGAGAGGATCCCAATGGGCGCCCTCTGGCTCAGTAAGAAGGGAAGTGTACTTGCTGTAGTGCAATGCGAGTACACAGATCTGGCTTAGGGTTAGGGTTAGCGCAAGGGCTAGGCTTAGGGTTACGGGTAAGGTTAGGGTGAGTTAGTGGGGTGCTCCTCTGGATGCCTCTCTGACCCACTAAGAAGGACAGTGTACTGGCGTATGGGTTAGGGTTAGGGTTAGGGTTCGGGTTCGGGCTAGGGTTAGTGGGCTTTTTATGCCCGACTGGCACATCCCAGAAGTCTCGGTCAAAACCTGGCCAAGTGGCCATGCAATTGGTGGAATGGCTCCAAAAATTTGCATGGTCCACTCCCATGGCCAGCCCATCATTGCGCAGGTGTAAAAAAATAAAAATAAAAATAAAAATAAAAATAAAATCAATGGAGACGTTTTGTTGCAAGAAAAACCCACTGCTGCTACTGTAAAAATTCAGGCAGTTTTAAAATAGCTATTTTCGCTATTTTAAATTTCACATGGAAACGAGAATTTCGCCAAGTCTTGCCCATGTCTAATTCCAAGTACTAACCAGGGCCGACCCTGCTTAGCTTCCGAAATCAGATGAGATCAGATGTGGTGCTACACTGTGGGAAAGTGAGGTTTGAAGAGTAGGCTTTTGATTTCCTCATGGCCACAGCACCCTTGCTGTGGCCATGGGAAATTTAAAAAAACTGTTCTTCGATCCTCACTTTCCTGAAGAGTAGCACCCCATCTGCGTCTCTGCCCTGGGCGGATGGGTTGCTATGCCACCAGAAAAACCAGGGGTAGGGACAGTGGTTTGTGGGCTCATTCATAGGCCCAGTTTACTCTCCAGCTATGCCACTCTGGGCATCCCAAAAGCAGCATGGCTGGAGAGTAAAGTGGGGCTACAAAAAAGCCCACAAACCATTTCCTCCCCTTTGCCTGGCTCTTTTAATGGAGCCCTTTTTAGAGTGCAAAAATGACTCTGTGAAGACAGCCAGGCAAAGGGAAGGCAGTGGTTTGTGGGCTTTTTCGCAGTCCCACTTTACTCTCCAGCCATGCTGCTTTTGGGATGCCCAGAGTGGTGTGGATGGAGAATAAACTTTGGCTACGTACAAGCCCACAAGCTGCTGCCACAAGTGGTGTGCTCCAAGCAAAGGGGGAAATGTTGTGGCTGTGAGGGGGAATGTGTGCCCACAGAAAGGTCTCTGTGTGCCACCTTTGGCACCTGAGCCATAGCTTCATCAAGCCTGTGTTAGAGATTTAATGTTGGATCTAATGTGCTATGTTAGGATGTGTATCTTGTTGTGTGTGGGGTTCAGTCACCTCCTCCTCCTCCTCCTCCTCCTCCTCCTCCTCCTTCTTGGATCCAGTCACTTCTAAAGGTATGCTTGTACTGCGTTCTCCTTCCCTGGGTCCAGCACTTTCCCCTAGTAAGTCCAGCACTGTTGTGAACAGGTGGGCAATCCCACCTGTTCACAAATCTCAGAAAGTGAAAACTGTAAGAAAGCCCAATAGATCAAACAAGCTGCTGTACGAAGAAGGCTGGCTTCTTACACAACCAATGGCCCAAAGGCCAATAGGTGGTGGTAGCTGCACTACCATAACAAGAAAGAATAAAGAAGAAAAATGTGGACACATGTTTGTTCTATCCATTTAAAGCCATACAGCCCACAATTCTTCCACAATAAGACATACAGTAAATTTCAATTGTGTAAGAAGTGAAGTTTAGGAAACTAAACTGAGAAGAATGAAATAATATTACATAATGCAAAGAATAATCTAGATTAAAATGGAATGCTGTCTGTTTGCTCTGTAGCTCTGTAGAATAGTTGCTTGGGCTGCAAGAGAATATAAATACCACACAGTGACTCCATCTACATCTTCCCTAGTGCCTCAGTGGTCAGAGCATCTTGGATTTTATTGGGCGGTTTGGCTGCTGTTCAACTTTTCCTTTGATGTCAGCCACTCAGCCTATCAATACATCATATATACTTTCAGTTTCACATTTCCTCAGTTCAGGGCTTGGTGGGAAACAAAGGAACACTCTGGCTCTTTGTTGCACACAGTAGTTACCCTGGAATGGAGATGGATTTAGTCAATAATGGTTATCATAGCCTTTAATTTGGACAATCTGTTTAGGACTGTTAATGTTAGGGTGTTTGGGGTGGGGGTGTCACTAATTCATAGGGCTGCTGTAAGTCAGAGGTGATTTGATGGCACAAAACAGCAAAAAATTGAATCTTTTAAAATTCATTCTGACTCTGCCTTCTGCGGCATTAACGATCCATCTCAGTTCTGTACCATCCACAAATCTGCTAAATATCTCCTCTATGCCTTCATCTAAGTAACTTATAAAGATATTCAACTACATTGAGCCTAGGGGAGCACACAGTGTCATCCCGCTTGTCACTTTTCTCCAAGATGACAAGAAATCATTGAGAAAATCATTGATATGCCCTGCTGAGGTGTACTTCATCAGTGTTGTTCACCTGCTTCCACCCTTTTATCAACTTATCCACAAATATCTTACTAAAAGACTTAGTGAAATCAAGGGGGAACAACATTCACAGCAGTCTCCTGACCTACAAATTCTGAAATTCTTTTTTTAAAGAGCTAAGATAAATATGGCATGATATGTTTTTATGAAACCTATGCTGACCCTTGGTAATCACAGGGTTGTTGTTAGGAGAAAATGGTGGTGGGGAGCCATGTATTGCAACTTGAACTGCTTGGGGACACTAATAAAATAAATAGCTGCCCAAATTCTCCCCCACTCTTTTTCTGAAGTTGGGGAAAAAAATTTTCCAGCATAGATCTCACTTGTCCACCAGGAATGCTTGGTGATTAGAGACAGAGACCACAGATAACATCTACAAGTTCCTTTATGTATCCTAAGATAATAGTGCCATGATGTCTGAAGATGCCACTGCTCTAACAAAATATCACTCATTTAGTTTTCCTTTTTTTACAGCAAGTCAATGGAATGTAATTAAATTCAGACCATAGAGGCATATGTAATTAGCAGCTCTGTGTAATATCAGTTCACCATTGCTAACAACATCACTGTAGGGCTGTCCCTCCAAAAAAGTATATCTTGGTAAGGGAATATTAGGCGTCCACGCATAAAAGACAACAAGGGCACAATCTGTCAAGGCTTCTGCAAGCCTCAATAACTTAACTTTCTCCCTGAATCTGTATTACTTATTTAAATACAACAACAATGACAGATTCGGATCAAATGGAAATCTAAGTCTACTATCATTGTCTTCCCAACTCGAAATAAAGAGGTGAGACAACAGGCATTGGGTTAAATAAGGGTCACAACTTTATTAACTTATTTATTAACTACCCACCAAGGCTAAGGAGCCACTAGCGTGCTCCTTGCCTCCCACCCAGCTAACAAACTTTGGTCCCCAGCCTCATGGAGTTACTTCCACCATGTCCTTAGGGGTGGAAGTTGAAACTCGATGACCATCCACATTCTCCTGCTGCTGCTTGCTCTCCAGATGTCCCCACATGCTCACCTTCCAACACAGCAATGTGCAGAAGCATAATTTCCCCCATCTGCTTCAACTCAGCCATCATTTTAGCTTTTGACTCTCTATGTGACTGCCAGAGCCTGAAAGACCTAGCCATACCTTTCCCCCTCACCCTATTCTTCTCTAAAGCATTCAGTTTTTCCCAGATGGCTCTGTAGTCTGGTCACTCCTCTTCATCAGATGATGACACCCTGGGGGGTGGGCATTGCTGGGGCCTTCCTCTTAGAAGGCTGTTTGCCCTTGCCAGCACCCTTTCCCTTCTTAGAACCCATACCAGCAGCCAAATTCCATCAATCCCCCCTCCAAAGCAAAGTGTTCTGGTTATATACCGCCCCATGCCACTTCAAGTAGTCTCTGGGCAGCTTACAGTTGAATTACTGTATGCAGGCTACACATTGCCCCCCCCCGCAAACTTGGTGCACATTTTACCAACTTTGGAAGGATGGAAGGATGAGTCAGCTATCAGCCGGCTACCTGGGATTGAGCCCCAGATCATGAGCACAGTTTTAGCTGCAGTACAGGCATCTAACCACTGCACCATGAGGCGCATTCTCTCAAGGGTATCTGAATTCTCCTTTTTTCTCCCTCTTACATATTTTTAAAATATGTAAATCTATGCCTAAGACAGTCAGCAGCACCCACGACTACCACCCCTTATTCCTGCATTTTATATAAATTTATTTCTTAGTATTTTGCCCTAAATCCTCTAAGCAAAATGTATGCCACAGAGGGACTGAAATAACCTCACACAATATGCCACAGGGTGTCACTGCATATAGGGTTGCAATGAACCCACCCACCCAATAAACCTGCATCTGAATCTACTCTGGCTTCCTGTATGATACGTTCTGCATACATATTGAATAGATGAAGGGATAAAATGCACTCTTGTCTGACACTTTTGCTTATAGGAAACAAATCTGTCTCTCCATATTATATCCTAACTGTAGCTACTTGTCCATAATGCAAGGCAAGGCATGCATTAAGACAATCAAGTGTTCAAACACACTCTTTTCTTTCAGAACCAATACTTTATCATGTTTCATATAAGCAAAGACTTTGCTGTAGTTTATAAAGTGCAGACTGATCTTCTGAAAGTCTTTGGTGTGCTCCAGAAGTGAATGGATATTTACAACATATGTTGAATGCCTTTTTTTTCCCAAAATCCAATCTGAGTATCACACATGCCTTGCTTCATAAAAGGTGAAAGCCTTTGTTGCAATGCCTTTAGCCTCATTTTGCTTGCATGGGAAATTAAAGCCATGTCCCTATAGATACTGCACTATTTCATATCTTTTTTCTTGTGGGACTAGAATATGTATTGAACATTTCCAGTCTGTGGGCCATTGTTTTATTTTCCATATTTGTTAATCTATTTTTATAAAGATGGTTAGATATTTAGTCTCTATGGCTTGAAACACTTCTGTCTGTATTCCATCTGTCCCCATGTGAATTATTTCTTCCTAGTACTTTCATAGCAACTTTCACTTCACTTACTAGAACTGCTGGTTATTCATCATATAATTTCTCTTCAAAATAAACTGTCATCCTTTTATCTTTTTTGTATAAGTTTTCAGCTCACTTTTCCATATACAGATTCCACACATCCTGGACATAACCTGTTTCAGTTGTTACCCTCAGCGCGACGTTTTAGGGCATTGCACACTCAGACAACTAGATATAAAGATAGTTTCTTTCCAAGTGCTATCAAACTGCTGAATAATTAATTTTTTCTTTTCTTCTTCCCTTTTAAATAATAGGTTATATTGTATTGCTGTACTGTGTTTTTATTGTTGATTCTTATGTTTCCTTTTATATATGGAGAGCATATTTTGCCAAAACAAATTCTGGGTGTGTCCAACCACACTTGGCCAATAAAAGTATTCTGATTCTGATTCTGATTCTTTTGATTTTCTTAGGGTCAGATAGTATGCTCCCCTATTGGTCATTGAGCACTCCTAACTTAGGCTTAAATTTCCCTTTGATTTCTTGGATCTTCTGGAAGATACCTCTTGTTTTTTCCCTCCTGCTGTTCTCCTCTATTTCTTTCTACTGCTCATTGTAGCAGCTCTGTCTCCATCCACAGTCTTTCAACCACTGTCACAGTGGTCAAAAAACTGCAGTCAGAGTTTTGACACTGTTTCCCATTTTACTGTAGACCATTAACCCTGTAAAAGGTGGTTCATTGTCCTTAGGGCTTCAGATAAACATAAGAGTTCATCTGCTTATATTGTGTGTCAGGTAGTATAGAGTTATGATTAAACTTAAGAGAAGTATTAATCAACAGGTAATATTCTGTAACTGGTACAACCTAAGCAAGACAAACTCTAACTCTGACATTATACCTTGTTTGTACCTGCCAGTAGGAACCTTATTGCATACTGTGTGTCACCTGACCACATCTGTTTCAGGTATTGCACATTGAAAGTGGACTGCAAGGCATATCGTAGGAAAAAAATTGTCTTGTGATATGGTCTCTTCTAACTTCATGTACCAGTATAAAGACTGAAGTGGAAAACTTCAGACTTTGGCTTCTTTTTTAAAACTCTTCTTTGAAGATTTAAGTGTCTTTACGTTAAAAAAAAATTAATAGGAGTTAAAATGCATAAATGCCTTTATAGCTTAATCATTTCTGTTTAGTGTTGTATATCAGTCATGGAACCTCATTTTAAGTGTTTGTTCTGTAAGATTTAATGCTTGCTTTTTTCTTTTATAGCTATTAGTGAAATAGCTATTATTCTATGGTTTGCTAATCTGATTTTTTCCCCATCCTGCAGTTCTTATCATTTAAATAACGAAAGAGAAAACCAAAGGATAAGCAAGATGGTTCACTGTAGACAACCCAAAGTCCTTGAGTAAAATATTTTCAGCATTTTTTCAAAGTATACTAATCTGTATAAAATGCAGCCAATGTCTACTCCAAGAACAGGACATGAGTAGATGTTTGGTTATGTATTGCGGAGGCTAGGGACCTACCCGACCCGCGATGCCTGAAATCTGCGGATGTGGGGGGGCAATCCGATCCCCCTGCCGCCGCCAGCACGCACTGGTCCGAGAAGTCTTGGGACAGCGAGCGGCGGCAGGGGGATCTGACCTCCTGCCACTGCCAGCCGTGCCGCCCCAAGACTTCTTGTCCAGGGCCATCTCCATTGAAATGCATTGCCAATGCATTTCAATGGAGAAAATTTTCCCTATTGGAATACATTAGCTAAATGCATTCCAATGGGGAAAATTTCTCCATTGAAATGCATTGCCAATGCATTTCAATGGAGATCGTGGGGCAGCGTGATCACCACCCCCCCCAGCGGCCCCAAGGCTTCTGGAGGAGTCAGGAGGCAGCGCGCGATGATCAGATTGCCACCCGCCACCCCCCAGAGCGGCCCCAAGGCTCCTCGGAGGAGTGGTGGTGGTGGTGCGGGGCGATGAGATCGCACCTCGCCTCCCCCAGAGGCCCCAAGGCTTTTCAGAGGAGTGTGGGGTGGCACAGGTGATGCAATCACCCCACGCCGCCCCTCCCACACTGCCCCAAAACTTCTCGTCGCGGGCCGTCTCCAGTGAAATGCATTGCCAATGCATTTCAATGGAGAAAATTTTCCCCATTGGAAAATATTGGCTCAAAGCTTTCCAATGGGTACAATTTCTCCATTGAAATGCATTGGCAATGCATTTCAATGGAGATTGCGGGGCAGCATGATCGCCCCCCTCCTCCCCCCAGCGGCCCTGAGGCTTCTCAGAGGAGCGCGGGGGTGATGCGGGGTGATGCGATCGCTGCCCGCCACCCACCCCAGTGGCCCCGAGGCTTCTGGAGGAGTGGGGGCGGCGCAGAGTGATGCGATTGCTGCCTGCCGCTCCCCCCAGCGGCCCCGAAGCTTCTTGGAGGAGCCAGCAACCCTGAGGGTTCTCAGAGGAGTGGGGGATGGTGTGGGGTGATGCAATCACCCCCGCTACCCCTCCCCTGTGGCCCAAGGCACAGGTACTGCAATCCCATGATATAGTGGGACCCCAGTACCTGAACCACAAAATGGCAGGGGTGACTGTATATGGAAGCCTGAGGAATGTGTGCTGGGGAGAAGTTTTAATATTCTGTCCCTTTCTCTTGATTTTGACATCACCTCCCAATGTATCCAGAGTTACTCAGGGAAATGGTCTTGACAAACATTGTGTGAAGGCTTCCACTGAAGGCTAAGGAGATATTTGAAGTCAAATTTTGTTGAGAGAATAGCAGGTGGATCTCTGCCCTCACCTGGTAACATTCCTGATGTTTCCTGGCTTAATTTGGTTTTATTTATTTTTTAAGAAAACTGCAAATCACATATAAAAGTGTGGCCTGCACTTAAATCAGTAGGTCATCAACATATAGGGTTAGTATGGGGTTTCAGAACCTTGAAAAATTCTCTCTGTATTGATGACTAGCCATTGGTAAGAATGAGGGTAATGAAACGAATAGTGAATAACAAATCAAGTCAAAAGTTTGTTTCATGCCTATCTCTAGTTAATGACTAAAATGGGGGGCACCCATAGTGCAAGTGAAGCTGGGATAAAACCCACTTAACCACAATTCAACTTCAATTAATGCTTAGTTCATGCTTTATAACCAGCTGTTTTATTTACACAGCCAATTTCTTTTCCAGTGACTAAATCCCATGGGGCGGCCATAAACCAATTTATAACCACCTGTTATCTTATTACAACTCACCTAATGCTAACTATTAACTATTAACCTTAACTTAACAGGCTGCTCCATTTTGCTATTGGGATCATTACCATGAACTTATCTACCACCATAAAACTTGCACTACTATACCCCACCAAATTACCAATTTCAGACAGGAGGCCCCCCGAGATCCTTCAAAAATACATCAATGCCCACATCAGAAAAATGTACACCATCCACACAGTAAACCTCTTGACACTGGGCCGTAATGTCTGGGTTCTCAATCACAGCTCCTATTCCTGCTGTCATAGTTAATTTAACCTCCCTATTAACAAATAGGGTATCCCTGGCATCACGTCATGTATCCCTGGCATCACGCCACACCATCCTCAGCAACATTGCTGACCATATCAACTAAGTACCAGGAAACTGGGCTTTAAACCTCTTAAAAATCAGCAATGATTTCACAGCAATTTTGGCTAAAAGAATGAATAAATTTATAGCTAAATATATTAAAGAGGATCAATGTGGTTTTATCAAAGGTAGACAAATGGCAAATATTATTAGAAGGAATTTGAACGTTCTTTATGAAATGGGAAAGAGTACTACTAAATCTGGGATGTTATCTCTAGATCTTTTTAAAGCTTTTGATTGTGTTCAATGGCCCACATTAAAAATATTGTTAAAAAATGGGGATTTGGGAAATCCTTTTTGGGAGTAATAAATCAACTATATTCAACGGGCACTTCCTCAATAATAGTTAATGATGGATTGACTGAACAAATCACCCTAGGCCGGGGAACTAGACAAGGATGTCCTCTTTCTCCAGTCCTTTTTTGTATTGTTATAGAGCTCCAGGCAAATGCTATAAGGGACGATAAATCTATTAAAGGTATAGGGAAAGATGGGGCAACTAAAATCAGTTTATTCACGGACGATTCTCTTTTGACTATTGTAAACCCAATAGAGAATATTCAAAGAGTAAAAACTCATTTAGAAGAATTTGGAGAAATAACAGGATTATGTGTAAACTGGCAAAAATCAGAGAGTTTATTGTTTAATTATGGAAAACATGACTTAAAGATGATTGAAAAATCTGGACTTAAACCGGGAAAAAGCATTAAATATCTAGGATTAGAACTCCATAAAGAATTTACTAAAACTAAAGAAAGAAATATTTTGAAATTAGAAGAAGAGATGAAAAATAAATTATTATCCTATTCTAAACTAAAATTTTCGTGGTTTGGCAGAATTGCATTGATAAAAATGAAAATACTTCCAAAATTAATTTTATTTTTAAAATGTTACCGGTTCAGTTTTTAGAAAAGGAAATTAAAACTCTCCAAGACATGATAAATAGGTTTTGTAATGCAGGGAAAAAATCAAGAATAAATAAAAGTCTATGGTATAGATCTCAGAAAGAAGGAGGAATAGGTATACCCAATATAAGAAATTACTATATAGCTAATCAACTCAGTTCTTTGGGGGAAATTCTTTTTAAACCACAGAAGCTAATATGGTGGGAGCAAGAGTCTTTGGATATAAAGGGGGAAATAAATACATTTTTATTCACGGAAGTTAAAAACAAAGTAAATATTGACAACCCCCTATTGAATAGTTTAATTGTCACATGGAGAACATATAGAAAAATCTTGTCTCCGAAGGGATCCCCACTGACTTTAGTTACTGACTTGGAAAGCTTTCCAGTTAATTTGAAGCATTATTTGGAGTTATTTAAAATTAAGAAAATAGCTAGACTAAAGGATTGGATGCTCAAGATTAAAACAATTCAGGATATAAAAAATATTTTGCAACCCAGTGATTTAACATGGTTAAATTATATTCAACTAGGAAAATGGATGAAGGACTGGGGAAAAAGAAATAATCAAATCAGAGAGTGCACAAAATTTGAACATTTCCTATTATCGCTTGAGTCTGAACAGGAAAATTCAGAGAAAGGAATAACACGTAAAATATATAAAATACTAGGGGAATTATTAGAAATGAAGGAGTTAAACATCTTGAGAGAAGTTTGGAACCAAGATCTTAATGTACAGATAGAGAAAGAAGACTGGAAGAAAATTTGGAATATGAGAATTTTGAGATCATTATCGGTCAGGATAAAAGAAAACTACTTTAAATTGGTTTCTAGATGGTATTTAACCCCTGTTAGACTAAATAGAATGAATCCTGCTTACTCTAAGATATGTTGGAAATGTGAAAAAGAGCTTTTTTACTTACTTGCATCTTTGGTGGGAATGTGAAATAGTCCAAAGGTTCTGGAAAAAAGTGTTTTTAGAGCTAAGTAATATGATTAAGATGGATATAGATTGTAATCCAGAGATAGCATTATTATCATTGTTAACAAGTAAAGATTATGATGTTACAACAAAGGAACTAATAGCAAATTTTATGACAGCTGCTAGATTAATTATAGCAAAAAATTGGAAGTCAAAACTAGAATTCAAGATGGAAGACTGGTATAATGAACTTTGGGATATAGCTATAAACGATAAACTGTCCTGCAGTTTAAAGGTTAAACGAGGAGAAATGAAAAAAAGACATTTTCTACGATATCTGGGGTAAATTTTTAGATTATGTATTAGTCGAAGGAAAAGGGAAAGAGTCCACGAATATCTCACAACAATTCTGGAGAAGAGAACTTTAAGAAGATTACTAGAAGAATAGAAGATGGAGCATCGAATAAGAATGCATGGATGGGCCTGTGGGATGGGGGTGCACTTATATTGTTTGTTGTAGTTTTTTTTTTATTCTCATTTTCTTATGTTGTTTGTATGTAGTTTAAAATTTAATAAAAATATTTAAAAAATCAGCAATGACCTTAAGGACTAAAGCCTTTCCTTGTTAAATCATTGCCACCCAGTTGTACCAGCAAGATATCCACATGTGATTGGCTAGCACTCAAGTACACAATGTCTTCAAGTCCGTCCCAAGTCATGCCCCTCAGGCCTCTCCACTCTAGCAATGCATGCTCTCCCAAGCCAAGGTTGTGATTCCAACACGACCGGCTGGTGTACTTAACTGCCCCAAAGATGATGTGGTGGCCACACAAAACCACCCTGTAGATGCTACGGGCCACAGAGACCAAAAATGAGAAATGAGCTTCTGGGCAGTGGTTGGACATATCCTTTATATCTGGTGGATGCCCAATGTCCCACATTTTGAATATCGGGCACTGCATCCTTCCTTCCTTCCTTCCTTCCTTCCTTCCTTCCTTCCTTCCTTCCTTCCTTCCTTCCTTCCTTCCACTTCCTGTTTCTTTGTCTTCAAACTGTCCCAACTATTTTCAAAGAAATAACAACTGCAGAGTGCAATCCTTTCCATATATATTAAGAAATTTCATGGAGATTTCCTTTTAGGTAAATTGAGTTCTGTTAGCACACATGTTACCAGAGACTGCTTGGTAATGAGGTGGCTTTAAAAAATCTGTAAATAAATAAATAAATAAATAAATAAATAAATAAATAAATAAATAAATAAATGCTTGTTTCTATATTATGTTATTCTGTCATGTTTGCATATTCATTGCAATTTCTGTATAACCACTTCCATAGAGAGAGATACATACATTTGGAGCATTACATTTCACTTCAGCGTTAACTGAACTTCTGCAGAACATCACCAGCCAACAAAACCTTGGCCATAGGAATCACTGCACAGAAGAGCTTAGTGGTTTAGGTCTCTGGCTGCGAAGGTTGAGAGTTCCCATTGTGCCTCTTTGACAGGGGTTGGACTGGATGGTCCATAGGCTCCCTTCCAGCTCTGCAGTTCTAAGATTAAAACAGCACCCCTTGTTCAAAACCTATGTACGTGCGGAACTTTTTTATATTCCCAAGACAGCTGAACTGGGTAAACTAATGGTTAGATGCAGCAATCTTTTACTTTGCAGCCCCTGCCAATGTGGGTAGATCCTTTGCAAAATTGGGATGTTGTGCTTGCATATTTTGTTTTTCCCTGCCGATACCTTCCATAATTTTAATTTTGATATTTTTGAAATATTGAGGTGAATTTAGAGGAAATGAATATAATCTTTACTGTGATTTAAGGAAGGTAATTTCTCACTCATTTTAATGTGATGCAACCAAAGCCATTGATCTGCTAAAATTCAAGTGTATTGATTTGTTGAGGTGAGTCTTTTGGAGTTGAGACTTTTATACTGGCTAATAACAGTTCCAGCCCTGCCAAGTTGTAAATGCTAGCCCCCAGTGAAATCAAGTCTATTAAGGATGTAGAAGAGGTAATTTCACATAAACATTTTAACTAGCTCTAGCACTAGCCAAATTACCTTTCTCCTTCCTCTAAGTGCAAAAAGTCAGCTTTTCACTGAGACTATTAACCAGAGCCAAAACCTTAATGCCCTTTTGTTTTGTAAATCTATTCAGTGGAATGAACTACTGTTTTGGACCTGTTGGGGGAACTACATGAACTGGAAGAAGGGGGGCTTTCTCAAAGATGGCTTACTACCACTGCAAGGGAAATATTATAGAGCCCAGGGTGTTCCTGGGTTGGAGAGGGAGGATCCATGCTATTTATTATGGATGCAGTAAGGTCATGAGTAATATACAAGCCTTCAGCCAGCTTTCTCAGCCAGCTTCAACCTACTTACCCTCGCTCTAAAACCAAAGCAATCAAAATACCTTTCCTGCCTCTAGAACAGTGGTTCCCAAACCTTTCTAATGTGTGACCCTTTAATACAGTTCCTCATGTTGTGGTGATCCTTTGCCCTGCTTTGACAGGCCACAGCCACAGGTGCCATAGAGAACGTCCCTCTACAGGCACCCTCAGCCAATCGCAGCCTCCGGTGCCATTGACTGACATCCCCTCCAACCTATCATGCTGTAACTCACTCTTTCCTCCCCTTCCTCCCCCCTCCCCCAGACCCAAGACATTTGTGACTTTTTCTTCACTGGCTCATGGCGACCCCTGTGAACTGGCTGTTTGACCCCCAAAGGGGTCCCAACCCCAAGGTTGGGAACCACTGCTCTAGAAAAATATTAATTGATAGGGGTGAGTAGCAGAACAGTTTGCACTCCTACTGGAAGAGTTTTCACCTGGTGAAGACCTGGCATCCTTGCAAAAACTAATTGGGTTGGGTCTGGGGGCAAGAAATGTGCCTATTCCTTCCCTACACACCAGAATCCTAACTCACAGAAATTAGATGCTGCCCAGACTCACTGGTCTCTGCATGCAGGAGAGTAACAAGGGGGGTAAGCTGGAATGGTCATCTCTCTCCATAGTATTGTCATGACTCAGTAGAGATCCTTTGATTTTCCTGGCAGAGAGATAAAAAGATGGCCCCTTTCCTCTAGAACATCCCTAACACAATGCAGGGTAATGGTCCCTGACTAGGCCATACTTGTAAGGATATGATGTTATGTATAATGTGACTGCAGAGATTTCTACAAGAATTATAGCTTCTCCGCCCTCCACAGAATGGAAATTAAATATAATACCTTGGCTACTGCAAATCATACTTCTACACAGACAAAATTACAAAGGCAGAAGAAGAATAGGACTGCTTTTAAGAAATCTCATTGGTCTGAACGCTTGACTTAAATTTCAGCCAAATTTTGCCCATCTAGCAATCTTCAAAAAGCAGTTTCTAAGGAGATGTTGCAAAATATGAAGGCCTGTTCTTGAGGTGATTAGGGTTGGGATGGAGATAGTGCAACACAGCTTGTTTTGAAAATAAATGTTCACTAGGAGCCTTGTGGCGCAATGGTTAAATGCCTGTACTGCAGGTAAAACTGTGCTCACGACCTGGGGTTCAATCTCAGGTAGCAGGCTCATGGTTGACTCAGCCTTCCATCCTTCTGAGGTCAGTAAAATGAGAACCCAGCTTGTGGGGGGCAGTGTGTAGCCTGCATACTGTAATTAAAACTGTAAACTACCCAGAGACTACATGAAGTGCAATGGGGCAGTATACAAGCAGAACACTTTGCATTTTTGCTTTCACAGAAGAAGAAAGACAGAGTCTTCAAGTTTCTGAGAAAATGTCTTACCTCTTCTTTCTGCCAGTCTTCCTTTCAATCCTAGATAACTAGTTCTTAGGGTTGATGCCAATTTGACCAAAACCTGTGACAGGAAGAGCGACATTTTAAAGTAATACCAGTATCTGAGCATTTAAGCAAGAACTTTTCTCATTTCAAGGATTGTGCAGAATTGCTTCTTCTGTTTGGTGTTTGGGGCTTAATTAGGAAATGTCTTGGAAGTCTGATTTAACCAAAATGGAAAATCTGCCTCTATCACTTCTCTTCAACATTAGCTCAGATCTTTCGGCTCTAATTATGGGCTACCTGTAATGTCTGTTTCTGGCCTTGCTCCCATCTTTCCTGGAGTCTCCGGACTCCTGCTTGGAGAAACTTTGTTCTCAAAGGCTCTTGGGAAGCAAGACTCCTCTCATCTCCATCTTAGGTTGGCAGAGCTACAACTTCAGATATCTTACATGTCACAAAGTATTTCCTAAAATAAACAGAAACAAAAAAAATGTTCTTTTCTTCCTAAATGAAGAATATAAGCCTGTTTGCTTCTGGGAAGGGGGGGATTTTGCTATTTCATAGGTCACAAGTGCTGAACAGAACTTTCTTTGCTAAAATGGTGTGGAAGCTCTTACCATGCATAAACCAGACCTTATGTCCTAGTGCTAAGAAATGGCAGCAACAAATTTACGAGGAGCTTCATGAAAACTACAGCATTCAATTTACACCCTTCTGTTGTTTTTCTTCTTCTTCCCAGTGATAACTATCTAGGTGAATGAAAGGCAAGGCTGCCATGAAATTGCTTTTGTAGTACCTTCGAATAGTAATGCACAGAATGTCTTTGTGGGTGAGTTGCCCTCAGAAAATTTATTCCCTGTTGGGCAAAGGAAGTCGGCAACACATGAGGCTGGAAGCTACTATATCTGCAGCTGTATAGCTAATTATGAAGGAGGGTTTCTCTTTTATGTGCTGCAAATTTATGTTTGCACACACAGCACCCAGTCCAAACAAACAACATCAATAAGCTGGGGGGAGGGGGGGAGAAGCCACAGACAATCGAGCAGAAAGAGTAATTACAACTATGTTTGCACAAGCTGTGAATTCGGAATATGATTATGCAAAAATGGAAAATTGAGATTATATCCTTGGCTTTCAATAAGGCTTGTTTAAAATCATGCTTATCATTTGAATACCTAAACATATGCTTTAGATTCCATGTGTGCTTTCATTGCCATATTGTGACGGTATGGATCATTTGACTTCTCTGTGAAGGGGATCAACATACCGTAAACTACTTAGTAGCTGGGGGAGAAAGAGGATGGGAGGGGAGCAGGTTTTTATACAGAAGAAATGGGGGTGTTGGCAAAGAATCGTGTGTGCAACTCATGAGTCATAAACAAATTATTTGTGTTGCTTATTGCTCAGGGGTTATTGCTCAGACCTGCAGTGTCTCATTCCTCATTGCGCCTCCTGGGAGAAGAGCCAGCCTACGCAGCCTTGGGCAAGAGTCCCAGTCCCAGAGTGCCTCCAGAAGATGGGAAGGGTAAACCACTTCTGAGTATTCTCTACTAGACATGGGCACGACTTGGCGAAATTCTCGTTTCCGTTTCTGTTTCTCGTTTCCATTACGTAACGGAACGAAGAACGACAATTACTCTGCCAGAACTCGAACTCGAACCGAGTAAAGAAAAATTGAGTCTGATTTGTCGTTGTCGTTCCTGGCATCGCAGCGATCGCGCGATGCCAAGCAGCACAGAAAAAAGTTTTAAAAATAAAAAAAATACCCTGATTCCTGGCCAAAAAAGCAGGCAAAAATATGCCTGGCTGAGGGCACCTACCAGAGGGGTGGTTTCTTGGGGGGTGTCCCCGGCCTCCCCCCCTCTCCTGGGCTGCGCAAAGTGCACATCCTCGTCGAGTCGCCAACTCGCCAAGTGGCGCGGCAGAGAAAAAAAGTTTTAAAAATTAAAAAAACCCCAATTCCCGGCCAAAAAAGCAGGCGAAAATATGCCTGCCTGAGGGCACCTACCAAAGGGGTGGTTTCTGGGGGGGGGTCCCTGGCCTCCCCCCTCCTCTCCTGGGCTGCGCAAAGTGTGCATCCTCGTCGAGTCGCCAACTCGCCAAGCGGCGCGGCAGAGAAAAAAAAATTAAAAATAAAAAACCCTAATTCCCGGCCAAAAAAGCAGGCGAAAATATGCCTGCCTGAGGGCACCTACCAGAGGGGTGGTTTCTGGGGGGGTTCCCCGGCCTCCCCCCTCTCCTCTCCTGGGCTGCGCATCCTTGTCGTCTCGCCAACTCACCATGCCATGCAGTGCGGGCGGGGGAATCGAAAACGGGGCAACCACAATATTTATTTTGAAATCACGTGGTCCAAAAACACACCAAAGCACCACAGAAACATGCAAAAATAGCTATTTTAAAACTGCCTGAATTTTTTCAGTAGCAGTGGGTTTTTCTTGCAACAAAACGTCTCCAATTGATTTTATTTTATTTTATTTTTATTTTTATTTTTTTACACCTGCACAATGATGGGCTGGCCATGGGAGTGGACCATGCAATTTTTTGGAGCCATTCCACCAATTGCATGGCCACTTGGCCAGGTTTTGACCGAGACTTTTGGGATGTGCCAGTCGGGCATAAAAAGCCACTAACCCTAGCCCGAACCCGAACCCAAACCCAAACCTGAACCCATACGCCAGTACACTGTCCTTCTTAGTGGGTCAGAGAGGCACCCAGAGGTGCACCCCAGTAACTCACCCTAACCTTACCAGTAACCCTAAGCCTAGCCCTTGCGCTAACCCCTAACCCCAAGCCAGATCTGTATAATCGCACTGCACTACAGCAAGTACACTTCCCTTCTTAGTGAGTCACAGCGGGCGCCCGTAGGGGTCCTCTCTCACTTCGTTCCCCAGCCCAAGTGCACCGCAGGCAGTGAGTCACAGAGGCACCCGAAAGAGAGGTGCCTCTGCCTGCTTCAACTGCAACTTAATAGTATGCATATCCAATTGGCTATGCATGCCATTTTGTAGCGGGCCAGAGGAGGCACCCACCCCAGAGAGGTGCCTCCAGGAGCCCGCTTTCCCTTCATGGTGGGCCAGAGGAGGCACCCACCCCAGAGAGGTGCCTCCAGGAGCCCCCCCCAAAACCAGTACTAACGACAGATGAAAAACTGACAAACAAAACAACAAATTTTTGGAAAATTTCGCGAAAAATGGAAACGAGCCGAAACGGGCCAGCTCCGACACACGACATCGCGAAACGTAATTTTTCCTGGTCATGCCCATCTCTATTCTCTACCTAGAAAATCCTGAAAAGGGTCACCATAAGTCAGAAATGACTTGACAGCACCCATGAATCATGGTGAAATATAATCAAAAGAAGCCTATACCAGCTCGGTTGTCATCCGGGTTAACAAGTTCCGTGATGGGTGTTGATGAACCTGGATATCCGTCGATGAATGGGCTACAGGTCCCAGGTCCCATTGCTGAGCAACCAGGGCATGGACCTGTAGAGTTACTGGAAGTTGAACCATCTCAGAAGCAGCAGAAATATACTTTACCAGAGAATTGGGCAATCATGAAATGTTATTATAGAGCAGAACCAGAAAACTGAAATTACCAAAAGCGGATGCATCAGTTATGGAAACACGAATATCTGTACTCCAAGGTAACAGAATTACAATTAGCTGACCAGCAAAGATATATTCTTAGAAACAAAGTGTTTAGCAAAGTTGAAATAGAAGAAATACAGAGGAGTTGTGAAATATGGGGTCCACAAACTATCCCAATAGGAGGAGAAAATAGATTAATAACACCTGGGGACATTGAGCACTCTGAAGTTGAAGAAAATTATTATTATTATTATTATTATTATTATTATTATTATTATTATTATTATTATTATTATTATTATTATTATTATTAGTAGTAGTAGTAGTAGTAGTAGTAGTAGTAGTAGTAGTAGTAGTAGTAGTAGTAGTAAAGCACACCAGGAAAGACTGCAGTGAAAAAAGTTTTCTAGCACTGCAGCTTCTCTGCAGTTCTTTCTGACTGCTGATATGTTCCATGGGCCACTAGGCATGATTCAGAGAAAGCAATAAAAAAGATATAGGTGATACAAAAACCTGTTGACAAACCACAATATATGTTAAATATTAAGCACAGCACTCTCTGCAAAACAGCCTCCAGTGCTGTGCTTTTCTAGATGCAGTTTTGCTTTTTGAAATTAATGTTGATTTAAGTTTCTCCAGTCTTTTCATAGGATGCATTTAGCTTTTATTGCAGTAAAAGAGACTAAATATGAAGAACTATCACTAAAATTTATAATTCTGGCCTCTGGTTTTTTCTTTTTCTTCTGAGGATGTATGGCTTCAGGATAATCAAAACAAGTGATCACAATAAAGATATTTATTTCTGAAGCCTGGAGTATGAAAAAGTGCAACAAGGTACAGTGGTAACTCGACTTACAACATTAATCCATCCCAAAGGCATCTTCGGAGGTCAATCAAGTTGTAAGTCGGACAGCGGTTTCCCATATGAATGCATTGAAAATCAATTAATTTGTTCTGAAGGGAACAGATTAATAGGTTTTAAATGCATTTCTATAGGAAGGCTGTTCCAACTCCCCTCAATCAAGGGCAGCTGAAGGCTGCTTTCCACTTTCCCACCAGTCACCTGACTTTGACAGGTCAGACCTGTCAAAATCAGCTTGGGGGTGCAGTGATCAACTGTCAACTGCCATTGACTGAGGGAGATGCCCGGGTGCCTTGCAAGGGAAGGGCATACCTGGAGGTAAGTGCTTCCCTTCCAAGGCCCCGGGCTGTGGGAAGATGCATCCGTCCCATGTTCACCCAACCCCAGGCAGTTTAGAAGGTAAGTGGCAGTGACGCAATTTGGTGGCCAGAGCAGAGACCCATTGATCTTTGCCTAGCCTGGGAAGCTTGCAAGGGAAGCGGCGGTGGTGATCCACCACCACTTGCCTTGCAAGGTGCCCAGGCAAGCCAAAGATCCACGGTTTCTGTCATCTTCGCCCAACCTGGGCACCTTGCAAGGGAAGCACTTACCTCTGGTTACCCAGAGGTAAGCACTTCTCTTGCAAGGTGCCCGTGCTGCCCGAAGTTGCATTGTTACCTGGGAACGATGCACCATTGGCCATCCTGGGAGGTTTGGAAGGGAGGAGCGATGACCACCTCCTCATCCTTCTTGGTTGCTTTGATCTCTTTTGAAGAGATGGAAGCAACCAAGAAGGAGGAGAAGGTGGCAATGGGCAGCAAATGCTAGTCTCCACTCCGCACGACAGGTGACTTTGACAGGTTGGACGTGTTGAAGTCAGCTGTCATGAGGAGCAGAGAGCAGCTTTCGTAACCGTAAATCAAATTATTTGGTTGTCAAAGCAACCGTAAGTCAAGGTACACTCTATATTTCTGTGAAGTGTATTTTAACTACATAAAGATTTTATTCCATTGTTTTGCACTAAATAACATCTTAAATGAAGTTGCAGGTCTTTTGAATATTAAGATCGCACCAATATGCACTTTGGTAGTGCAACTTTTAAAAGTTTATTTTGCCTTACCACATAAATGGCTTCTCCTCCTCTTCCTCCTCCCCCGCTCCTCTCTTAAATTGGAAGATTGGTACCTTGACTATTTGGGCCATAAAACAGGTAACTAGCCATGGGGGGGATTATCCTCTATTGGACAGGCTGCCAGAGAATAATCCTGCTTTTGAGTCATCCTGCAACCGAAAGGCTGCCCCAGTTCTGGTCTGACATGAAGATAAATAACTGTAAGAATAAAAAAGATATCCACTCCAAAAGTACCTAGATAGAAGTTTTAGCAGGCACACTACTAACCTACTCACTGTGTTCCCCAGTTTCGTGAGCTGCATTGCTATCCCATTCCGATTATTAAAATATATTTTTAAAATTTCCATATGTTTGTATAAATTAGCACATGTGATTTAACATAAATCAATATCCTCTTTTATGCTTCATTTCGTGAGACCCAAATGGCCACCCTAAAAGGAGTCTTGGGAGAATCTTATAAATGGTCAGTTGTGCTCCTACAGGTTTCTGGGAAGTTGTTGGGCATTTTTATACCAATATCTTTGCTACGGAGATCTTGGGGGCAGGGGCCACCCTGGGATCTCCCATAACCTCCATGAACACGAGCATGGGTGCCACTGATCTTTCTGTAACAACTTATTCCATATAATAGTAAATGGGATGCCTTTTTTCTTCAGTTGCTTCTTGCTATAAATTTACATTTATTCGCTTTAGGGGTACTGGCATATGTACAGTCAGCTGTTCTTGATACAGGAACTACTGCTTGTTCATCACATAGCATGATGCTTTTATGGAGGGGCCTTTTGAAATCACACCTAACCATAATGCTGGCGACCAGGCAGCTGCCATACTGTGAATAAATGTGCTTTAAGACAAGGTGGAAGGCAGAGAATATAATGTGCTCAATATGTCTAATTCATAAAGTGCATGAAAGTGGAAGGGAACCCATAGAAAATCAGCAGGTAGAATAATTTAATTTAATTTGTCATTGGCAATACAGGCTTGGAATTCTGGGAGTTGTGGTCCAAAACATCTGGAGGGCCAAAGTTTGGACACCACTGTATTAAGGTATTATTGGCTGGAACGGGGCATGGGGTCATGCATGCCAATCCATTCACTGCATGTGCTAATTCCACGTAGCACTTCTTCATGAATAGGAGTACAACTATACGGGTCTTTGGGTGGCATCCATAATCCTCACACTTTTTTATCATCTTAAAATTGTCTATACATGACAAGCTACTATAAATTTAGTTTGTCATTAAATTATTCTACCTGCTGATTTTCTATGGGTTCCCTTCCACTTACATGCACTTTATGAATTAGACATATTGAGCACATTATATTCTCTGCCTTCCACCTTGTCTTAAACCTTGTCTTAAAGCACATTTGTTGTACTCCTATTCATGAAGAAGTGCTACGTGGAATTAGCACATGCAGTGAATGGATTGGCATGCATGACCCCATGCCCCATTCCAGCCAATAATACCTTAATACAGTGGTGTCCATACTTTGGCCCTCCAGATGTTTTAGACCACAACTCCCACCATCCTTTGTCATTGGCAATACAGGCTTGGAATTCTGGGAGTTGTGGTCCAAAACATCTGGAGGGCCAAAGTTTGGACAGCCCTGCCTTAATATGTCTGTGATATAATTGTGCCTGACATGTGCTATATTGACAATGGCTTGATCATTTAGGAGGTGCCCTATTGGACTCTGGTACCTACAGATCATTAGATAAGTCACCAAATGAACTCCTATCCTTATCTAGTCATTTAGAGAAAGCAGTAAGAACCAAGCTTTGTGTTGCAGATGTGGCCAATCATTCTGACTACCTGTTGCTTGCTTGAACATACTCAAGCAATGCTCTCAATTGTGTACCCAGTTACAAATCTGGGCACATGACAGATGTCAGAAACGTGTAAAAACAATTTGCACAGTGCCCAGTATTTATTTATGAGTAGAATTATGACCTCTGAATCCAATGGTTACATCAATGGAAAAGGATGGACTGCTCCTCTTGGGAAACAACTACAGAGACAACATAACTAGTTTCTGTTGTATGGATGGGAATGATGAAAACAAAGAGATCCCCATTAAACTGTTTTGATTAATCAGGCTTAACTGTGCTAGCATTAGCATTTATTACTTGAATAAAAATATGGTCTGATAGAAATAATCTTCTTAAACAGACAACATTCATTATGAGAAGCTTTATTTTTAAACAATAGGCAATATTTGAATAGATTAGGCTTTATCTTTGCCAGCCCAAGAATGCCTAACAAAAGAAAGCTGAAATCTTTCCCATAGTAACTGCCCAACAGTTAATCTGGTTAAATGTTTGTGGTTGTGTGTGTGTATATGTGTGTGTGAGAGAGAGGGGGGGGAGGGAGGGAGGGAGGGAAAGAGAGAGAGACTCAGTGACAGATCATTTAAGGAAAGAAGTCACTGACATATTTCCTGTCTTCCATATCATTGGTTCCATCAAGTGTAGCATCTTGCAAAGCACAGATTGTTAATTACTTCCCTATTAACTTTGCCATTCAGAAGCTTTTAATGCACTAACAATATATGTATGTATGTATGTATGTATGTATGTATGTATGTATGTATGTATGTATGTATGTATGCTACATGCTGTCAAGTTGGAACTGACTTTTAGCAATCCTAACACAGCTTTCAAAGTAAGTGAGAGATTTATTTATTTATTTATTTATTTATTTATTTATTTATTTATTTATTTATTTTAACTGTCTCACTCTACCTCTCCATGCCTGAGTGAGTCTGACACCCAGTCCATAATTTCAGGATAATTGCATCCTAACACATTTTGTGTGTGTGTGTGTGTGTGTGTGTGTGTGTGTGTGTGTGTGTGTGTGTGTGTGTGTGTGTGTGTGTGTGTGTGTGTGAGAGAGAGAGAGAGAGAGAGAGAGAGAGAGAGAGAGGGGGAGGGGAGGAAGAACAGTCATGAAGAGCATTTTCAGTATGGGTGAAGAATTTCAGTGTGTATCTTACTTATCAGAGCAGCAACCCTTCCTTACCATCTTGAAAACCATCAACAAATGAATTTTGTGCATCCAGTTATGGCACAGCCAAGAGTCTATGTGATAAGAACTGGAAAAGAGCAAGACCTGTTTAGTCCAGTAGCTTATTCACATGATAGATACAATTGCCTATGTAAAGCTAATTGGCCAGACCTGAATTAAGTGTAGGCACTGCTTATGGTCCCCTGAAAGTCTGGAAACTTTTGGTCACCACCTAGAATGCCTGAATCAGCCTTACCACCATCATACTCCTAGTTGTCTTCATCCTACTCATCCTCACCTCACTCCTTTTATGAGTCCTGGGTGATGTGCAGATGCCTGTGGGAAACCCACAAGGAGAATATGACTGAAGCAGTACTTAGCCATGGATGCATAATATTTCTTTGGCACTCACAGCCATGTGATAATATCTTCCTTCTCAGATTTGTCCACTTTATTTTTAAGGATGTCCAAACTGGTGCCCATTGCCAAATATTTTGATGTGTCAACTGGAGTCCACAGCCATTGCCAACAAGATTTCTAGAGTGGGCTGGAATGGACATCCATTCAAATTCACTGGGAGTTTAGCATTCTTTGCCTCCCAACACAAAGAGTTAAACAGAAATTTCCAGAGTGGAAAGAGGCCTTTGACTGCATTCTCAGTAAGCAAGTCAATATTATTGCTCTGCACACAATAAAGCAGAATGAGCAGAGTTAACAAAGGCTGTCCATTTTTTTGCGAAATTTCTCCAGGGTTGTTTTCAAGTGCCAGTGCTCTTCTGCACAGCAAGGTGACTAAGATGTCAATGGGATAGATTTAATATGTTCCGGGTCCACGTCATTTATAATTTTTGTCAATTCTTGATTAAACAGATCGACATGAGTCAGCTCTCAAGGTCAGTTAAATTTGATAAGAAT
Source organism: Phrynocephalus forsythii (assembly GCA_029282475.1). Classification (NCBI taxonomy): domain Eukaryota; kingdom Metazoa; phylum Chordata; class Lepidosauria; order Squamata; family Agamidae; genus Phrynocephalus; species Phrynocephalus forsythii. The sequence continues at coordinate 158,020,722 of JAPFRF010000001.1, read as the reverse complement.
GGGAACAAAGGTGAAGAAGCTGCTTTCAGAGATAATCTATAAGCAGTTCAAAGATGATTGGCTCTCATATTTTAAAAGGACAAGTTTCTGAACTTGTGGAGGGAGGGGGGGGAAGCTAGACCAGGCAAAGAAATATTAGAGGAACTTAGCAAAGAAGAAATAGGAGTGGCAGAGGTGGTAGGAAGGGCTAGAGAATGATCTGTTGGGGGGGGAGGTTAATGATGACATTATCATTGAAAGATCACTTCCTTGTGAAGTTTGGATAGAAAATAGCAGTCATTCAATGTATTCTCGAAGGCTTTCACGGCTGGGATCTGATAGTTGTTGTGAGTTTTTTGGGCTGTTTGGCCATGTTCTGGAAGTGTTTCTTTCTGACGTTTCACCAGACTCTGTGGCTGGCATCTTCCAAGGGCCAGGAGCTCAGACCTTCACTTTAGGGCTGAAAGACCAAGTCAGATGGTCTACGTAAGACAAAATGGAATCTGAATGATTTGGGGAACTTTCCAACTGGTGGCACAAGCAGTTTGCCTAAGACCTTGGTCTCACCATTAGAGATGGGCACGGAACAAACATTTTTTCGTTTCCGTTATTCATTTGTCGTTCCATTACATAACGAAACGACAAACGAAAATTGTGATGAAAATGCAGCGAAACGAACAGAACCACGAAAATTGTGGTCGTTACGTTTCGTTTCCGTTAATGGCGACGTGCAATGAAATGAGCTGTTTTAAATGTTAAAAAATGCCCTGGACATCCGTAAAAATGCAGTGATAATTATTTATATTTCTGATAATACCTACCAGGGAGGGTGGAGTCCTTAAAAACGTTTGTTTTTGTCTTCTCCCATCGCAATGTATTTTTGTTTTCCCTTTAAAATGGATGTTGCCACCAGCCACAAAATGGAGGGAAGCCATGTGAAGGGATCATGTTCAACCAATAGCATGCCCAGATTGCAGACTGGGTGGGCAGGTCTTTCAGCCACAGAGGGCATAAAAAGCTCTGGCAGCCCCTGTCCTCCTTGCAGTCTCTGGTGGGAGTTAGCATGGGATTGCTGTCTCTGTGACTCTAGCTTCAGTCCTGCAGCCTCCCTGCGTGCGTGCGTGCTGCGTACCTCTCAGTGAGTACCCTCCCTTGCCCCGCAGTGCAGTCACTCTGCGGCTGCCTTGCACCCTGGGCAATGCCCACCGCTGCCTGTGCAGCCTCCCTGCGTACCTAGTCTATACTGTGTCTCTGCCAGCATCCATTTTTTAGTGTTTTCCCTCTGGTCTGGGGCATTGGGGGATGCCTGCGCACGGAAATGCTTTAAAAATCGCGCAAAAAGTGGGCAGAAATGACAAATGAAAAAACGAAAAACGGTAACGAAAATTTTCAAAAAATTCACGAAAAAAGGAAACGAACCAAAACAGACCTCTCAACGACAAACGAAAAACCGAAACACCATTTTTTTGTTTCGTGCCCATCTCTACTCACAATGGAGTTATGGTCTCTGTGGAATTCTGGAGCCTGCAAGGTCCTCTGAGTTATTAAAGATCTATGGTAAACACCCCAGATGACACTTAGAGGGTATATATTGTGTACTATATCACATCAAACCAATCAATAAGCCAGTCACATGTTGCCTCTGCAATTTAATCTGGTGCCCAGAAGATTTGTTCTAAATGTTTGAAGAGCCTTTGGGGATCAGCCTCAGAGCAGTTGGGGAAAGAACCCTCAATCACCGACTCTCTAATATATTTGCATTGACAGTTCAAGGAGAAAGCAATCTGTAGTCATTGATTTGATACCCCAGTTGCAGCAGTAGCTGGAGAAGCACCCAGAGCAGGATCCCATAAGTTCTCCTGGCAGCAATTTACATTGCTGTGATATGGGCTAGATGGTGGAATCAGTTCCATTCCTCACATGTGCTGTAAATCTTGACCTCTTCCCACTTTTGTTGAGAAGTTAGGGATCAAGCGGGTACATTTTCAGATTATTGCATCTTGAGAAGAAGCAGGGATTCTCGCCTGCTGAAAGGAACCTTCCTGGATACCATTACAACTCACCATTTGTTGAACATGTGGCTTCACATGGTCTTGAAAGAGGCAGACTACCTGGATCTATTTCAGTTTTGATTCCGGCCAGGGTTCAGGACCAAAACATCCTGATGACCCTGCCCAATGTCCTAGTTCAAGGAAAAGAAGAATGCCGTTGCCCTTTAAGTAGCTTTTCATACCACTGACTGTATTTCAGTGGACTATCTCTGTAAAGAATGGGAGTGAAACATACAGTACTGCAATGGTTCAGCTCCTACTTGCTATATTCAAGAGTGATCTGGGAAGATTCCTGTTTCATCCATTTATTTATTTATTTATTTATTTATTTATTTATTTATTTATTTATTTATTATATTTCTAGACCGTCCATCTTCCGAACGGAACTCTGGGCGGCTTACAATTAAAAACAAAAGAAAAGAAAAAAACAAAGGGGGAGAAGTACTAATAAAATAAGGAGGGACAATGCCCTCCACAAAAGATGGCACGGGCAGGAAAGGGGGGGGAATTAAATAAAAGGGTCACCATATGCCTCTTTGAAAAGGTAGGTTTTCAGGGCTTTTTAAAATTACTGTTAAATAGTGGAACACCACAGATTTTGGTTTTGACCAAGTTACAAAAGTTTTAAGGATGGATGCTATCAGTATGCTGATGATGCTCAGCATTATTTTCCTTGTAATCAGAATCAGATGAGGCTGTGTGGATGTTGGATTGATGCCTGGATACTATACACAAATGGAAAAAAACTGAATCCAAATGAGAAGTCTGGGGATTGGAGGTTCTCAGGTCTGAGAACCGGGTGAATGACCTGCCCCAGGATGAATTTCACTGCTTCTGAGAACATGCTCATAGCTTAGAAGTACTCTTGGGCTATCGTTTGTCACTAACAAAATAGTCTTTGCAATTTTTTTATGATATGGTATCCTCCTGTGTGTTTACCAGCCACAATTCCCTACAAAATGAATCTGTATATATTTACCTCCCCCCCAAAAAAGATGTGAGTTTCTAGAGATTTATATGAAAACATCCTGATGTCTTCAGTGAAAGTATCATCAAATATGTATTTCCAAAGAAGGAAAGTAAACTAAGACCTTTTAAGGTGCCAGGCAACGAGGAAATAAATTCTTCTGACATTCTTGTCACTATGTTGTTAATAGCAAACCATTTGTAACCAGGAGCCATCAATTTAAACTATTGTCAGCTAGAGATAATTAAGGTTCCATAGTATCTACAAAAAATAAAGGGCACAATCCAGCCAAATGAAATACTTCTATATAAATCTCAGGAGTTTTAATTGATTTCAAAGGTCATTGATTTACTTAAATATTTGTTTATTTGAATGATGTACAGTCTACCTTTTTCAAAAATAAATTTCAAAGTAACTTCCAAGGAAGCAAAACAAAAATAAATGACTTAGAATGACACATTTCAAATACAGAAGCCCAAAGGAAAACTTCATTAAAGCATAGATCAAAATAGCAGTTAAAAATATAAAAATAAACTGTAGAAGCAATAAAAAAGTAAAAGTAATTTGTGATTGCAATGAAGTCATAAATTCCATTCATTCATGTATTGTTCATGTATTGTTCCTGTTTCCTTCTGAATGCCAGGTCGGTCCATAATAAGATCCCTGTCATTTATGACACCATCATTGATGGGAGGGGATGACCTGGACTGCATCACGGAGACCTGGGTGGGTGCAGAAGGGGGAGCTTCCCTCGCCCAGCTGTGCCTGCCTGGGTTTCTGGTTCAGGGAGCAGGTAGGTTGGAGGGTCAGAAGGGGGGGGAGTTGCCATTGTGTACAGGGAATCTCTTCATGTGACCAGGGCCTCGACATTGGTCAGTCCGGGGTTAGAATGCCTCCACCTATTGGTAGGACAGCGGGATAGATTTGGCATTGTGCTGGGCTACCGCACTCCCCGCAATCCAGCACAATCCCTACCAGAGCTCTCGGAGTTCATCGCAGCAGCTCTATTGAGGTACCCCCGGCTTCTGGTCATTGGGGACTTCAATGTGCATGCCAGCGGTGAGCTATCTGGTACAGCTCTGGAATTCATGGAGTCCATGACCTCCATGAGTCTATCCCAGCATATTTCTTGCCCTACCCACAGGTGTGGGCATACCCTTGACTTGGTATTTACCTCCATGTCAGGGGATTCTAATCTGGAGGTGGGGGACATTGTCTCCTTACCTGTGTCATGGTCAGATCATCACTTGTTGTCCTTTTCCCTGCCAATTGCAGCCCCCCCTGCGGGGACCACCGGCCCCTTGTTTGGGCCCACCCCCAGAGGTTTCTCGACCCCTCCCGGTTCCGTGAAGCCTTTGGGGAGTTTTTCTGGTGGCTTGGCTGACGATTCGGCTGAGGCTATGGCTGACCAATGGTTTGATACAGCTTCCCATACCATCGACCGAATCACCCCCAAGCGCCTCCTCCGCTGCAGAGCTCGACCTTCGCTGTGGTTCACGGCGGAGTTAAGAGCGATGAAGCAGGAGCGGAGGAGGCTAGAGAGTAGCTGGAGATGAAGCCAGACAGCAATCAATAAGACTGCAGTTGTTATCCAGACTAGGCGCTATTCACGTGTGATCAGGGAGGCTAAAACATCGAATTACTCCCTGAGAATTGATGAGGCCTCGAACCGCCAGGCGGAACTTTTCTGGGTGGTACGAGACCTCACCAATCCTAGTCTGGCAAGGCCTCCTCCTACTGATTTCAGTAGTGAGAACTTTGCAGTCTTTTTCAGATCAAAAATAGAGGCCATCCAGGCCGGCTTCGAATCCGGTTGCACTAGCCCTCCCTCGTCACTCCCTGTTGCTTCCCCCCCTTCCTCTCCTCGATTGGTTGAGTTTGGGTCTGTCTCCTCTTTGGAGGCCTCCAGGGCAATTGCCCACTGCCGACCCGCCTCCACCCCCTTCGACCCTTGCCCATCATGGCTCATAAAATCTGCCGGAGGGAGCATGCTCGAATGGGCTTCTGCCATCGCCACTGTCTCCTTCAGCGAGGGGGTTTTTCCCTCCCACTTGAAGGAGACAGTGGTAAAGCCCATTTTGAAAAAAACGGGCTAGGCCTCGGACCAATTGGCGAACTATCGTCCGATTGCCAACATTCCCTTCATGGGCAAGGTTATCGAGAGGGTGGCCGCGATTCGGATTCAGACATTCTTGGAGGAACAGCAGTGCCTTGATCCTTGCCAGTCCAGTTTCAGGCCTGGCTGGGGGACTGAGACAGCTCTGGTCGCACTGTAAGATGACCTAATCTGGGCGGCCGACAGGGGTTGCTCTACCCTGTTGGTTTTCCTGGATTTGTCAGCGGCCTTCTATACCATCGACCACGGTATCCTTCTGGACCAGCTTTCCGAGGTAGGTATCGGAGGCACTGTTCGCAGTTGGCTCCGGTCCTTCCTGGAGGGCCAGCTCCAGTATGTGCAGCATGGTGGGGAGTTGTCGGCCCCGTGGAGACTCCCTTGTGGGGTTCCGCAGGGCTCGTCTCTCTCCCCCATGCTGTTTAACATCTATGTAAGACCGCTGGCTGGGGTCATTCGGAGATTTGGAGTCTGCTGTCACCAGTACGCTGATGACACGCAGCTCTATCTCTCCTTTTCCACCTCTGCAGTGGAAGCTGTCCAGACCCTCGACCAGTGCCTGGAGGCGGTCATGGCTTGGAACAGGGCCAACAGGCTCAAACTCAATCATGAGAAGACCGAGGTGATGTTCTTTGGGAGTTCTCCGTCTGGATACGGAGGCCCTTTCCCCTGTTTGGAGGGTGTTTCTCTCTGGCCGGTGGATAGGGTTAGGAATCTGGGCGTGGTTCTGGATCCGGCACTATCCCTGGATGCCCAGGTGGCTGCCGTGAGCCGACCACTTTTTATCACCTGCGCCAAATTGCCCAGATCTGCCCGTACTTAGACAGCAACTCACTGAGAACAGTGGTGCAAGCACTGGTGATCTCGAGTTTGGACTACTGCAACACCCTCTACATGGGGTTGCCCTTGACTCTCCTCCAGCGTCTGCAGCGGGTACAAAATGCAGCAGCCAGACTGGTGGTGGGTGCGTGTCATTACGACCACATCACCCCAGTCTTGGCCCATCTGCATTGGTTGCCCGCTGCATCCCGGATCAGATTCAAGGTCCTGGTTTTAGTTTATAAAACCCTCCATGGCCTGGGCCCTGATTACCTGACAGAGCGGATCACCCAGCGATCAACCTCGGCCCAACCAGTTCGGCAGTCGGAGCGCACTCGCTTCGGGTTGCCACCCCCCAAGAGGCCCGAAGAACCTCCACCCGCAATCAGGACTTCTCGGTGGCTGCCCCTTCATTGTGGAACAGCCTCCCCAGTGAAGTGCGTTCTGCAGAGTCCCTGCTGGCCTTTCGCAGAGCGGTGAAAACCATCTTGTTCCGCGAGGCCTTTGGTGACCAAGTCTAATGCTTCCCCCCTCTTTCCTTTTCATTCTCCCCATCTGCTGCTAGCTAGCTCAATTACCATGACATTTCTGTGAGCAATCTACGTTGAACAAGGGTGCCCATATGAGTTATTTTAATGCTGTTTTAACTGTGTATTTGCTTGTTTGTCATGAATACTTGCTGACTTGATCAGCTTCTGTAAGCCGCCCAGAGTTCCCTCGGGAAAATGGGCGGGGTATAAATTCAACAATAAATAAATAAATAAATAAATAAATAAATAAATAAATAAATAAATAAATAAATAAGATCTGAGAAATGCTCACCAAGGAGAGGGTTACCATGCAAATTTAAAGAAATGTTGCATCCAAATTTGGCTGTATGCAGTCTATCCCTGTTGACAGGAACATGGGGTTACTTTTGGAACATATATGGAAACTGTGGCTGGCACAGCCCTCTAGACATGGCTGGAAACTGAAATAGCTGAAGATGTTGTATACCTTGTTTCAATTATTAATCCAAATGCAGACTGCAGCCAAGAAATCTGAAGACTAAGGCTTGAAAGGGCAGCAATGAAGGAACTGGTGTGTGTGTGAAACTGTATGGATATGTCTCTGGGACCAAAACCAACGTGCCCAAGCTGTATATTTTTATCACCATTAGTCAAAAACCAATGTGGCAGCCCACGGGCAGACCAAAGCTGACAACTTCCTAAAGTGCTGCACATCCCATACCTGTCTTTTATTGAGCAAGGGGTTGGAGAAAGTGGTGGCAGATCAGCCCACAGGGTCTTGTGGATGACACAAATGCCCTCGATCCACACACACACACACTTCAGGCACACACCACACACACACACACACACACACACATGGTTGGCCCTAGCTGGTGTCTACCAACCCCGGAGATGACCGTCCTTTATGAGGGCAAGTGACAGGGGCAAAAGGTTCCCTCTGGTGATTTATACTTTGCAGAGGGTCCAAGCACTGAGAGGAAGCAGGGAGAGGAAGGAGGAATGTCCAGGGTTCAAGATCAAACCTTTGATACCGTCGACCACGGTATCCTCCTGGGGAGGCTCTCCGAGTTGGGGATTGGAGGCACTGCTTTGCAGTGGTTCCGTTCCTTCTTGGAGGACCGCCCCCAGCGAGTGCAGCTGGGTGAGATGACCTCCGCTCCTTGGTCTCTCAATTGTGGGGTGCCACAGGGGTCGGTCATCTCTCCCATGCTCTTCAACATTTATATGAGGCCGCTGGGAGGGGTCATAAGGGGGTATGGAGCTTCGTGTCACCAATATGCGGATGACACCCAGCTCTATATCTCCTTTCCATCTTCTGCAGTGGATGCCATTCCGTCCTTTGAGCGCTGCCTGGCGGCCATCTCGGATTGGATGGGGGCTAATAGGCTGAGGTTGAACCCGGGCAAGACAGAGATCCTGCATGTGGGCCCCACTGGTGTCTGCGGGTTGGGGAACTCCCTCACTTTTGGGGGGGGTGACTCTCTCCGCGAAGGATGGGGTCCGCAGTTTGGGTGTCCTACTGGACCCGGCACTCACCATGGAAACCCAGGTGGCGTCAGTGGTCCGTTCCGCTCATTGCCAACTGCGGAGGATTGCCCAGCTGCGGGCCCTCCTTGACATCAGGGCGTTAGCTACACTGGTTCATGCACTTGTAATCTCGAGAATAGACTACTGTAGTGCTCTCTACGTGGGGCTGCCCTTGAGGTTAATGCGGAGATTGCAGCTAGTGCAGAATACAGCTGCCAGACTTCTAACGGGGCAAAGAAGGCACCAACATATTACCCCCATGCTGGCAGCCCTGCACTGGCTGCCGGTACGCTACCGCATTGACTTCAAGGTTTTGGTGTTAACATACAAAGCCCTAAACGGTTTGGGACCTCAGTATCTGACAGAGCGGCTCCTCCCAAAAAGAACTGCCAGGATCACCCGTGCCAGCCAGGCAGGACACCTGGGAGTCCCAACCCTGAGGGAGGCTCGGAAAGCTGTCACAAGGAGTAGGGCCTTCTCGGTGGTTGCTCCCCAATTATGGAACCATCTACCCCCTGAAATTCAGCTAGCACCCTCACTTCAAAATTTTAAAAAACTATTGAAGACCTGGTTCTATAGAATGGCATTCCCTGATTCTTTAAACATTTAGTAAGGCACTATTTTTAAACCATTTTATCAAATCTCTTGCCATTTTTAGTTTCATTTTAGCTTCATTTTAGGTTTTTGTTGTTGTTATTTTTTTTATTTTATTTTGTATTGTATTTTGGTTTTTAAAATGTATTCCTTTGTTTGTTGTTACATGTTGTAAACCGCCCAGAGTAGCCCTTGGTCTAGATGGGCGGTATAAAAGTCTAATAAATAAATAAATAAATAAATAAACCTCAGCCAGTGGACTGCGACAGCCACGGCTTCTTTCTTCCCCACCTTCTTCCCTCCGTCACCACCAACCCTGCATCTCAAGAGTGCAAAGCTTCTCCCTGAGTATGTCTTGAGAAACTCTCTGGTCGTTGCTGCATTTGAGTTTGTCCGCAGCAGACCCCCACTGCTTTAGAGCCTCTCTAACTCCACTCATTAACCATGCTGATGCCCTCTTGGACTTAGATGAGCTCTTCTTCCTTTGTGGTATGCACTTGTGCTGGGTTTCTACTACCATTATTTTAAACAGGCTCCATGCACTCTGAAGAGATTGGATTCTTTTTACCTTCCCTTTCAATATCTTTCTAACTAGTTTCCTCATCTGAGGGAAGTCCGCCCTTCAGAAATCAAGGGTTTTTGTCTCAGATTTGCTTGACACTTTTCCCCCAATATGCATGGCAAAGGAATTTGCAACATGGTCACTGTTCCCCAGAGGCTCAGTGACATTCACATCCATGACCAGGGCCTGAGTATCACACAGTATTAGATCCAGCTGCACTTCCATTGGCTCGGATTGATTAAATCTATCTTTGAACATTTCCTGCAGGAAAGGACATTCTTTGTACCAAGTGTATGCTTCTTAACCTGCTTTATACAAAGGTTTATGCTACAAATAATTGCCTTTGATCAGTTTTCTGGCCCAATTTAAGGGACTGGTTTTTGTCTACAAAGTTCTAAACACATTTAGCTCAGGTTATCGGAAAGAGCACATCATCTTAGATTATTTTAGACATGCATTGTACTTATCTTTAGAAGCCATATGATCTCACCATACACAGTAACAGCTGGATATGGTTGGGTTGATTTTCATGGTGGCGCCACAGTTATGTAATTCTCCAATTGAGGTAAGGTTAGCCCCATTCCTGATTACACATGAGTAGGTAGTGAAAACATTATTCTGCCTGCTTTTGAGAAATTCTGGTCCATCAAAAAATACATGCTGCTTATACACTACCCAATAACACTCTCTGGGAGGTTTACTATTTAATTATGCAGTGTACACATTACAGATATTCCCAGGAAGTTGGGTGCTCATTTTATCCATTTCAAAAGGATGGAAGGCTGAGTCAACCTGGAATGATCTCAGAGACTGAACCCCAGGTTATGTGCAAAGTTTTGGCTGCAGTAAAGCAGTTTAACCTCCATGCCATGAGGCTCCATATTTAAGTGCTTTGCTAAGCAACAAATACATATTCATGAGCAGTATCTAGCCCTAGAAGTACATTGGTAGAAGGTGTAGTCCTTGAGCAGGTACTTCAGTTAATTCAGTTTCTTATCTCACTGCACTGCTGAAACATGCCATAAATGCCATGTATGTGACTGTATTCAATAAGGACCAGTACTCTACTTGTCAATTTTGCAATTTGTTCTTCCAGCGGAAAAAAACTTGTTGAACAATAACATAGACACAAGCAGAATCAGACAAAATCAGAGCTTACTTAAAACACCAAACAGCTATATTACATATATACAGAAATAGAGACAAATCAACAGCATAACAGCATTTCATCATACATGGCATACATAATTTGCACATAGCATAGAGAGACAAGAATGGGTGTCTTACTCACAAAAGCCCATTGAACACTGATTAACAGAGCACTTATATACATTTGTCTGTCCAAATCAGGTAACATGTTGCATCATAGCTACTGCAGCACCGTGCAACAGCCAAACCCATTTACACTGCAGTCTAAATGAAAAAACTTTAGACTGAATCTAACTGCAGTCTAAATGAAAAAACTTTAGACTGAATCACTGTGACTTTGCACATTTGCAAACTCCATCTTAGAAATAATTAAATACAAACAGACCATTTATTTATACATCTGTCTAATACATAGTTTCACTAACTAATATCTGACTGTGCTATGTTGAGAAAAGAATGGCTGAAATCCTGTTGCTTCTTAGCATGTCAAAACGACAGTAAACCCACTAAGTCAATGAAATCCCCACTGATTCAATGACCTTAGTACATTAAGCAACAGAATTTCATCTGTTAAGTAATTGCCCCTTACCTGTTATGGAGTAGGGCTTCATTATAGGTTTGTGTTTTTTCCAGATGTATTTTCCCCTAAATCTTCAGATTTCCTTAGACTTGCTGGGATAGAGAGTATAACCCATGTATTATATTTACATGACAAATATTCAGGGAATTAAGGGGACTATTTGTATGCATCATATACCCAAAGAACAATGGTATTGTTGTGAAAAATACCATATGGAACAGTGGCATTACTGTAAAAAATACATACAGTAACACACAGGAAACTTTTCACAAGTGTCCTTGTTTAGCAGAACCGGTTTATACCCTTTACTGCAGTAGCTTAAATATAACAAATCAAGAAGCACTGAGGGAGATGTTAACATATTGGGGGCTCATGTGAGTCTGGAAGATATGATTAATTTTATTGCAATTTTCCAATTAGCTTGCTGCTAGAAAACACTTGGGTTCAGTATGCGAGAGGCACAGTTAGCCGCTGCTGGTTTTTACAGTACTGAAACAATCACAACATATTGAGCCTGTTGTTGCAAAATAGAGCGGAACCACCTATGTAACCTTTTAATAATTAAAATTTTCTGCAATTCTAAGAATCTTTCCAATTGCTATAGCAGGGTGAAAACCTCATCCATGTCTCAGATGTTGAAATGCATCAAGAGCTGAATTGCATTTCCTGGAGATACTAATTAAAAACATTATGAAACTGATTCTGACTGCCTGTGCTTCATGAAACATCTCTCTATGAATGTTTACTGTGTAATCAGTGCCTTTCTCTATCCTCAGTTAGGCTTCTACTATGATTTCTGTTGGTTGCTTTTCATCCTTGGCATACTGCTTCCATTCTTTTCCTTCCTATGCATTCAAAGGTTTTGTGTAACAATGTTAGCAAAGTTTGTTATTCTTTGGCTCACAATATGAGTGCAGCTGCTCTCACTTTGGGTGGCCATGCTCAGGGAGGCTAGGAAATCAGTAACCCAAAATCGAGCCTTCTCTGTGGCTGCCCCTTTGGTCTGGAATCATCTGCCAAGTGAGATACGCCTAGCAGAGTCCCTGCCTGCCTTCAAAAAAGCACTTAAGACCTTGCTTTTTAGAGAGGCATTTGGTGACCCTTAGTCCCCCTATTGTTCTGCCATCTTGCTGAGTACTCTTATTTTTATTATTGTTACATGTTTTATTATGTGTTTGACTCTGTTTCTTGTTTTTCCATTGTTGTTAACCAGCCGGAGTTCCTTTGGGAAGATGGGTGGTAAATAAATAAATAAATAAATAAATAAATAAATAAATAAATAAATAAATAAATAAATAAATAAACATGAGGCTCAGTGGATGACATCTTCCTGCTAAGCATAGTGAGATGTCCTAGAGAAGGTAATTGAATCAGTGGTAATTCAGTTAGTCAAATACTCATTTGGTTCCATTGATTCAATTGAGCCTACTGCAGTTTAAACTTATTTTAGTATATTCAGTTGCAACTAGACTATGCCTGTTTGAGTCAATGAAGCTTATGGAGTAGCTGAATCACCAAATCCTCACAGATTCAGTGGGCCTACTCCAGTGTTATTTACTATACAAAATAACAGGATTTCCGTCATCGCTTGTTAATATAGTAGGACTCTCATATCTACGGGATCAGTATCTGCTGATTTACTTATGCACAGTATGCAAAATATAAAAAATTAAAAGAAAAACATGAGAAACATTTCTTTTAGAGACAAACATTAGTTGCTTTGTGTCAGGTCATCAAAATTTGTTTTCAAGGCACCATGGGTACCTCATCATGCAACTGTCCAGTCCTGGCAGAAGCACCTGCTTCCCTCCTCCACCTCCTTTGGCAGCCACCAACTCAAAGGCTGCCCTGCAGGAATCCCTGGCCCACTGATGACATTTGAGAACTTGGCACGAAGTGATTTGTGTCCATCTCTAGTACATTTCTAAAGACGAAGTTACTAGAACTGGCACTAGTGGGAGTCGGAGACAATGCCATGTATAGCATTTGTTATTATCCACATTTTTCAGGATCCGTGAGAGAAGGCTTAGAACTGGTCCCCTCACAGGGACAGGGATTGTAGTGTACTTCCCTCCAATCCAAGACATTATAACTAGAATATTATTATATATCTATTGTGGCATAACTCTGTAAATTTCAACAGTGAATTTACTGGTTGTTTAGAAGACAGTACAGGCATTTGCTACCACACACCAAGCCATGTAACTGGCGTACTATGTCAACCTCTTAACTTATGGCAGTTTGCTGTTGAAATTTATGCTGATGGAGTTGTGCATAACTCACAAATTTTGGCCTGGAACTCTCAAAAGTGTGCTCTGCTTTACAGAATGAAACCTAGAGAAAAATTCTTCCCACCCTTCATTTTCCAAGTCGGTCTGAGAAAAGGTGACCATTTGATAGCCAAGAGCAGCTCTCTATTGGAATACATCTTCTAGAGTCTCTTTTAATGAGTGACCAACATCCAATTTACAGAAAAATAATCATTAAAAGAGATATCAAGATCAATCAGCAATGATGACTTCTGCACATTTTCTCCCACTGTGGTATGCTGCTCTTGGAATTGTACTTAATTTAAAGAATGGCTATGCATTTAGCAATGTATGCAGATTTTATGCATTATCTGGTTCTTCTGTGTTGTTTTTGGTGATGTATCACTTAAAAATACATTGTATAAGTGGCCAAAGTACCCAATAGCTTATCCTTTCCAATCATTTTTCAATTCTTTTTAGGAAGTGGCTATTGCTGTGACAGCAGTGAGTGCATGTAACTTTTTTCTTGGGCAGTGACTCAGCCTCAAAAGGAAACAAATAGAAACCTTTCCATTAGGGGACACAAGATCCACATTGTGTCTCCATAATCTGCACTAGAGATGGGCACGACTCAAAAAAATGGTGTTTCGTTTGTCGTTTGGTCATTTAGGGTTCCGTTTCGGTTCGTTTTCGTTTTTGTGACTTTTTTACAAAAAAATTCATTTTTGTTTCATTAGGTAATGAAACGAAAAAATGAAAACGAAAACAAAAAATTGCTGTTTTGTTAACATTCTTTTTAGTTCAATGCATCTGCTGCAACGAAAATGAAAAACATGGCAAATTTGGTCATTTCATTTTCATTTTCATTTTGTTTTTTAAAAAAATTTCATTTCATTTTCATTGCATAATGAAACGAAAAAATGAAAACAAAAAATTGCTTGTTTCGTGCCCATCTCTAATCTGCACTAACCCAGTAGGCATACAAGTCAGCCTGCATAGGTTTTCCCTGTGACTAGTATTTAAAAGCTCTTCAAAGCACTTCCCATAGGTTATCTCCCTGAAACACTTCAACCAGACATGGAATTTTTCAGATTCCTATGGCCACCAGTCCTATAGATCTCCATTTTGTGAACTGCAAATGATAGGCATCTACATGTGTCTCACTTGGAGTAAGGGCCTATCTGGGAAGGCTGTGGGTATGAGCATAGGCTTAACTCTGCTCTAGTTTCCTATTCAGAAAGCAAACTGTCCCAGTGGTTGCTGGGAGCATGCCTTCTGAACAGGAATCTAGGGCAGGCCTAGACCTGCTAGGCCTTTCTCCAAGTGAGCCCCCTTAGATGTCTGTCAGGTAAAACTTCCACTATGGAAAATTATGGGATTTGAAGTCCATGAAATAAAAATAAACATGCCTAAATTCAACAGCTCTGTAAAGTAAGTCAGTTTTGTTGTGCCCATCTTTTAGATTTCAGAGCACTGAGCTAAGAGAAGAATAACTTTCTTTAACTTTCTCCAGCTGCGGAATATATACCAGCTGCGCCCCTACCTAGATGAACGGAGCCTCATGACAGTTACACATGCACTGGTAACATCCCGTATAGATTACTGTAATGTGCTTTACGTGGGGCTGCCTCTGAAGACGGTTCGGCGATTGCAACTGGTTCAGAATCGTGCGGCACGGCTGGTGAGTGGTAGGGCCACCAAGGAACACATCACGCCGATTCTGTATAACCTTCACTGGTTACCAGTTGCTGCCAGAGCCCAATTCAAAGTGCTTGTTTTGACATATAAAGCCCTAAACGACTTAGGACCTAGATATCTGAAGGACCGCCTCCTTCCATATGAACCTACCCGGCAATTAAGATCTAGTCAGGGAGCCCTCCTGAAAGAGCCATCCCTTAAGGAGGTGAAGGGGATGGCTTGCAGGAATAGGGCTTTTTCAGCAACTGCCCCCAAACTATGGAATACCCTCCCGAAATGACGTTGCTAACATTTCGGCGCCAGGTAAAAACCCTCCTATTCCAAAAGTTTTTTAACTAATGATTGTGGGCCCTGATGGCAATTTTAGTGGTGTGTTTTTAATGTATCGTATTTATTGCATCTACATGTTTTATTGTTCTAATTTTATTGTATTTGATGTTTTAACTGTTTATTCTGATTGTGAGCCGCCCAGAGACCTTTGGGTAGTGGGCGGCATACAAGCTAAATAAATAAATAAATAAATAAATAAATAAATAAATAAATAAATAATGAGCTCATACGAGGAAGTATATTAGAACCAAGGAACTCCAAACTCCTAATCTCAGACTTTTAATTGTTACTAAGTAAAGGATACCTGTGGTCTGAAAGCCAACCCCAAATTATGTAAGACACTAAACATTGTGTAGATGTGTTTATTGTTACAAATAGTAATGTTTGTTTTGGGAGTAGGGAAGTGAGGAAAAGAGAGTGAGCCAAGCATTTCCTTTCTCAGCTAGGCCCTGACATACACTGATGACATTTGTATTGTTGAGGACTCTCCTCCCAGCCCCAATGGTAATTTCTCTCCCATTGCAAACAGCAGGTTTTGGGGATGGGGCACACTTTTCCACACAAACATAGTGGAAGCAAAGTGTTAAATGGTCTTCTGCATCTTCTCCAGGATTTCAGCCTTGACTGGCTCCAACCTGGCTGCTATTTGCATTTGTGGAAACATTTACATGAGTTAAAGTGATAACGTTGACAGCACATGGAGTATAATCGTAATGCTCATCACCTTTCCACTTATCTAGCATTAACAGGAGGATTTATGGACCCCAAATGAACAATTGTTCTGGTTTCCCTGAATTTTCTCCCATAATCATCTCTTTTGATCACATAAAACAATACATTCCAGCAAGACGGTTTCTCTGTGAAGAGAAGTACTGTACTTTTAACCACATTCCAGTGGAAGACTTGAAACTTTACATCTTTTCTAATTTTTATGGCTAGATAAAAAGTCATTAAAGCTGTAAAGTGAAATTATTCTACCAGTTCAGCTATTGAATGTCACATAATTAGCAAACAAGAACATTGCCTTATTGTGAAGAATGATAAATTATTTGCCCTTGAAGCAAATGCCTGCAAGCAGACAAAATATAGACTGCATAGTGATTTCTGTCCCCTGGAAGTATTGGCTACCCTGTGGTATTAGTAATTATCCTGCATATTTGGGGTTAATTACAAACTGTTTCTAATAGTGCAAGACCCAAGCTGTATTCAGAACCAATCCATTATCTCTTATTTTGTTCTACTTTTTATCTTGTGTATGTTTATGTGATAAAGTTAAATGTTTTTCATTTGCACTGCACTGAACTTTCTTCCTTTATAATCACCTACGTTTTGTATTTGTATTGATCTACCTTTATCTTCATGCCGATAGAGATAGCAGAGTCATTTTGAGAACCAATTCAAGATTCTTTAATTTTTTGTGCTCAGATTAGTCCTTGTTTTGTATAAACTGTTTTGTATCTGGATTTTATCTTTTAGTGTTGCCCTTTGCCCATTGGTTAGAACACAGTAGCAAGTGCAAGGGCCTGGGTGAACGTGCATCAGCTGAGTTGAGTTCTTGAGTGATTAAAAATGAAGTGATGTCAGGTTTGGGCCAAGAGATATTACTGCCTCAGGCCCAAGACAAGATGGGCTCAGTCAGAAACCAGCCAAAATGCAGCTAACTCTTACTCCACTTCTAGCAACCATGATGGCTTAACTTAAAGAAGTGGTTCCCAACCTGGGGTTGGGACCCCTTTGGCGGGGGGTCAGACCATTTCATAGAGGTAGCCATGAGCCAGTGAAGAAAAAGGCACAAACGCCTTGGGTCTGGAGGAGGAAGGGGGGAAAGGGGGGGAGAGTGAGTTACAGCTTGATAGGCTGGTTGCGGCATTAGGAAGGTTGGGAACCACTGCCTTAAAGAATACAAGGCAATCTCCCACTGCTCTCCCCCTTTCCTCAGCCATGTGAGATATCTGCATCACTCTGCCTAATGGTAGGGCCAGACCTCATTCATGTACATGCATGTGTGCATCTGTTGACAAGAGGAGTGAGGTGGGGAACCTAATGCCCATTCTGAAAGTAGGAACAGCAGAATTTGTGTGTGTGTGTGTTTGTAGTAGTCATCAATCTAGATCACAGCATAGATATCAGTCATTTTTCTGTTATTACTTTTGTAATGACTTTTCAGTAATTGGCTAGAACAATGACAGAGCATCATGAACTCAGGGGGCTGTGAGAAAATACATGGACACATTGTTGGGTTCAGGAGGCGGCAGCTTCTCCTCTGCTAGCCTGAGCACAAGGCTTTATTGGTTACAATGACAGAGCATCATGAGGGGTGGAGAAAAACATTGACAATAGGATCTACATGTCGGGGGGGGGGGGTTTGAGAGACCTGGTGAATTCCAGGGAAGCCTTATCTATCATGGCAGGGTCTTGCTGAATGACCACAGCCAGCTTGGTTTTTCCTACATACCATCTCACAGGCTTCCTAGCTGATCTGGGAGAAGAGATAAGACCAAGCTGGCTTTTCCTGAACATATGTGGGCTATGGAATTCATTTCCTTCCATCCGGGGCCTCCCTGCTCAGATGGAGAGGTTTGATGATTCCCAAAGGCCTCAACTCATGCAGGCAGCTGGGGTACTGTGTCTGCCACAAGGAGACATCTCTATACTACTGCATGTTACTGATTACTATTGGTGATGGGGAGTGTGGTCTGAGCAGTGAGAGCTGGAGGAGGAAGAATCATAAGGTGTTTCATACTTTGCTGCTACCTTGTCTCCCTGTCATTAGAGACAAAGTATTGTGCAGTCAACAAGGATCAGACAGGGTGAGAAAGGAGGTGAATTAATTCAGTGAGACGTGGAGACTGAATGTATGGGGTGGGGGTGAGAAAAGGAGGCCACTGTAGGTATCTAGAAGGAAACACAGAGCTCTTGAGTGCTCCTCTGAGGTACCAGATTTCTATTTACAAGCTGATGAGGCATTTATCCCAAGAGATGGAAGAACCATCTAATTCTTTTGTTTTCTTCCTCACCTCTATCCACCCACTATCCCATTGTCCCTGGCTTCTTTGTCTGTTCCACCTTGAGAACTGTGCACCAAAGGAAATCACCAAGTTAAAATTGTTGCTCAATCATTACTCCCTAAATATCTGTGGTGAGGCTCGTTCTTTGAGATGATAGTTATTCCCAACATAGACACACAGAGAGAGTAGAATCTCACACTCTTGTCAAGTTCAATGGGTTTTGCTTTTGCATAAACTTAATGGGATGGAATTCTTTCTACAAAAAAGGTTGTGAGGACTAATTCTTTGGTTGGCTAGTAAAACCTTTTAGCCAAGCTTATTGTTTGCAGATTAACATGCTGGCTTTATACTTTTTACTTCACCAATGCAATATTTTAGTAATGGGTTCAATGCAGCCAAATTCCTTATCTTCTCAATAAAGGACACCAGATGAAAATAACAATCCATATAAACCATTCATTCCTTAAAGAAGCAATTTTGTTTTACCATATAGTAAAATTAAAATCCATCTGTTGGCATAAAGAAATGTTGAGTTGTAGTAATCACTCAAATATATATTTTATCATGCTTTCTGCCTCCTAGAGACCAAGAAAATCCTAGCTACTCTGAAAATGAAGCAGGAACTGTTCATTTTACAAAATAAATTTGAAAACTGCTCATGCAGTGGTCTCCTGCCATTTCTGTGTAAAATCTGTGATTTGTTGCTGAAAGATGCTAGCGCATGGAACTGAACATCCCTTTATCACCTCAGGCTACATATCTTATTGCCATGAAGAGCAGCCATTCATTTTGTTTAATTTACTGATGTTGCTAAATATTGCATGTTTTATTGCTATAGGTAGAGTGCCTGGGAGCTTTTGGGGTGTGTGTGGGGGCATTTACCTGCATTTTTCAATAGTACAGTAGTTATGTTGATGTAGTAATCTTCATAAGGAAATTAGAACAAAACAATTTTCCAAGCTATAATAATGCCAATGATAGCAACCTGATGCCCAAACCAAACTGGTTCCTTTCAAATGTAACATTCTTAGACCTGGTCTAGATTAATTAGTTTTGTTCATTCACACTACTAAGTTCCAAAGTCCATACTCAGGAACTGTTTTCTTTATAGGAAATACAGTCATTCCATTTTGGAAATTTGCTTATCATGAAAAAGTCAAAAATATATGAATTCAATTAGAAACCAACACAGAGTAAAAATTTTTGCAACATTTTTCAAGGCCTCACCATGTAGAGTTCTGTGAAATAGATTTGTGGCCTTCATTTTTGATAATCAAGTTGTACAAAAACAGATTCACTTTCTAAAATACTTGAATGGGCGTAGAACCAGTGAGGGCCCTCCATCCATTAAGCCAGGCTCCCCGCCTTGGCAGAACCACTAGCCATGTTCTGTACCCATTGCTCCCTGGTAAGATTGAGGCAGCAATGAGATGGAGGCAGGAGATGCTCTTGAATCAAAGGCCTGATCATGTCAGGATCCAACTTAGGGAGGAATGCAAAGTGGTACAAGAGGAATGCTGGGCCAATGTCATTGACTAGGAGGCATTTGAGTCTCAGATGTTGTAACCAGCTGAACTCATAGAATCATAGAATCATAGAGTTGGAAGAGACTTCAAGGGTCATCCAGTCCAACCCCCTGCCATGCAGGAACCCCTATCACAGTCACTGGCGGTGCACAGCAATCTTCTCCCCACCCCCGTTAAGGCTTGGTGATCATTAGCCCAGGGAAAGGAGGAGAGGGAAGCATGTGATGGAGATGCTATTTGGGAAAACAATCCTATTGCCAAGCCTTAGCCGGGGAAAAGGAGGAGGGGGAAGAATGCTATGGAGGTGATGCTTGGGGGAAAAATCACCTGCTTGGTGCTATCCGCACACTGTGTGGTTTGCACAGGAGAGATTTGTCCAGGAGACCCCCAAAGAGGGCATGAGAAAGAGGAACCCTTCTCCCCCTCCCCCACTGTACCCCCAGGATTGGGCATCCCTTGCTCAGTGGGTGAGATGCAGTTGGGGGACAGGAAGGGGCACAAAAATTGACTTTGTCCCTGGGCGCTCCAAACCCTAGCTATGCCTCTGATCACAGTGCTCCCGACAGACGGCCATCCAGCCTCTGCTTAAAAACCTCCAAAGAAGGAGACTCCACTAGCCTCCGTGGCAGCATATCCCACTGCCGAACAGCTCTAATTGTCATGCAGTTCTTCTAATGTTTAAACTGTATCTCTCCACTCAAAGGAAGGCTAGGAAGTGATTTGCTAACATGACCCTGAGATGGACTATTGGATACAACTCTTGATGCCATCCAAAGAAGCTGCCCGAGTGCTGCTGGGGTGAAACATGCCATTGCGAAGCCTGCAGACTGGAGAATCAACCACAGAAGTGCCAGTCACAGCCAGTCTAGCTGGAAATGCTTCACAGCATCCTACAGCCTGGTCCTAGAGGAGAACCTCACCTTGTGGCATCCCATCCCCACCCCACTGGTCTGAAAATGCCCAACTTCATGTGACTTTTAAGAGCCTCAACAGAAAGCTACTAGACCTACAGATTGGCTAAAGCTTGTGACAGGCAAGGAAGTTTGGCCAGGGAGACCCGACAACTGATGGCATGCATTCAACATCCCTGCTGTGGGACTCTTTGCCTAGCCCACCTATGTGGCCTTTTGGACTTGGTGGAGGAGAAGGGGCTCCACTCCTACCCTTAAGAGAGAGAAGAATGGGGACTGAATTAGACTGGCGTGCAATTAACTCTCAGTGACCCATTGGTGATGGACATTGTTGGGCCCTGTTAGGCCTTTACCATTGTGTTGTTCTGTAATCTGATTGTACAACAGCAATGTGTGCTTTATATATGGAAGGGGACATAGGTTCTGGTCACAGGGTGTGTGTGTGTGTGTGGGGGGGAATCTGTATAGTTCTCTATTCCAGGCAAGCTGATATTTATTAACTTTTTATGAAACATTATTAGTCATGGGATTACCAATAGGAAAGGCTACTGAGATGTTGCTGTGGGATGAGAAGAATTTGCTGAGGTATCCATTTCACCTCAATGAAAATACATCTCGGTGACGCCAGTAATATGACATTCATAAGTTAAGTAAACAACCCTAACCATATCTTTATTTCTCTGTTTCAGAAAGATTCTTTCTCTTGTTGTTCGGTGATAGGTCTGCCAGAGGAAATGAATAAAAAGGGCTTTCAAAGCAATAAAGCCAGAATAAAATCAGAACTATAAAAGAGAAGAACCAGAGCATATTAGTGTCAGGCCAGGTTAAATCAGAAGCTTACAAAAAAGAGATCCAAATAAGCTTAGGCATTATTTGGCATTAAAAAGATCAGTAATGAACAACTTTTCAAGGGCAGAGTTTGGAAAAGTTACTTGTTTAGATTACAACTCCCAAAAGCAACTTTTCAAAACTAGTCCTGAGGAAAGCATTTCACAGTCAAGATACTAAAAAAGGCTTAACAGAGATTGTCATTCTCACCACCTGAAACAGGTGAAACCCAAACAAAGGTCTGGGATTATGGTCTTAAAATGTATCATGGGAAAAGATGGTACTTGAGATACCAAGTTATCTCAAATTTCATGACATTCTGCCCTTTGTCCCTCACAGTCCTCACAATGGCTATGATCTCCCCTTCAAGGTATATTGGAAAGAAGGGAGGACTTATTCCTTTAACTATCACACCTTCTGTTTTCCAGTGAGCATTATGGCAGTTTAAAGGGCCTCTCTAGAAGCAGGCATCTATGTTTGGCTTAAATCTGCTACAACTCTTACTGCCTACAATTTATCATAACAGTATTGTAAATGGAATCAGCTGAAATGGATCCTTGTGTATCATGTTGTGAACATCCATGCAAAGGGGAATAGGCTTATATTACATTACATTACATTACATTACATCATATTATATTATATTACATCCAGTGGAAAATTACTGATCTCAGGCATGTGAATGGCAGGCTTCTCTTCCCTGATTGATTTTAGGGGATCCCTTGAAATTTGGAAAAGTTATGGTTTCTGGGGGCAGAGATATTAAGTTCCAAAGGAGGTGGGGGGTGTTTAATGGAAGGAGTCAGTGTCTTTGGCATGCTTTACCATTATATGGTTAATTGACAGCTTCCCCCCAGTGCTCCTTCAACTAAGTTCCCCCTGCAGCCTGTTTGGATCTCAATAACTCTGTTCCCTGTGCCCCAAACCTCTCCAAATTGGATGTGTTTCAGGGGGAAATCTTGAGGAAGCTCCACTGTAATTTCCACTTTGCTAGCTTCCTGGGATCACTATTTTCAAGCACATAACATTGCAGTTCTAAATGTTTTTTTTTCTGGGGACACCCTGTTTGAAGTTGAAAAACTTGGTCCCCAGAACCCCAAATCTCTCCAAATTTGGAAGTCTTGAAGGGGAGAGTCTAACGAAGGTTCACACCAAATTTGGTGGTTCTAGGACCCAGGGGAACCATTTCATAGATAAACAAATCAGTTCTTTTAACTAAAAAGCTGCCGGTTCATTTCGTTACTAACGAAACACTGATTCCCCAGTTTTTTTCATTTTGTTTCATTTTGTTATGTAACAAACTGATGAATCAGCATTTCGTTTTTCATTTGTTGCCCATCCCTAGAGTTAACCCTAGGTTTCTGGTACAAAGAAATCAATTTAGAGTATGGCAGCCTAACACAAAACAAACCCAGACATGGTTAGAGAGGCCTCTAAAACTGGCATCCGTTTGTGCAGTTATTGCTAATTGTCAACATGAAGACAAAACCTTTGGCCATCCATCCATCATAGCTATTGAATTGACTGTTTCTTTGAAGATGGGGGAAGTGAGCTAAAGGCAAGAATCTGTGTGGTCAATTGCAGCAAGCTAAGAAAAGTCAAGCTATCAAAGCCCAACTTGCATTATATCTATCCCCCTCAGGTGGCAAAATATTGCTTTGCTGAATTTATTCGACTGGGGAAGACTTTCAAAATTACATTGAAACTCATCCATTCCTCCAAGGCATCATTTTTTATTCTTTTATTAAAACTACAATACAAAACATAAAAGAAAGTCAAATAACATTTATACAAAGGCTATGTGCAAATGCATTCCAACCTTAGGTAGCCATAGGAAAGCAAGAATGACAGGTCTGCGGGAGGTATGAATCATCAAGGAATCTGCAAGGTGACCCTGCAGCAAAACTGGCAGATTCCGTCTTTGTTCTGGTACAAAGCAGTAGCCTAGAGGTAACAGTTCAGCTCAGGATTTGCTTTTGAGCAACTTACTTAAACAGTAGGGAAACCTCACTCCAGCCTTTTATGTGAGTGTTGAAAGATCCCTGTCAGCCTCCATCCTTTCTTTCAAAAGAAGAAAGTGTTAAAGGGACACTTTTAGAGTGCTTCACATCTCTAAAATCTCATTTTGATTGCATTTCTACGATACAATCAATTTATATTCTGGTATTGGCATACCAGCTTCATTGTGTACCAATCCAGTGCTGGAGCTAGGCTGAGAATCTGGTCTAGACTCCATGGCTTTATGTTTAAGGAAATCCATAAGGGTTCTCTGGTATCTCAGGCCTGTGGATCTTTTCTTCCACAGAAAAGCAGGCCCAGCACCTCCTCTGTTGACATCAGTTGTGTCTCAGCTTCTAAGTCCATCTTCTAGTCAATACTAGAATCTATCATTATCCATCCAAGCAGTACCTATAAGAGTTTTGCTTTTAAAGGTCTGGGCTTTTGGATTTTTATTCATGAGGTGCTGAATTAAGGGCTACATAATTTATGGAAGCAGATATATCTGTGGGATTTAGCTGATACAAATGGGTGGGAAATGGGTGGGAATTTACAAGTTGGTGCAAATCCCTTCATAACCAGGGGAGAATGAACTTAAGGTTGTTTAGGATGTGGGAGAAACAAAACCCAACAGGTAATTTTGTCATTCAAGCAGGAGTGAAGCCATTCCAGCTCCAAGAATTCTGGGAATTTCAGCCTATAAATCCACCCCCACAGATAATTACAGACATGTACGTTTTGCCTACCTGGACCTTGTCTATTCTTGAAGCTGCAACAGTGCACTCCACAATTCTTAATCTTGCTGCCTTTTAGGCTGTATAGAGCTGGTCTCTCAACAGACTATGAATTCCCAAAAGCACCACCTTTTGCGCATTGCTAATGAACGAAGCCTTGGAGATATGCCTTGACACAAGTGAGCAAAATGTAGGTGTCCATAAGTGTGAGTGTGAATTGAGTGTTGGTACTCCTAAAAATTTGCCTGGGGAATTCTTGGATAATTTTGGCAATTAAGTTACCAGAAATAGAATGATGCAAAGACAGAAAAAAATAACAAATGGCACATCTCTAATTGGCATTTTGTCATGCGCTTTTGTCCCACCTGGAAAATGTACACCATGTTTAGCTGATTGCCAAGCAGCAACTTACCACCTTCAGCAGACCTTTCTAGTTCTTTCTTCATTTACCATCATCATGGTTTACAACAGGAAGAATAGGAACTGTGGAGGTACGACTTGCTAGGTGTCTGCCATTTCACCTGGAGGAGTACATTTTCATTTCTTTAGCCATAAAGGGTAGAAGGAGTGGAGTGGCATTCAGTCAATGAGGATTAAGAGTGTAGTGTTATAAATAGTACACTGATTACCTAAACTCTAAGAATTTGCTAGCGGAAGTAGGGCCATAGTTTATAGTTGTTCATCATTGCTTCAGTCAACTCATCACATGGTAAAGACACTGCCACAGGATAAAACCTGAATAGAGGTGGGCGCGAAATGATTTGTTTTGTGTTGTGTGGTGTTTTTTGTTTCATTTTGTAACAAAAAGAAAAACAAACAGATTTTTTTTTAAATAATGAAATGAAATGAAAAATTTTGGTTTGTTTCATTTTGTTTTTGTTTTTCTCCCAGTTAGGTGTGTTGGGGCAGAAGTGCAGGGTTTAAAAACTTTTTTTTTAGCCCCTGAAGCAAGTGGTGATGGCTGCAGATGCTGCTTACTTCAGTGACTCAAAGACAGTTTAAAAACACACACTCCCCCCATGTGCCTGATTGGGGGAGGGAAGTATGGGGTTTTATAGTTTTTTTAGCCCCCAAAGCAAGCAGCGATAGCCGCTGCCACCACTTGCTTCGGGGGCTAAAAAAAAGTTTTAAAACCCCACGCCATTCCCCCAATGTTCCCAAAAAACAGTAAAAAAAACACATAAAAACACAAAAAACGGTCAAATAATAAAACACATTAAAACACATAAAAATGAAAAATGAAAAACAAAATGAAACAAAAAATGAAATGAATTTATTTTAAAAAAGTTTCAAATGAAATGGAAAAAGAAACAAAACACAAAATGAAAAATGAAATGAAATGCCATTTTAGTGTTTCATGCCCAACTCTAAACCTGAAGTGTTACTAGCTAGCTAGAGGCTCTTCTCTAGTGTTCAAGACATGAGTGTCATCTCATGTCATGCTGAGGTAGCAATCCAATAGGACCTCATGGAGAATTAAGAGTAATAAAGGTTTATGTTTAAGGTAGTTGAACTGAGTATTATCAACACAAGTAGTAAAAAGCTGACAGCACAACCTATAATTTCCTGCTCTGAAATATTTAATTCAGTAGGGCTTATTTCTACAAATCTGCATATTTTGAAAGGAAGGAAGGAAGGAAGGAAGGAAGGAAGGAAGAACTCTGATCTTTCAATCAAAAATTGTTTCAAGACATATATTAAGTTCCAAATCAAATTGAGAAAAATATTAAAATTATTTGTTTAAGCAATCCGCAAATGAAAACTGTTTGCCTCCTGTATTTTTAAGAGTTTCCTTGGCTTATGTACTACCTATTTAGCTCATTTACATTGAAATGAAACTTAGAGACTTAAAAGGGCTTGTTTTGTTCCTGTTGTTGCTGGGGGCTTATTATCATACATTATGAATGTTAAGTGGAAGAGGAGGGTAATAACACAAGTCACACTTCCATTCAATGCCAAAGGCAGAAAAAGAAACTCAGAGAATACTCCTCTGAAAGAAAAAAGTTGTTTCTAAAGTTTGTTCAGCATCTCCAAAATCCTGCAAAGAAACTGATAGAAATCAGTTGAATTATTTTGCTGACTCTGGAGACAAATGTGTGTTCCCTTTAGTGGAAAACAAGCTTTAGGAAAAGCCTAGTGCAAGAGACTGGATGTTATAAGGATTTGGAAATGTGAGTCTGTCTATTCCCTGCAGTTGCGAATATAGCAGAGAAGCAGTTAGAAATAGAGATTGGTTGAAAATTACATTTCTGTTCATCTTCAATATAAGATTTAGCCTTGAAAAGTCATTTTCTTTATATTTGAGATGGGGATAATTTGAGATCAAAATAATCTGAGTGAGGTAGAAAGCAAAACTGATTGTGTCCATATGCATTAAGTATGTAGGTTGTTTTATGCTTAATAGACCTGGAATTGAATTATTGTGTACTCAACCAGGAAAGGACACAAGCAGTCTATGACAGAATATAAAGTGAACCCCTTGGGTAACACCACAATCTAAACCTTCTCTGGGTCATTGATATTATTTGTTCATCTGTGGGTCTCTATAAATAAAAAAGTTCTAATGAATGGGGAAACACAAGTGCCTATCATTGAGTACTATATTTTTCTGTCTATAAGACACTGCCTTTTATTACACAATGCCCCCCCCCACTTTTTAGACCCCCAAATAAATAAAATTAATGACTCCTCCTTGAGGTCTCCTCCACCCCACACCCACTGTTACCTTTAATTTCCCTGTTCTAAACACTCCTCTCTGCTTTGGTGTGTTTGTTTTTTGCAGGACCTGGCTCTTTCTTTTCTTGAGTTCTCCACCCCCACTCCACTGTTTTCTTTCATTTCCCCATTCTCAACACTCCTCTTGGCTTTGGTGAGTTTGTTTACTGCAGGATCAGGCTCCTTCAGGCTTGAGCAGCCTGATCCTGAAAAAAACAAAACAAAACAAAACAAAACAAAACAACTCACCAAAGCTGAGAGGAGTGTTCAGAACAGAGAAATGAAAGAAAACAAGGGGAGAAATCAAGGAAAGATGGAGCTTATCATGAAAAACACAAACCATGGAGAGAAAATGCAAGGTAAGTTTGGGTTCTCCTCCACCCATCCACCCTGAAAGGCTTACTTCCATGTATACCATGCCCCTTAATTTTTGGCGTCATGATTTTAGAAAAAAGTAAAATGGTATACACGGGAAAATGCGGTATGTGTGTATGTGGAGGGGAGGGGGCAACATAGCACCATTGATTTGGGAGGTATGATAGATCTTCAAGACTGATTTAGTCTGTTGCATGGCAGAAAAACATCTTCTCAAATGCGCAGCCCACTCACCTGCAATGTAGCATCTATGGCTGGAGCAGCAGCAGCAGAATCTTTTATGTCTATTGCCTAGTAGCACCAGTCCTTGGCAGAGTGTAATCATCTGCCTAGATTATCCTCTTTTTGTCCCACCTATGGATCTAATGCTAACAAAACTGCTACCAAGATCATTTAATGGTATGCCTTTACTAGCCACCTTCCAGTCCCGGGAACCTGCATAGGTAAACACGTACACTCTTTTCATTCACCTCTTCTCATGGGGATCTTCCTGCCCAGCTGCAACTCTTTCATAAACTCTTTCGCTCTGTGTCTACCTAGTTGGCATTTATCACTAGACCCTCTGGAAGGAAAGGTTATGCCAGGGCCAGTTCCATGAGTGAGCACAGTTGCCTGCTTTGCTCTCTGTCATGGATCTTCTCTGGTTGGTGTTGTCCACAAGCCACTGTGTTATCTGCAAGGAAAGCTCTTCTAAGCTGCTTCCCAACCTGCTAAGAACTGGACATTGGTGCCTGCCTCCACCCCCCCAACTCTTGATACTGCAGAGATGAAACTACTAGCCATGCTATGCCAGCTTTGTCCCTATTCTTACATGGATCCTGTACCTTCTTTGCAAGGGGCATTGTGTAGCCTCACTAGCACATACCTCCCATGGGTCATTGCCACTAACACGCCTTCCCTTTCCCCAAGAAAGCCAGGTCATGCCATTTCCAGGTGTCATCCTATTTGCCAGACATTATATCCCGTCAATCCAGACTCACATGGATATCACAATGGCGCTGAACACTTTCAGACAAGCTGGAACCAACATTGAAGCTACAATGATTCTGTTGGTCCTGGAACTTGGGACACAGTCCCTAGGAGGATGTCAGTGGTTAGTCTACCCCTAGCAGATCAGGGATATAAAATCAGCCTTTATGCCCAAAGAGGCAGAAATGTGGAGAGAGGCTGGGGTGGGGGGACATGTGTAGCCTGCAACATTAAATTGTAAACTGCCCAGAGAGTGCTTATATACAGCCCCACTTTGCTTTTGCTTTTGCTAAGGAGAAGATTGCAAGAGGTTGGAGGAGCTAGGAAAAAAGAGCCAAGCACCACAGAGGGAAAGAACTTCTTGGGGAGACAGAAGTCCCTGGGCCAGAGGGAAAGGTATGCTCTCCTGTGCCAGAGAGAGAACTAGATACTCCTGCATAGAGATGGGCACAAATCGAAAAAAATGATGTTTCTTTTTTTGTTTTTCGTTGTGGACCCATTTTGGTTCATTTTCATTTTTTTGTGAATTTTTTGAAAAAAAAATTCATTTCATTTTTTTCATTTTTCATTTTTCATTTTTTGTTTTTACCCACCTTTTGCACGATTTAAAGCATTTCCGTGCATGGATGTCCCTCAACGCCCAAGACCAGAGGGAAAACACTTTTAAAAATGATGCTGGCAGAGACACAGTATAGACTAGGTACGCAGGGAGGCTGCAAAGGCAGTGGTGGGCGTTGCCCAGGGCGTAAGGCAGCCACAGAGTGACTGCACTGTGGAGCAGGGGAGGATACTCACCGAGAGGTATGCACGCACACAGGGAGGCTGCAAGAGAAATCTCTTCTTTCTCTCCCCTAAGAACCAGGCTGCAGCCAGCAGGAACACCTGGCTGGCCTAAAGTAATGAGTCGCAGAGACAGCAATCCCACCCTAACTCCCACTGCAGACTGCAAGGACTATGGGGGCTGCCAAAGCTTTCTATGCCCTCTGTGGCTGCCACACCTACCCAGTCTGCAACCTGGGCATGCTATTGGTTGAAATTGTCCAAGAATTTACAGGATCCCATCACATGGCTTGCATCCATCTTGTGGCTGGAATCCATTTTGTGTCATCCTTAAAGGGAAAAGAAAAAATACATCACGATGGGAGAAAGACAAAAACAAACATTTTAAGGACTGCAATCCCCTGGTAGATAATAATATCAAATAATTATCACTGCATTTTTATGGATGTCCAGGGCATTTTAATACCCAAGAAATCAATATTAGGCATCTTGGAGCCATTTTGGGTCGATGTCTCCTAACTCCCCTTAAAGGAAAAAAATACAGCGATCTGAGAAAAGACATAAATGCACGTTTTAAGAACCCCAACCCCCTGGTAGGTATTATCAGGCAGAATAAATAATTATCACTGGGTTTTTACAGATATTCAGGACATTTTTTTAACATTTGAAAACAGCTCATTTCATTGCGCGTTGCCATTAACGAAAATGAAATGTAACAAACCTAATTTTTGTGGTTCTGTTCGGTTCATTCCAATTTCATCACAATTTTCATTATTCGTTTCGTTATGTAACAAAATGAATAACGAATAACAGAATGATTTTTTTTTGTTTCGTGCCAGTCTCTACTCCTGCAACAGAAAGGGAGGAAAACCTTGCACAGACACTGAAGGATGTTACAAAGGGAATAACTGACTTTCCTGCTCAGAAATATGAAAGCCAACCCCAGGAGCAGAAGGACTAGGGGGAATAAAGGGATTTTAGAGAGAAAGACTGAGAGATGCTGAGGATGAGTGGTCAGTCAACTATTGGGCTGAGGAATCCCCTGAAGAAGTTCCAGATGAGTGAGATTACACATATAAGGAGGATCCCTGGTGAGTGGTCTGGGTCCAGTTTGGGGTGGACCCAGGCTCCAAATACAAGTATCCTCCCCCCTCAGCACTCATAATGGGAATAAAGAGAGTGGGGAAAGAGAGGGAGAAGAGGAAGGTAGGTGGCTCTACCCCCTTTCAAAATAAATGCTGGCAGTAAAGAAGACTCATGACCAGCAATGCCAAAAGACAAGGTATATAGCTACACAGGAGGAAGAGTCCTAAAATATCTGTCCTCAGTGTGGGCACGCCATCCCTTGCTCCAGGAAACAACTCTGAGAAGAGAAACCTTGGAGGATGGACCAGACTAGATGACCACATTAGGGGTTCAATGAAAGGAAATTAGTCAACCCAAGAGACTTTGCTCCTCCTGATGAATAAAACAAGGGAGTGGCAGATCCACAAAATGAATTTGGGACTAGAGCAAGAAACTGGGACTACTGGACCTACATACAGTATAATTGTTTTTTATTCCTTCTCCCCGATTTATTTTCCAGTAAATCCTGTTGAGTTTTATTCATAGTCTACTGGTTGCATGAATCCAGGGATGTAAAGTGGGAATTGAACTGAGGCTTCTGGGCTGGGGGAACTCACACAAAAGTTGCATATTTTCCACTTGGATGTATAAAATGTTGGCTCTGAACTAAAATAACAACTTCACAGAGGTAGTAATGCTTGATCAAGGATATAAGAGTGTAATGGAAGGCTGTTCTTTCACATGCCATGGAGGGATCATTCTGTCGAATGTCATATTTTGAAAGACCATTTGTAATAGGATTTTGTGTCAAATATATAAATTATAGCCAGAGAGGCACAGCACACTCTATTCTTGTTCAGTAAAATGCACTGAAGTATCAGAGGGATTTAGTGTGAACTGTAATAAACATTATATGGAGGATACATTTAAAATCCATTTAAGAGCTTCACGCTTGGATTTAATGTGGTCAGTGGACCATAGCATCTCTTTTAGCTGAGCCTTTGCAGTTTTTTGGAGGGTGATCAATTTTAAAAGGGTATTAAGAAAGTTTTGATTCACAAGACACTGGCTGAAATAATAGCAACTTTAATGGTCTTGGAAAACTTCAGCAGTATTTCTAGCGTTGCAGTCCTCTTGTTAGTAAGCGTTCAGATATTTTAAGGTAAACACATATACACAAGAGAATTCTGTTTTTATATGGGTCAGCCCCAGGCCCAAGCATGTATTTTGACATCTGTTTTTAAGGTACAGTGCTGTGTGCCACTTTTAAATGTAATTTGTTTGGAAAAGAGAAAA
This sequence comes from Phrynocephalus forsythii, assembly GCA_029282475.1. NCBI lineage: Eukaryota > Metazoa > Chordata > Lepidosauria > Squamata > Agamidae > Phrynocephalus > Phrynocephalus forsythii. The sequence goes on along the minus strand of JAPFRF010000001.1, from coordinate 157,989,387 downwards.
AGTAAGTTAGCTGCTGGAATATGTTCGTAAGAATGTATCCTGCTGTGGTCAAACCAGGCCTTTTTACATTGTTCAAGTTAGTACAACTATTGTACAGCCTTGTTGTAACCACTATTGCTCTGCTAGGGACACTGCCAGATTCCAGAGAGGAGACATACGGTACATTACAAGTTCTAAATGTTTTTGGTTTATACACATCTGTTTTAATGCTCAAGGAAATTCACCGGATTGAGGAGAGGCTACAATTATAGGTGAGCATGAATGCCCAGTTTGGCAGTTTTTGCTGGTTTGTTTTTCATCTGAAGAGTTATATGCCAGCCCCGCATACTCTGATTGACACCCACTCAGAGGTGGTACCTGGAAGAGATGGGGCAGGGAAGTCAGTACCATGCCTATGAATGAGTGTCCATTGGAGGAGGCAGGGCTGGGAAGCACTGGAATCTCTTTGGCTGATAAAATAAAGCAGTACAAACAGCTGACACAGATGTTCGTACCCAACTTTATGGCTAAAATACTTACAGTGGCGGTGGACAACAGTTCAAGCAGGTTACGAATAAAGCTATGGTTATTCCATGATGGTTTGTTCGGCTGGCGTTCAGGAATCATGTATTGAAAAATTCCCCATGCCACTCTAGATGCATGGATGATGTCTGCCATGATCAACTGGGTAAAAAGCATTACTCTGCCCCCTTGTACACATAATAAAATAAGTGATACATACACCATCTGCCTTCCTGAAGAAAAACGCTCCCTTTCCAACCTTGGCCCTTTCATCTTTGTTTCACTCCAGTCCCAATGCCATGAAATGCCCTAAGAAGGTAAGCACATCTTTCATTGTTAAAAAAGTATTGAATAGAGTTGTGTATGGATTAAAAACTGAATTGCAAACTTTGCTTAACAATGGCTAATTTGTTGATTCATAGTCATATGAATCGATACCTTTGACAAATATGAATTAATTTTTAAAGCAATTTTTAATGTATCTGTTTGCTGGGCTATACAATGCCCTTCCCCAAGGCAGCTATAGACACCAAAATTCCAGGGAAACTACGCCTGGCTCCCCCATGCAACCCCTCTTTGTTGGTGAGCAGCAGATTTCTGATGTCTGAATTGTATGCCCCCAAACTGCATTCCCAGGTTGTCCCCCCCCCCAGACACCTGGAAACACTAAGCTTGCAGAGAAGCTTTGACTGATTCTCCTCTACAATTCCTGCAAGTATGGTGAATATTCGGTTTTCTCAAGGAAGCTTCCAAAGGGCATTTTCCTGTTGGGAGCAATTTGTGGGCATATAATTTGGACATCTGAAGTCCAAACGTCATGGAACTTTGAGGGGTTGCATAAGAGTGTTAGAGGAAGAATCCTGGCCATTTTGGTCCCTAGGAACCTGAGGATCCCTTTCTTGAGTAGGCCTCTTTGAGGATGCATAAATCCAACACATAGAACCCAACCTTCACCAAGCACGTAGGAGAGTCAGAGGAAACTTCCCTAACATTTCCATATCTCAAGGTGCGCTGAGGCCATTGCATACTGTTATCAAGGCAAAACTGAATGTACAAATTGATTCATCAGAAAAAAATATATAAATTAATTTTGTGATTTGTCAACCTTGATGAAACATGAATCAAAACAAATCATATTTTTTCTGATTTATGCCCTTTTCTTGTTTTGAGGTTAAAAAAAAAAACCAAAACAAATAAAGCTATATGATCCCTGCAGAATACAAAGGAAGTGGGCATTGACCTTGACAGCATTCTGATTATATGATTTTTTTTAAAAAGTGTCCTAATAAAAATGTCATCTGCTCTTGCACTTTGAAGCATGTTTCTTTAATCAGTTAATCAGACTCCTTTGTCTGAGGGGACTTATCCACAAAAGCTCACATTAAAATATGGCAGTTAGTCTTTAAGGCACCACAACGTATTTGTCTTCTTTATTTTGCTTTTATTTTGACCAGATATTTAATCAGACAAGAAAACCACACACCAATGAATAGGGTATGATAGTGGAAATATCTGGAATCATTCTACCTGTTAGCAGCAATAATTGTCCCTGCTTTAGATGCTCAAGATTGACAGCTCCTCTAGTATATGTACCACACACCAGATAGATAGATAGATAGATAGATAGATAGATAGATAGATAGATAGATAGATAGATAGATAGATAGATAGATAGATAGATAGATAGATCAATCCTTGGCACTGACATTGAGATGACAATTTCTTCCAGGAAACCAAACAGCGGGAGGCAAGAGACAAAGAACTGGCTGTTTGGCATACAAAACTCTGTGCACAAAGATCTGATTAATTCTCACTTATGCACCTTCTAACCTTCTGCCATCTATGGTCACCATCTCACTCTGTCTAATGGTAGAACTGGCTCTGTGTTTATGACAGGTATGGTGAAGCTTTCATCTGAATACTGTTAGTGCTGAGTATGGCTGCTACATCCTGCTCCCTGTTCTCCATAGCATCAGATAATGATGTTTGCGTCTGTTACAGCCACCAAGTGTGACATATATTGCATTCATTACTTTGAATAATTAGGTCAGAATCAATCTGTTCAGTCAATGTGAGATGGGGAATTAGAAATGAGAGGGGGGGTATCCCAAAACCTTCAAAAAACAAAATGGCTCAGCTATTTTTTCCAGTAAAGCTATCATATTCAGTTCCTCCTGAATGTTCTTGCCTTTCAGAAATGATTTTGCTATGCAGCCTGATATAACTGCACCAGAAATAAATAAATAAATAAATAAAATCTTAATTTAACTTTGCAAATGGGAGCAAGCACAAATGAATCTGTTATTTCATGGTCTCTGCTTTGCTGCACATATATTAAATGTAAGAGCTGCACACTGCTAGAAAGGAAGAAAAGAATTATTTTCTATACTTGGGAATTGATAACAGGTAAATTACTCTGGGCAATTTAAAGTTTTCTCCCTTCAGCTGGGTAGATGATTTCTTTGGTAATAATTCTGTGAATGCAGAGTGCTGAACAGCTCATTATGTTACATGGCACACATTTCCGAAACAGGACAAGCTACCGAGAATGCCGTCTCTCAAGCCTCTCCTTCATCTAAATGTTAAGGTTAAGGGTTTTTTTATCCCATTTATCTGGAAAGGAAGTAGATGAGGAGACATCAAATTTAGGGAAGCAAGTGAAATTTGTTTGGTTTGCATCTTAAGACACATTATTGCCTTTTGCACTTCTGAAACAAATATGCTGGCCAGAAGCGGATAATTAGAAGTGTTATGTGATCAGGGTGATGACATACATGAATTTTTAAGGGGGAAAAACATCAGTGAATTGGGTACAATGCAGAGAACATCTGGAAGAACACTATATTGCCTCCTCCTTTTTTTCCTATGTAAATGCATACTTGAGTCCATTAGAAAATGTTTAGTTTTGCCTGCAAATATACCTGTATTGGAGAAAAAAACTATGCTGAGAAAATGTCATTTATTGGGCAGATGTTAAAATGAAAAACCTTTTGGGGGGAAATACAGGAGAACAACCTTGTATGTGATAATAAACAAATAGTATAGCACATGAAATAGACAGATTTGTCCATCTCTAATGGAAACTCACGGTCTCAAAGATCGTGCTTGAAACATTGTTAAACTCAGCCTTTTCTGGGCACCGGGGGAGGGGGAAGAGGGAGGGGAACCCAAACATCTGCCAAATTTCATTAGATGAAACCTTGGTGATGGATCACTTGGCTGCTCTAAGTAAGGGATGACATGTCCCAAATACAGCATCTTATCCCCACTGGACAACAACCCCCCCCATCCTCCCCTCCAATATCTGACATTTTCAGATGCCATTGACTTTCCCTGTGAGCCACATCTTAGTCAACAAATAAACAAGAAAATTCAAGGTGGTAACCATGTTAGCCTGTTGCAATCAAAACATGCCTTGTCCCTAGTTTCTCTGAGGGGAATACTTTTCCTGCCTGTTGTATTGCTAATTGAATTATAACTTACATATGCTCTGTAATTATGGCAAAATTATGTTTCAATGTAACTTGTTTAGGATGGTTAGCTTTTTCTACCCCCCCCCTCCAACCTCCCACCCCATGCAAACTGATTCGAGGGCTGGGATTTTGGAAGTGAGAAACCCTGGAAGACTGAAGAGTTAAATCCTGCTATAGTCTCAGTGAGATATGACAATGGACCAGATCAGTAGGGTGGGAGACAGGATACAATTTTCCAGTGCTATCAAGAGAGAAGTGGCATGATTTTGCAAACTCCTGGGTGTGGCAATCAAAGAGGAATCAGCAAATTTAAGGTGGCGCCTATATGTTTGTTCAACAGGGTGGATGTTTTTTTCAGGAATAATGGATTTTCTTTTTCATACTGTTGATTCCATTAGAAAATGGATCCACTTTTATCAGACTTGCTTGGACCTGTTTTGGATAACTTCCTTACTAGCCTGAATAGACTTCTTGCTGTTAAAGTGATCTTTGAATTCATGCTCAAACATTAATATAATACGTTGAAGGAGAACTGCATATTTGAACTGCATCCTTTTCCATGGACTGCATATTTGCTTACAGGTATATGCATTCTGGAAACTGACTTATTTTTGTCCTCTAGAAGGTGGTTGTGTAGTTGCACTTCTGGGTAAATTAGCAAAGCCCATGTCCATCAACGGCAAATGATCTTGGCTCACATATTTCAATCATGCCTGATGTTTCTCCTGACAATATCTTGGATTGCCTCTATCAAGACTATAGAGTTGATTATTTGGATACCTGTCGCGCATAACCGGAGGGCAGTTGTTAAAAAACACACATACACCAACTGTATTAATCAAAGCAGGATTATAATTTTCTCTAACACCTGTTTCAGCCAGCTGCCTCTGATTCTACAGGCTGCTTGTCTGAATCTTCCCAAATTACAAAATGAAGCAACCTGGAAATCAGGAGAGAAATAAGTGTCCCTTTGCTTGCACAGGAAAAAAATTGATGGAGAGAAATGCTGGAAGAAAATTTTGTTTTGGTTCTGATTTTTGATGCTGTGAAAAATGCACTCAGTAAAATTAAACAAAAAGTATATCCTGTGCGCATATATTCTCTCTCACTTTAAAAAGACAAAGTATATGCACAGTGGATATACTTTTTTAAAATTTTACTGAATGCATTTTTCACAGCATCAACAATCTGAACCAAAAAAAAAATATCTTCCAGCATTTCTCTCCATTATTTATTTATTTATTTATTTATTTATTTATTTATTTATTTATTTATTTATTTTTTTATGAATATGTGCATATATTCTCTCTCTCTTTTTAAAGTATTGGTGGTGTGGTGGCTCAGCAGAATAAGGCTCCAAAAACTGTTGGCTGCAAAGTCGGCTGCTCAGCGGTTTGAATCCCGGGTGCCCGCAGATAACTCAGCTCCTACCAACCTAGCAGTTCGAAAACATGTAAATGCAAGTAGATAAATAGGTGCTGCCGTAAAAAGCGGGAAGGTAAAACAGTGTTTTCTTGCAGCCATGCCGGCCACATGGCCATGGACTTGCACAACACTGGCTCTTGTAGGAATAGGGCCATCTATTATAAATTACCCCCAAGTGAGATCTGCCTGGTGCCAATGCTGATGACATATTGGAGCCAGGTAAAAACCTTCTTGTTCCGGAAGTTTTTCAACTGACATAATATAGATTGTGGGTTCTGATGGCAATTTTAGTGTTTGTATTTAAATGTTTTATTGTTTTAATCTTTTAATTGTTTTAACTGTTCATTTTAATTATAAGCTGCCCAGATATCTTTGGGCAGTGGGGTGGCATATAAACTGTATAAATAAATAAATAAATAAATAAATAAATAAATAAATAAATAAATAAATTTGGTGGGAAGAAGACTCCCAGACTCTGGAGGCTGCCCCCATCTTTACTGTCCTTCTGTATGTAGGTGAAGGACTTTGTCTTCAGGCAAGATTGCCTTCAGTGACTGGCTGATTAGGGTTTTTTTAAATGCTTGTTGTATCTTGCTGCATTAAATGTGTTTTGGTGTTGATTCTGTTTTTAGTATTGCATTCATTTGATCCTCTTAGTATTTTACACTCACTGTTGTAAGCTTAAACACTGCTCTTTAATTGTTGTAAACTACCTTGGATCCTTTTAAAGAAGAAAGGCAGATTCAAATATTTTAAATAAACACATTTTGGAGATTAAATATTAATTTGATTATTATTTATTATTTAAAGCTGTACTCTACCTTACCACCAATTAGTTACAAATCAGCAATGACAATTGCTTCTAGACGTCTGCCGTTTACACTTTTGAAAAATGGCCATATCCATTACTTTGTGTTTGGGTGAAAAGTGGTTCACTAATGTAAAAAGGAGTCAGCTTCTGGGGTTTTCTTCTGTTTGGTGTCAAGGTGACTCAGCACAGGCTGGTGCGAGGGAATTGCCCATGGGAATTGCCAGAGTGTATATGATGTATATGACATAATTTCAATTACAGGTGGATCATGGTAGGTATAAACATGATGTACAATCTTCACATCTCCTCCAATTTTGCTTTTGTCTGGATGTTATGCTGTTGCTTCTGCTAATTTGTAAGACTGGCAAAAGAATTTTATCTGAGTCTGTCTATTTTGTCTATTTTGTCACTGGGAATCAGGCAAATGCTGCAATACTCTGATAAATAAGTTAACTATAACCCTGATAATCTTGACAAATAAAATAAATTGTTTTGCTCCTCTTTTAACCATTTTTTCAGGCCCCACCTGTACAGCACATTGTGTTTTGTTCATTCTTCCTTTCCGTTCATTCTCCTTTCAGCACACAGGAGAAATAATCATCCGTGCCTTCAGGACCATCTCTACCACTAGGCAAAGTGAGGTAATTGCTTCAGGCAATAGTTGGGTGGGGTGGGGCAGTGGTGAAATTTAAGAGGATGAAACTATGTAGGCCACACATTTAAACTACTTTGCCACCTTGAGAAGGAGTCTAAGAAGGAGGAGGTAGTGTTGATGCAGCTCATCACTTGATGTGCCTTAGTGGGAAGAAAGACAAGTTTAAATAAGGTTTTAAAATGAAATATGACACGACTCTTAGATGAGTGAGCGGAAGAGGTCAGAAGCACCATCCTGCCCTTCACTTCAGGAAGCAGAGTGTCTGGAGATAGCTCTAATGATGACAATACCCAAAGTTAAGAGTAGAGATGGGCACAAAACAAGCGATTTTTCATTTTCGTTTTCATTTTTTCATTTTGTTACACAATGAAAATGAAATGAATTTTTTAAAAAACAAAATGAAAACAAAAACGAAATGACCAAATTTGCCGTGTTTTTCGTTTTCGTTGCAGCAGATGCATTGAACTAAAAAGAATGCTAATGAAACAGCAATTTTTCATTTTCATTTTCGTTTTTTCGTTTCGTTACCTAATGAAACAAAATGATTTTTTTTGCAAAAAAAGTCACGAAAACGAAAACGAACCGAAACGGACCCCTAAACAACCAAACGACAAATGAAACACCATTTTTTGAGTCATGCCCATCTCTAGTTAAGAGTGCTACAACGTCCCTCCCTCGTATTTGTTTGTGATTGTTTATAGGGATTTAGTAAGCATTCAGCACCTGAGGAGTTGCAATTGATGGGCAACCCATGGTAATTCCACACACACACACACACACACACACACACACACACACACACACACACACACACACACACACACACACACACACACACACACACACACACAAAGAGAGGGGGGAAATCTTCCCTCTAATATACCATTCATTTTCAAGGCATTCAAAACACTAAACAATTATTTCTCTTGTAATCCTAAGGAATTGTGACAATACCCTAGTAACAATTTCTTCATTAAAAACATTTCCCTAGTTTCCTATGCTTTTAAAGTGGATATGTGTGTGTTTTAATTGTTTTGTCATTGCTTTGTGCTATTGTCTTGCATTGGTTTACAGATTAATACTGTATACAGTTCTGATCTCCTTAAGGAGGGAGCACAACACATAAATGATTTTTAAATAAATAAATCAAGTCTTATATATCGTAAATGTAGCAGCCCTTTGCTCTTCTATGCTTAGGCTGAAGATGGCCGTCAGAAGGGCAACTGAGGCCTGCGATGCCATACTAATAGTGCATTTTCTGACTGTGTGCCAGGATTTATGAGGGTGCAGATGTGGACTCTGAGAGAATGATGCTAAACTCACTGCAAGGCTCCTGAACGTACTGCTTTGTTACTCATGTCACGATCTGTTCAGGTGAACTAAGCTGAGGGGAGCAGGTGCAGCAGGTTGATGGGCCAAGGAGGAATGCTGTGCCTAGAATACATTATGAGCCACTGAGCAGCTGTTTATGAGAAACAGAGCTTTTTTTTTCTCTGTGAGAACTTTCATGAGTATTCCTGTCAGAATACTGGTCTGTATAGCTGTCCCAGCATTCACTGTTCCTCTCAGCACAACAGTTTACCTTGCATAAATAAAGCCACATTTTATAGATAGAAGTACCGAGAATTGGTACATCTTGAAAGAAATCATGCAACACTTTCATATCGCTGCTGCTGTGGGCTCTCATTTCCTCCTTGAGTTCTGGAGGTTTCCAACAAGGATAACTAAGCACATGTAGGATGTTACACAGCACATACACACTGTACGGAAAAGGCGTCACATCGAATGGCAGGCTATGGTCTGCAGGTTTCAGGCCAAGGACTGAATTGCTTAGGAAGTTATTTATATATATATTTTATTTTATATAAATATATATTTTATATATATTTATTTTATATATATTTATTTTAAAATATATATATTTTAGCATGCTGCTCTGCTAGAGGAAGCACACTTGTGTTTAGATCCTGAGCCACATTTGTGCAAACTCAAAATGTCATCAGCTGTCAAGCAGAGTACTGTGTATTTCTGCAAAGCTCCAGTATCTGAATAATGGATGCTCATTACTTCCTAATGAGATGTCATGTTCTGAAAGAAGGAACATTCCTCTCTGAAGGGGGCATCTGGGAACCCTAACTTTGAAGGATGGGGAAAATCACAGATTTAACCAAGTCATTTCATTTCAAGGAAAATATAGCAATCACCTCTACCTATTTTCTCCTCCATTGCTCTGTATACCACCAAATAGTTCTAATCCCTCTGATGATGAAAAAGGACTTTCTCCCTCTTCTAAAGAAACACACGCAATTAAATCAGAGCTTGGAAGTGTTCCTTTTTTATATATATCATAGGTTCCAGAAACCACCACCCAAAACCGCCCAGAGTGGCTCCATGTCAGATGGGTGGTATATAAATCGAAAAAATAAATAATATAAATAGTTAGGGGGTTCTGAGATTTGTAATGCAAAAAGTAATATTTCTGAGCTCAGTTATAAAGCCCAGTTAAAACTGGGTTACAGACCCTGGTAAACATTTTAACTTGCATCTCTGCAGATAGATTTTTGTTTCTTCATCATGTTTTGTTGAAGAGGTTTCACAAAATAACATTTCCAAGGGTGGTGTCTTTGGGCTAGGTAGGTTGGGAAGAGTGAGACCAGATGCAGAGAGTAGCTATCAAACAGATGAAATGCATAATTGGAGATGCGTTCCGCAAGGGCCGGGCCCAGCGAGTGAGCCTGGAGGTAGAATTGTCATTCCCCTGTACACTCTCTTGTGGGGTGCCTCAGGGGTCGGCAATCTCCCTCATGCACTTTAACATCTATATAAGGCCACTGGCTGAGGTAATCTGGAGTTATGGAGCTTGATGTCATCAGTACACCGATGACACGCAGCTCTATCTCTCCCTTTCCACCTCTGCAATGGAGGCAAAACCATCCATGGCGTGGGACCTGAATATATGGCATAATGCATCTCCCAAAGCTCAGTGCTGGCTCAGCCCACCAGAACTTCAATGGTGCCACCCCTACGGAGGCCCTTAAGGCTGCTACACACAATCAGACCTTCCCGGTGCCCGTCCGGCACTGTGGAACAAATTGCCTAGTGAGATTTGCCTAGCCCCATCCCTAGCAGCCTTTAAGAAAATGGTTAAAACCTGGCTCCTTAAAGAAGCATTTGATGATTGCTAATCTTTTCCTGTGCTCCCCTGTGTTTTGTTGTTGTTGTCGGGTGGGTTTTTTTTTGTGCCTCTCACCAGGTTATTTATATTTGTTGTATTTAGTTGTTCCTTTATTGCATTATTGGGTTGACTTTTATTCTGTTGTTGGTTTTAACTGTTCATGTGATGTCTTCTATGTAAACTGCCCAGAGTTCCTATCCAGAAAATTGGTCGTGGTATAGAAATAAATAATAAATGTGGTTATATGAGTGTGCACTGCTCTTCTATAAGCTACTATCGATCTTTGCAAGGGCCCAGGACCATGAATGTTCACATATTTTGTGTACTAATTGCAAGTATAGCTGTCATGTTCTTTGACTCAAAGCACAGTGCATGTCTCCTGCCCTTTCTTCACACATATTGTGCATTTTATTGAACATGATTTGAACATCAGTCATAGTGTAGTGAGTACATTAAAGCTGTTTGAAGACAGCTGGCCAACAAAAGTGAGTTGCCATCATCAGAGAATTGTCCTTATCCATCAGTAGTGGACATAGTCCTTTTTGGAAATACCTGTCTCCCCCTAGTGTGTTAAAAACTGTTGGCAATGTTCTCCAGATTTTCTTTTCCTGTACATTATTCAGATGACTAATTTTTAGTTAACTGGTTTTATTTCACATGTTTCTACTTTGTGCTCTGTACTCAATGTTGCCTTTATATGCTCATTTTTGTCTTTTCTCCATTAGTTGTAATGTTTCTACAGCCAACCACTTCTCTTTTTTGCCGAGAACTCTTATTTTTGACCTTGCTGCTCTCACATCTGCTTATACTTCTGTCAGTTTAGAGCAAGTAGCATATGTACCTCAGCTGAGTAAGTGATGTTATTGAAGCCTTTCCTGATCAATTAGTTGGGATCAATTAGTTATAATTACTGTGCTTTTTCTCTTTTTTAAAAAATTACTAAGATGAAGTTTGTAATATACTTAAGAAATCTGTTTGCGACTGAACTGAGAGGAATTTCCAAAGTACCAGTAATCAGCATGTTAGAAAAATGAAAAGAAAAACAATGCCAAATATTAGAGAACTTCAAAAATCTAACAGTATTATTTTAGTGAGCTTCAACGTATCAAAATTAACTTCCCCAGATGCCTTTAGTTTTCACTCTTCTTTCCCTCTGCCAACTTGATGAACTGAAAGCTTGACTGAAATACTTGGATGAAAGAACAAAGACCAAGAAATGTTAAGACATAAAATATTTGTCTATGAAGATTCTCAGTCATCTAGGTGAGGTTATTGGGAAGCTGAGTCATGGCAACTGGACATCTTTTCTTGTGAGATCAGTACTTCCCTTTCATCGATCCACAGAAAAATCAGAAGCACTTGACACCTCCACCAGGAAGGCCACAGCTAACAACTAGAGATGGGCAAGAAATGAAAAATGAAACACTGTTTTGATGTTTTGTTAGGTAATAAACTACTAATGAAACAGTAGGACACGTTTTGTTTTGTAACAAAGACAATATTCCCCTCTAGAATGAAACAATTCATCCTAGAGGAATCAAGCTCTTCCCTGTAATCCCCCACCCCAAATTGGAAAGGTTTGGGCATGAGGAGGCTGAGTTATTAAGCTCCAAAGGTGGTGCCCCCAGGAAAAAATATTTCTAATTGAGTCAGAAGCTGATTTGGTGAGCGATTAGCGCTGACACAGCTTGGCTTCCGAATCCAGTTAGAAAGATTTTTTCCGATGTGCACCCCCTTTGAAGCTTAATAACTCAGCCTCCTGAACCCCAAACCTTTCTAAATTTCGGGGGCTTACCTTGAATCGCTTGTGGAAGCCCCCCTGCCATTTTTGGTCCTTTAGGACCCAGGAGAGCATAGCATTTCATTTCATTTTATGCTGTTTTGCATAGTAACAAAACTAGTTTAAATGCTTGTTACAAATGAAACAAAACAACACTACTAAAGAAACAAAATGAAGTGAAACTAAACACTATTTTTTCTTTTTGTGCCCATCTCTACTAACAATTCATACTTAACAGGTGTTGGGAAGAGTTGCATAGGTGGGACTCTTGCACACCCCAGGCCATAGTACAACTAATGAGCCTGTTCATGCCATTGTCCACTTAAGGGGCCTATTCAGACCTGGTTAACATGAAATCAAGGTGGACTATAAATTGGAGGTCTTGCACCAATTTTCCTTAGACTGACAAAGCTACTTGGGATGAGTAGTGAAATGTATCACTCTCACAAGAAAAGAAGTCCTGTTGCCATGATGAATCAACTTCCACATAAATTGTAGAAGGGTACAATACTTACTCTTGTAATAAAAAATAAAACTACAAGTTGTTTTTACTGGTGACTGCCCAAAATGAAATTAAGTTATTCAAAAAAAAATCCAGTTCATGAATGTGGGATATTGTGCTTCTGTACCCATAATTCAAAATGCTGGGAAGTGCCATGATATTGCTGTACAATATCACGACAATATTGTCAGATGGAAAACGAAATGCCAAGTTTTACACAACAAAGGACAGCCTGAGTGTTGACAACACTAGTGGCAGCAGTCAATATAGTCTACACAGGATACCTTCTCATGATCATTATCAATCACAACGTGACACTGAACAAGGAAAAAGTTGATTCCTTTTACATTAGTTAACCACTTTCCACCCAAACACAAAGTGATGGACATGGCTGTGTGAAGGGGTAAAAGTCAAGTATCAAAGTTTAAAATTTTTGTTTGATCTGCCTCCATTTTTAGAATTTGCTTGTAGAATTTGCAATGGTGTTAAAGTCCTGGCAGAACAAATCAGCATTCTACAAGGCAATTCTACAAACAATAAATGGCTGTTGAAAAACAGCCATGGTCATTGCTTTGTGTTTGGTGAGAAGTAATAATAAATGTGCAGTGTTAAGAAATGAGGGGAAAGTGCTGGAAATGGGAGGGTTTCTTCGACTGAAAAACCTTGGGGACTGGCTAAGCAGTGTTGCAATACAACACCATTATTTACAACATAGTCAGAATAGCGATGATCATGTCCAATCTTGAGGAGAATTACAAACAGAAACTTCTCTTAACCTTGATCCAAATTCTATTTCTAATCCCCAGTGCCTTGGAATTCCACAGAACTCATTCAATCCATGGTCTAGAGTAATAGAAGGGAAATAATTTTGTTTATAAATGAAAAACAGTGGTGGTCTTCTCTCTGCTTCAAATCCCAGTGCACATTTTTTCCCCTTCACCCGAAAATAGCAATTTCGTGTTTCAGATTGTTTATAATATTCCAAATGAAAAGATTTATAGCGTATCCCTAAAGAACTTTTAAATAAGATGCTGGGTCAGTCTTTCAGTATGTCTTTTTTCAATCGATCTTAAAATGAAATAATAATTTGATTAGCAGCACCTGGGTCACATGTTCAAGTCCCTGCTCCTTGTTCATCATATTGCTGTATGCTAGCATTCGCCTTACACAACTTTGAGTGAATATAGTTACTGCACTTCCGCCGCCTGCCGAGTGCTCCTCCGGCTTGGTGAAGGCAGCAGGCGGCTACTCCTGCCGGTTGGAGAAGGCACCCTAGGCTTATACTCGAGTCAATAAGTTTTCCTAGGTGCCTCAGATTATATTTGGGTCAGCTTATACTTGAGTATATACAAATTCTCACCATGAGCTATCAAAAGAAGCAACCAAAGTAATCTCCATACAATAATCAGGCCTGGAACCAGACTGAAATTGATCTAAATAATCTATCTCACCCAGGAGCTCTTGGTTGAAGGAGTATAATATTTCACATTGCTTTATTATCATGATTTTATTAGATAAATATTAATATAACACAATCCTGATGGTGGATATTTAACAGAGCATCAGTTTTGCCTATTTATTTCAGCCACTCTGATTTTGTGCCATACACAGAGAAACCTCTGGGAGTGAAAGTTTCTCTTTATTTTCACTTCTCATTTTAAACTAATCGAAGATTAATAAAAATGTCCACAAATTCCCAATTCTAATTATTCAGTTACCGTAATCATTCATGTCCTCTGAGACCAGCAAGCTATCTGTAGCATTTGTTTAAGGTATATTCCATTTGGAGAAAGTGAATGAATTCTCTTTGTGTATTAGAAGTCCAAATATGTATGCCTTAATGCACAGCTAGATCCAGAAGCCTTGAACTCACCTTACTTCATGCTGCCGTATTACTATTCATCAATTGGACTGTGGCTTCATTCTCATGAAGCTCTGTAATACAACAACCAACTGAAAATGCATGGAATATAGAACAGTGAATTGACTTTGCAGCTTCTCTGGTTTCATAAATGAACTCCCAGCTTTGCAAATACAATGACTACTATGATTTGCTTTATTTTTGCTGCCCTCTCCTATGCCTTCTGAATAACGTTAGAGGCAGCAATACCTTTTGCTGCATTGAATCTGTCTATAAAACTATGTGGAGACAAAAAAGCTGTCTTTCTTCTTGGAAGGGGTGGAATCTATTTCACCACCTCTTACAAAATGTTGGATTATAGTTTTCCAAGTTTGGTAAACAGATTCAACCCATCTCTGCTTCATAGGGCCTAATGAAATGTTGAAGTCATTCTACAAGTGTTATTTATTTATTTATTTATTTATTTATTATTGGATTTTTACCCCACCCATCTTCCGAAACGGAACTCTGGGCAGCTTACAAAAGCTGAACAAGTCAGCGAACAATACAAAGTGGGCGACAAAACAGATTAGGGCAACAATACAAAGGATACATCAACAACAATATAAAAACAGCATAATAAAACAATTTGGGCATCATAACAACTGAGAATAATGGGTGCAGGCTCAGTGCCAACACTAGTTGGGGAGCACATGGATGGAGGGACAAAAAAAAATTAAACTAGGCCGCCAAAAGCCTCACGAAACAGCAGAGTTTTTAATGCTCGTTCTCATTTTCCTGATTTTTCTTAGTTAATAACACTGAAGTATTTCAAAGAAAGAACACTAAGGGCGCTTTTACACAACCCCTAAAATCCCAGGCAAAGGGCTCCCATATCCGGAGCTTAAAATGTTTTCCCACCAGCTCCAGACTTTTAAAAAAAATTAAGTACGACCACTCCCACCTAAGTGCGTCCAAGCGCAATTTTCAGGTACCTGGCCTCCAGGAGGTAAAAAAAAATCTTCCGATGCGCATTGTAAAGCTGTGAATGCCGGGCTCCCTCACCTTCTATTTGTTTATTTTTGTCCCTGCTGCCCCTTTAAGAGACAGGAACCATGACAACGGGGCTGCTGGGACTGCTTCCACTGGCAGACGGAGGTGAGCCTGCATTTTTTCCCTCCCTTTTTTCCTCCCTCCCCTCACACAGACAGGAACAATGGAGTGTGGAGGGGTGGGAACATAGGAAGAGCAACAAGCCCCCACGATCTCTGTTCCAAATTTAAGTTGCTGCTAGATTTTAGAGGTCGTGTAGAAACGCCCTAAGGTTTAGATAAGAACAGCCTTAGAAAGAACACATCTGGCAAAGCATCAAGTTATGCCAGCCCACTAATCTAAGTATCAGTGGCTTACAGCTCTTTTCCTAGCTGTTTCTTCTTAGAATGCAGATAATGGAGATATGTCGTGTTTTCTTTGCTTTTATTTGTAAGTGGTGGTGGTGGTGGACAGTATTCACATTTCCTAAAATATGCCCTGAACTCTTCATTTAAGTCTCAGTTATGCTGTCTTGTTCAACTCCTCTCTCTCTCTCTCTCTCTCTCTCTCTCTCTCTCTCTCTCTCTCTCTCTCTCTGTTCCTAAGCAATATCACCACCACTCTAGCCAGGAAGAGGATGAAATGATTAATCATCTTTCTAACTTTCTGGCCCACATGGATATTTTTTTCACATTGCTTCCAACCTGCAGATATAATAAGAGGATTCTCAAGGTATGTGTAATATTTAACCAGTTGTTTATTATTGCCTCAGTGAGTTTCCATGGTTAAACAAGGTTTTGAACTCATATCCCTTGAGCTCTAGACTTGTCCATCACTCTATCTACTACTACACCAAACACGCTCTAGAATTTTTCTCCTTCAAAACACCGCACAGCCAGGTGACCCATGTTATTACTCCTGACTATGATACTATTGGTGATGAGAGATTTGAGCTATGTCCCACCTAGATGGAGCTCTTTTGATGCTGGGTCACTCATGACCAAACATGTAGAAAACTGTAGATTCATGAGTCATGTTGGGACCAGACAAAACTGTATGTGAGTTGGTGTTCATATGTGTGCATGCCTGTATGCATGCTGTGAAATGGAACAGAACCTCATAGAATCTTAGAATCACAGAATAGTGAAATTGGAAGTGGCTTACAAGGCCATCAAGTCCAACCCCCTGTTCCACTCAGGAATGCAAATCAAAGGTCCAACGGTTGTCCACATTTCTCTTGAATGCCTCCAGAGTGCTCACCACCTCTTGAAGTAATTGGTTCCATTGCCAAGAATCCTCAGCATTATCCTCAGACGAGTCCGACTAGAGGCAGAGTAAGTCTCACACACGGGTCTGAGCTGAGTAGTCAGGCTGAAAGAAACTGGAAGAAGTATGTGGCAAAAGTGGGTATGAAATCTGTAAGACTGCTAAGGAAGCAAATGACAAATAATGCTAGATGGAAAACTAGTAACAGAGAGACCACTTGGGTCAATACTTGGGAGATGGCCATTCAGAGAAGGCTGGACTCTGGTGCTGTCCAAACATGGGTCCTGCAAGGAAGCCTTTAACTCTAGCTAAGCAAGCACAGAATTAAACACCTTACAGAGCCATACGGGCTATTTTGTCTTTTGCTGTGCAACTCTGAATGGTTGATCACCTGTAGATCCAGTAGTCATACTTAGACTCTTGTTGTTCATGTCAGCTGAGATCCTGCTCCAAGTCCACTGACTGGTACTGACATAGCACTGATTCCTGTGCTATATTGCATAGCACATACATAGACTGATACCTGCGATGTATCAGTGGTGATGAATCTTCGGCACTCCAGATGTTTTGGACCAGAACTCCCAGAATTCCAAGCCTGTATTGCCAATGACAAAATGCTGTGGGAGTTGTGGTCCAAAACACCTGAAGTGCTGAAGGTTCGCCACCACTGTGCTATATTAAAAAGGTTTCTTTCAAAGGATATTCCTTTCCATATCCTGATAGCTTCATTTCCCTACTCGGGGATTAAGTGTTAAACTGACATGGTCCAGAATGTTCATGCAGATTAAAATGTATCAAGCCTGCACTAGCAATGGTTAGATGTTATAGAGAATTATACAACTGCAGCACTTTGAAGAACCATACAAGTGAAACAAATCCAAGGTAACACACCCTAGATAAGTAGCCAATCAGTCTCTAGTTGAGAACATCCAATGAATGAGAACCTAACACTTTCCAATGTAGTCCATTCTACCCTTAAAGCATTCTTACTATCAGGAATCTGCCACTAGTGTTTTATCAGTGTTTCTTTTTCCATATTTTGAATCCACTGGTTTAGGTCTTACCCTTTTGGGGTGGGGGCAATGTGTAGCCTCCATAATTAAATTGTAAACTGCCCAGAGAGTGCTTTAAGCATGATGGGGCAGTTATCACTTTGATTTGCACACAAAAACCAGCCTGCTCCATCCTCTAGTTGACAGCCCTCCAAATCTGTGGCAAAGGCTACGAGAATGCATCCCAATCTTTTTCAGGGATATCAGTGAAGAGGAACACGATGCACATGTTGCAGATCAGTGTAGCAGCTCTCACACCATCCATGTCTATTTGGAAGCAGTGACCCAAGCACACCAGACCTCTTGCAATCTACTGCAAAGTGTTTAAAGCAAACTTTTCTGCTTGTATACTGCTACACACCACTTGAAGTAGTCTCTGGGCAATTTACAGTTTAATTACAGTATGCAGGCCTCACATTGCCCCCCGAGCAAGCTGGGTACTGTACTCATTTTACCGACCTCGGAAGGATGGAAGGCTGAGTCAACCCTGAACCTGCTACCTGGGATTGAACCCCAGGTCGTGAGCACAGTTTTACCTGCAGTACAGGCATTTAACCACTGCACCACGGGGCTCTGGTTCACACAATTCTGCTTCAGGGATCACAGGGATTATACGAGCGGCTACAGAGTGAGTGTGCTGGTTCCGCATTAATAGCTTGAGACAGATTCAGAAGTAGAGATGGGCACGACCAGAAAAAATGATGTTTCGAGTTTTCGTTTGTCAGAACGGGTCCGTTTCGGGTCGTTTCCATTTGTCGCGAAATTTTTCAAAAAATTGTCATTTCGTTTGTCGTTTGTCGTTTGTCGTTTCTACCGCGATTTAGCGCAATTTGACGTCCCAGAGCATGGGAGCGTCCCGCAATGTCCCAGAGCAGGCGGAGAACACTTTAAACTGGGTGATGAATAAGATATTTAATAAATATATTATAGCATAAGACTGCATACTATACAATAAAGCAAACAAAGTGGGCAGAATGCAATATTCTTTTTTTTTCTAATGGTCAACGCTGACTGAACCGGCCACCCTACTTGGTCTGGCTGCCTGTTATACTTTTTTGTTGTTTTGTTTTGAAGCCTTTATCCATCCCATCTCCCCTCCACCTCTCAGAGGCAGCAGGAGACACAGTATTCTGTTAGGGTTAGGGTTAGGGTTAGGGTTAAGGTTAGGGTTAGTGGGCTGTAAAACTCTGGGTTGCCCTCTGACCCACTAAGAAGGACAGCTTACTGGCATACGGGCACACAGCTCGGATTAGGGTTAGGGTTAGGGTTAGGGTTAGTGGGCGGTAAAACTCTGGGTTGCCCTCTGACCCACTAAGAAGGACAGCTTACTGGCGTACGGGTTAGGGTTAGGGTTAGGGTTAGTGTTAGTGTTAGTGGGCTGTAAAACTCTGGGTTGCCCTCTGACCCACTAAGAAGGACAGCTTACTGGCGTACAGGCACATAGCTCGGATTAGGGTTAGGGCTAGGGTTAGGGTTAAGGTTAGGGTTAGTGGGCGGTAAAACTCTGGGTTGCCCTCTGACCCACTAAGAATGACAGCTTACTGGTGTACGGGTTAGGGTTAGGGTTAGGGTTAGGGTTAGGGTTAGGGTTAGTGGGCTGTAAAACTCTGGGTTGCCCTCTGACCCATTAAGAAGGACAGCTTACTGGCGTATGGGTTAGTGTTAGTGTTAGGGTTAGGGTTAGGGTTAGTGGGCTGTAAAACTCTGGGTTGCAGTCTGACCCACTAAGAAGGACAGCTTACTGGCGTACGGGCACACCGCTTGGATTAGGCAGAACTCAGAGTTTTACAGCCCAGTGAGTCCACTAAGCCATACAAGGAGTATGGGCGGCCACAAGGCCAGAGTAGGGGAGGCCACAAGGCCAGAGTAGGGGAGGCCACAAGGCCAGAGTAGGGGAGGCCACAGAGCCAGAGTAGGGGAGGTCACAGGGCCAGAGTATGGGCGGCCACAGGACCAGAGTAGGGGAGGCCACAAAGACGGAGTATGGGAGGCCAGAAAGCCAGAGTATGGGAGGCCACAAGGCCAGAGTAGGGGATGCCACAAGGCCAGAGTATGGCCGGCCAGCCGGCCACAAAGAGTTTTGCCTAATCCCGACTGTGTGCCAGTATGCCACTAAAATGTCCATCTTAGTGGGTAAGAGTGTTTTGCAGCCCAGAGGCCAGAGTAGGGGAGGCCACAAGGCCAGAGTATGGGCGGCCACAGTGCCAGAGTACGGGAGGCCACAAGGCCAGAGTAGGGTCGGGTTATCATCGCCAGCTGGAGTATCCAAAGGAGACCGGTTCGCTCCTTGAGCGAGCAGAGTAGACCTTCTCACTCCTTGACCAGGATATGTATATTGAGGCCCATCTCTAGGTCAGGGATTCAAAATGCTTCCGCCCCCCCCTCCAACTATTCCTGATATGTTCCCCTCAATCTCTCGGGTTATCATCACCAGCTGGAGTATTCAAAGGAGACTGGTTCGCCAGAGATTTGCCTGCCCAGTGGAGACACAGTCCACCCAGGAAAGCCACGAAGCCAGAGTGCAAATATTAGGGAGGGATTTTTTCTTCCACCTTTGGAAGCCGGAATGCTCGTTGGAAGGAATCTCCCCTCCTTCTGCAAAGGGATTTCCCAACCTGGACTGTAACTGGAGGGAGTGAACCCCCCCCATGTAGGAGGACACAGAGTACCCCAATTCTAAACAAAATACTTGATGATACCTGTGCCTATTAAAGTTGGTCTCCTCAAGTGATTTTCCGCCAAGAGGCGGGGGCAGCCAGGGCTGCTTCCTGGGGAGGTCAAGGAGAGTGGACGACAGGGCGCATGTCGGCTCAGAGGCTGAACTTGCGCCACTGAACCGCTGATAGGCTGAAGGAGAAGCACCTGGAAGGCCTCCTCCAAGCCGGGAGTCCCGGGAGCCTGACAGGCAGGCAGGTAGGCAGAGGGGCAGGCAGGCAGCCAGGCAGGCAGGGAAGCAGGCAATCTGGCTCACAGGTAGGAAGGCAATGCTGGGTAAACACCCAGGCTAGGGAAGACACAAAGCCAAAGTGCCAGAAGGGAGGATTGTTTCTGCATTTGGAGGCAGAGTTTCTCCACCCCAGGAGACTGAGTTTCGTCAACCCAGGAGACAGAGTGGATTCAGGAGAACAGGGATATTTCTTTAAGGCTGTAAGGAGAGCTAGGCCCCTGCTAATCAGTCTTTGAGGTAGGTTGTTGTAAAGTGTATCCTGACCACTTTGTAAGCAGAGTGGCTCCAAAACCCCAGGGAAGGGAGGAACGCATCGAGGAAGGCAGGTATTGGGGTGTACTACACTCAGACCAGCCATGGCCAACGGGGAAATATTGGGCCTACACTGACCCTAGAAAAAATATTCCTGGGCTGCTACAAAGACCAGGGAGGCCCTATAAAAACTGGGCTAATTATGTAGCCCTTATTACATCCATACATGCAGCGGAATTACAGGCATTCAGGCAGACAAAGGTGGAAGGCAGGCAGGCAGGCGAAGCATTCAGGCAGGGCAGGCAGTCATATAGACAGAGCAGACAGCCAGGCATAACTGCGTTGCGCTGGTGGAATGTTAGGATGGGAGGCATACAGGCATTGTTTAGATTGGGTTAGGGTTAGGGTTAGGGGATTTTGCACAGCTGCAACCCCAAAAGTCCCCCTGCCCATGCATTGCCGGAGGCCACCTATGGACGCCAGCCTGCCTCAGGACTTGCTGTCGTGCTACACCTATCTCGACCATTTGGAGCGGTCGCCTCCTGGTCATCTGCTCAGCTCTCCAGACCTTCCCGTGGACCATGGGGTGCCCGAGGGTCCCCCCTCACTCACATCAGACCTGGATCTGTATCCGCCGCTGCCTGAAGTGGTGCTCTCTGCCCCCCTCCACTACTGTCCTGATTTTTTGGACAGGGGACTGGGTGTTTTGTGACGCTCATGATTTTGCTCTGGTCTATCGCTTTGGCTGCGGTTTCCAACTTTCTTTAGCCATGCAGCTCCGCAGCTGCTTGTCCTTAAAGATTTCACTGTCTGGCATGTTAATTGCTTATCTCCACCTGCTATGAGTCATGCCAGTGACTGTCTCGCCAAGGTCTTCGTTATCTCTCCCCCGCTCCTCCCCCCTGTTCCATCCATTGCTCTGCCTTGCTTGCCCAGTCACACAGTAATTTATTGCTTTTTGGTTTTATTAGTCTATTTCTTTTAATTGTCTTATTGTATCTTATCCCACTGTAATTGTAACTTAGTATTGTTGTTTTATTTTAATTTGTTTTTTTCTTATTTTGTTGCTTATTGTTTTATATTTGTAGTTTTTTTTCCTCCGCCATGCAGGCAGGGACCGCCATACCTGTCGTATCGGACCGTGGTCGCTACGCTAGGAGCTGGGGGGTTAGTCGGTTAAGAAGAACACAGGCCAGACATTTGATGTCTGTCCCCCGTTCTGACCCCTCAGCTCACTGCCGCGTGTCTCGGAGCCACTCCGCCAGTTCCTCCGACCTACCTTGCCTCCTGATGAATGCCAGGTCGGTCCATAATAAAATCCCCATCATTTTTGACACCATTGTTGATGGCAGGGCCGACCTGGCATGCATTACCGAGACCTGGGTGGGAGCAGAGGGGGGAGCTTCGCTTGCCCAGCTGTCCCCCCCCAGGGTTCCTGGTTCAGGGAGTGGGAAGGTCGGAGGGTTGTAAGGGGGTGGGGTAGCCATTGTGTACAGAGATACTACTCAAGTCAGCAGGGCCTCAATGTTGGTGATTCCAGGGTTGGAATGTTGGTTGGGCAGCGGGACAGATTTGGCATTGTGCTCGGTTACTGTGCTCCTCACAACCCAGCACAATCCCTTCCAGAGCTCACCGTGTTCATCGCCGCCACACTCTTGAAAACCCCCCGCCTTATGGTACTGGGGGATCTCAATGTGCACGCTGTCGGTGGCCTGTCTGGTGCAGCTCTGGCGTTCATGCAGTCCATGGCCTCCATGAACCTGTCCCAGCATATTTTATGCCCAACCCACAGCTCTGGACATACCCTGGATCTGGTATTTACCTCAGCGTCTGAGGATTCTTGTCTGAGGGTGTGGGACATTGTGCCCACCCCCGTGTCATGGTCAGACCATCACCTGCTGTCCTTCTCTCTATCAATTGCCACCCCACCCCGCGGGGACCTTCGACCACCTGTGTGGGCTCACCCTTGAAGACTCCTGGACCCTGTCCGGTTTCGGGAAGTCCTTGGGGAGCCCCCTGGCGGACTGGCTGACGATCTGGTAGACACCATGGTGGATCAATGGTTTTATGAAACATCCCGGGCTGTCGACCAGATCGCCCCTAGCCGCCTCATCCGCTGCAGAGCTCGTCCCTCTCCGTGGTTCACGGCGGACTAACGAGCAATGAAGCAAGAACGGAAGAGGCTGGAGCGCAGCTGGAGGAAATACTGAACGGCAGTTAAGAAGGCTGCAGTCATTGTCCAGTCCAAGCGCTATGTGCGAGCGATCAGGGAGGCTAAAAGATCTTATCACTCCCTGAGAATTAGTGAGGCTTCAAACCGCCAAGCGGAATTGTTCTACGTGGTTCGCGACCTCGCTAATTCTGGACTGGCTAGGCCTCCTCCTACTGATTTCAGTAGTGAGAATTTTGCAGCCTTTTTTTCGATCAAAAATAGAGGCCATCCATTCTGGTTTTGACTCCTGTTGCCCTAGTTCACCCTCGGCATCTCCTGTCGCTGAACCCCCTCGGTCTCCTCGCATGGTTGAGTTTGGGTCTGTTTCCTCGCTTGAGGCCTCCAGGGCTATTGCCCATTGCTGGCCCACGTCCACCCCCTTCGACCCTTGCCCATCATGGCTTATGAAAGCAGTTGGTGGGGGCATGCCCGAATGGGCTTCTGTCATCGCCACAGCCTCCTTCAGGGAAGGGAATTTTCCCTCTCGCCTGAAGGAGACTGTGGTAAAGCCCATCCTGAAAAAACCAGGCTTAGCGTCGGGAGATCTGACCAACTACCGCCCGATTGCTAATGTTCCCTTTATGGGCAAGGTAATCGAGAGGGTGGCTGTGACCCGACTTCAATCATTTCTGGAGGGTGAACATCTCCTTGACCCATTCCAGTCCAGGTTCAGGCCTGGTCGGGGAACTGAGACAATCTTGGTCGCTCTGCAAGATGACTTCCTCCGGGGGACCGACAGGGGGTGCTCTTCCCTGTTGGTCCTCCTGGATTTGTCAGTGGCCTTTGATACCGTCGACCACGGTATCCTGCTGAACCGGCTCTCTGGGGTTGGGATCGGGGGCACTGTTTACAGTTGGCTCCGGTCCTTCCTCCGGGGCTGTTCCCAGCAGGTTCAGCATGGGGGTGAGTTGTCGGCCCCTCGGATACTCCCTTGTGGGGTTCCACAGGGGTCGTCTCTCTCTCCCATGCTGTTCAACATCTACATTAGGCCACTGGCTAAGGTCATCAGTATGCTGATGACACGCAGCTCTATGTCTCCTTTTCCACCACTGCAGATGAGGCTGTTCAGACCCTCAATCAGTGCCTGGGTGCGGTCATGGAGTGGACCAGGGCTAACAGGCTCAGGCTGAACCCCGACAAGACTGAGGTTATGTTCTTTGGGGCTTCCCCATCTGGCTATGGAGGCCCTTTTCCAACTCTGGAGGGCGTCTCCCTCCGGCCTTCGGACTCTGTCCGGAATCTGGGAGTAGTCCTGGACCTGGCACTCACCATGGAGGCCCAGGTGACGGCCGTGGCCAGGACTGCCTTTTTTCACCTCCATCAAATCGCCCAGATTCATCCATACCTTGATGGGGAGTCCCTCAGAACTATGGTGCAAGCGCTGGTGATCTCAAGACTGGACTATTGTAACGCGCTCTACATGGGGTTGCCCTTGACTCTCCTTCGGTGACTGCAGCGGGTTCAGAATGCGGTGGCCAGACTGGTGGCTGGTGTGCATCGGTTCGACCACATCACCCCAGTTCTGGCCCGCCTGCATTGGCTGCCCGTTGCGGCCCGAATCAGATTCAAGGTCCTGGTTTTCATTTCCAAAACCCTCCATGGCCCAGGACCTGACTACCTGGCAGAGCGTATCAACCAGCGGTCAACACCGGCCCATCTGACTAGGTTGTTGTGGGCACACATGCTGCATGTGGCCACACCCAGGGAGGCTCGGAGAACATCCACCCATACCCGAACCTTCTCTGTGGCTGGCCCCACTATGTGGAACCGCCTCCCAGCAGAAGTGCGCCTAGCAGAGTCCCTGCCCGCCTTCCGGAAGGCATTAAAAACTCTTCTCTTTCAGGAGGCGTTTGGTGATTAATTCCCCCCCGCGCCATCTGTAACTGTAATTGTACCGCAATTGTAATTTGCAATTTGTTGTTTTATTGTTTATTTAATTGTGTTATTTACTGTGTTATTTTGTTTGTTTTGTTATGTTGTAAACCGCCCGGAGTTCCTTTGGGAAGACGGGCGGTATATAATAATAATAATAATAATAATAATAATAATAATAATAATAATAATAATAATAATAATAATAATAATAATAATAATAATAATAATAATAATAATAAAGTCTTATCCGGTTGAAAATTATAAACATTGAGTGGTCCTCACTGGTTTGGAGCCAGGCAAGGGCTAGAAAAATTGGGCCTACACAGACCCTTCCAAATGACACATTGAGTGGTCCTCCCTGGTTTGGAGCCAGGCAAGGGCTAGAAAAATTGGGCCTACAGATAGAGTATGATTCCCTTCAAATGACACTCTGAGTGGTCCTCCCTGGTTTTGAGCCAGGCAAGGGCTAGAAAAAATTGGGCAGTAATCGAACCCTTCAAATTGCAGGAAGGAAGGCAGGCAGGCAGGCAGGCAGGATGGACAAGTTACGCAGGTAGGCACAGGGCCAGCCAGGCAGGTAGGCTTGTAGGCAGGTAAGCAGGCAGGCAGGCAGGCTTGGAGGCAGGAAGTTAGGCTTGCAGGGAGGAAGCCAAGCTGGGAGGCAGGCATAATTGCAGGCAGGCAGGCAAAAGTGTTGCTCTGGTAGTGGATGTTAGAGCAAGGGAGGCCCGTTTTGAAGGAACCCATGGCAGAACGACTTTGGACTTAGGTCTTGGAGTGTTGGGGTAATCCCAACGTGGAAAGGTTGAAGCGGATCAAAGTCAAACTTTCCACGGTCTCTGGGTCCAGACGAGAGTGGCGCGGCCTCAGGACATCTCCCATGTGGGAGAAGACACGCTCACTGTGGACACTGGTGGGTGGGATGGACAAGAGGTCCAACACCAGAGTCGAAAGAGCGGGCCAGATGTCTGCCTTTCTGGCCCAGTAGTGGAGTGGGTCCAAGGTGAGGGGTTGGAGGGGTTCGGCCATGTACTCCCTCACCATGGTCAGAGCGGGGTCCGGTTCTTCTTCCTCCCTTGCCTCCACCGAGGAGGAGACTGCCATGGCTAGGGCAGAGGCCAGGTAGTTGGCTGCTGGTACGGAACCTGGTTTCTGGGTGTACGCTCCTGGAGTAGAGGAGGAAGAGGATCCTCGCAAGGATTCCTCTTCTGGATCGCTCTCGCTTCTGTGCGCCCTCAGAAACGCCTGGGCCTGATTTGAGGCAGCCCTGCGGACTTGACGGCATAGCTCTGTCTTCCAGGAGTTTAGGTCGGCAGCGCTGCCCGCCAGGGAACCCTTGATGCGAGGGTCGCATAGGCATGCCATCTGGTACACCTTTTCCCTCTTCAGTGGGCTAAGGCGAGTATCCACGCCGGTCAGCAGCCTGTGTGCCAAGGCCCTGCTCTTTGAGAGAAGATTGGCTTCTTCCCGGATACTGGCCTCTAGGCGTTCACAAAGGGCATTTACCAGGGGGAGTACGTGGCCCAGGCTGGCGTTGTAGTTGCTGAGGACGTGGGTGGTCTCCTCAAAAGGCTGCAGGATACCCACCATCTGGGAGAGGGCGAGCCACTTGGTAGCACCAATGTCCAACACCCTTCCCTCAGGCAGGACGGGGGTGGTTGACAATACGTATTCCACCACTTGCCTCTGCTCCACCAGGCGCTTGACCATTTCGTAGGTGGAGTTCCACCGGGTGGTCACGTCCTGGATCAGAACGTGTTCTGGTCGGCCTGTCTCCACCTGCCTCTCACGCAACACCCTGGATGCCTTGACGCTGAGTGAGAAGTGCCCGACTATTTTCCTGCACTTGTCCAGCAAGGCCTTGGTCTCCAGGGTCCCCTCATCCCAGGAGTCCTTCGGTGCTCCCAGCCCAATGGCATCGCCCACCATTAGATGCAGTTTGTGTGCTGCACACACAATGCCCTGGAGCCCTGCCCTTTCAACCGCGTTGATCATGTTACGGCCTGCATCAGTAACCATGAATCCATGATTGACCTCTCCCTCGGTTCCCAATCCCCACTCTCTCATTGCTGTCTCGAAGACCTCAGCAATGCTGATGCCTTTGGCACTGTCCTCCATGCTTTGTGCCTGGAGAAGCACCACCCTGTACCCTCTTGGGGTGCTCCCTTGTGGCTCCCCCTGCAGCTGTTCTTGGGATGCCCTGGTGTCAAGGACCTCCTTGGGTTGCCACCAATGAGCCGTCAGAGAGAGGTATCCTTGGTGCCCACCGGTCCAGAGGTCGGAAGTGAAGTGGATCTTCCTTCCTCTGGTCGCCTGCAGCAGGGCCCGGACCATGTCCCTGACGGACTCAAAAAGGGAGGGAATCACCCACCTGCTGAATGTACAAAGGGATGGAGGCTCATACCATGGAGCCACGTGCTTCATCAGGTGCCTGAAGCCTGATGACTCCACAAAAGAGAGGGGCAACCCGTTCATGGCCACCATTTCACCAACCACGCAAGTGGTGGTCTCCTGTGCCTTGGCCCTATTTCGTTGGCTGACAAAACTCCCACACAGCGGCACCACTTCCTGCAGAGTGGCCTGCCTCTTCCCACTCTCAGTGGAGCTGTCTCTGTCCTTCCCCATGCCTTCTTCCCCTCTCTTCCTCCCTGAGGAACCAGGGCCTGACAGTGTTCCAGGCAGAGTCCCAGGGTGCTTTCGCATCAGGTGGCTGCGCAAGCCACTTGAGGAGAGGTGTTTGGGGCCATTCCCCCTGCGCACAACCACCCCGCATTTCTTGCACACCGCCAGCCTCGAGTCTTCCGGGCTGTTCTCAAAATACTCCCAGAAAGACCCGCGAGGCTTATGGAAAGTACTGCCCCCTCTGGTACTGCCTGCCGCTGCTGTGCTAGTGGTGGTGTGGGTTGCACCCTGCTGGGACAATTGACTGCTGCTATCATTGGTGGTACTCTGGGTGGAAAGAGGGCTGCTCCTTCCATGACTGCCTGAACCCTGCCTTTTGTCTGTTCCTGCCAACAGGTCCTCGGAATCTGGCAGATGTAGATGCAAAGAGCCCATTACTGATGCCATTTCCGAGTCCTCGTCTTCTTCCTGATAAAGGGGGGGTGTCCATGTCAAAGCATGGTGGTGTTGATGGGATTTGTATCACCTCATCCATGCTTCCATCAGTGACAGAAGATGGTAGGGTCGTGCTGGTTGTGGAGCTGCTGCTTGGCGAGGGAGTGGCAGCAATATCACTATCTGCACTACTTCCTGTGCCTTCCTTCAGAAATGTGCCCCTATTTATTTGCATGGGGGTCCCCCTCCCCTTCCCTCTGGCTGTGCCACCCCTTCTCATTTTTTTCATTTCTCAAAAGTATTAGAAATAGATTGTCTGATTCTATTATTAACTTAAGTAACAAACTATTCTAATCAATTTATCCTTTTCACCCACAAGCTTACTCTCACACACTGTGTTCTTTTGTACAAGCTTAAATGTTGCCATGCTGGCCTTTGGTATAATTTTCTAAATTCGGAATTCAAAAATTGATGGATGCACTGAAATGGTATGTGCCTGGCTCCCTGCCTGTGTGTTCAAGTGCACAGAACACAACAAACAAACAATGAGCTGCAGTAATGAATAAATAATATTGTAAGACAGTCAGCAGCAGCAGCTGGACAGGTGGCTTCACACGAGTAGTGGCAGTGTACTATGCCTCCCAAGAAAGATATTGTTGTTAAATGTTTACTAGTCTACTAGTAGTTGTTCAGGGAATGAAATGAAAATGAATATCACACTTCTCCTGATCCACTTGAATGCAATGGGCCTTTGTGTGTTGAACTTCAGTTCACACACAGAGAGAGAACAACAGAAGTATATAAAAACAAACAAGCAGTGGAGTAATATAAGGATGGAATCCAAAATATGGTAATAAGGCTGATATTATATCAGCTTCAGCAGGCAGCCTCCCAACCCGGAGGAAATTGGGGTACTTCAAACCTACAAGCACAATATAGTGTTCTGGTAGTTGTTCAGGCCAGGGAATTTAATAACAAACAAACAAAGTAAACAGTGGTGGAGTAATATAAGGATGGAATGGAATCCAAAATATGGTAATAAGGCTGATATTATATCAGCTTCAGCAGGCAGCCTCCCAACCAGGAGGAAATTGGGGTGCTTCAAATCAACAAGCACAATATAGTTTTCTGGCAGTTGTTCAGGCCAGGGAATGTAATAATAAACAACAAACAAACAGTGGAGTAATATAAGGATGGAATCCAAAATATGGTAATAAGGCTTATTCTGCAGGCAGCCTCCCAAGAAGGAAGATATTGGGGTGTGTTGTAAATAAACAAACACAATATAGTTTACTGGTAGTTGTTCAACTTCAGGGAATAAAATGACAATAAAATTCAAAATTCTTCTGATCCACTTAAATGGAATGGGCCTGTGTTGTTGAACTGCACAGTGCACTCACAACAAGTTTAAAAAACAAACAATGAAGTAAGTAATAGTAAACTAAATAAATTAAATAATATTGTAAAATATTCTCCACTAGATAGAGGTGCTCTTGGCTTGCACTCCAAATGTGTGTGTGTGCAAGTAAGCAAATTGAAGTTGGGAAAATAGAAAATACTATAGTGTACTAGTTTTTCAGGGAATAAAATGAAAATAAATTTCAGAATTCTTCTGATCCACTTAAATGGAATGGGCCTGTGTTGTTCAACTGCACACACAACAAGTTTAAAAAACAAACAATGAAGTAAGTAATAGTAAACTAAATAAAGAATAATATTGTAAAATATTCTCCACTAGATAGAGGTGCTCTTGGCTTGCACCCCAAATGTGTGTGTGTGCAAGCAAGCAAATTGAACTTGGGGAAATAGAAAATAAATGGTAGTATATAAAATATTTTTTAAATAAATCCACACCTCCCCTCCCAGTCGAACCTCCCCCTTTACCCAATATCAGAAAAAAATCCTCACAGACTGCCAGAGGAAAAATAAAGAATAACTGCTGTCTAAGTAAGTAATAGTAAATAATATTGTAAAATATTCTCCACTAGATAGAGGTGCTCTTGGCTTTCACCCCAAATGTGTGTGTGTGCAAGCAAGCAAATTGAACTTGGGAAAATAGAAAATAAATGGTAGTATATAATATATATTTAAAATAAATCCACACCTCCCCCTCCCAGTCGAAACTCCCCCTTTACCCAATATCAGAAAAAAATTCCTCACAAACTGCCAGAGGAAAAAAAAAGAATAAACAGCTATTCCCTTCAGCAGACAAAGCTGCAGGGAATCAAAGAAATTATTTTCTAAATTCAGTTCCCTCCCTGCCTGCCTAAGTTAAATCCAAACCCTCCAGCCTCCCTCCAAATTCGAATAGCCAGCAGCAGCCAGCCACACAGCCCTCCACCCTCAACCACATACAAGAGCAGACTGCGACTTCTGGAAGGTGCCTCGGCTTTTTATGCCCTCTGGCACATCCAGAAGTGTCAGTCAAAACCTGGCCATGCCATTGGTGGAATGGTTCAAAAAAATTGCATGGTCCCATCCCATGCCCAGCCCACATGGGCAGGTCTAAAAATATAAAAAATAAAATAAAATAAAATAAAATCAGTGCGAGCTTTTACTGCTATAAAAAACCCACTGCTGGTACTATAAAAATTCAGGCATTTAAAATACCTAATTTTCACATGTTTCTGTTGTGCTTTGGTGGGTTTTTGGACCACGATTTTTTAAAAAAATGGCGGTCGCCATTTTGGATCCCCCCCACCGCATGGCATGGAATGGAGACGACGAGGATGACCCCCCCCAGCCTGGTTCAAGCAGCCCAGGACAGGAGAGGGGGAAGGCCGGGGACCCCCCCCAGAAACCACCCCTCTGATAGGTGTCCTCAGGCAGGCATATTTTCGCCTGCCTTTTTGCCCGGGAGTCAGGGTTTTTTTTTAACTTTTTAAAACTTTTTTTTCTGTACCGCTTGTTGGCAATGGCATCGCGCGATCACCGCAATCCCATTAACGACAACGACAAACCCAACCCAATTTTTCTTTTTTCGGGTCAGGTTCGAGCTGCAGCAGCGTAATTCTCGTTACCTTTTCCGTTACATAATGGAAACGATATCCGAAAAACGGAAACAACAATTCCGCCGCTCCGTGCCCATGTCTATTCAGAAGTTTCATGTACGATATCATTCCAGAAACTAGAGATGTGACTAGAAAGTGCATCTCTATTCTCTCCCGACTACAGCAGTATGAACACTGTTCTCTTAAATCTCCTGCTGTTTGTTTTGTGGCGGACTTGGACAGATCCCCTGGTAGTTGCTCTCTAGGAAAGTAATCTACTCTTCACAGTTTGGTTTCATGATTGTATATAAGTCATGCCTTATTGCTAGTTCAGGGACCCATATATGACTACCACTCCCATGGTAGCAATTGGCAAGACTGGGATAGTGTAATCATGGCTCAACCTTGTAAAAATTACTTTTTGTGACTATAAATCCCAGAATTCCCTTGCTGGGCTGTTTGGTAGGTGGATTTGGAGGGTTGTAATCCAGGAAACAAATGTTTCCAAACCGTGGCTGTGGCTGTGTAAGGATGAGGCAAAAGATTTGGGCCTGCTGGAGAAGGGTTTTAGATTGGCAACAGCAATGTGAAGAATCTAATGGTGGAGGTCAAGGCAGCGGGAAAGAGAAAAATCACAATTAAGAGAATTTTCTCTGGTGTTTTTTAATTGAGTCTAGAGGCTAAATGAAACGAATACATACTGCCCAAATTATTCTCGCAATGTGGCAACCCCCCTTTATCTTTACAAGGTCATTACAATAATTTTAAGTATATCATTAAAGAAAAGCGAGCAAGAATCAAAGGAAGCATCACATTCAAGGCTTTGCATTAGCAGGTATAAGAATCCTAATGAAAGAAAAATCTATCCAGGAAAAGGTTGTTGAGACAAAGAGGAAATAATAAATGGTAATTAGCAAAATACAGTGGAACCTTGACTTACGTCATTAATCCATTCCAGTGGTCTAGACTTAAGTCAAACATGACTTAAGTCAAACGAACGTTTCCCATAGAAAGTAATGGGAAAGTGGATTAATCCGTTCCAGATGATGAAAAAGACCCCCGAAAACAGCAATTTAACACAAATTTGACTGGGATAGGAGATTCCTTCTGGGGATGTAAATGAAATGTCTCTTCAAAGAGAGGAGGAGGCAGTGGAATTACAGTCCACAAGTTATATGCCTCTACTTTTTAATGTTCATAGCAACAATGTCTAACATTTAAGTTTTACTGATTTTTAACCTGACGTTCCAAGTTCTGAACAACTCTATGCTTACCATTAGAGTCCCACAACTTTACAGCTCCCCAACTAAAATGCTTCTATTGTGGACCAGACTTCTGCAGCCAGATTTTTTACAAGACTGAGCCGACTGTCTAACCAGCGAGGCCAGCCCCGAGCTCCCAGCCCTTCTTCTCCTCCGGCAGCAGCGGCGGCTTCGGTGAGGCCGAGGACCAGCTCCAGGTGCTCTGAGCTAGCCTCGCCGAAGCCGCCGCTGCCGGAGAAGGGGAAGAAGGCAGGAGCAGTTTGGAGGCGGTAGCCGCGATGCTGGGTTGTGGCTGCTGTCCAATTCCGGTGCCTTGCGCTGGGGCTCCGAGATGTAAGTCAAAGCCTGCGACTCAAGTCAAACAGGCCCCTTCTTGCTGTAAGTCAAATATGATGCAAGTCAAGCAGTATGTAAGTCAAGGTTCCACTGTATCTATTTAATGAGATGATGTTATTTGGCACTCTGGGCTTAGAGAGTTATTATTAAGGGTGTATATATTGTACAGAAGAGCGAGAAAGACCCATAATGTTGTGCACATTTATATATCAAGGATATTAATACCTAAACATAATCTCTCATCTCTGGGGAGCTGAAGTCTTATTTGTTATAAGGCTGACACAGCAACAAAACAAAACCTTGTCAAAAAAAAAAAGCTCCTTCCATGTCTTTATGCTCATTTTTCCTCTCATATTTTATTAAATAAAATAAAGGGGCTGGAAATATTTTTTTCTTGCACCAGGAGAAGAAAAATGGTTCTGGTTTGCCATTCTCAAACTGAACCGCCTTGCAGCAGTGCCTATTCATCCACACTGCCCCTAAAACATTGCTCTGTCCAGTGCCTTCAAAGTTTGGAAGGAGTCCCAGGCTTCAACATTAACATGGTGTTTAGCTTCTTTCTAATGTGCAGTATTCTGCATTTTGAAAGTGTTAGCACCCACAAGCAAGATTCTTCAGGAGAGACCCTGTTATCTTTGGCTGCTTTCACACGACCCCTAAAATCTGCTGCAAAGTGCTTGCAGATGCGGAGCATAAAATTATTTTCCCACCAGCAGCAAACTTAAAAAAAAATAAAGTGCAACCATGCCCACTTAAGCATGACCCAGCACATTTTACAAGTACCTGGTCTTGAGGAGGTAAAATTTTTATCTCTGTTCTGACGCAGATTTTAAAGCAGTACACGAGTCCGTGGGAAAAGGGAAAATCTGCACAAAACCACTTTTGCCCCCATTCTGGTGCCTTTCATTGATTTGTTTATTTTTTAAAAACAGGCAAGTACGGGATACTGGTAGGGAGAAAACTATTGGTCATATTTGCATAGCAAGCAGGCACTCCCTGCCCCCTGTGGTACATGCCTGGCCCTCCTCCGCCTTTTGTTTGTTTTCCCTTTTAACAAATAGGAATTCATAATTGGCTTCCTGTTCTGCTACAATTAGCTGCTTCCGACTGGAGGAAGCGTGTTGGCCAGGCAGAGGTGAGCCTGCATTTTTTTTCTCCTTCCCCTCAGCAGACAGAAACAACAGAATCGGAGTGTGGAGGGTGGGAACACAGGAACCACCACAACAAGCACATGATCTCTGTTTGAGGGGGATCTGCATTTAAATTGCCAGCGGATTTTAGTGGTTGTGTGAAAGCAGCCTTTGCTTACTCACTCTGTGGGAATTAAAACTGCTCCCTGGAGTCATTCAAACCTGTTTCTCAAAAGCAAATAGCAATTCCAATGTCAGCTAATCAATTACAGAAGTTTAATACAGTGGACCCTTGTATAACAAATGGTTTGTATAACATAAAATTTGTACAACATAACAATTCCGGAGATAGGGGAAATTTGCTTAACATAACCGTCTATTTGGCGAATCTGTACAACATAAAAATGGGATCACTCTTTCAATGCATTTCCATGGGAAATTTGTATAAAGGAAAATGTGCTTAACATAATTTCTTTTGGAATGAATTAATTCTTTTATACAAGGTACCACTGTACTTCTAAAAACTAGTATAATTGCAGGGGGTATTTTATCATAGGGTAGGTGGATACAGGTTTATTCACAGGACTCCCGGCCTGATCCATTTTTAAAATATTCTTTCTATACTTTTTTATTTATTTGGGCCAACAACATAGGCTCCTTGGTGCTTTGAAGTCCTAGCATGAAGTAGTAGTTAGGAACTAAGACCAAGAAGAAAAGCAGCACAGTTGGTCTCTTCTCCATCTTTCAGCCAACCATTCAGCCCCCTAGCTCCTCATAGGACAGTTTTGTGGGCAGATCTCTCTTTTCCTCTTCCAGCACTGGTGCTCCAGCTGGCGTGGATTACTATCAGCCATGTTTGGCAGGATGGAATTCACATCAGCTAAAGGAGCAGTGCTGAAGACAGGATGTTTTGGAGACCGCTCATTCGTAGGGTCACCGTAAGTCAGAGATGCCTTGATAGCATACCACCACCACCACCACCACCACCACCACAGGCAGAGTGGCATGGGAGTGAGTGCTCTCCATGCCCTCCCCTTGTCTTTCTCTCATCCATAAACATTCAAACTGGTAAGGAGCAGAGCAAGAAAGGGCTCTGACCTTCCACCTCTGACAAGGTGTTTACACATTTGGACTGGCTGAAGGAGGTATCATGCATGCTCTCTAGGTTACAAGTTTACTGTGAGTGAATGGATAAATGAATGCTTCTGTTGTAGGTAGAAGGTCCAGAGGGAGCAGAACAATAAGAGACATATATTTCAAAACAGTGAACTACGTGCATTAAGACTCCTTATTTTGCAAGAGAGAAATGGTTTTTGCATGATGAGGGCAGGGCAAGGACTGACCAGTTACTGATGTTAATTTCACTCCCAATTCAGATCAGACCTCTTGAGCATTCGCTAAAATCAATGAATGCACTAAACATCCATTGTGTCTTTCCTGAAGTAAGTTCAAATCAACACGTGTGTTGAATTTTTATTTAGTTATTTTATTCTTTTAATTTACTGTGCACTATATGCTGCGCTGTAGAAATCCTGTTAGTATGGCTGCGCAATATGAATCCTGTGATGTCATCGGCCACAGAGCACCCCCCCCAAAAAAAACCAGTCAAATCATTCCAATCCCAAACACTCCTTTCCCCCAGTGAATCTGAGGATCCCTCTGAAAATAGGAAAGCCACTGGGGATTATGGGATGGTGGGAATGTTTCACTTCCAAAAATTGCTGCGGATGGCAGTGATTTCCTGATGTTCAAGACTTCCCCTCTGAAGATCCTGTGACCCCAAATGTGTGTTTCCTTTCACACAATGCTAGGGAGCACATAGGGACCTTGGGACTTTTGAGAAAGAATAAGCCATTTTTAATTTTCAAAACACTGTGGAGGCTGATGACATCAACAGCTTTCTTCGCTGTTAGCTCCACTGCTGGGTTTCAGCCACTATGTGAATTCCAAAGGGCAATCAGTTTTAACTGCAGACATGTTGGCTTTTGGAATTGCAGCAGGCAACTATTGGCAATTGGTTGTGACATCATCACTCACACATATTCTTTCCTGTATCATTCATTATCTGAATAAGTTTGGTGATTTTTGCAAGCTGTGGTATAGCTGCATAAGTGGATAAGCAAGTCTCTTGTGCTCATATACAAATCGGGAAGTAGGCAAAGCAGACAATACATGTGAGTTAGAACAAGACTTAGACCCAGTAGTGGCATAGCACAGTGGTTAGAGCTTGGGATTGGGGTCTTGGGAGATCCACATTCATGTGCCTACTAATTCACAACATCCATGAGTTTCTCTCAGCTTCCCCTGCCTCCCTGAATGTTTGTAATGATAAAGATGGCAGGAAGAGACCCTCAGTAGGTCTCCTTGAGCTCAATGCTGCAAAGCAAGATATAAATGCAATGACTGAATAAATAATAAATAGAGATCACCATTCCATTCCCAATAGAAATTGGTTTTTCTCCACTCTGTGTATGGTGGTCGGAGGCAATCTACAGATGCATACTCTGTATGAGCAAGCAATCCATCTCAGTGGCATGTTAAACATGAACCACAGTTCTTAAGCTCCTGTGTCAACAAATGATAACTAATTAAAATTAATTAGCAATTAGGTGTTATCAGCTCAATTCCAAATGACAGCGACCCTTTCCAGGGCTTTCCTGGTGCAAATTATACAGAAGTGGTTTACCAAGTTTTTGTTCTGCAAGGGGTGCTCTGAGAACATCCAGTGTGGCTCTTCTAACCAGGCACAATGAGGGACTGAGTTTCTGACTCTGGGATCCACAGCCAGCCGCCCATCTCAAACCCTTAGTATTTCTCTGTAGGTGAGGGCCTCTGGGTCTATCATTTGACTTGGAGGTTTATTCATCCCTGCCAAAGGGTAAACATGCAGAAGGACAATAATTTGCTCGTATCATATATCAAAGGAAGGCCTCTTAGCTCAGCTCCACTCCCATGTAAATACATGGAACAGGCTTCATGTGATTTGGACAAAAAAGTTGATATGGACATCCACAAAGAGTGTGTTGGTAGTATATTGGTGAGACTGGGATTCAGGAGTTCAAGGTTCTTGCATGTACTGAGGCATGAAACTCACTGGGTGATTTTAGGCCAGTTATTCTCTCAATCCTTACCTACCTCACAGGATTGTAGGAAGACTGCCTCATATACCAACTTGACCTCACTGGAGGAGATGCAGTGAAGGAAAGAAAAAAAATGGATTGATATAATTGAACATTCTTTAATCAGAACAGATGGTAGCAGTATTAGGAAAATGAAAGAGTATGAAAGCTATGGACAAATTTTAAGGAAAAATCATGCTATTTTGAGTTTAACTAAATACCATTTCTTGTATTTAAAGCCATATGGTAGAATTAACTGCCATTTCCTGATCAACTGGAGAAGGCCTATCATAACAGTGCAAAAACCATATCTAATATTTGTCTGACCTTCAATATTATGTTAATTTATTTAAATGTTCTTTGTTAATTAAGAACATTTTGATAAAAGAGCATCAAAATGACTTCGGCCAATTAACTGTATCACAGAACATACTGAAATTATCAGTTATCATAATCAACAATAATTATGGAAATAGAAAAGAAACACAATGGATTCCAAAATGCCAAATGGTCTTTTTTGCATCTTTTATTTCCCTTAGTGCAACATACAGATCTCTTAACACTCATTTACATTACTAGTAATTTACATTCCTTACATCTCTTCTGAGTTTTGAAAATTACTTCCAGTGCAATTGGATATGCTCACAGACATGCTGATGCTATCCATAACTGAGCTGTAGTAGAAAGGTCCTCCTTTGGGTTCCATTACTGGTCAATTATGGATAGCTTCAGCAAGTCACTTTCCAGAGTAACTGTGTGTCTTAAGGGAGAAGTTATTGACTCTTCACAGGTATAGAAGATTGGTAATAGCACTTTATCTGTTAATGGGATCTGAAGTTTAGTAAGGCAATTAGGCATCTATGCTAGAGAACTTCAAGTCATCCTTTAAATTGTTTATTTATTTATTTATTTATTTATTTATTTATTTATTTATTTATTTATTTATTTGGAGTTCTATACCGCCCATCTGACAATGAGATTACTCTGGGCAGTTGACAAAAAACTTAAGGTATACTAACACTGCAAATAAACTAAATAATTCACAGAAAATAAACATTAAATACAGTAATATAATAAAAATAAAAATAAAACTAACATATGGAATTTTAACTAAATACCAAGGCAATTACAGGAGAAGATTCAACCCATACCTTGACCAAAGAATAAGTCACTGAGGGGGTTGTAATGGTAAACCACGTCCCGAAAATTCCACACACCTTGAAATCTTACTACCATCAGCCAAGTGCACAAACACAATATTTTGAACTAATGGCCTCCCCACAAGGCCAGGTCCGAGTGGGGAGGCTTTGTCCCTGCCGGACTCCGTAGTCGGACCGAGGAGAGGCGCGGGGGATATCTCGCGAGAGCTGTCGCGAGGTGCCCTTATAAGGGCGCCACGCGGTGTCCCCGGCCTCTCTTCGATCCGACTGGCACCCCACCCACCCACCCTTTAGTTGTCTGGAGAATGAGATATTCTGTCAATGGGAATTTTGGTTGGCACCTGATTGGCCTTGGTGCCAGCGTTTTTTCGCCCATTCCATTCTCTTTGACATTTCATTAAATAGGCATGGAGGTTATGTCTTGATGTCAGGAAGCCGTTAATATAGGTAGGAATATTCGGCCACAGAGGGGCAGGTAGTGCAATAAAATCAGAACCCGAGACGTCATGTGTAAGGTTCCCATTGCAAGGAACCGGGCGGTCGTGCAAGAATTAGACTGAACAAAAAGGGCCTCATCAGGCCTGCGAATAGAGTACGACCAAATGGCAGGACAGGCACGGCCGCTGTGAGATACAGGTCCAAATATACCAACGGGGAGTGCCATGCTGCACAAAGGGCACTCCCATAGGCTAGCACATGACGTCATAAAATCAGACCAAAATTAATTGTAAATAGCAGTAAAAACCTAACTTGCACTACGGGAGGCCCATCCGAATTAATAGTTCCTGCTACAGTTAAATAAAGTTATGATTAAGTTATTAATAAAGTTGTGGCCCAGTTTAAAAAACCCAAATTATTGGTGTGTCGCCTCTTTATTTCGGGGAATGGGGGGACAATGCTGTCTTTCTTCACTGCCTTTGCTCTGCCTTGCTGTCTCTGTCTTGTCTGGCTCACTTTTTCCTGTGCTCCTGCCCCTTTTTTCTTTTTGGTATCTTCTTTTTTCACTTCTTTACCAGTAGTGTTCTAGAAGGCTTTCACGGCCGGGATCTCATAATTGTTGTGAGTTTTTTGGGCTGTTTGGCCGTGTCCTGGAAGTTTTTCTTCCTGATGTTTCGCCAGTAGTTTTGCCAGCCTTTTTCCCCTGTTCCCAAGTTGGCTTCTCACACCTGTTTTATTTTCCCCATCTCACCTAGAGATAGCATGAGACTCTAGCCGGGAAGTAGGGAGGAAAGCAGGAGAGTGAAGGCTGTTCAGAGAGCACAAGAGGCAGTCAAAGGAGAGGAAGGAGCAGCAAATCCAAAAGGACCAGGAACCAAACAGAAGAAATGTAGAAGAGGCCTCACATGTTGTAATGGCAGCATTCCACACCGTGCTTAGTTCCACAAGGTCAATTGCATGCACTGCCTATGTATCTGTCTAGTCTCTCACTTGCCCCTATCATGTTGTATGCTAGCATTTAGAGATAGCCATGAACCAGAAAATTAGGTCCTTGCAAGCAGACAGGCCTGCTGAGTGGGCTCATGTGCCTGCAGCAGGCCTGGGTTCTTGAAGCTGAGACTGCTATGTGAGAGTTAGGTTCAAGTTTTGAGTTTATCTTCAATTCTTCATTCTGTCCTTTGGCTTATAGATATCCTAAAACCATCTCTCTAAAATCTGTGTCCTGAAAGCATCATCTCTGTGTTTCTGCAAAGCACCCCCGCCTCTGCACAGATGAGCTTCTAAACTGAATGGCAACAGGATGTGTCCAAACCACAAAAAGTGTATAGCAAATGTCAAACTGCATGCTAAGACATCTCAGATCTTAAAATATCTTGTTTGCACCTTTGCATCCAGCTTTTGAAACTCACTGTTAACACAAAGAGAACAATACATTGCAAAATTAATAACCTTTTAATCTTGCTAATGCAGATGGGAAAGTATCACTGATCTTTAAGTTTGGTTGCGTTACGGAAAATGAACATATATGTAATGAAGTCACATGCTTTCCACTGTGGCAAAATGTAACCAATCCTGAGTTTGTTCTTTGTCTGTTTCGGTATGCTGAAGAATATTTAAGACTGGACATTCCATACAGGAAGTTGTCCCTGTGTTCAGGCACCCCTTGTGCACAAGGTATTAGGAAAGGATCCTCTGGAAATAAAACTACATTCCCAGGAGTCCGGTTTGTCTGTCGTCCTTTTATAGTGATTCTCATTGAGGATCAGCCACATTCAAATGTGTGGTGACAGATTCTACTGTGCAGGCCTCGGTTGCTCAGCCGACTGGTGGGCTCATGCACACATGTAGCAGGCCTAGGCCTGCTTACTGTGAACATTGCCTTGACCCTCAAACCAGCCCAGTGGCATTTTCTGGTTTGTGGTTTAGTTCATGCCCATCTGAACTGGCGTTGTGTATGTGAGCTTGCACAGCACAATTGCAAAAGACCTTTCTGCTTATGCTGTGAACCCTGCAACCAGTTGTGAGTCCATGTAAATGCTTGTGCACACCCAAAACAGACAGTGTCCTTCTCCAGTAAGAGTTACCTCGAGATTTGTCTCCCAGAATGCAGACCCTGGCAAGAAAACCAATTTGCTAAAACGTTATCCAGCCCTGGTTGCTGAGGGACTGAACCTTGGCAAATCTAGATATTTGAAGATTTGCCTTCTATACTAATTCTAGTCTTACCCCAAAAGAAGATCCCCCCCAAGCTCTGTTTTTCCCCAAGCTTTGCTTACACCTTTAATAATCAGTTCTCTAGAATAAACTACAGTAATGTCTGCAAATTGTCCTTGTAGGGCTTGCCTTCCATACCTCTCTTTTTGGTCACCTTCTTCTGAAACCCTTGTTTCTATCCAAGAGAGCGTCTTATGTCCAGGCTAGAGATGGGCACGACTTAGCGGTATTCCCGTTTCCGTTTCCATTACTCATATCCGTTACTCTACAGAAACGGTAATGGGAATTACTCCGCCAGAATTCGAGCTCGAACCGACGAACGAACAATTTGGTCTGATTTGTTACTTGCATCGCGGCGATCGCGCAATGCCAAGCGGCACAGAAAATTTTTTTTAAAAGTTAAAAAAAAAACGATTCCCGGCCCTAAAAGTAGGCGAAAACTGTCTGAGGGCAACTACCAGGCCAGAAGGGTGTTTTATTTGGGGGGAGGGTTTCCCCGCCCCCCTCTCCTTGGCTATTGCTACACTGCTGGTACCAGGCTGGGAG
Source organism: Phrynocephalus forsythii (assembly GCA_029282475.1). Taxonomy (NCBI): domain Eukaryota; kingdom Metazoa; phylum Chordata; class Lepidosauria; order Squamata; family Agamidae; genus Phrynocephalus; species Phrynocephalus forsythii. Next base: position 157,948,337 of record JAPFRF010000001.1, on the reverse strand, counting down.
GGCGCATCCATTTGCCATGCAGTGCGGTAGATCCAAAATGGTGACTGCAATATTTTTTTTTAAATCGTTGCCCAAAACCCCACCAAAGCACCACAGAAACATGTGAAAATTAGCTATTTTAAATGCTTGAATTTTTACAGTAGCAGCAGTGGGTTTTTCTTGCAAAAAAAAGTCTCTGTTGATTTTATTTTATTTTATTTTATTTTATTTTATTTTATTTTTTTATACCTGCGCATTCGCAATGATGGGCTCGCCCATGGGAGTGGACCATGCAAAGTTTTGAAGCCATTCCACCAATCGCATGGCCAGGTTTTGCTGACTGTACCAGGCTGGGAGGGCGCATCCATTTGCCATGCAGTGCGGTAGATCCAAAATGGTGACTGCAATATTTTTTTTTTTTGAAATCGTTGCCCAAAACCCCACCAAAGCACCACAGAAACATGTGAAAATTAGCTATTTTAAATGCTTGAATTTTTACAGTAGCAGCAGTGGGTTTTTCTTTCAAAAAAAAGTCTCCGTTGATTTTATTTTATTTTATTTTATTTTATTTTTTTACACCTGCACATTTGCAATGATGGGCTCGCCCATGGGAGTGGACCATGCAAATTTTCCACCAATCGCATGGCCACTTGGCCAGGTTGACCACAGAGACTTCTGGGATGTGCCAATCGGGCATAAACAGCCCACTAATCGTAGCCCAAACCCGAACCCTAAGCCTAAGCCTAACCCATACGCCAGTACACTGTCCTTCTAAGTGGGTCAGAGAGGCACCCAGAGGTGCACCCCAATACTCACCCTAACCTCACCCGTAACTAGCTTAACCCTAGCCCTTGCGCTAACCCGTCTTAACCCTAAGCCAGATCTACTTGCATTGCACTACATGCAAGTACGTGAGACACAGCGGGTGCAAAGAGTCTGCCAGTCCGTCACTTATGGCTCTGGCTGACTCCTGCAGCTCCCCCCCAAACCAGTACTAACGACAATGAAAAAATGAAAAAACGAACCGACTAATTTTTGCGAAATTTCACGAAAAACGGAAACGAGCCGAAACGGACTGCCTCCGACACACGACAACTCGAAAACGTCATTTTCCCTAGTCGTGCCCATCTCTAGTCCAGGCTGATGCAACTTTGGTGGCTTCTTACTTTTGTTTCACTTCAAGAAGGAAAGAGGATCCCTTGCCCCGAACACCGCCTGACTCAGGATAACATTTTTTGCACCCTCTGACCTAAACAATTGCCTTGGTGCAGAACTGCCCCAAATTTAATCACAGGCACCGAAGTTCAGTCCAGCAAGGATGTATCTTCCAAACCAATGAAGTTTATTTTCTTTTATTTATCTGTCATGTCCTCCAAAGATCTGAAGGCAATGCACATGGCTCTCTCCTTCTCACTTGTATCCTCACATCAGCCCCTGTGAGGTAAGTCAACGGAAGAGCACAACGAAAGCCACCCAGTGAGTATCACTGGGGACTTCAACCCAGAGCTCTCAGATTGTCCATTGTAACCAAAGCACCACACTCACTCCCCACCTTCTATAGCTTGCTTCGGGTGTGGCCAGAATTACAGCTGCAAACCAAGGCAGCCTTCTCTGTAACGGTGCCCACTTTTCAGCGGAGACAGTTTGCCCCCTCAGACAAGCTTCAGCTGTGAATCACCAGGTGATAAGTTATTGACTGATGAGATTCCAAGGGATTTGATGCAAGGATTGAAGACAAAAGAAATTGGCTCGGCTTGCTTTTGTTGACAGAGCTGAGGAGATTGGGGAAAAGAAAAGTGAATACAAAACAGCATCTTCCGCTGTTGCTGTTGTAAAGGAAATGGATCATTTATCTGCACAACTGTTCTCTTTATAACCCTTCACAGAAGATAGAAGGACACCCACACTTTTCATATTTTTTATGGCCATCCTGAGAAACAGTCACTTTCTTTACCAGCATCTGTTTTCCCAATCTCCTGTTCACAGCATCCAATATATACTTGGTAGTTTGGACTGGCACCAGGACTGCTGCTGCTATCATGCCTAACACATGCTGCTAGTTCTTTAGTCTTCTTGTTATCTCTCTAACGGTGCCTCTTGTTCTTTTAACAGTTTGCTTGGTACACGGAGAAGGGAAGGACAGGATGCCCTTGGTGCACTACAAAAGCTTTGCAGGCTTCTTGGGTGAGTTCAGACTGGCAAGCTTGCCACCGTGGAAATATGTCCCCCCCCCGCTTCCTTCCCCCCTCCCTAGAACCATTTGTAGAAGATGCTCTGACAAGCCGAAGCAAGCGGGCTGCCAGGGCAAATAATGAAAACAGCCAAGGTTCCAGCTTGTCAAATCTCATAGTTGATAACAAGGACAGAGCCCATCTCGCAAGAAGGGATTTTTTTTTTTAAAAAAGCAACAGTACGGTTTGTTAAAAATCATATTTTTATTGCCATCTAGAAGATTCATAAGCCAGACACATTTGACAGTGCCTCATCGGAACATAGGAAACCTATTATAAAGTGAAATGGCAATTGCTTCAGGTGTTTACCCACTTTCAAAGGGATTGTTCTCTTTCCGCTTCCAATCTTTGACATTTCCTGTGCTTTCCTCTGATTGATTTAATTCAAAGGGTGGGCAGGTATTTTATTTTAGTGTATTTTATTCCACTTCCCCTTCATTTTGTTTCCTTTTGCTTTTAGACTTCATTCTATTTCATGCTTCCTAGCCTGGCAATTCTGAGAACTGGCGTCCATGTAAGGGATTTTGCCAAGCTCTTCTTTCATTCAGAAATCTCTGCCCATCAGCTAAGACCTTATAGGACCAAGTAATTAAACAGGGTATATAAGGGAAACCACACGCAGTTAGTGGGTGCCATTGTTATTTGAGCATTGTCTAAGCAGGATCAGCTATGGACCCTTTTTCAAAGAGTAGAAAAAATATTCCATCCTCTGCTGCATTGCAGCTCTTTAGTTAGACCCACATTCCTTGTATTGCCTAGAAGTCTAGCATAGGTCAGTAAACTATGTTTTACTTTGCTCACCTTTCAAAATGTTTACTTTGTTTCCCCTTTTTTGGCTCTTCTATCCTTTTGATAAGCATCTTCTCTTCCTTTGGGCTTGAGGCTTGAAGTGACAATGTAGCTGTTTTGCTGCTGTCTGAAACCGCACTTTCAGGAAGGACCCAAAATCACTTTGCAGGAACCGTGGATGCTTCACACGATGCAGGCCCTGGTACAACTTTTAAAATAATATGAACTTGGGGCATTTTAAAACCAAGCCAGGGTTTCCATCCCTGCTAGCCAGTGCTGGAAAGCTTCTTAGCTACTGACTATACCAGATCAGGGCTTGAGGTGAGGCGAACATGAGGCCACTGGAGCTGCCCCTCACCTTAAAGGGCTGGTCGAGAACCAGCCCACCGTTGAATCCATGGTGATGGATTTAGCTGCGGGCACTTTCTCAACCATCTCTTTAAGAGACGACAAAAAAGGTTTGTTTGTTTGCTTTTTAAAAAAAACACCTGATAACATCAGCAATATTCAATTTGCAATTTAAAAAATTCCCAGTTCCCTGCCCTCAGCTGAACAGGGGAAATGGTTAGTTTGCCAATTTTGTGACATGGTTTGCTTATCAAGCCGCTTCACAATATTGGCAGGAGCCACTTCTGTGTGAATGCTCAGATCATTCTAATCAAGCCTGAGCATTCCCAAGAGGGCCACACAAGGTAGTTCTCTTACTTAACTATTTAGTTTCCATGTAATCTTCACTGGACTGTTAAGCTGGAGTTGGACTTCTCCAATGATCAAGCTCTTTCCAAGAGCCTAGAATGACTGGAGAGATCTTCGTAGAATATATGCTGTTACTAATAATGTTGCCATTTATAGTTGACCAATGTTGATCTTGTCAATGCTGAGAGTTTTCAGATGTTGAACCAGGTCTTTTGGGATTGCACCCAAAGTGCCTATTATTATTGGTATTTTCTTGCTTTCTTATTCCATAGCTTTTTGATCTCTAAAATAAATACCGATAATTGTTTACCTTTTCTAACTCTTTGCCACCGACTCTTGTGTCTCCTGGTATTGCCACATTGACAATTTGAACTTTGTTTTCTTGCTTGCATACTATCTGATGTCTGGAGTATTGCGGACAAGGTGTCTGTCGCGTTGGATTCTGAAATCCCAGAGAACCTTGATGACTTCATTTTCAGTCACCTTTTCTGGCTGATGTTCCCACCAGTTCCTGCTTGATGGTAGGTTGAATTTTTACATATTTTTTCAGTGGAGCATGACTGCTACTTTATTAGGACAGGCTAAATAATCAGTCTGAATCCTTGGTTGATCTCTGGAATGGGGAAATGAGCAAAGCCATTGACCTGATTGCTCCTAAATGTCTCCTTCCTCAAAATCCAGCCAAACTAGCTGCTTGGTTTACTGGGAAACTGGCAAATATGAAATGGGTGGCTTGTAGAGGTAAAAGGCATAGATGGAAAACCCAGACTGAAACATTTAAAGAAACAATGAAAGGCCATTGGGAAGCTTATTCCAAGGCAGTGGAAGCAGCAAAGAAATCATTTTTCTCTACCACCTGAGAAATGTAGACCAAGGAGACCTGATGTATTTCATGAAGAATCCGCTACAACCTGTAAGTTGGAATGCCATGGAATAAACAATTCCTTTTAACTCTCATTCTCTGATGTTTGTTGAGCTAAAAGCCATCCCCCTCTTCAGCTTATAGCCCACCGCTGAGGGCGGGAAGCAGAACACCACCATTGCTTTGGCATGGCATCGCTTAGCGTAGGTTTCCAGAAGAGGCAGGAGTCTGCTACATGCTGACCCACAGGTAGATAACACAAACCACTCTGTAATTCACTGTGAATAATTTGTGCAACACTTTACAACCAGAATTGTACAAATTCGGGCTGACTTGGATGCTGCTAATCACCCAAACCCTATAAATAAAACTGTCCCCCTTGCCTGCCCTGGATCAATGGATGAGTTTCAGCTCCTACAGCCTGGGGAAGTGGTCAGGACCCTTGGGGAGATTATTGCCACTATCTGACTGTTGGACCCTTGCCCTTCCTGGCTCATAAAAGCTGCCAGAGAGGGTCTGGCAAACTAAAAGTGTTCTGCTTATATACCGCCCCATACCACTACAAGTAGTCTCTGGGCGGTTTACAATTTTGATTACTGTGTGCAGGCTACACATTGCCCCCCCCCCCCAGCGAGCTGGGTACTCATTTTACCGACCTCAGAAGGATGGAAGGCTGAGTGAACCTTGAGCCTGCTACCTGGGATTGAACCCAGGTCGTGAGCACAGTTTTACCTGCAGTACAGGCATTTAACCACTGCGCCACGAGGAAGAATAGTGAATGTCTCATTGCCACAGGGCAGGATCCCAGCATGCTTAAAGGAGGCAATAGTAAAACCACTGTTTTTTTTTTAAAAAAAATGCTCTTTAGATCCAACAATACTGAACAATTACCAAGTGGTATCTAACATCCCATTCTTGGGAAAAGTACTAGAACAGGTTGTGGCCTCACAGCTACAGAGATATCTGGATGAGATAAACTATCTGGATCCAGCTCAGTCTGGCTTTAGGCCTGATTATGGGACTGAGACGGCACTGGTTGCCTTGGTAGATAACCTATGCAGGGAAATGGATAGGGATCTGTGCCCCTTTTGGTTTTACTTGACCTTTCAGCTGCTTTTGACACTATTGACCACTGCATCCTCCTGACTTGTCTCTCTGAAAAGGGACTTGGGGACACTGCCTTACAGTGGTTTCAGTCCTTGCTGCAGGAGAGAATGGAGAAAGTGGTGTTAGGGGACTCATGTTCAACACCACAGCCACTGACCTGTGGGGTTCCTCAGGGTTCTGTTCTGACTCCTATGCCAGTGCTGTCCAACTTTGAACAGCCCCCAGTCTACTTTTAACTCCCAAGGAGAAAGGTGGGGTAAAAATATTCAAAATAAGAATAAATAAATAAATAAATAAATAAAATGATTTAGCCTGTTATAAAATGGGTCCTTGTTGAATTATTTCATGCTGAAAACATGTAAAAAGAAGGTGAGATGTTTATTTTTAAAAGACATAAATCACTTTATTAATCAATTAGTTTAAGACCCATAAGTGGATGCAGATATAAACTTTTGCTATGAGAATTTTGACCTGGTTTCCATCTTTTCCTTCTGGGTCAACTTTTTCTTAGCTAAGCCCCTAAAATGAGGTGCATGACAAGTTGTTCTCCTGTTGCCTCTTTGTGGCTAATAATATGCACAGGGCCATCAACTAGGCCACATTTTTGACCAGGTAGCACTGAGAGAACACAATAGGCATCATGAAGTGGAGTTATTCTCTGGGCAATAAGAGGTGCAAAACTGAGAAAGCTCCTCCACTGGTCCTCTGCTGAAAATTTAGGTGCTACACTAATATCTTCAACTTATCCACACTAACACACGATATATATGCTATATAACCTATGTAGCAACTTGCTGATTCTAAAATGGAACCCTTCCAACCCAGAATTATATCTGCATGAGAGTGCAGCGTGATATTGTGTGGTAGAACAAATCAGCATTTTACAAGAGCATTCTAATAATGGGTATTATAGGCAAAAACAAAACAAAATAACAAAATAAAAAGGATAAAACATACTGGGTTCATAAAAGTCTGTTTTTATTTTAATGTGAGCTATCATGGAGAATTCCTTTCCTCAGGAATGCACCAAAGGCATCTGGAGACACCAAAATAGTAGGGAGACATCCATTCACCCCTCCCTCCAAGTTAGAGGAGGACTGGGTTTCCCCAAGCCAATTGCTAAAGGGCAATTTCCTAGGGGTGCCCAATTTGTTGGTGTATAACTCAGATTTTTGAAACTCAAGCTTCAGAAGGAGAGTTTTGAGAAGCCTCTCATGCAGTGGGTTTGGTGTCTCTAGGTGTCTGGGGATACTTTGGGGATGGGGCTCTGGGGGAGGGTACATAGCCTAGACCTTTGAATGTCAGACTTTCAGGTCTTGTTGAGGAGAGGAAGAGTGAGCATTCCTGCACTATTTGGTGCCTCTAGATGACAGGGGGAGCTTTTTATGGCATTTAAAATGGGAGTCCAATCAATTCATTGATTTATTGATTCTGTATTGACAATCAATCAGTTAATTGATTTGTCAGCCTTGATGAATCACAAATTATGATGAATATTCATTCCCCATCTCAAGTTAAAACTTTCTGGTGTACCTTTGAAGCCTTTAGGTCGATAAGTAAATATATCTGGGATATAAAGCATAGTGCAATCATTGTAGTGTTCATCTTTCTGAGTACCGTAAAAACCTTGAGTTATAGTGAGTTGAATGAGATGGGTTTTTAGCATGTGTTTATATCGTTTCTCTGTTTTCTCTGGATTCTTGTGCTGTTGCTTCTTTTCTTCAGAATGGTCACTTTCTTTTAAATCATGTGTAGAATGTCCTGGAGAATTAAAATGATATGAAATTGTTTTCTCTACATTTCTATACCTGATGTCAGATTTGTATCCATTAATTTTTTGTCCTGTGTGTTCCACGTAGAGTACGAAAATAAAAACTTATAACTTTCAAACTCGGCTCTGAATCAGCATTAAATTTATCACAAATTAATTATTATCAGACTATCTCCTCTTGCTCTGTACCATACTTGGGAAAGTTGTACAAAGGGATTTTGAGTTACATTTTTTCCAAAGGAAAACTGTTTTATCCCTCTGTTCCAAAATAGGCATCCCTAAGCTACCCCAGATATTACCCCACAAATAGCTCACATATAATGAAAATACCTATGGGCAACAAAGACAATATGAAATGAAGTTTTAGAAAAGGCTTTACTTTACAGAACGTACTGAGGAGTCTATCATCCAGAAAGGGGGATCTTTTGCCGTGTATCTTTGTGGAATCAGCATCAAATTTTGTAAGGCAAGTTCAAAGTATTTTCCCCATCATACAAAAGGAATTGTATTTTGTCCTAGCCCAAAGTACATTCAGCAAGCATTATCTTACAATTGCTGAGAACAGTCTCCTAACATTGATTTTTCAAAGGAGAAATTGGCTTTGAATCTGGAACACTTTGCATATTTGACCCTTTTAATCAAGGCCTGATTAGCGGACTCTAAGAAGGAGAAAGTTTAACTCCTTCCTGAGCAAACAGACTGTTTGGATTCATTCCTGCAAGGGGATTGTGTCTGGATGTAATAATGCAGATCTATTTATTTTTTATTTATTTTTTTTAAAATATTTTTTTATTGAACATAAAAAAAGACAAAATAACAATGATAAACAATTATATAAAAAAAACAGTAATAGACAATCATAAACAGTACAGATCTATTTAAAAAACAATAGTGAATAATTATTCTGAAACTCACTCACTTATGCCGTGAAAATGTCCTGTCATATATTTAGCAATGCCTCCAGTGTTCTGTAGTGGCCCGTTTTGCTGACTACATTGTAGAAATACATATAAATACAGCATATATTTCTGGGATTTTTATTTAATAATTTTAATGTTTTTAGACCATGGATATGTGACACCATGAGTAGTGTCCTTTTTGTGAATGGTATTGAGTACAAAGAGGGATCCTATAGACCTGTGTTTCTCAACCTGGGGTTCCCCAGATGTTCCTGGACTGCAACTCCCAGACATCCTCATTAGAGATGGGCACGACTCAAAAAAATAATTTTTCGTTTTTCATTTTTTGTTTAGGGGGTCCGTTTCGGTTTGTTTTCATTTTTGGGGTTTTTTTGCACATTTTTGTTTTTTCGTTTTCATTACGAAATGAAAAAAAAAAAAACAAAACAAAAATGAAAAATTTTCATTTTGTTAGCATTCTTTTCAATGCAATGTGTCTGCCATAACGAAAACGAAAAACACGGCAAAATTTTTCATTTCGTTTCCGTTGTCATTTTGCTTCTGAAAAATTTTTTTTTTTGTTTTCGTTGTGAAACAAAATGAAAAAACGAAAACAAAAACAAAAATTTCGCTGAGTCATGCCCATCTCTAGTCCTCATCACTAGCTGAGCTGGCCAGGATTTCTGGGAAGCTGCAGTCCAGGAATATCTGGGGACCCACAGGCTGAGAAAAACTGGTCTATAGACCATCATGACTGCTGATGTTGGTATCCTCAGCATTCAGACTGCCGTTTTCTATGCAAAGTGTTGCCTTCTTTCCCCCCCGCTGGAAATGTGGTGATGGGCAGCTCAGAGATGTACCATATATACTCGAGTATAAGTCGACCTGAGTATAAGTCGGGGCCCCTAATTTAACCCCCCCAAACTGGGAAAATTTATTGACTCAAGTATAAGTCTATGGTGGGAAATGCAGCAAGGCCTGACAACTCCTCCTTTGTGATCCGGGGGGCGGGGTTGTGTGTGATGTTTAAAATGACTTTTAGCCACCGAGGCAAGTGCTTGGGTTGGTGGCTAAAAGTCATTTTAACATTGTACGCCTCTTCCCTGCAACATGGGGGGTGTCAAGAGAAGTGGTGCACGATGTTTAAAATGTCTTTTAGCCATTGACACATGCACTTGCTTCAGTGGCTAAAAGTATTGACCCGAATATAAGCCAAGGGCCCCTTTTTCAGCCCGAAATTAGGGCTGAAAAACTAGGCTTATAGTCTAGTATATACAGTATATTGTGCAGCATTTCCTGGAGTTTGAATCATAGATAGAGAAGCATAATATCCAACGTTCATGAACTGTTTTATTTTATTTTATTTTATTTCAGAAGTGAGTTAGAGCTCTATACAACTATATATAGAAGCAGATGAAGAACAATCTTGCTGCAGACTGACCAAGGCCTCTCAACCAATTCTTCAGTTAATAGTTGTTGTGAGTTTTTTTGGGCCAAGCAGCCCAAAAACTCACAACAACTATCATATCCTGGCTGTGAAAGCCTTTGTGAATACAACACTTCAATTGTTCTCTCCCTGGCCAGTAAACATATGGAATCTTGCATTCTTCTCCCTCACATTCAATTCCCCACTGTGTCTCCCTGATAGAACTAGACTCTGTGATCCATAAGGTTTCTTCCAGCTTTACAGTTATAAGATTATAAGATTATTGTTTGCACAATCTAAGCAGAAGCACAAACCTTTCTGCTTTAACTCATTTCCATCCTGTCCATTTAACTGGTCTTCTTGCATTGTATTTGAATTTGTACCATGCACACATTCTTCTTTAATGAACCACATTTTTCATTATTATGTGAAATGTAAGAGGGATGTAGATAGATAGATAGATAGATAGATAGATAGATAGATAGATAGATAGATAGATAGATAATTCTGTTCTGTCAGAAAATATACCCCTACATTGGTACAATAGCACCTGGTCATAAAATTTAGCATGAAAAACAGATCCTAATTTACGTTAATTAAAATAATTTCCCAGCTTCCTTAGAAACAGTGGTTTCTAAGGTTATATTTTCTGTGTCGTTTCCATGGATAACAGAAAGGTATCTTTCTTCTTGTGTTGTCCTACTGTTTCTACTCAGGAAACATGCAGTTTTGATGGATTAAAATGTCATTGACAAAATGCTAACAGAAATAGTGGGTCTGTCTGTTGTTTTATTTGCAGAAAACTCTTTATTTACCCTGGATTACATTTAAAAATTTGAAATGTTTGTGAACAGAGATATTATTTACCTTTGCACAAAATGACAAAGAATACAAAGTGAATGTTTGAGAAATGGCCTGTTACTTAATAATAGCTTTTATGGCAGTGGACAGATGTGACAGACAGATGGGTATATGAACAGGACTAAGTGCATTATTAGCTATTCAGACATTTGTTGAATATCAGCCAAAACTACTGAAACATGGCAATTGGACATTGTAAAACATATCCCACTGGGGGAAAAATCTAATTTGCATGGCATCAAATTGTGCCATTTTCCACTGGAACAGGAAAAAAGAATTATTATATGAATTCAGATCATCTAAAGTGGTAATTTTGTCAACACCGCAATGATTTGCTTGTTTTTAGCATGGCTGAGTAATGTTTTAAAGCAAACAATCAACAAATGTATTTATCTAGTTAATGCAGAAAAGATTCATGAATCCATCATCTCAAAGACTAATCCTGAAAATAAAATGGAACTTGGAGCAGCTGTATCACAGAGAAGAAAACTGCTCTGCTATAAACCATAAACTGAAGATGAGTCCAACATGAACCCCCTCAATACGATTTATGTATATTTAACCTCCCAGTGTGCAAATGTTTTGATTTGCTTTGTGAAAGATTTGGTATATTTAGTAGATATGAATTTCCCCCACTCTCTTGAACATATTCTATGAAACTATACAACAAACTTTCACATGGGGGTATTAACTAAAAATACAGCATAGCTGTTAGCAAATCTATTCTTCCTTCCTTCCTTCCTTCCTTCCTTCCTTCCTTCCTTCCTTCCTTCCTTCCTTCCTTCCTTCTTTCTTTCTTTCTTTCTTTCTTCCTTCCTTCCTTCCTTTCTGGAAGTGTGTTAGGAATGTCAAGCAGCTAGGTGAAGGGTACAATGCGAAAACTGGCCAAGATTTTTGGCCATAATATTGAACTTCAAAAATGGCAACAATTATGGGCAAGTAATTTTAAGCTAACATCGGCTACTTCATATAAAGAAAACCTTTATAAAATGTTTTATAGATGGCACATAACAACAGTAAAATTGGCTAAAATGCTCCCTAATGTAACAAATAAGTGTTGGAAATGCAAAACTCAAGAAGGAACTTATTATCATGCTTGGTGGACTTGTGTTAAAGCAAAAACTTACTGGATTAAAAGTCATGCTTGGGTTAAGCAAATTTTAAAATTAGAACTAGAGTTTAAATCAGAAATATTTTTGTTAGGTTTATTACCAAATACAATGGATAAACAAAATTCTTATCTATTATTATACCTTTTGACAGCAGCTAGACTATTCCGGGCCCAGTTCTGGAAATCAGAAAATTCCCCAACTGATGAGATGATTATTAAAAAAATACTAGAATGTGCAGAAATGGATAGATTAAATAACTAAAGGGACAAGAAGAATCGAGACTTTATCTTAGTTGGGCCCTCTATTATAGCTGCTGGAAGGCTAAAGCATTGTAGTATAAAATAAAAATAAAATGGGAGGAAGGATGAATAGATAGCATAACGTCAATGACAGAGAATCACCAAATGATATATGTTATATTGTAAAAAAGAAAAAAAACTTTTTTATATGTGTACTGTTTTTTTTCTTTCACAGTGCTTCCTCAAGATCAAGTTATACAATGCTAGTGATTGGTTAGTGTTCATTCCTCTCCCCAGAAGCTGCCTGTATCTGTGAAAGAACCATCATCTTCTTCATGGGGAGAGACAATGTAGCCAAAAGGTCCAAGGCATTTTCCCCTTTGCTTGATATTAGAACATAAGAACATAATAAGAGCCCAGATGGGCTCTTAGTCCAGCTTCTTGTATCTCACAGTGACCTCACCAGACGCCCCTGGGAGCACATGGAACTAGATATGTGTATCCAGCTCACCCAATTGGATCCTACAAGTCTCTTCCCTCCCTCTTCCCCCATGCCTCTGACAGTAATAAAATTTGTTTGTTTTGTTTGTTTGTTTTTGAAAGAAAAGTGAAATCTAGGAAAGCAGTCAGAGAAAACATAACCCATCCCTTTCTTAAGCCCCATTGATTTCCATTGGAAGGTTCCCAGACCTGTATAAATTCCAGAGAGGGTAGCCGTGTTAGGGCTTTTATACACGACCCATAAGCTCCGCCGCAAATGGCTGCAAGCTCCGGAGATTTAAAATGTTTCCCCACCAGCTCCGGAGTTTGCAGACAATTAAGTGCGACCCTGCCCACTTTAGCGCGACCCAGCGCACTTTTCTTGTACCTTCTCTCTGGAGGTGAAAAATATTTGATGCAGATGTGCCGGGCTCTTCTCGCTTCTTTTTGTTTTTGTTTTTTGCCTCCCACCCCTTTAAGAGGAACCAGGAAGTAACCGGGGCTCCCCTGGCAGCGTCCACCAACACCGGGAGGTAAGGTTTTATTCTTTTGTCTCTTTTTTTCCTCCCTCCCCTCACGCAGCCAGCAGCCAGGAAGTAGGGAGGGGTGGAGACAAAGAAGAGCAACAAACCCATAAGATCTCTGGTCTGAATTTAAGGGGCCAGCGGATCTTAGGGGTCGTGTAAAAAGGCCCTTAGTCTTTTCAAGAATTTCAGGCAAAAATCAAAGAAACACAAAACAAAACAAAAGACACAAAACATGTGGCACCTTAAAGACTAACTTTCATATTTTAATAAGCTAATAAGACATCCTCATTTTCTTTCACTCACTCTCTCTCTCTCTCTCTCTCTCTCTCTCTCTCTCTCACACACACACACACACACACACACACACACACACACACACACACACACACACACACACACCACCCACCACCACACCACACCACACCACACCACACCACACCACACCACACCACACCACACCACACCTTGCACTGTGTGCACTCCACAGCAAATGTTGCCATGATCATCCCTGCCCTCTGTTACTATGGCCATCCAGATATTTCCTGGGCCTAATTAATTAAAACACATTAATGTTAGTGTTTTATTTTAATTTAATTACAGCCTAATTAGATTGCACCACCACCCCAATTGTGTTTAGCCTTATTTGGGCAAAAGACGAACTATTAGTCTAATTCATTTAAAAATAATTCATTTATTTTAAGCTCTCAAATTGCCACATATAACATTATTGCAAATTGACCTAGGATGCAGTCTGGATGTCTTTACTGAACTCAGCGCAGAGAGTGAACTGATGCTAACCAGGCTAAATAATTTTATTTGGTGAATTCATCACAGCTCACTTAAGAACCAGTGATTTCAGTAGGAGTTTCTCCGCAGAAATCATTTTGGTTGGATCGATGCTTCACTTTGCATAACAAATGCAGCCCCTCCTCCTCCAGCCTTGAAAGCTTTGGAATGTTATGTCACCCTTATGATAACTTTCTTTTATTTTTTTATTTGTCTAAGAACTTTTCTCCTTCAGTCTTGAATATAGAAGTCAAACAGCCCTTTGGAAAAGAGGGGGGGCAGAGAATATAATTTGGGGGTTGGATGATAAAAGGACTCTAGCATGCAGAAAGTGAATCTCGGTAATAAGCAGAAGCTAATTGGAAATGGACTTTAGCACCTCTGAAGGAGGTCATATTGTGAGTCACAGTCTAATGGTGAATAATACTTGAAAAAACAATCAGCTCTCTAACACGACAAGAATGATTTGCAGTTAATAATAGAGGGGGGGAAAGGCCAGGCTTTTCGGTTACCCTTGGCTTCACATAGGACAAAATAAAATACCACTTCAGCTCCTGGGAGCTGCTTGCTTTCTTCCCAGTCATTAGTGCTTAGTTATATCTTAGTGATAAAATCTGTCATTGCTGACTTTATTGACATTAAAGTTGATTTATTTGCATGCCTAGCGAGTAAGAACTGAATTATGTCGGCATTCATGTTGCTTGAATACTTCAGACTGCAAGTGCATCGCTAGTTTAATTGTCTTTTGCTGCTTCACTTGCTTTCTAATCTTGATGGAAAATGCTGGACCAAATTATCCGGTGCTCAATGGCTTTATATAATGCCAGAGAGAATTTGCTCCCAAGACATTGAAGGGGGGGGATCAGAAGGGCCAAAACAGCAGCAATGAGACAATCAAATGTGATGAAAATACTTTTGTAAAAGGGTACTTAATAGGGAAGTAGAATGGGAATCGTCTCAAAAAGGAATACAGAGTAGCTGCCTTCCAAAGGCTGTTTTTTAAAAAACAATGTACAAAATTAATATAAGCATATACATGAGCGAATGGTGTAAGAATATCTACTCTCAACCATGTCTCTTGGCAAGGGGTTTTCACATGCAAAATGGTTACTTTCAATTTGTGGAGATACTAGCAGGATTTTAGAGATATGTGATATGTTTGAGTGCTCTCACTGATGAATTTCCAAGGCCCAGCAGGGCTTTGAACTCAAGGTTCTTGTGTCCCAGCCCAAATTTCTTCCTTTTCCTTTCAAAGCAAAAGCAAAGTGGTCTGCTTATATACCGCCCCATATCACTTCAAGTAGTCTCTGGGCGGTTTACAGTTTTTAAATTACAGTATGAAGGCTACACATTGCACCCCCCCAGCAAGCTGGGTACTCATTTTACCGACCTCAGAAGGATGGAAGGCTGAGTCAACCCTGAGCCAACTACCTGGGATTGAACTACAAGTCGTGAGCACAGTTTTACCTGCAGTACAGGCATTTAACCAATGTGCCATGACGTTCTTTCTTGGGCCTTTTTTGGTTATATTTTGTATTTGGTGTGTGTGTGTGTGTGTGTGTGTGTGTGTGTGTGTGTGTGTGTGTGTGTGTGTGTGTGTGTGTGTGTGTGTGTGTGTGTGTGTGTGTGTGTGTGTGTGTGTGTGTGTGTGTGTGTGTGTGTGTGTTTGCAGTAAAGGAGAGAAAAAAAGAATAAATATTTTTCAAAATATCATTCCTATTAGCAGAGGAGATTTAGTTCCTGGGGAGCCCAGATGGTACACAGTTGTTTTGTCGAACTTATGCTTCGGGGGGGGGGAGAGATGGCTGAGAATGGTCATCCAACGGCTTCCAGCATTGAGTGTGCCGGTATCAGGGATTCAAAACCTCGCTGCAAGCTTAGAGGGAAGCACACCTGATAGCCCGGCTGAAACCAGGACAGCTTCTGACCCTGGTGAGTATCTTTCTAGATCTTAAAACTCCTCAAGATAGCTGGGGCATCCGAAACGCCGGCTGGGAGCTTCAGCAGGAGTCTGGACTTGTCGCCATCTTACCCCACCTCCGGAGCTTTCACTTTTTAGTGTGAGTTGATGTACTCAAGTTTAACACATTTCCAGTGCATGCAATCATTGAGAATAGACCAAATCAAGTCTTGCATCAGACAAAGCTGCCAAGGCTCCTTCTGCTGTCAGTTCCTGACATCATAAGGTGGTTTAATAAGTGAACCACTTTTGAATATTAACAAATTGAATATTTCCCCCATTCTTCTGCTTGATCATCATTGATCTTGTGAATAGGCTCTGCTAGGTTTTCACTGATGAGCTGAACCTCTTAGATTACAGTGTTACCTTGCATAAAGGAATTAATTTGTTTCAAATGAAATTCTATTTTGCAAATTTTCCTTTATACAAATTTCCCATAGGAATGCATTGAAAACAAAGTAATTGCTAATTGCGACCATTTTTATGTTGTACGGATTCACCCCATATGTGATTCTGTTAAGCAAATTTCCCCTCTATCTTCGGCATTTTTATGTTGTACAGATTTTATGTTATACAAACTGTTTGTTATATGAGGGTCCACTGTATTTTTAAAATAAAAGTATTTTATTCCCTTTCCTCATGTGCTGATCAAAACAATAGCTATGGTCAGTTTTTCGGTCAGCACTACAAACAATATAGTTTTTTTAAAAAAATAAACAAAAGTGATTAATTGCATCAGTGATAGTCTAGCAGAAGCAAAACAAATAATTTCAATTCCCCTGCCCCTATTAAGCCACTTCAAGATATCAGAAACTGAGAGCAGAATAAGGCAAATAGAGTTGCTTGAGGTCTGTATATCATTGAGGATCACACCAAATGACACATTGATCCTTTTCCCAACTTCATAACTGCCTTCTACAGACTGCATAATCACACTTCAAAAGAGTCAGTATAATCACATACACACCTGCAAGGAGAAAATTGTATAAAGGTGCGTGTATATGAGGTTGAAGAAAAAAGAATGAGAAGCTGAAAGTGTACACAGTTTCTGCTCAGAGAAAGGATTCAGGTCCCTGATTCTGGACCGCCACTGCCGATGAAACTGGGGAACATCAGCTCAGCCCTATGAAGGACTCAGAAGTCTCAATAGGAGCAAAAGACAAAGGGGCCAGTATCAACAACACAAGGAAACAGACACATACAAATGTGCATTGGGGGGGGGGTAGTGGCTCCAGGTACTCCATCTAGGTTTTGTTACCATGTTACAGCAGGTGTCCCTAATAAGGGTTCCCGACCATTAAAAAGAGGAAAACATTTAATGCTGAATTCAGTCTAGAATGCAGTATATAAGAACATATAAACAGTCTTGCTGGAACAGGCCACAGCCCATCTAGTCCAGCACTGTGTCTCATACAGAGGCTCACCATTTGCTTTAGGATATTCCCAAGCAGATGTCTTCACCTACTTATGATTCTCCACAAATGGCATTGAGAGATAACCTGCCTATCTCTACAAACTGGAGCTTGTCCTTAGACATACATAATGATAGCCACTGATACCCTTGTTCTCTGTGAACATGTCCAATCCTTTCTTAAAGCTGTCAAGGTTGACAGCTGTCACCACTTCTTCTGGCAGGGAATTCCACAGACCAGTGATCCCCTGGGTGAAAAAGTACCTTCTCTTATTTGTTTGAGACCTAGCATGCAGAAGTTTCATGCAGCGGTATGGATTGGTCATTGCAGGAGACACTTCAGGGCCGTTACATAGTGGTGCTATGGAGGCACAGTGTTATCTACCGTCCCGCCCCAGCCAGTGTCATAGGCCATAGCATTATAGGAGAGCTGGCACAGTGACACTGCAGCTATTTGATCACTGCAGTTTTTCCTGTTTGGTTACAGCCGGCTTGGTCTGTTTTTTTCATTATAAGTGACATGCCTTAGTGCCATTACATAGTGGTGCTATGGAAGCACAGGAGATTGACTATTAGGCCCCAGACAGTGTGAAACCTCAAAGAGATCAAGACCTGCCACAGAACAGCTCCAGAGTGCAAGTGGCAGCTGCAACAGTGTTGTTTCAGAGCAGTGCTCTGAGTGGTGCTAAGAAATCACAGATATAGCTACTGTTACTGGCTAGCTGACCTGTGTGTTTTTCTTTACACCTATAAGAGTGCCATTTCTGAATGTTCAACCCGAAGTAACTGGACATGACAACCAGTGCATGAATATGGGGGGGGGGGCACTCGCTTATGCCTGATATTTGGTTTGTTTATTTCTCACACGAGCATTAACTATGTGCACCCTTACCTGGGCACAGGAGATGGATTGCATTTATTGGACAATGCCATTGAACCCCGCCTGTCTGATCAGCAAGGGGGCCTTTGCGCCCAGCTACTTGGCTTGGTGGAGGAAAGGCACATACTGCATAGCCCCGTTTCTGTGGTGGTCAGTACAAGTGACAAAATGACATCAACTTAAGAGTAGTGAATAGAGATGGGCACGACTTGAAAAAAAAAAATTTTTTCGAGTTGTCGTTAGTCAGGCCGGTTCCATTTCGGGTTGTTTCTGGTTTTCGCGAAAATTCGCAAAAATTAGTCAGTTCGTTTTTTCATTTTTTCGTTTTTGTTAGTACTGGTTTTTTTTGGGGGGGAGCGGGCTCCTGGAGGCACATCTCTGGGGTGGGTGCCTCCTCTGGCCTGCTATAAAGGGAAAGCGGGCTCCTGGAGGCACCCGTGGGTGCTTCCTATCCTCACCCACTAGGAAGGGGAAGCAGGCTCCAAGAGACCCCCTCTACATGGGGTCTCCCCTCCTCACCTGCTGCTGCTGCAAAATGGTATGCAATAGCCATATGGATATGCATACCAGTTGCAGACAGTGAGACCAGTGATGGCAGTGAACCCAGAGCCATGCCTTCCCTGCCTAAGGCTCTTGCACCACCATGTCTCACAAAGAAGGGAATTGAACTTGCTGCGTGTAGTAGTGCAATGCAAGCAAGTAGATCTGGCTTAGGGTTAAGGTGGGTTAGTGCAAGGGCTAGGGTTAGGCTAGTGACGGGTAAGGTTACGGTGGGCTAGTGGGTTGCACCTCTGGGTGCCTCTCTGACCCACTAAGAAGACAGTCTGTGACGTATGGGTAAGTAAGGAGTCAAGGATTAGGGTTAGGGTTAGGGGGCTAGGGCAGGTTTTAGGGGGCCTTTTGGCACATCCCAGAAGTCTCCATGGCCAAGTGGCCATGTGATTGGTGGGATGGCTCCAAAAATTTGCATGGTCGTCCACTCCCACATGGCTGGCCACTCGGCCAGCCCATCATTGCGCAGGTGTAAATAAAATAAAATAAAATAAAATCAATGGAGGACAGAGGAGGAGAGGAGAGACATTTTGTTGCAAGAAAAAACCCACTGCTACTGTGAAAAATCTGGCAGTTTATACATTTTTGCGTGTTTCTGTTGTGCTTGTGTGTTTTTGGACCACGATTTCAAAAACAATATTGCGTTCGCCGCCCCATTTTGGATCCCCCGCCCGCACCGCATGGCATGGCGAGTCCGGCTGCCCAGGACGGGGGGGAGGCAGGACCCCCCCTCCAGAAACCACCCCTCCGGTAGGTGCCCTGCGCCCTTAGTCAAGCAGGCATTTTTCCGCCTGCTTTTTTGGCCTGGGAATGGGTGGGGGGAGAGTTTTAAAGTTTTTTCCTCTGCCGTCCGTGCCGCTTGCTTGCGCTTTAATTGCGGTGGCCGGCGGCGAGACTGGGCTTTTTGCTGGCTGCGAGCCTGCGGCGAGTCCCACCAGAGCAGCCCAGGACGGGGGATGGGGGGAGGCCGGGGACCTCCAGAAACAACCCCTCTGGTAGGTGCCCTGAGGCACGGCTGGCATTTTTCTGCCTGCTTTTTGGCCGGGAACCGGGTTTTTTTAACTTTTAAAACTTTTTTTCTGTGCCGTGTGGCATCGCGCGATCGCGTGATGCAAGGAATGAGCACGACAAATCAGACCAAAATTGTTCATTCGTCGGTTCGAGCTCGAAGTCTGGCGGAGTAATTCCCGTTACCGTTTCCGTAGAGTATCGGATACGAGTAACGGAAACGGAAACGGGAATACCGCTAAGTCGTGCCCATCTCTAGTAGTGAAATATGACAGTCCTCAACTATAATTAGGAATAGGTTAGGATAGTAGATATGACAGTCCAGGATGATTAGTAACACACCAAGTGGTTGATGAGGACTGCCCGGACTGTTTAACTCTAAGTTTAAGTTCAAGTGCAGGTTCATGTTCAAGTTCACATTCAAGTGGGAGGAGCTGCCAGGGCCCTTTCAACAACAACTATGTGAATACCATGTCACCACTTGTACTTTCAGCCCCCCTTTCAGGACAAAAGAGCACCAGAGACATACTAAATTTAAGACAATAAATTGTGGCCCAATGCAATCCAACAAACGTGTCTTAACTCTTTATTTCCGGGATGGGTGGACAAAGGAAGGATCTTTCCCTAAAGCACAAACTGGCACAGAGGAAAGACTGGGGAACTAACATTGTTTAGGAAAATACTCCTAGAATATAGATTGAGGTGACAAAGATTGCCTTGCCTCAGAGCTTGACCCTACCAACAATAAGAACTAGACATGGGCACGACCAGAAAAAAATGACGTTTCGAGTTTTCCTTTGTCGGAATGGGTCCGTTTCGGGTCATTTCCATTTGTCACGAAATTTTTCAAAAATTTGTCATTTTGTTTGTCATTTGTCGTTTCCACTGCGATTTAGCACGATGTGACTTCCCCAAGAGCATAGGGGCGTCCTGCAATCAGGGCCAGCGCTAGGTGTTTTTGCGCCCTAGGCGGTGGGCGGGGTGGGGGGCAGGCGGTGGGGGGAGGCGCGGGCAGGCGAGCGGGTGGGTGGCGTCCGTGGGCGGGCGAATGGGCGGGCAGCGGCGCGGCCGCAGGCGGGTGGCGGCGCGGGCGGATGGGCGAGTGGGCAGTTAGGATATCACTTAGGATAGAGGTTCTGTTCTTGGCTTGCACCCCAAATGTGTGTATGTGCAAGCAAATTGAAGTTGGGAAAATAGAAAATAAATGGTAGTATATAATATATTTTTAAAATAAATCCACACCTCCCACTCCCAGTCGAACCTCCCCCTTTATCCAATATCAGAAAAAATCCTCACAAACTGCCGGAGAAGAAATAAAGAATAAACTGCTATTCCCTTCAGCAGACAAAGCTGCA
Source organism: Phrynocephalus forsythii (assembly GCA_029282475.1). Lineage (NCBI taxonomy): Eukaryota > Metazoa > Chordata > Lepidosauria > Squamata > Agamidae > Phrynocephalus > Phrynocephalus forsythii. Next base: position 157,927,406 of record JAPFRF010000001.1, on the reverse strand, counting down.
GGGAATCAAAGAAATTATTTTCAAATTCAGTTTCCTCCCTACCTGCCTAACTTAAATCCTAAAGCCTCCAGCCTCCCTCCTCAATCTCGATCGGATCACACCAGCACCAGCAGCCAGCCCTCCTCCCTCAACCACATCCATACACCCGACTGCGATTTCTGGAAGGTGCCTCGGCTTTTTATGCCCTCCGAGACATCCAGAAGTGTCAGTCAAAAACCTGGCGATGCCATTGGTGGAATGGTTCAGACAATTTGCATGGTTCCATCCCATGCCCAGCCCAAATGGGCAGGTCTAAAAAAATAAAAAATAAAATAAAATAAAATAAAATCAATGTGATATTTTATTGCTATAAAAACCCACTGCTACTACTATTAAAATTCAGGCATTTAAAATACATAAATTTCACATGTTTCGGTGGTGATTTGGTGTGTTTTTTGACCACAATTTCAAAAGAAAAATTGTGGTCGCCATTTTGTTTTTTTCTTTTTTTTTCCTTTTTTTCTTTTTTTTTTTAAATGTTTTTTATTAAATTTTAAACTACATACAACGACATAAAAAATAAAAATAAAAAAAACTACAACAAACAATATAAGTGCACCCCCATCCCACGGGGCCATCCATACATTCTTATTCGTTGCTCCATCTTCTATTCTTCTAGTAGTCTTCTTAAAGTTCTCTTCTCCAGAATTGTTGTGAGATATTCGTGGACTCTTTCCCTTTTCCTTCGACTAGTACATAATCTAAAAATTTACCCCAGATATCGTAGAAAATGTCTTTTTTCATTTCTCCTTTCTATATCCTCCTTAGGTTTATTTTTTGTAGTATATAACAACTGATAAAACTCTTGTATAGCTGACAACTTTTCCTTCATTTGTGTGCATGTCTTACCTGAGGAGTCTTTTATAATCCCTATTGTATTCTTGTCTTGTCTTTTCTGTGCTAATCTGGCTAAAAGTTTTGAGTTCTTGTTGCTGTATTCAAAAAAATTTCTTTTTAGGTACAGAAGATTCCTTTGTGTTTGTTGTAAATCTAGATCTTCTAACTCTTTTTTCCTTGCTTCAATCAACCTCAATATCTTATTATCCTTAGTAAGAAAAAATTGGGATTCTAAATCTGCTATTAGTTTTTCTAATTTTCCTTTTATTGAGTTCTTCCTGTTTTTAGTTTTAATATTTTCTTTTATGGTAAGGCCTCTAGCTACCGCTTTCAGGGTGTCCCATATGATTGGCGTTTGGCTACCTGCCTTTTCGTTTATATCCCAAGTTTCCAACCAATCTTTTTTTACCTTTTCCAGCACTTCTGGATATTGAAATATTTTTAAATTCATTCTCCACCTTTTAGCTTCTCTATAATTTTTATTTGTTGCTAAATCAATCGACATTAAAGCATGATCAGATGTTTTTATGATCTCAATTTCGGTATTATTTATCTTGGGTATTAGGCTTTGTGAAACAAACACAAAATCTATCCTAGAATAGGTTTTGTGCACTGGTGAGTAGAAGGTGTATTTTATTTCATCTCCTTTCAGTTCTCTCCAGACATCCTTCAATCCTGTTGTATTTATAAACTTTGCTAGAGTTGTATGTCTTGTCCTCCACTCTTCCTTTTTACATACCGATTTATCTTTAATTTTATCTAAGACCATATTAAAATCCCTGCCATTATTAAATACCCCTTTTTAACCAATTCAATCTGATCCCAAAGGAGATTGTAAAATACAGATTAACCAAAGTATAATGATCTTTCCCCATTAGAACTTGCAATATTATATATCTACCTTCTGAATCTTTTACCACATTTTCAACAACACATTCACAATTCCTTGAGATTATAATGGCAACCCCTCTTGCTTTAGATGTGCCAAAGCTTTTTCATAAATTTCAACATTTGGAATTTTAATTCATTAATACCATCTCTTATTTGATGAGTCTCTTGCAAAAAGGCAATATCTATTTTGTGCCTTTTGATCATCGCCGATTCTATTTCTCTTCGAAAATGACCCCAGACCTTTTACATTCAACGTTGCTAATTTTATAAACTTTCCCATAACCTATTTCTTTTGGTTTCAATATTCTGGAATGGTCCCGTTGTGCATACAAAAGTAAAAACACCATCAATTAATAAAAATAAACTAAAATAAATCTAATCCTCCACCCTAAAAACTATTCTTTTCTCCCAACCAGCTATCATACTGTTTAGCATGTGCATCAAGGGGATGGGAGGGAGGAAGTCGTCCACAGACATTAGCCAGCCTAGATCTCCTTAACTCTTAAGTAGCGTGTTACTGAAAATTCTATAAGTTGTTCTACCCCCCTCTAAACCACCCTCTCACCACCACCGCCCCCCTCAAAACAAGCAAACAAACAAACAAAAACAAAAAAGGGAAGGGTGGAGAGGAGGGGGAAAGGGAAGAAAAGGGATAATGAAAAGAAAAAGAAAAAGAAACATCCCAAAAACAAAAATTAAAATTGGGAAAAAAAGAAAAAAAAAGAAAAAAAAAAGAAAAAAGGGGGGGAGGGGGGAAGGGAAGTGGAAGGGAAAAGGCGGAGAAGAGTAAAAGAAGAAAAACAAAGGGGATGATAGGAGGTGAGAGAGGGGGAAAGAGAGAGGAGTAAGTTAAATGAGTTTCAAATATTCTTCATCTTCATCGAAGATTCCTGGAGTCGGAGTAAAAAGAGAGAAATTCACTGTCCTGATGTTGCCACTGAAGTTCCCGGGGGAGAACAGGCAGAACCTGAGTCATCCTGTATGTTCCATGCTTCAAGAAGATGTTGGCCTTCTTCTAGAGAGTAGATAGTGTGTTGAACAGAGCCTTTCCAAACTTTCAAAAATAGGGGGTGACCCCAAGAATAGCGATAGTTGTTCTTCCTTAATATGATTGTGACTGATCTCATCGATTTACGCCAATCAGCAGTTTCTTTAGAAAAATCTTGAAAAACTTGCACAGTTGCACCTCCTCTCTTCAGAATATTAGGATTGGCTCTAATTGAAGACATAAGACGCTCTTTATTTACATAAGAAGCAAATCTTACTATCACTGGTTTTGGGGCCCCATCTCTTGACTTGCCCAGATAGTGAACTCTCTCTAAATCGTCGTCCTCTAGTTGTTTGGGCAGAAAGGAGTTAAACCAGGTTAAAACTTCCTGTTTTAATGATGCCCCCTTGTTTTGAATAACAAAATTAATCAGTTTGACGTTCTGCCTCCGAGAATAATCTTCAATATAAGTCAGTTTCTTATTTATTTTCAGTAAAGCCTGCTTCTGAGAGTTAATTTGAGTTTCGTTTTCAGTTACACGTATCTCCAGATTTTTAAATTCTCCTGCCAAATTATCAAGCCGCTGGCCATTTAACTTTATTTCATGTGATAAATCTTGTTTAGTGCTTTGGAGATCCTTTGAAAGGCCATCCATTCTGCGGATCACATCCTGTTGATTAACACTCATGATGCTAGCTAGCTCCGTCCTCATTAAACGCAGTTCCTTCATGAAGTCTTGATCTGTGGGAGGAGGGTAGTCTCCCTCTTTCCTTTCTCAGATCCTGACGCCATTTTTACCCTCCGTCGTCTGAGGGCTGCTTTGTAGAGCTGGGCGATTGTGTGCTGTATCAGATAATTTCCTAGTCCAACCTATAGGCTGGAGTTTCTTTTTTGCTCTCTTTCCCGGCATATAATTGGACAAAAGGCAGATATCAGGCAGTCTAACTGTTTATAATCATCTGGTGACTTTCCAAACAGCCGGGATTCAGTTTTCTAAGCAGCCAGCGGCCAGCAGAATCAAAGCAGGCAAAACCGAAAGTAGCTCCTTTTGCTTATAAATCAAGCTTATCTAGTCTAGAAAAACACATATATTGCTTCTCCTGACACCCGAGTAATTTATTGATGCATTACTCACGGCACCACGGCATTTAAACAGTAGTTTTAAAGCTCTTTTTTGGATCGCGGCGCAGAGCTCTAAGATCAGGCTGCCGGCATGTCTTGGTGGGCGGGACTTCCTCCGTGGTCGCCATTTTGGATCCCCCCCACCGCATGGCATGCAGCGAGACAGACGACGAGGATAACCCCCCCCCCAGCCTGTTGCAAGCAGCCCAGGACAGGAGGGGGGAGGCCAGGGACCCCCCTCCCCAGAAACCACCCCTCTGGTAGGTGTCCTCAGGCAGGCATATTTTCGCCTGCTTTTTTGGCCGGGAGTCAGGTTTTTTAATTTTTTTATTTTTTTATTTTTACTTTTAAAAACTTTTTTTCTGTGCTGCTTGGCATCGCGCGATCGCTGCAATGCCATTAACGACAATGAAAAACCCGACCCAATTTTTCTTTTTTCGGGTCGGGTTCGAGCTGGAGCGGCGTAATTATCGTGACCGTTTCCGTTACGTAACGGAAACGATAACCGAAAATGGAAACGACAATTTCGCCGCTCCGTGCCCATGTCTAATAAGAACCTCTGTTGAGTCAAGGTCTGCTTTCTAAAAATTAAAATAAGACAAGATTCTCCAGGACATAAATGCCAGTATGGATAATTTTGCCAGGATAGCGTTTTTTGTTTTGTTTGAAAGAAACTTAATCTTCTTCCATACGGTCATTCATTTGGCAATCACCTGCCAAACTCATTTATTTCAATCAGTTTGGCGTATCTAAGCCTCTTTTGGAATAAACTGGTCTTACCAGAAAGAGGTGAGAAATGAGAGTGAAGAAGAAGAGAACCAATGGTGACAGAGGCAGGAGGAGAAGTGGCTCTTCTCCACTGGATTCTCAGGAGCAGAGAAACTGGAGCAGAGAAACATGTAGTCAGTATGCAGCTAGTTAGACAACTAAGCATTTTCATGTAACCAGTTATGAACAATATGCTGGTTTTTATCCGTTCAAAACTGTGAGTAAACAGAAATCTTTTTATTATTTCCTTTGCCACTGTTTCAGAGTGAGTTATTGAGACAGTGACTGCCAGTTGATGAGAACAAAGAATAAGGTGCAGTCAACTGAAAGAAGACTTAAAGCAATTTTTGCTTTGTTGGTCCCTGAACTTTTTTCCTGTGTAGCTAGTGGTTTTTAGCATACTATTTCACACTCTGCCATGAAATTATTTGCCTGATGTAGTCATTAGAGATGGGCACAAAATGAAAAAAAAATCACAATTCATTTTGGTTCAGTTTGTTTTAGGGTTCGGTTCATTTCATTCCATTTTAAATGATTTTTTTTAGAAAAAAATCATTTTGTTGGTTTGTTGATTTGGTATTCATTTTCTGTGTAGTTTGTGTGTGTGTGGTGCTTGTGCAACTGTGGCTTGGGAAAAGAGGGGACTTAATCTTCCCCCCAGCCACTGTGGGGTGGGTGAAAGAGCTCCCCTAGCCAATGCCTCTCATTTGAGAGGCACTGGCGTGGGGACAGCCCCAATCAACTGCTCTGCACTGGCCCCAAGCCAGCACATCTCAGGTGCTCCGCTGGCTTCCCTGCACCCTGTTTCCCCAGGAAATGAGGTGCAGGGAAGCCAGCAAGGAGCAGCTGAGAGGTGGGGTGGGGAAGAGAAGTCTCCCATCGGGAGGGGGGAAGAGAGCCCCTCTTCCCCCCTCCCCATGGGGTGAGGGGAAGAGGGGGCTCTTTCAACTTATCTTCCCCCCTCCCGATGACAGTGCTAAGTGGGCGCTCGACTGTCACCAGGAGCAGGAAAAATGTTTAAAGAGTCCCCCCTCCCCATCGGGTGGGGGGGATAAGGGGCTCTTTAAATTAATCTTTCCCCCTCCTGATAACAGCGCCGAGTGGGCGCACAGCACTGTCACTGGGAAGGGGAAAAATTTTAGAGCTGGGGCTTTTTTCCCCATTTCACAGCTGAGAGGCTGAGCTGCTCTGCGCTGGCCCCAAGCAAGCACCTCCCAGCTGCTCCGTGCTGGCTTCCCTGCACCCCATTTCCCCAGAAAACGAGGTGCAGGGAAGCCAGCAAGGAGCAGCTGAGAGGTGGGGTGGGGTAAATAGGTTTTTCATCAGGAGGGGGCAATATTAGTTTAAAGAGCCCCCTCCTCCCCCTCCCCATGGGGTGGGGAGAAAGAGGGGGCTCTATAACTTATCTCCCCCTCCTGATTACCTGTTTACTTCCGTGTTCCTGGCCCGCACTACAGCTGTAGCGTGGGCAGTTTTTTAAAAAAGCACCAACTACGCGGCCCTTGGGGCCCCATTGGTGCTGGTTTTTTATTATTATTATTATAATTTATGATTTTAGGGTGCCAACCAGGACACCCCTGGGACGTGATTGGCACTCCTGGTTTTTTATTATTGTTTTTTCAAGCGCCCACCACACACTTCTTTTATTTATTTATTTTACTGTCTTAGGGTGGTGACCAGGACACCCCTGGGGCCTGATCAGCACTCCTTTTTAATTTTAATTTTATTTTTTTATTTTTTTTTTAAATAACATCCGGGTTTCCGGAGTGCTGGGCTTTTTATTTTATTTTATTTATGTCAGCATCCATGCACAGCACCTGGAGCCCATCAGCGCTGGGTTTTTAAAATTTGTTTTTATGATTTTAGGATGCCGAACAGGGCACCCCTGGGGCCCGATCAGCGCTCCTGTTTATTTATTTATTTTTATTTTTTCAAACGCCCACCATGCAGCGCCTGGGGCTGGGTGGGCACTTCTTTTTTATTTTATTTTTTATTTTTACTATTTTAGGGTGCCAACCAGGCCACCCTGGTGTCCAATAGGTGCTCCTTTTTATTTTATTTTAATTTAATTTTAATTTTAATTTGTTTTGTTTTTAACTTCCGGGTTTCCTGGCCCCGCACTACAGCTGTAGCATGGGTTTTTTCTTTTTCTTTTTTATGTTTCTTCAGCACCGACCACGTGGCGCCTGGGCCCAGTTGGTGCTGGGGGGGTTCATTATATTTGTTATGATTTTAGGGTGCCAACCAGGCCACCCCTTTTTATTTTATTTTTCAATTTTTATTTTATTTTTATTGGGTTTTTTACTGCCCAGTGCTGCTAGAGCTGTAGCGTGCCATTGGATCCCCCCCCAGTTGCCATCCCTGAAGGATCTCTGGACCAGTACAAGGTAGGAGACATCTCCACCCCCCATTAACAAAATGAACCTAACCGAACCAATTTTTCCAGTTTGTTTCATTTCGTTTTAAATTTACCCCTAGGGTCATTATCTGTTTTGTTACATAATGAAATTAATAACAAATAACAAATCAAACTAAAAGTTCATTTTGTGCCCATCTCTAGTAGTCATATGTTATGCATAAATTTTTATAAGAGTTTTTTAGAATTGTTTTGATCTCTTTTCCTATATGAGGCTTGGCTCACTTGAGCCCAGAAGGCTATGTTTTCTCAGCCACTGTTTTTAACTGATACTTGCCCTGAACCAGATTGGTTTCCAATTCAAAGAGTCTGTGGAGTGCACATACATGTCCTGGTCTGTTTGGTAACATCTCCTTGCATTTCTCTGCATGTAAGCTGTTTGTTCTAAAAAATAAGTCTTGATTTTGATTTAACTAATAATCAAATAAGTAATTTTTCATTTCACCCAGCTACATAAAACTGGCTTCAACTAGCCATATATGGTAGCTGCTGTGTCCAAGTGCCTTCAAACCATCCTGCTAATTTCCCTCTCCAAAAGTATGCCTAATACAGGTCATGTTTGCCTAGCTGTAGTATTTCTATTTTCCCTTTGATTTCTTCATATACTGCTAGCTAAGAGATTGTTATAACTATCACATGAATAGAGGAAAATGGACAATTTATAGGAGAATATCCATGTTCTTACTATGGGCCTTTTCACATGACCCCTAAGATCCGCTGGCCACTTAAATTTGGACCAGGGATCTTGGGGGTTCGTTGCTCTTTCTGCATCCCCACCCCTCCGCACTTCCTTGCTCCTGTCTGCGTGAGGGGAGGGAGGAAAAAAGAGAGGAAAAATGCAGGCTCACCTCCGAAGCTGCCCGGAGCCCTGTCGTTGTCCTGATTCCTTCTCTTCTGTTTTTTTTTTTTTTTTTGCCTCCCGCCCCTTCTCTTAAAGGGGTGAGAGGCAAAAAACAAAAAAACAGAAGCGAGGAGAGCCCTGCACTTACCAGATTAAATCCGGACCTGGGGATTTTCACCCTCCTAGAGCAGGTATAAGAAAAGTACGCAAACTCCGGAGCTGGTGGGGAAACAATTGTAAGCTCCAGAGCTGGCAGCCATTTGCTGCGGAGTTTAGGGGTCGTGTACAAATACCCTATGTTATCCTTGCATCCAAACTGTTTTGAATTGGTAAATGAATATGATTTGGGTTCTCCTAAAAGTAAAGTCTCACACAATAATTTAAAGTTAAGGTAGAGGTAAAGCTTCCCCCTGCACATGTGTACTAGTCATGTCTGACTGACTCTAGGGGTGGTGCTCATCTCCGTATTCAAGCCAAAGAGCCAGTGTTGTGCAAGTCCATGGCCATGTAACTGACATGGCTGCAAGGAAAGATTGTTTTACCTTCCTGCTTTTTATGGTGGAACCTATTTATCTACTTGTATTTACATGCTTTTGAACTGCTAGGTTGGCAGGACCTGGGGTTAACACCGTCTCATCCACTTGCATCCAAACTGCTGAGCTTTTGTAGAACAGTTTTCAGCACTCTAGCCCACTGAGCCAACATGTCCCCTGGTAATTTAAAGGTACATAGTGGCTTTCATGAACTTCTCCTATGTTTGAGAAGGTGAGAAAAATCTTAATTAAATTTAAATCTGCCGGAGGGAGCATGCCCGAGTGGGCCGCTGCCATCGCCACCGCCTCCTTCAGCGAGGGGGTCTTCCCCTCTCGTCTGAAGGAGACGGTGATCAAGCCCATTTTGAAAAAACCGGGCTTGGCGTCGGATCAATTGTCCAACTACCGACCGATCGCCAACGTTCCCTTCATGGGCAAGGTCATCGAGAGGGTGGCCGCGGTGCGGATTCAATCATTCTTGGAGGAACAGCGGTGCCTTGATCCTTGCCAGTCTGGCTTCAGGCCTGGCCGGGGTACCGAGACAGCTCTGGTCGCGCTGCAAGATGACCTTATCCGGGCGGCCGACAGGGGTTGCTCTACCCTGTTGGTTCTCCTGGATTTGTCAGCGGCCTTCAATACCGTCGACCACGGTATCTTACTGGACCGGCTCCTGGAGGTGGGGATCGGAGGCAACATTCTCAGGTGGCGCCAGTCCTTCCTTCAGGGTCGGCCCCAGTATGTACAGCATGGAGGAGAGTTGTCGGCCCCGTGGACACTCCCTTGTGGGGTTCCGCAGGCCAGCTGTTTAACATCTATGTAAGGCCGCTGGCTGGGGTCATCAGGAGATTTGGGCTGCGTTGTCATCAGTCCTGATGACACGCAGCCATCTCTGTTTTTCCACCTCTGCAGTGGAAGCTGTCCGGTCCCTCGACCAGTGTCTGGAGGCGGTCATGGCTTGGACCAGGGCCAACAGGCTCAAACTCAACCCTGGGAAGACCGAGGTGATGTTCTTTGGGAGCTCCCCTTCTGGGTATGTGGGCCCCCTCCCCAGCTTGGAGGGAGTTTCCCTTCAATTGGCGGAGAGGGTGGTCTGGGCGTGATCCTGGACCCTGCCTTGTCCCTGGATGCCCAGGTGGCTGTGACCAGGTCCGCATTCTATCACCTGCTTTTGAACTCCTGAGGACAGTGGTCCAGGCACTGGTGATCTCTGAGGCTGGACTACTGTAATTCTCTCTACATGGGGTTGCCCTTGACTCTCCTCCGGCGATTGCAGCGGGTGCAAAATGCAGCAGACTGGTGGCGGGTGCGCGTCGTCACGACTGCATCACCCGGTTCTGGTCCGGCTTGAAGATTCAAGGTCCTGGTTTTAGCCCTCCATGGCTTGGGCCCGGACTACCTGGCGGAGCGGATCGACAACATCGGCCCGACCGGTTCGGCAGTCGCGGGCGCACTATCTCTCCGAGAAGCCAGGCGGTCCCGTGCCCGGAACCGGGCTTTCTCGGTGGCTGCTCCAGCTTGGAACAGCCTACAGTGCGCTCTGCAGAGTCCCTGCTGGCCTTTCGTAAAGTGGTGAAGACCATCCTATTCCGCGAGGCCTTTGGTGACCTAGCTTAACCTTTTTTTTTTCCGCCATCGATAATCGGGACATTTTGCTACAACAGCGGTGAGGCTTGATTTAAAGGGTGCGCCCGCTGCGGTTCTTTTATTTACTGTTATTGTTTCATGTCTATTTGCTGATTGTGCCTTTGTGTCTATTGTATTAACTTTGCTATGATTTGTCTCTTTTGTTCGCCGCCCAGAGTTTCCGTTGGGAAGATGGGCGGGATATAAATTCAATAATAAAATAATAAATAAATAAATAAATAAATTGTGACACTGAGCAGGATATATAAGTGTTTCCCATTAGAGCCATACCAACAACAGGATTTTAGTAATTTAGTAGGAAGCAGGTTGCTTGTTTTGTTGCATTGCATTTTGTTGTGCATTATTCATTCAAACAGGATGTTTACAAGATTTTTCAGAATCCTGGGGTTTCAAACAATTTCTTGAAATGTTGATTCTGTCAAGAGTCACACTAACATAAAGTAATATTAACTGAAGATAAATACTCCAGATTTTGGCTGGAGTTGCTTTTTCATCACAGCAGCACATAAACAGAAGAGCATTTTTACAGAGCATGTTGTTAAACATCCTTGGAGAGATGACAGCTTTCACCAGCTTCTTTTGAAGATGTGGAACAACACTTCCAGTCTCCTTGCTGTCAGATTGAATTTGAGCCCAGAACTAATTTATACTGAGCATAATGGAGAAGTGAAATGGCTCCTGGAGAGAGACGTGGCAGAATTTTGGAACTCATCTTCGAAACCAACCCTTCTGGTCTGAATAAGATGGACTGATTTTGAAGGGACCCTTTGAAGTTCAGCTTGGCTTATGATCAGCCCACTTCAGCTTTTTCAGCTGTTATCCTCAGCATCCCCCAGCTCATCCCCTCCCAGCATCCCTCTGATAGAAAGTAGAAGGGTGATTGTATTTTCACCAGCAGAGTTATTTATTTAGAAATTAAAAACGTCTTTCATACTTCTTACTTGTCCCACAACTCCCATAATCTCTTTCCTCAGATGAAAAACATGGGAGCCACAGGACAGGAGGAGGAAGTCTTTAATTATCAAAAGTAACACTGCTGGGATGATCAGGAGATCAGCCATTGTCAAAGAAGAAGTATGGGGACAGCAAAGCCCTTGTTTTAAACATCTACCATTTTTATAGCAATACACTGGAATGTGTTCAAGGAAGAATGTAGATAAGATTCTGATCTTACCCAGAAGATGAACTGAAGATATCATCATTTGGTCATTTTTGAACTGATCCACAGTGAAACAAGGAATACTGATATGGTGCTAGAATAGAATTGGGGCTTTGCCATTTTGCTTCAGTTGTTTTGGAATTCTAAAATCTAGAGCAGCCAAGGATGACCGGCAGTTGAGCAACAATCAATGTGGGATGGATTTATGGAGGGGTGGGACTTTAGTAAGGGGTAAATAAATAGCACTTATTCTGTCAGGGAGAGGAAGAAAGAAAGAAAGATAGTGGGAACTATACCTGCATATTGGCAGTCAAGCTGTAATTGGTAGTTTTGCCTTCCCCATCACAGCTCAGTGCCCTTTATAACCCCTATTTTCATGTTTTATTTTCTACTTTTCAAACATATATAAATATGTATAGATACTTTCAAATATTTGGACAATTGGACAAGCTACAATTTGTGTAAAAGCAAATTGCTTGCAATTCAGGCTGATGGTATTTGCACACCTTTGCTTTTAAACATCCTGAAAAACCTGAATGCTGGAAATAATTGATTATTTATCTGGAAGTTGAGTCATAGCTCCTATGTTGGGACACCCTTCTGTTTAATTGCTGTTTAGTTTATCCAGTGTAGAGGTCTGCACACTCTTCACAGTCATTAAACATAAGGATGGTCCAACACAGGAGGGGTAACAGCTCAAGATCAGAATCAGCAGTATACCTCCACTTGAAGGACAAAGGGCACTCAATCAAAGATGAGGATGTACACATATTAGACAGAGAAGATAGGTGGTTTGACAGAGGGGTCAGGGAAGCCATACATGTGAGCATTGAAACACCCTCTCTCAAGAGAGGTGGGGAGCTCAGGCACAGTCTGTCTGCTACTTATCAGGCTGTGCTTTCAACAATACTCAGACAAATAAAAAAGCCATCACCACCAAGGCCATAGTTAACGACCCATACTTTATGGGTTTCAGCACCTAAGGCCATGGTTCACCTTAAGGCTATTGACTGTAGTCTTCCTAACAAGCCTATTCAGGCCATTGTTCATTTTATGAACCTATTTCAGGCCAGGGTGACAAGAGGGCAAAGCGAACTATAAGATGGAGGACTCACAACTAGACTTTCTCAGACTGATGAAGCTGTTTGTATGAGCAGCGAAATATTTCTATCTCTCAAGAAAAAAAAAATCCAGTTGCCATGACTCAACTTCCAGATTACCTCACCTGAATGACTGAGATTCTTCACAGACAAATTGATTATTTAATTCATTCTGCATATCTCAGTAGGAATGGAGGCTTTTGAGTATCTCATGAGGAGCACAGGACTGCTTTATATTCAGTGATTTGTCAATATTGCCCAGAACTGTCAAATTGGACTGGTGGCATGGCTCCAGATTTATAATCAGGATGCCTTCCTATAACAATCATAGAATAATAGAATAGTGAAAGTGGAAGGGGCCTACAAGGCCATAAAGTTCAATCCCCTGCTCCATGCAGAAATACAGACCAAAGGATATCTGACAAGTGGTTATTCTGGATATAAGCCTAACCTGGAGATGCTAGTGATTTCATCTGGCACCTGGAGCATGCAAAGTAGACATGTTACTGAACTACAGCCCCTCTTTAATTTAAGCTGCCAGTTTCCCTTCTTCACCCTTATGATCTGCAGCAGGAGCAGAGGAAGGATGAGAGACATCCACACTAGGAAGAGATGGCAAAGATAGTGCTGTTAGAGGGAACTCTTCAATTGCCTGCTGTTTATGTGCTAAGCCTGATACTTCCCGAGCAATTTCTGACAAGCTTGAGAAGTCCCAACCCCAAAGGACAGCACTTATGCCACACTCATCTTAAAAGTGACATGTAGCCTTTGATGATATTATACTGACCTTTTAAGAAAGAGGTACTTGGGAGCATTACAGGAGTTCACTGGGCAAGAAAAACAAAGAGAGGCATCTGAAGGTAGCAGCTAAGGTCTGTAGAGATCCAAAGTGGAGATCTACATTGGAGAAACCAAACAGCCACTAAACAGGAGAATAACCCAGCACAGGAGAGGCAACAGCATAGGACTAGAACCAGCAGAGTACCTTCATTTCAAAGACAAAGGACATTCATTCAAAAACTGAGGATGTATACATATCAATCAAAGAAGATAGGTGGTTCGAGAGGGAAGTCATTCATGTGTGTATTGAAAATCCCTCTCTCAACAGGGGTGGGGCACTTAGGCATAATCTATCACATCATGCTGCTCTTTTATCGATCCCCCGACAAATCAGAAGCACTTCACACCTCCACCAGCAAGACCATAGCTCACAACCCATACTTAATGGGTGTTGGGAAGGGAAAACTCAGGCCATTGTACATCTAACAAGCCTATTTAGGCCATTGTCCACCTAACAAGCCTATTCAGAGAAGGGTGGCATGAAACCAAGGTGGACTATAAATTGGAGGCCTCGCAGCAACTATCCTAGACTGATGAAACTACATAGAAGAGTAGTGAAATGTTTTGATCTCAAAAGAAAAGAAATTCAATTGCCATCACTCAGCTTCCAGATAACCTCACCTGGGTAACTGAGAATCTCCATAGACATTCTGTAGATCTTAATACCCAGTACAGTAGCCCCCCATTTATCCAACCACCTGCGATAAATAAAAATTTGCAATATGCTTTTGAGGGTGACAGCAATGGCGGAGATAGTGGTGCCAGTGAGGGTAGGGGTGGCAGGGATGGCAGAGGTGACAGTGGTTGGGCAACAGTGGCAGTGGCAGCAGTGAGGGTGGTGGGGTGCTGGAAGTGAAAGTAGGGTCAGCAGCAAGGATGGTGGGATGTCGAGGATGAAAGTTGTGGTGTCCACAAGAGTGGTGTGGCAAAAGTGGAGGCTGTGGCAAGGGTGGTGGAGTGGTGGGGATGAAAGTGGGGTTGGGGCAGGAGTGACAGCAGGGTTGACAGCAGGGGTGGCAGATCCCACAATATAGTGGTACCACAATATATGGGCAGCAACGTGGTGAGGGTCTACTGTAAGACTATCCCTTCCATCCACATTCGAAATTCCCATGAATTCTTTCACCATTCTCAGGCACTAATGGGAACCATTTCCTTCTTGAAGGGCAAGGTGACAGAGACCCCAAAGGTTCCATCCAACGGAATTAAAACAGTGAAGACATAAAATATCAATAAATAATTAAAACAACAGCAAAACCTTATACTTCATCACTAAAATTGCCATCAAAGGACATTCTCTAGGTATCAATTAAAAACTTCTGGGGAACCATTTCCTTCTTGAAATGTCATCAATGTGACAGAGACTCACATTCCAAAGATGCCGAGAAAATCTCTCCCATTTAAAGGATGGCACATAAAGATGAGAAAATCTCTCCCTTTAAAGGACACTGGGGAATTTCTGGGGAATGCTGGGAATTGTGGTATAAAAGAAACAAAGTATCATATCTAGTCCCATATCTCATTTATGGCCTTTCCATAGAAAGCTTGTTGTCTGTTGAAGGAATTGCTTCATGCTAGGCTAGATTGGGTTTTAGCTGGTCTCCACACAGTTGCTCTCCAACAGAAGAAGAAACATCTGCTTCCAACTAGTGGTTCTGAAAGGCTGTACACAAGCAGAAAAAGGCCTGGATGTTCATAAAGACGCAAATAACCTATTTGATTAAAACAAACAATACTAGAGAGATTGGTCCTTCCCCATAATTATCTCCCTTCTTTTGCCCCTTTTAATCATTCCATTACAAACACACACAGAGATTCATTACATCAATTTATATATCACACATGAGATACTGAACGACTCTCAAATAATTGGCTGCCTAGACTGGAGCATATTTAAAGAGAAACTTGTGTAACCACACCCTCAAAATTCCTTTGGATTGTCATGTGAATACAACTTATGTAGCATATGGGTGTGGGCGAGTATGCATGCATATATGCACACATGTGTGCATGCAACCTGATAGGGGGACAATATGCTGAACTGCCTTGCTGAATTGTGAATGCTTTATGTTGTTTTTTAATTCATCCTGTCACTGAAGTTAACACATAAGGCACTACTCTGGAGCTCTTTAGCACTGCTGCAAATAAACAGGATACCACTGCAACCTGTGCCCTTTAAAAGTGTGTTAGTCCATTTCTGTGACCATATGCTGTGTTTGCCGGTGGCAGCCTATTCACTTTGCCTGTCCTCCCATCAATGCCTCCCATCCTCCATCCTGTTTTGCAGGACTTTCTTTTCTTGTTTTGAGATATACACGTAAAGGCTGGGGCAGAAAAATGCAGATTAGACACCATTTTTAAACTACAGCAGACATCGGCATCATAGGGACGCCACCTGGTTTTTCCAGAGTGTGTAGTTTCAGCATCCGTAAGCAGCAACATAGGAAATGAAAAGGTTTATGGGGAAGGACCAATGACTACATACTGGACAAGATGGGAACTTATAAGGACTGTTAAATATAATTTTAAACTTCAAATCTGCTGGAACACCTAGGATGCAATTCCCGTGAATTACTCAAATCATCATCATCATCATCATCATCATCATCATCATCATCATCATCATCATCATCATCATCATCAATCTCCAAAGGATCTGGTCATTTTTTGCTTTGCAGTTTTAAATGGAAGCAGACTTGAGGCAAGAAAAGCCAATTTGTGATACAGGGAGACCACAGGATAATTACACTTCAGCAGGGTCTTTATTTTCTATAGTGTAATTAGCATAATGGTTAATTCAGGCCCAGCAGGATCCACAACCTAGTTAAGGCAGACTTAATTCAGTTTTCAGAAAGATACTGTAGTCCTTTGTAAAGCCAAACATTATATATATCCCTTGTTATGCTTTCTTCACAGTATACAAAGGATCCCACCAGGCTTTCCAGAAAGCTCTCCACATCCAAACAATGTTAAAGAGCTCCAGATTAGTGCCTCATGTGTCAATCCTCTTTTCTGTGATTTTAAATCGAGCTTATGTAGATTTCCTGCATTTGTCCAGCATTGTTGTCAGGAAATAATTTCTCGTAAATTTACAGTAATATTGGGCAGGGGGAGGTTCTGATATTTTCCCACATTTTCTTCTTTTTTTACTATTTAAATTGGAGTTGGAAGTAACTAACTACATTTCCAAAGAAGTACAAGGAAACAGAGCCAAAATTATATTTTGTAACATTTCCTTGTTACTAAGAAGCCTCATGGCACAGTGGTTAAATGTCTGTACTGCAGCTAAAACTGTGCTCACGACTTGGGGCTCAATCCCAGGTAGCAGGCTCATGGTTGACTCAGCCTTCCATCCTTCCAAGGACGGTAAAATGAGTACCCAGCTTGCTGGGGTGGGGGGCAATGTGTAGCCTGCTTACTGTATTTAAACTGTAAACTGCCCAGAGGCTACTTGAAGTGGTATAGGGCGGTATATAAGCAGAACACTTTGCTTTTTGCTTTGCTTTACTTTCATAATGTTCATTCAAGTGGCATTTTAGGCATATCAAGAACACTTCTGTTAAGACCTATTTATATTTTAGAGCATTCTCCCATTCAATACCAAGTGAAAAGGGAAATGCTTTGTTCAGCTTTTCTGATTTTGTCAAGTATTTTCAAGTTAAATATCAGGGTTGTCCTCTAGGGGGAACCAAGGAAGATTCCCCACCCCTTGTGCTAAGGATAACAATGCATGATGCTAATCAAGTCCATAACAATAACCTGTTTTTTTAGAGGGTGCAATGCCACCACCAAAACCAACCTGCATGTGTAAAAGTAAGGAGTAACTGAATTGAGTTTCTTTTAAAAAGTAGCATCCTGCATTCTGATTTAAAGATGACAGTTGTTAAGTGACATTGTTTTCAGGGGCTGAACTGAGACAGCCTTCTTCCCCCCTCCCCCAGTACAGCTGGGAACAATATTATGCAAACAGTTCCACATCTAAGGAAAAACACCAGTTCTGAAAACGTGGCAGGAGCAATGCTGTGAATTACCTTTTAAATGGTCTACACTTAAGCTATTGCAAAATCAAAGGGATGTTAGATTACCCCGTACTTCTGTACATTTAATTTTGTTTTTGATTTGGAACTGTGTGAATTTTATTTACACTGAAACTACTGGATGTGTAACCTGGTGAGGAAAAATGTATTAATTGTTATTAATTATAATTGATGCCAATGTCAGTTCACCAATAGAGATGGGCACGACTTAGCGGTATTCCCGTTTCCGTTTCCGTTACTCGTATCCGTTACTCTACGGAAACGGTAACGGGAATCACTCCGCCAGACTTCGAGCTCGAACCGGACGAGCGAACAATTTGGTCTGATTTGTCGTGTTCACCGATCGCGCAATGCCAAGCGGCACAGAAAAAAGTTTTTAAAAGTAAAAAAAAAACCGATTCCCGGTCCAAAATGGCGACCGCAATATTTTTTTTGAAATCCTTGCCCCAAACCCCACCAAAGCACCACAGAAACATGCAAAAGTAACCTATTTTAAAAGCTTGATTTTTTACAGTAGCAGCAGTGGGTTTGTCTTGCCAAAATACGTCTCCGTTGATTTCATTTTATTTTTTTCTTAATTTATTTTTTTACACCTGCGCAACGATGGGCTGGCCATGGGACGGGACCATGCAAAGTTTTGGAGCTATTCCACCAATCGCATGGACAGGTTTTGACTGACACTTCTGGATGTGCCAGAGGGCATAAAAAGCCGAGGCAGTTCCAGTCCGTCACAGTCTGGGCTTGGATCTTGTGGAGGGTGGTCAGGGCTGGATTGCTGCGCTCAGTCTAGTTTCGATTTCGCGGTCGCGGTCGCGGTCTCGCTAGGCAGGGAGGGAATTGAATTGATATTAATTCGAATCGCAAAACATAATGATTTCTTCTATTCCCTGTGGGGAATAGCAACACAGTGTTTATTCTCTTTTTTGTTTTCTGCATTTTTGAGGAAGAGTTCTGTATGTTTTTGCTTCAAGGGGGAGGGAAGATTTGAGTGGGAGCGGTAGGGGAGGGGAGGTGCTGCGGATTTATCTTGAAAATATATTATTTATTTTATATTACACTACCATACCATTTCTTTTGTATCCCAATTTCCCACCAAGTTCATTTACTTGGCCAAGGTCCTTTTACCCTGCGCCTACAGCTTTTTTTTGCTGCTGTTGCGATTGGGGTTTTGGAAGGGAATCCAGCAACCCCTATCCTACCCTAGTATAGCAGCTTATAGTTTTATTCCATTTATTTTCTATTTTACAGTTTATTAGCAAGTGGCAAGCAACAGCCAAGGTCCAGTAGTACTACTAGTGCTTAGAAGGGGAGGTTGGAGGCTGTGGATTAAATTATTTTAAAAATATTATACAGTACAGACTGAGTACTAGGCAGAGTCTCCCTCGCCAACCAGTGCACTCAAATTTCTCAAACACATTTGTTTTGGCAACAAGGCTAGGGCACCTTCCTCTATAGAACATTTTACAATTTCATTTTACTTAACACTAGATATTCTTTGAATTTCTTTCACTTGACTTGTCCAACACCTCATTCATTTTTTTGCAGTCAGGCACTCAAACAAACATTTGTTGAAGGGCAGGCACCCAGCCACCTCTATAGAACTTTTTCTTCAATTACATCTTTGAAGAAGTTCCATTCATCTTAGTTACTGTGCATTATTTGTGAAAGTTGGGTGCTGCCAGATTTTGCAAACCCCTTGCTTCTATTAGCTTGGTTTTTGTGCAGTTGTAACTTACATCTGTGAAGAAGTTAAGTTACAGTTCTCCATTACACTTGCCCTGTGGATTGTGAAACTTGTTTGCCAGGATTGGCAAACCCCTTGCTCCTATTACCTTGTTTGTTGTGCTGCTGTTGTGAGTCCATCTCACTCATTTACTTGCCACCACAGTCTACATACACAATCCAATTACAACTGGGAAGAAGTTACAGTTCACTTTGGCCGTTACTTCACGAACCTCTCGCTGCGCGGCGAGCCGTAATTTCCGTGCGAACGCTCCTCCTCTTTGGGTTCGGCGCCACCCCGACCACGCCCCCTAAACCGTGCTCCAAGCGGGGCGAGAGATTCCCCTGCCGGAGGCCGGGAATCTTTTTCGCTTCGCATCCCACTTCGCATCCAAAGTCACGTGTGGCCACTAATTTTTCTTTTTTTTATTTTTTTCAGTTACTTTTTCTCCAAAATACTGATGAACGCGAGGGAGGCATGATAGCTTTGTAATGGTAGTTTGAGGCGGAAGTTGCTTGGTCACTGCTCTAGGGATTTAGGAAGGGATTACTCGAATGCCCTTGGAGGACCGATGGATCATAAACAACAAATGTTGTGTGCTGGTCCACCTTGTGGCCCTGACGGGGAACAGCATTTTTTTATGGCCGCCAATGGACGAAGCAATACAAATCGGGAGTGGAAAATGAAGGATCATACAGTAATTCAGCTTTGCCGCAAATGACAGCCCGGTATCGATGCATCGATACGCCGTGGTAATTTTTTTTTAAAAATAAAAGACAGCGAAAACCGGACGTTGAAAGAAACCACCCGAATGCGAAGGGAGCACGTGAGGTGGCAATGGATTCGAACCGAAAATTTCGCTTGGTGAGGACAGAGAAAGAGGGGTGGGGGCGAACGGAGACCACGTGACCGCCTTCGCATTCAAAGCGAAGGCAAACACGCTGCGAAGCGAAGTACTTCGTGAAGTGACGGCCTTTGTTATACTTGCCCTGTGCAGGGCACTGAGAGACTTAGTTGGGTGCCAGGATTGGCAAACCCCTTGCTCCTATTACCTTGTTGTTGTGCTGCTGTTGTGAGTCCATCTCACTCATTTACTTGCCACCACAGTCTACATACACAATCCAATTACAACTGGGAAGAAGTTACAGTTCTCTTTGTTATACTTGCCCTGTGCAGGGCACTGAGAGACTTAGTTGGGTGTCAGGATTGGCAAACCCCTTGCTCCTATTACCTTGTTTGTTGTGCTGCTGTTGTGAGTCCATCTCACTCATTTACTTGCCACCACAGTCTACATACACAATCCAATTACAACTGGGAAGAAGTTACAGTTCTCCTCCTAATTACACTTGCCCTGTGTAGGGCATAGAGAAACTTAGTTGGGTGCCAGGATTGGCAAACCCCTAGCTCCTATTACCTTGTTGTTGTGCTGCTGTTGTGAGTCCATCTCACTCATTTACTTGCCACCACAGTCTACATACACAATCCAATTACAACTGGGAAGAAGTTACAGTTCTCTTTGTTATACTTGCCCTGTGTAGGGCACTGAGAGACTTAGTTGGGTGCCAGGATTGGCAAACCCCTAGCTCCTATTACCTTGTTGTTGTGCTGCTGTTGTGAGTCCATCTCACTCATTTACTTGTTGCCACCACAGTCTGTGAATGTGGAGTGAAGGCAGAAGGACCTTGGTGATGGAGGGCCAATTTGAGAGGAGTAGAGGAGTAGACCCCTCATCCAGATTTGGGGAGGAACGGAATGTCTGTTTCTCCTGCTGCCTCTGAGAGAGGTGGAGGGGAGATGGGATGGATTCAAAACCAAACAACAAAAAAATTACAACAAACAGCCACGTCAGCCAGACCAAGGTGGCTGGCTGGTTCAGCATCAGCAGATGCAGCACAGCAGACCAAGAGAAAAAAAAGAAATGCAAATTTGTTTCTGCCCCACTTTGTTTGCTTAGGGTGCACTAACCTTGTTGTGCAGCAGCAAGTCCATCACCCAGGCAGGTTTAAAACTGTATTTCGCCTGCTCATTTTGCGGGACCCGCGCCCACCTGCCTGCGCGCCCACCTGCACGCCCGCACGCCCGCGCGCACGCCTGCGTGCCCACCCGCGCGCTAGCCACTCCCCCTGCTGCTGCCGCTGCCGCCGCCCACGCATGTACCCCCGCGCCACCGCCGCCCGCGCTGCGCCCGCAAGCCGCAAGTCTCGGTCGGACGTCAAAATGTGTGAAATCGCGGCAGAAATGGAAATGAAAAAACGAAAAAATGAACCGACTAATTTTTGCGAATTTTCACGAAAAATGGAGATGACCCGAAACAGAACCGGCCCGACTAACGACAACTCGAAAAATTTTTTTTTCCAAGCCGTGCCCATCTCTATTCACCAATGCTAATATTTTGCAGCTGTGAAGATGTCTGTAAGAGAACTCTAGTCTACTCCTGCAAAACATATGGAAAGAAAATTCCTTCTTCTCAACAGAGCTGCATCTGAGTTTGTATTGTTAATAGTCTGTGTTTTCTAGATATTTCTGAAACATATGGTTATAGTTTGTTTTCAAAGACGCTTGCCACTGTCTTTTTTTTTGGGGGGGGGCATTCCTGCCACCTCATTGTTCATTCTCTTTTCTGGATCATAAATCCATATACCAAGCACAACAAGCCACATTTGGGATCCTTGGGTCACCCCATTATTAACCTCCTTCCATGTTGAAAATTAAACATTTGTTCTTTTCTCTTTGTTTCCTCTCTTTGCAGAGACATTGTATTCCACAAGAGAGCCTTATCTCTCACCCCCATTAAGGCTGAGTTTCCAGAGCAGACTTCTTTTGAGGAACTTTATCAAAGGCCTTTAAAATGTCCAAATAAATTATATCATTTTAATGAGTGCTGCCTTTACCATATACATTGAATGCTCATTTGGTTCCTGACATATTAATGTAAAACAACCAATTTGGAGAAAGGTTGAGCACAGAAAGGGTCAGACAGAAGACTCTACCATTTTATGTGGTTTCTTGTATGGCACATGAGAGTTTCAAAGGTTTAAAATGTCTGTCCATATTTTAATGTGAAACAGAGAGCTCCTGCATGGATGCAATATTAAGGTCACACAGGTCTCACTAACATTTTTGCATGGGTGGCCCTGTGTGCCACATTTCATTTCAATTTGATTCTCATTCCAGTATTTACAATTTGCTTCAATTTGCTTCTCATTCCAGCGCGAGCTACTTACCCAACCATTTTCTGAGCCCCTCTGCCAAGCTGTCAGTGGTTGGAGCCCTTTAAACCTGGCCCAGTCAGCACCAGAGGAACTGCCTGGTGCTGACTGGGCCAGGTTTTAAAAGGTCCAGCCATTGACAGCGCTGCAGGAGCCCTCAGAAAATGGTTGTATAGGCAGTTCTGCACAATCACGCTGCCTACCCGACCATTTTCAGAGGGCTCCTGCCAAGGTGTCAATAGCTGGAGCCCTTTAAACCTAGCCCAGTTGGTACCAGAGGGTCCCCCTGGTGCCGACTGGGCCAGGTTTAAAGGTGTCCAGCCACTGAAATTTCATCAGGAGCCCTCAGAAAACGATGAAACAAAATGGTTCATTTCAATGCAAAAACAACCATTTCATTTCGTCTATAACGAAATGCTGCTACCTCATTTCATTTTATTTCGTTTCATTTCATTACATAATGAAATGACAAAACAGCATTTTGTTTTTCGTTTCTTGCCCATCCCTGATTACAACCTCTTCTGCAAATGCTTCTGAAATCTCTGAATAAGTGGACTGAAATCCATGCTGCAAACTCATGCAGAATGAAACTTAATAATATTAATGCTCCTCTGGACTTCTTTCCAGCCATTATGAAAAAGCATAAGCAAACCAGAAAGGAAGATCTTTGATAAATATTTAATAATCATACCCATGTCCAGCTTTCCTCCAAGGGTTTCTGGGTGGTATAACTGTTTATTCTTGCTCCTAGTTTTTAAAATTTTTGGAATAATATAGGTAACTTAGGGCCTTTTCACACGACCCCTAAGATCCACTGGCCCCCTAAATTCGGACCAGAGATCTTGGGGGTTTGTTGCTCTTCCTTCCTCCCCACCACTCTGCACTTCCTTGCTTCTGTCTGCATGAGGGGATGGAGGGAAAAAAGCCTTAAAAAGGGACAAAAGAATAAAGCCTTACCTCCGGTGCTGGTGGAAATTGCTCCGAGCCCCGGTCACTTCCTGGTTCCTCTTAAAAGGGCGGGAGGCAAAAACAACAACAACAAAAAGAAGTGAGGAGAGCCCGGCACTCTCCGCATCAAATTTTTTCACTCTCCCAGAGCAGGTACTTGAAAGCTGCGCTGGGTCGCGCTTAGGTGGGCGGGGTCACACTTAATTTTCTGTTAGCTCTGGAGCTGGTGGGGAAACATTTTTAAGCTCCAGAGCTGGGAGCCATTTGCAGTGGAGCTTAGGGGTCGTGTATAAACGCCCTTAGGCTGAGCATAAAGGTGTATATTTTTGTCTACAAATTTCATAATTTTTCTTTCTCGGAGTTCCACCCAGACTTTAGAAACTGTGCTGACCTGGAGAGAAGGCTTCATGCCCTGGAAAGACATAACCTCCTCTTTGAAAAGGAACCTCTTGGGGGAAGGAGAATTATCAGATTTGATGTTAAAAACAATTCAAAATAGACAGTGTCTGAAGGAATGTTTCCAGAGGATGAGCAGTTTTGTACAATGGTAGGTTTGCACTATTCTTGCGTATAGCGTGCAACAGAATTGAGACTCTAGCATGACAACCACCCTTCCTTCACCATGCTGGATGGACATTTCACTCCTCTTTTGGTAATCCAGAGATAGTGCTTGCCTGAAAGGAAATAGTAAATCCAAATGCATCCTCTGAGAGTCGGGTCCAAATGGGGATCTGAACCTATGTTTCCTCAGCTGCAATGTGGCAACTATCGTACAAATAATCACCTCAAACAGAAGTTAACATCACAGATTTGTCATATGGGTTGATTCCCAATCCCCATGAAACTGGCTGAAGTATAGGAAAGGAAAAAAGAAAGAAAAAATGAAATACTGAAGGCAGAGCAGCAGAGAGGAAGCAGGTGGTGAGAGGAGCACACGGCCAAAGGGCAGAGAGCTAACTTCCTGTTCTTGCAGGAGCAAGGGGAGGAGTTTTAGCTTTAAATACCTGCTCCCAGCAGCCCCTCAGTCCTTTTCTGGCAGAGCAGCAGAGAGGAAGCAGGCGGTGAGAGGAGCACACGGCCAAAGGGCAGAGAGCTAACTTCCTGTTCTTGCAGGAGCAAGGGGGGGAGTTTTAGCTTTAAATACCTGCTCCCAGCAGCCCCTCAGTCCTTTTCTGGCAGAGCAGCAGAGAGGAAGCAGGCGGTGAGAGGAGCACACGGCCAAAGGGCAGAGAGCTAACTTCCTGTTCTTGCAGGAGCAAGGGGGGGAGTTTTAGCTTTAAATACCTGCTCCCAGCAGCCCCTCAGTCCTTTTCTGGCAGAGCAGCAGAGAGGAAGCAGGTGGTGAGAGGAGCACACGGCCAAAGGGCAGAGAGCTAACTTCTTGTTCTTGCAGGAGCAAGGGGTAGAGTTTTAGCTTTAAATACCTGCTCCCAGCAGCCCCTCAGTCCTTTTCTGGCAGAGCAGCAGAGAGGAAGCAGGCGGTGAGAGGAGCACACGGCCAAAGGGCAGAGAGCTAACTTCCTGTTCTTGCAGGAGCAAGGGGGGGGAGTTTTAGCTTTAAATACCTGCTCCCAGCAGCCCCTCAGTCCTTTTCTGGCAGAGCAGCAGAGAGGAAGCAGGCGGTGAGAGGAGCACACGGCCAAAGGGCAGAGAGCTAACTTCCTGTTCTTGCAGGAGCAAGGGGTGGAGTTTTAGCTTTAAATACTTGCTCCCAGCAGCACGCACCTGACGGCGTGTGCAAACTACAAAAAAAAAACCCTTATAATTTCTTCTGGGTATAATTGAGTTCCTAAAGCCAAGCTACTCCTGAGGAATTCCTACAGACATTAGCAAGTTAGCACTGGAAACTTCCTGATGTGATTGCAGTTGGAGTAGAGGTGCTTTAGCAGTCCCTACACAGTTAGATTTTCAATAAACAACAAAAGAAGTAAAGAGACTTACTAGATTAAAAAAATTAGTGCAAGTTTACATTTTTGAGACCTTCAATACATTTTATTGCACTCGTTAAAATGGAGTTGGAGGGAGCAGCTGTAGTTACCTGCAGTACTTGTGCCATGTTTGTTATCTTGACAGAGCGTGTGCAGAACTACATCTGCTGCAAGTGCAAGCTGGTGGCGCTGTTGGAAGAGAATGTCCAGCAGCTGGAGGCTCGCATATCCGACCAGCAACATATTAAGGAGCTTGAGCGGTTCCTGGAGAGAGCGGAACAGACTACTCAGGTCCAAGAGGAGACAGGGCAAACTTCAGAGGAGGAAGTCACTCCCGCAACTCAGGAGGTGGATGGGTGGAGGAATGTGACTCAAAGGAGTAGAAGACCAAGGCATCGCTCAGAGAGTCTCATCTTGCACAATCAGTTTGAAGCTCTTTCCCTCAGCACACCTCATGAGGCACACATAGAGGAAGAATTGGTTCCACCAGAGGATCTCTCCCTCATCACTATTGATGAGATACAAGATCAGGTACATGTTGATGAGCAGGCTGCAGGAGAGAAGCTCATTGTACTAGGGGATTCTATAATTAGAAATACGGAGGGATGGATTTGTGAGGAGCATGATAACCGTATGGTCACTTGCCTGCCGGGTGCAAAGGTTGCAGACATCACCAGAAATATAGATAGCTTGTTAGAGAGAACTGGGAAGGAGCCAGTGGTCATGGTACACGTCGGTACCAATGATGTCGGGAAGGCCAAGCGGTCAGTCTTGGAAGCCAAATTCAGGTTGCTAGGTAGAAGATTGAAGACCCGGGCTTCCAAGGTAGCATTTTCAGAAGTGCTACCTGCTCCTCATGCAGGAACCACCAGACAGGCAGAACTCAGAAGCCTCAATGCGTGGATGAGGTGATAGTGTCGAGAGGAGGGCTTTAGATTTGTCAGGAACTGGAGAACATTTTGGGACAAGCCAAACCTGTTCAGGAGGGATGGGTTGCACTTGAATCATGATGGGACCAGATTGCTGGCACTCAACCTCAAAAAGGCAGCAGAGCAGCTTTTAAACTGATAACTGGGGGAAAGCCGACAGGAGCTGAGTGGCATCCGGTTTGGAACACCTCATCCTCGGGGAATGAGGTTGGAGAGGGTAGAGAATCACATAGAGAAGACATAGCAGGTATAGGTATTAGCACCAGGAGAATAACGGAATGTGACAGTTCATCTACTGAAAATAAAAGCTGTGGGGCAAATAGAACAAGGCAGCAGCTGTTGTTGTGGGACCCACTGTACAGGTGCTTCTACGCCAATGCTCGAAGCCTCCGAGCAAAGATGGGAGAACTTGAACATTTGGCAGCTAGGGATAACATTGATATAATAGCCATAACAGAAACCTGGTGGAATGCGGAGAACCAGTGGGATACAGCAAACCCAGGCTATAAACTCTATAGAAGAGATAGAGAGGGGCAGGTTGGAGGAGGAGTGGCCATCTATGTCAAAGAAGGGGTAAAATCCAGCAGAATGGAGATGGACAGAGGGTCTGACTCCACCATAGAATCACTGTGGGTTAAACTACCAGGTCCAAGGAGTGATGTGATCGTTGGAGTATTCTATCATCCACCAGATCAGAAACTTGAGGGGGACCTTGAAATGAGGAGAGAAATCATGGAAGTGGCTAAAAGGGATAGGATAGTAATCATGGGGGACTTCAGTTATCCCCACATTGACTGGGCCAATGCGAGCTCCGGGCAAGAAAGAGAAACTGGGTTTCTCGACTTGCTGAATGACTGTGCCTTAGAGCAACTTGTCACGGAGCCCACCCAAGAACAGGCAACTCTGGATCTAATATTGTGTGATACTCAGGACCTGGTCAGAGGTGTGAATGTCACTGAGCCTCTGGGGAACAGTGACCATGCTGCAATTACCTTTGCCATGCATG
Source organism: Phrynocephalus forsythii (assembly GCA_029282475.1). NCBI lineage: Eukaryota > Metazoa > Chordata > Lepidosauria > Squamata > Agamidae > Phrynocephalus > Phrynocephalus forsythii. The sequence goes on along the minus strand of JAPFRF010000001.1, from coordinate 157,900,448 downwards.
TCGGAGGAAGAGTGTCAACCAAATCAGACATAAAAACCCTTGATTTTCGAAGGGCAAACTTCCCTCAGATGAGGAAACTAGTTAGAGAGAAACTGAAGGGGAAGGTTAGAAGAATCCAAACTCTTCAGAGTGAATGGAGCCTCTTTAAAACAACAATAATAGAGGCCCAGCACAAGTGCATACCACAAAGAAAGAAGAGCTCATTTAAGTCCAAGAGGACACTGGCATGGCTAACGAGTGGAGTTAGAGAGGCTCTAAAGCACAAGGAGAGGTCCTTCTGTAAATGGAAATCCTCCCCAAATGAGGAAAATAAAAAGGATCACAAACTCAGGCAAAAGAAATGTAAGAAGATGATAAGGGAGGCAAAGAAAGTTTTTGAGGAACAAATGGCTAGCAATATAAAGGGTAATAATAAAAGCTTCTTTAAATATGTTAGAAGTAGAAAACCTGCCAGAGAACCAGTTGCCCCTCTGGATGGTGAGGGAGGAAAAGGGGAGATTAAAGAAGACTTGGACATTGCAGAGAAATGGAATGAGTTCTTTGCGTCTGTCTTCACGACAGAGGACCTTGAGCAGATTCCGCTGCCTGAGCCGCCCCTCTTGACTAAAGAATTAAATCAAATACAGGTTAAAAGAGAGGAGGTTTTAGGACTAATTGATAAATTAAGGATTAACAAGTCACCGGGCCCAGATGGCATCCACCCAAGGGTTATTAGGGAACTGAGAAATGAAATTGCAGATCTCTTAATGGTTATATGCAACTTGTCTCTTAAAACGGCCACAGTGCCGGAGGACTGGAGGATAGCAGATGTCACACCAATTTTTAAAAAGGAAGGAGGGGGACCCAGGAAACTACAGGCCGTTAGCCTTACATCTGTCCCAGGGAAGATGGTGGAAAGTCTCCTCCAAGAGAAAATCTTAAAACACATAAAAGAACAAACCTTGCTGAGAGAAAATCAGCATGGCTTCTGTAAGGGTAAATCTTGTCTGACAAACCTCTTAGAACTTTTTGAAAAGGTCAACAGGCATGTGGATTTGGGTGAACTGGTGGATATAGTCTATCTGGATTTTCAAAAGGCTTTTGACACAGTCCCTCACCAAAGGCTGCTGAGAAAATTGCACAGTCAGGGGATAAGAGGGCAGGTCCTCTTATGGATTGAGAACTGGTTGAGATCACGGAAACAAAGAGTAGGTGTCAATGGGAAATTTTCACAATGGAGAGAAGTGAAAAGCGGTGTGCCCCAGGGCTCTGTCCTGGGACTGGTGCTTTTCAATCTGTTCATAAATGACCTGGAGACAGGGATAAACAGTGAGGTGGCCAAGTTTGCCGATGACACAAAACTTTTCCGTGTGGTAAAAAACAGATAAGATTGTGAAGAGCTCCAGAAGGATCTCTCCAAACTGGGGGAATGGGCTGAGAAATGGCAAATGCGTTTTAATGTAACCAAATGTAAAGTAATGCATATTGGGGCAAAAAATCCAAACTTCATCTATCAACTCATGGGCTCTGAGTTATCCGTGACGGATCAGGAAAAAGATCTTGGTGTGTTGGTGGACAGCTCCATGAAGGTGTCTCCCCAATGTGTGGCAGCGGTGACGAAGGCCAATTCCATGCTAGGGATTATCAAAAAGGGGATTGGAAATAAAACAGCCAACATTATAAGGCCATTATACAAAACAATAGTAAGGCCCCACCTGGAGTATTGTGTACAATTCTGGTCACCGCATCTCAAGAAAGACTGGAAACTGGAACTGGAAAAGGTGCAGAAGAGAGCGACTAAAATGATTACTGGGCTGGGGCACCTCCCTTATTAAGAAAGGCTAAAACATTTGGGCCTCTTTAGTCTGGAAAAAAGGCGATTGAGGGGGGATATGATTGAGACATACAAAATAATGCAGGGTATGTGTAAAGTAGATAGAGGGAAGCTCTTCTCCCTCTCCCAAAATACCAGAACTAGGGGACATACACTGAAATTGAGGGCTGGGAGAGTAAGAACTGACAAAAGAAAATATTTTTTCACCCAGCGCGTTGTAAGTCTATGGAACTCCCTGCCACACAATGTGGTGATGGCATCTGACCTGGATGCTTTCAAAAGGGGATTGGACAGATTCCTGGAGGAAAAGTCCATCACAGGTTACATACCATGATGGAGATGTGTAACTTTTAGGGTTTAAACCAGGGTACTTCAAGGGCCAGATGCAGGTGAGTGGAATCAGGAGACAGATATCTAGTCTCATGCGCTCCCAAACACATCTGGTGGGGCTGCTGTGAGATACAGGAAGCTGGACTAGATGGGCCTTTGGCCTGATCCAGCATGGCTCTTCTTATGTTCTTATGTTCTTTTGTTCTTATGTAACAAAATGGCAAAAATGAACATTGTGAGGCATTTGCTCAGGTCAAACATATAAAGGGATGATCTCCTTAACTAGTTATTACTAATAGGCAGAGATGTTTGCACTCTTGGAATATTTGAAAATAAATTAGTTATATTGATTTTTCTAGTTATCTAGTCTATTTCTTAAACTGAAGAATGAATGACTTGAATCTTTTCCAGTAGTTCTAGAAAATTCTGGTCCTGCTTAACTTGGGATGGCTATTTTTTTTCAAGTTCATTTTTTTGCCAAATACCCCCCCCAAAAAAAAACCACCCCAGGAAAACACAATAGGACAAAATAAATAATGAAACTGAAATCTACTTCAATATTTAACACATTTTCAATTTATCTTGTGATTATAAGTACTGGTATAAGAGGAATTCATTAATGTCTTGGATATCTTTATCATTATTGCATTACGAATATAATTCTTTTTCCACAATCAGTTAGAAAAGAATATAGGGAATCAGAGGAAGGTGTTGTAGAAGGGAGTTAATGGTAATAATGAAGAAGCTGATGTAGCTACAAATTTTATATAGGTTGGTTTCATAATCAATCAAAATGGATACTATGGTCTCAAAATAGGAGACATTGGAAGGACTGTCATAAAAGAACTGAAAAAGGCACTCAAGCACAAACTATCAGTATATGCCATGGCTACAATATTTCACACTAGTATTCTCAATTATTATTCACAGATGAGCACACTAGAAAAGTTGGAAACAAGTATGAAAGGTGTGTTCCTTTCCTATCTTGTTGTCCTATTCACATATGGAAAAACCTTGCAATTCCCCCCACCCCATGATGTTTTTTTCTGTCTGATTTTCCAGCCTCCAGCCTTCTATAGAAGAAGATCCCATTTGAATTCTTCTTTCTCTCCATGTCTTAATGTAAATAAAATTTACACTAAATTTATATCAAAGAGGTGAAAGGGATGGCTTGTAGACATAGGGCCTTTTCAGCAGCTTCCCCCAGATTATGGAATGCCTTCCCGAATGAGACCCGCCTGGCACCGATGTTAATGACATTTCAGCACCTGGTAAAAACCTTCCTGTTACAGAAGTTTTTTTAACTGGTGATTGTAGATCCTGATGGCAATTTTAGTGCAGTGTTTTAATGTATTGTATTTATTGCATTTAAATGTTTTTTTCATTTTAATTTTATTGCAATTATTAATGTTTTAATTGTTTTAATTGTTTATTTTGATTGTAAGCCACCCAGAGACCTTTGGGTAGTGGGCAGCATATATGCTAAATAAATAAATAAATAAATAAATAGAGAACATCCAAATAGCTAATTTGACGCCAACTGAATTCTGTGGATGAACCACGTGGTCTGATGTTATCTTTTTTTAAAAATTTATTATTATTATAAATAAATAAAAAGGAAACCTTACATAGAAATACACCTCATTACCAATCTTGATCTCAAATCTAAATATAAATTCAGTCTACTATGGGTCAGAGTCTATTAGCGCCTTTTTTCTCATAGAAAACATATAGAGGTCTCCAGTGTTCTCTTGCCTTCTGTAGGTCTTTCTCCTTGAGTATTTCTGACAGAATGTCCATTTCTGCTGTTTCCAAGTATCTGTCCAGAAGCTCCTGTTGTTCCGGTAAGTCCTTTGTTTTCCAGTATTTTGCCAACAGAATCCTAGCTATAGTTAACATATACATTAATAAATGTTTCTTATTATAATCTTTAATTTCCGACATAATATTTAACAAAAATATTTCTGGCTTGAATGGTATCATACAACACAATATTTTCTGTAACATCTCATGTACTCTTTCTGATAGAAAGCCCCTTCTTTCTCCGTACACTTCCAACATTTATCAGATCCGTTTCCAAACATTTTCACTAATTTTTGTGGTGTTATATACCACCTATAAAACATTTTATATACGTTTTCTTTCAAGCTAGTCGCTCTGATATACCTAATATTAACTTCCCATAGTTGTTTCCAGTTATCTATATCAATATTATGTCCTATATTCTGAGCCCACTTAATAATACAATCTTTAACTATCTCATCCTCAGTTTTACGCTCCAATAGGTGTTTTTACATTTTCCTAATAAATTTCTCTTCACTCCCCAAAAACAATATATCAAATTCAGTTTTCTGCATATAAAAACCTTCTTTTTTATCTTTACTGAACCTTGATTGCAACTGCGATTTTGCCCACCAGTCTAATATAATATTTTGTTTTTTTAATTCTTCCTCTGTTTTTAATTCAGTCTTACTATTTAATATATCTTGATATCTACCAAATCTCGTCTCAGTCATCAAATTTGGGTGTGTGAAGGCTTCTATCGGGGACACCCAACCTGGGATCTTTCTATACATTTGTTTTTTAATATTCTCCCATATTCTCCATAAAGCCTTCCTAATCATATGATTGCTAAAGTTTTTCTGTTCTTTTGCCTTCTCATACCATGCAAACGCATGCCATCTCAGATTCAAATCATGGCCTTCCAATTTCCAAACTCTTGGGTTTTCTAAGAGAATCCATTCTCTTACCCATCCCAGTAAATACAAATCCCAATCTGGAGCTCCCAATCCTCCTCTGTTTACACCATCTTGTAAAGCCTTCTTCCCAATCCTCGCTTTCTTTCCCTGCCAAATAAACTTCAGAACCAATTTATCCATTTCAATAAAAATGCTCTTTTCATTATTACTGGTATCATTTGGAATAGAAACAGCACTTTAGGTAACACATTCATTTTAATGACTGCAATTCTCCCCATTATTGATAAATGCATCCTACTCCATTTTTCTAAGTCTGATCGAATACCCTTCATAGTTTCCAAATAATTATCTTGATATACTGTACTTGCTTTTTTTGTTATTTTGATTCCTAAGTATGTTATGGACTTCTCTTCTTTAAAATTAGATCTTTCCAACAATATTCTTCTTCCTTCTATTCCCATATTCTTAGTTAGTATTTTTGTCTTTTCTTCATTTATTTTAAGACCAGCCATCTCTCCAAATTCCAGTACCATTTTTTCCCATAAGTCTACTGAATTGATTGGGTCTTCCAATATAAAAACTACATCATCTGCGTAAGCCTGTAACTTATATTCCTCTTGCTTTATTTTCAAACCTTGTATCTCCTTTTGGTCTCTTATTTTTTGATTTAATACTTCTAATGTCAATATAAATAACAAAGGTGACAGGGGGCAGCCTTGTCTAGTTCCTTTTTCAATTCTAATCTCTTCTGTAAGCTCAGTATTAATTTTTATTTTGGCTCTTTGCTGTGTATATATAGCTGTTATATAATCTCTAAATCTTTGGCCAATTCCTATATATTCCAGATGCTTTAACATAAAATTCCAATTAACATTATCAAACACTTTCTCTGCATCTAAGATGTGTTATCTGAATACAACCCATCCTTCTGATGATTTTGCAAAATAGTCTATAACAACACCAAATACCTGAAGTTCCCATGCAGATTCTTCTTTGGTTCATTTTGCCAGGGAAAAGCTTGACGTATTGAAAGCTAATCTTTTCTCTGTGCTGGCACTCCTGTCTCTGGTATGCTCTCACCAATAATGGTTGACTGGTGCTAATACTCCAAACTTTCATGAACTAAATTAAAATGTTCTTATTTCTTGATGCATTTTACACCTAGCTGGCTCAGTTGTTGATGTATCTGATTAATTTTTATTAGGATGTTGTTCTTTGGGTATATTGCATTATTCAGTGAAGTAGCCACATTGCTATGTTTCAGCAAAACAAAAATGCTTTTTAATGTTATACTGCTTTTGTTTGTGCTTATTATGTTATAATGCACTTTTCTGTACAGTGGACCCCCACCCCTTCACAGTTCATATACTGCAGTCCCGCTATATCACAGGACTGCTGTACAGTGGTACCCAAAAGGGCTTGAGGGAGAGGAAAAGGTTTTTAAAAGCCTGGGCTTTTAAGCCTTCCCAACCCCTTTGCCAAGCCCCAGACTCCAGCTGATTGGAGCTGGGGTGGGGGAGAAAAACCTTTTGTTTCCCCACCCCAGAGCCAATTAGCTGGGGCCCAAGGCTTGCCTCCATGGAGGCATCGTGCACCACTCCCCCACACCCAGGGGTCGGAAGAAGTGGTATGCAATGTTTAAAATGACTTTAAGCAACAGAGCCAGCTTGGCTCCATTGCTTAAAGACATTTTAAATATCGCAACCCCCCCAGGCCTGGCCCAATCAGAATGCATATTCAATTATTGCGGGTCGGGCCGGGTCCCTAACCCCAGCAATAGACGGGGGGTTACTGTATCCTGAAAATTTAAAAGAAGAATTTAAAATAATATTTCTGAATACATCTCCCTTGAATTGCACAGAACTGAGAAGCATAGTTTTGGTTATGCATGGGTGATTTTTTCCCCAACAAACAAACAAACAAACAAACAATTTCATAAATACTGTGCTACTATTCTTCTCTGAGAGGTCGTCAGAGAAAGGTAGATATCAAGCTTATCTAGGGCTCTGGTTGGCAATGTGGCAGCCCTTGGTCTGATGGTTGTTGCCCCACCCACCACCCCTCTACTGCCAATGCAACTCCACGTGGTGGCCAGGAATGGTGCTAGGGCATGATGAAAAGCTGATGTGTTGGGGGGGGAGGGTTGTGTGTATGTATGTGTTAACTAGCTGATTATGCCTTGTAGTTATGTCTGCGGGGGTGGTGGTGCAAGAGTTATCTTTGGATTTTGAAGAGAGAGAAAAACAGGGTCTGGTGCCTCTAACCCCAGCATTGCTGAAGGGAGCTGCGTAAAGTAAAATAGTATAATAATGGTCAGAAACTTACAGCTGTTTGTGTAAGGTTTGTGTACCTTGTTGTGCTTATTTGAAGTGCTGGGATACCTCTTGGTCACATGTGTCTGGTCACATGCCTGATGGTGAAATCAAGATGCACCTCAACATGCCACCAATTAAATGAAGCAAATTATGCAAATGTGAAGGGAACAGCAGGACTCTTTCGAGCAATGACTGATATTTCTATTGAACCTAAAAGTAAGATAATAGGAACTTAATGAAGAAAAAGCAAAATGAAGCTAATGAACAGAAAGAAAAAAAGCAGTTAGCATAGTTGGTAGTGATACCAACAGTGAACAAATACCCATTTTAATAGTGCTGCTAAATATTATTTTGAGAGAGCTAATCAGGTACAACAATTGGAATAATTTCAACATGTAAGTAGTTTTTGCTGACATATTACAAGAGAATGAAAACAAGTTATTTGCAAAGTAAGATACATTTTGTGAACATTTTGGCATATGAATTTTTATATAATTCATATGCCAAATTGTCACAGAATTCACAAAAAATTACATTACCATTTGTGTTATTATTATTTTTTTAAAAAACTTTAAGAATTGGTTTTATTAACCCAACCACCATTTTTATCATTCCTACTTTCAATTTCTCCTTGTTCTCTTCAATTTACTACATTCATTTTTTTGCCCAGAGCCTCTACACCTTCAACTAGTTTCTGAAAATTACGCTATTAATCTATTAGAATAATATCACTTATATTGAGCAATGTGGTGGGAGGAAAAAAATTTAGCCCTTAAACTTCATGCCAAGTCATATAATTCCATTATGTATAGGGTTGAGAGACTCTAACCAGATTAGCTGCCATTTAATTATGTTAAGAAACTACAGATGAGCTGCTTGCATGATGTGAGTTCTTTAGATGAGTTTTTCCTATGTCCAGGGTGATTAACATCTGTAAGGTGAAGGGAGGAAAGCTGCTTGTTCATAAAATGACCAGCTAGAAGTATTAGAAAATGAAGAGTCTGAATGTGCCCATCCTCCTTCTCCTTAAATATGTAAAAATACTGCACATAAACAATTTTTCAACAGCCCCCACAAAAAAACCTGTGTTATCAATGTGGGGATATTGTGCTTTGCTATGCATAATTCAAAAAGCCAAGAAATGGCTTGATATTGTTACACAATATTATCTCCACTTTGTCAGCAGAAAACGCCTCCCCGCGTTTCTGAGTGAGGCGCAGGGGAGGTTTTTGCCGGCTGTCAGCTGGCAGGCGGTGGGTGGGCTGCGCATTCGGCGCAGTTGACGCCGATAGCGTGGCCATATAAGGCTCGGCCACGCCCACCCCACCGGCTGCCTCTCAGTCGGACGATTCCTGCTGGAGAGAGCGTTCCAGCACACGGAGTCCCCGACTGCTTGTTCAGGCTGAGTCTTCCTAAAAACTTTACTTTGTGCACGGGAAAGTGGGGGAGGTGGGAGGGAGCTCTGCTGGGCTCCTGTGAGCTCGCGGAGCGCGGGGCTGTGGGAGGGAAACACAAGGGGATAGCGGGCCGGTCTGGGTCGGCCCGCGGGGGTGGGAGCGAAACAGGCGCTTTGCTCTCAGCTCTCCCGATCACCGCTGCGCCCGGGGATCGGCTGCTCTGCACGCCCGCGGTGGGGTGGGCGAACGCAGCGCCGGCCATCAGGCTGCCTTGCTTCGGCAGCGGGCCTTCTGGTGGCCTCCCCGCTGCCGAGCCGCACAACCCCCCCCCGTTCGTTTCGGACCATCGGCCATCAGCGGGTGGGCACCGGTGGGGGTAGCTGTCCTCTGACGGGAAGCTCGGCGCCGAGCCTGGGGGCTAGGCCCGGGCGCTTGGGGAGTTGCGGTGGCCATTTTTTCTGGCAGGGTCTCGCCTCTTCCATCTGCCGTCGTCTGACCCGGTGATAGGCCATCCGGGATTATTGTCCGGGCTAGCCTGCCCTTGGGGGGGAGGTCGCTTTGGGGAGAGGGATATTGTCAAGCCCAGGCCTTTATTTAAGCCAATCCGGGGCTTTAGTCTGTCACCCAGGCCCATCGGCGGCCATTTTGTCGGTCACCTCTGGCACTGTGGCTATAGGCCTTATCTTTATCTCCTCTCATCCGTCTTCTGCTAGGGACTCATAGCGGGAGACTATCGAGGGGACATCTATTATTATTTGGCACACGTGTTCACCCGAGCATTTGTCTTATTATCATCCTTCATGGCGCCCAAGAGGGCTGCTGGAAAGGGCAAGGGCAAGGCCCCAGTTAAGAAAAGGCCTGCTCCCCAACCTGCTCCTGAGGACACATCATCTTCTGATGATGAGTGGCCGCGCTTAGCGGCAGCATGGAAAAAGCTTTCTCGATTAGAACGTGAGAGGGCACACCGGCAAGGGATGGCTCAGGCTTATGGGGGGGGCGCTAGCACAGGAGATGGGCAGGGTCAGAAGACATCTGCCTTGAAGCTAGTTACCGACCTAATGGAGTCTCGCGCTGCATCTATTGAGTCTGCCCTAGCAGGGACCTCGGACCAAGCCGCGCCATCTTCTCCTTATCGGACTTCTGGTGACTCGAACGGACTCCAGGAGCAATTGCCTCAACGGGATACCTCCTTGCCTGCGCCGGCCTTGCACGCCACCGATGTGTCATGCCAACAGGCCATCGACCTCTCCAGTACTACCGGATCGGCAATCCCGACGCAAGGTGCACCCTTGGGTCGCATGGTGGGGGGTGAGTACACGCCTTTACACACTGCCACGTACCGGCATGTCTCTTGGCCTTGGCCTGATGCCACGCCTACTGTTTCCACGCATAGCTTTACTCCGTCCACTAGGCCAGGGGGGGTGGTAGCCTCTGGGTCGCTCCCGCCGCAACACAACGTACCTGCCTTTAGGGCGGAGGTGGCGGCTCAGACGGAACCGGTCCTGGACTTGTCGGTTGTTACCCCTCAGCGGCAGTCTGAGACCGCTCCTGTGCTCACCGCTGGGGCACCGACGTCCGCACCTGGAAAGGAGCCTGAATCTCTTCCCCTAGCTATAGGAGATCATCCCGAGGCTGATGAATCTCTGCCCTTAGGGGACCATCTTTCCGAGGGTATGGTTGAGAGAATTGTTGCGGGTAAATATGTTGATATTTTTGACCTACTTAACAGGGAGATCGACGTTAAAGATTTCGAAAAGCTAGATTACAAGGAGAAGGAACGTATTCGCAAACGTAAACCGGAACGTTCCTGGAATAATTGTCTGAATGCCTTTATCATCTTTGCCGGTATTTATTCAGAGGCCCACCCGCAAAGAGGCGCAAAATTATGGCATTACCTGGATCTGGTTATTAGGGCGCGTCAGGATCTTCCGTCCATGGCGTGGCTCATGTACGACGAGGGGTTCCGGCGTAGGATCGCTAAGGAGCCTACATTACGTTGGGACCGACCACATAGCTACCTCTGGCTGCGTGTGAGCGGACCCAACCGGTCCAACGACCGATTTGATAGTGGCCACCCGGTTTTGCGCTCGGGCGCCGCAGGCAATCCCCGCACCAATGCGGGCCAGTCTGTTCAACCCAGGCTGGTTTGCTTTGAATTTAACAACAGAGGGGCCTGCGGACGTCGGCAGTGCAAATTCCGGCATGCCTGCTCCGCATGTGGGGCTAACCACCCGGCCAGCGTCTGTACCAGGGGTAGATCAACCAAGGAGACTGGCAGGGATCAGGGGGGAAAACGAACACAGCAGGGCAACAATTTACCCCCGAAAGGGACCTAGTCCCATAAAAGTAGGAACCTTGAGGGCGTGGCTGTGTAGCTACCCCTCTGCCAGTGATGCCCGCTACCTTTTGGATGGGTTCCAATACGGCTTTAGAATCCCGGCGTTAGGCCAGAGGCAGCCTTTCATGTCACCGAATCTCGAATCTATACGAGGTATGGAGGACGTTGTCAGACAGAAGATTGCGGCAGAACTTGCCGCAGGACGCGTTCTGGGCCCCTTCGAGAACCCGCCTTCCCCTAACTTCCGAGTCTCCCCACTGGGAGTCGTGCCGAAGAAGACGCCGGGTGAGTACCGCTTAATTCATCACCTGTCTTACCTGGCGGGTTCCTCAGTCAACGATGGTATCCCGCAAGAGTTGGCCTCTGTACACTACACGTCATTCGACGATGCTGTGCGGATGGTACGGTCTTGCGGGGTGGGGGCTGAGATTGGGAAGTGCGACATAAAGTCGGCCTTCCGGCTGTTGCCCGTTCATCCGGACGACTGCGAACTCTTAGGGTTCTCATTTGAAGGGGGTTTCTACATGGACAGGTCCATGCCTTTTGGGTGCTCCATTTCATGTGCCGCCTTCGAACGTTTTAGTACGTTTATTGAATGGGCGATCCGACATCGCGCACGAACCACTCATGTTGTCCACTATCTGGACGATTTTTTGTTTGCTGGAGCGGCCGGCACTGGCCAGTGTGCCCGTCTTATGGCAGTGTTTCAGGACATGGCGGCTGAGCTCGGTTTGCCCTTAGCTGATGATAAAACAGAGGGCCCTGCGACCGTACTAACCTTTTTGGGCATCGAATTGGATACGGTCGCCCAAACCTGCCGTCTCCCGCGACAGAAGTTGTCCGACCTGTTGAATCGGATCACACTAGTCAGGGCGGCAAAGAAGGTCACACTCCGTGAGCTACAGCAGCTTATCGGCCACCTGAATTTTGCTTGCAGGGTAATAGCGCCTGGCCGCCCCTTTTTGCGCCGGCTCTGTGATGCAACAGTAGGCCTCCGCAAACCGTACCACAGGCGTCGCCTTTCCGCCCCCATCAGGGAGGATCTCGACACCTGGATTGAGTTTCTTTCCAGGTTTAATGGCGTCTGTTTTTGACGGGCTGAGTCGGCCTTAGCTACTGATCTCCAGGTACACACGGATGCGTCAGGCTCCATTGGTTTTGGGTTATTTTTCAGGGGTCGTTGGTGTGCGGGCCAGTGGCCGCAGGAGTGGCATCGGGTAGGACTGACCCGGGACCTCACCTTCCTTGAACTCTTTCCCATTGTGGGCGCACTGTACTTGTGGGCGGACTTGTGGTCTGATTCGGCGGTCAAATTCCACTGCGACAACCTGGCGGTGGTCCACATTATCAATCACCTGACTTCTAAATCCAAGCGGGTTATGGCCCTGGTTCGCGCCTTCACCCTGCGTTGTTTAAAGTTTAACATTTTGTTTCGAGCAGTTCATGTGCCGGGGGTACGGAACGATTTGGCTGACGCTCTGTCCCGTCAACAGATGGAACGGTTCAGAGCGCTAGCTCCTCAAGCCATGATGGAACCCGACCGTTTACCACCCGAGGTATGGAAGCTTGGCGGGTAGAGGCCAATAGGGCTATGGGTCTGGCTTTGGCTCCCAGCACTCGACGGGCGTACTCTGCGGCCTGCGCTGAGTACGCTCGTTTCTGTGTACGGGAAGGGTGTCCCCGGTTATGGCCGGCAACGGCCGATCAATTGGTGCACTTTGCGGTTTATCTACACTTTAAGGGCCTTGCTCCGCGGACCATCCAGAGTAAGATGTCCGCCCTTTATTACTACGCTAAGGCCCAAGGCTTGGCTCTACCCGATTGTCAGTTTCAGATAACCAAGATGATAGAGGGTTGGGCACGAGAAAAGGGGAAGCCACGCGACACTCGCCAACCCATCTCCCCATCAATCTTACTCCTACTGGCCCAGGTATGGCACCAAGTCTGTCTTAATCATTTTGAGGTTATTTTGCTGCATGCTGCGTCGCTAGTGGCCTTCTTTGCTGCTCTGCGAGTCAGCGAGCTGGTGGCCTTAGCTAAGAATGACGATTCGGCCACGGCTCTGTTATGGTCTGACTTGATATTGGAGGCGGAGCATGCTTCCCTGCGCATTCGCAGGTCCAAGACAGATCAGCGCGGCAGGGGTAGCACGATACACCTCCGTAGGTGTTCGGAACAGCGCATTTGCCCCATTTTGGCTCTGCACAATTATGCCTGTTGCCTGTCCATCCGACAAGGCTATTTGTTCCAACACCTTGACGGTTCTCCATTGACCCGCTACCAATTTTGGAAGCTGACATCGAAGGCTCTCCAACTTGCTGGAGTACCGCATTTGCGATTTGGGACTCATTCCTTTCGAATAGGCGCGGCGTCTACGGCTGCCACCCTGGGCGTGGGTACTGCGGGCATTCAACGTATTGGGCGGTGGAAGTCTCACCAGTACAAGGTTTATGTTCGCCCATTAATGGACCCGTAAAACGGGCCAGTGTTTTTTCCTTCTCTCCGTTGCAGGCCCGGCGGATGGCAGGCATATCAGGATACGTATTTACGGTCACAGCTTCATTTACTGGGCCGCCAAGTTTGCCGTTAGTTCTGGACGCGGCCGGAACCTAGGCCTGGAGCAATGGGCCGACTTGGCTTGGAAGGGGATTCGAGGCATGCGTTTGAGTACCTTCTTGCCGACAGCGCTCGCTGAACCCCCCGACCCCTTCCCCTCCATTGTGGTAATCCACCTGGGGGGAAATGACTTGACCCGGATGTCCGGCAAGTCTTTGGCTCTCCAGATCATCTTTGACCTGAGAGTATTTAAGGCCAGTCATCCCACAGCGTGGATTATGTGGTCAACGATCATCCCTAGATTGGAGTGGGGTGCGCATCATCCACCCCAGAAGATGCATAAATCTCGCAAAGGAGTGAACCGAGAGGTGGCCCGTTTTGTTAATGCTGAGATCGGTTCTGTTATCTCACATCCTGCCATCACAGCTCGAGATTGGAGTCTTTACCGGCCTGATGGAGTCCACTTGTCTGAGGCGGGCCTTGGAGTTTTCCTTGACGATATCCGGGAGGGTCTGCTGGCCTACCTGCGTGGTAGGTTGGGGTAAGAGACTGTGGTGCGTCTCTTAGTGGCGGGTAGCGCAATATAATATTGAATATCATACAGAGTCTGATAACAATCAAGGTCCTCGGCAGTCCCACTCTAATAAGTAGATCAGGTAGATGATAGGCTGCAGGTAATATAACCCCAACAATAACAAGGGGACTGCCAACAAATTGGGAATGGGGGATGCCCAAACACTCTGGTATCCTCATTGCATCCGTAACCGGCTGCAATAAATTATTTGAGTTAATGGACCTTTAATAATAACTAGTGAATTTATTGCGCTACGTCACAGACCCTCCTATAAAGTTACAGTTCAGTTAATAAAGTTATTACCAGTTATGGTAATTAATAAATTGTGGCCCGTGTTTAACCAAACCCAACGTGTATTGCCTCTTTATTGCTGACTAGCCTGGCAAAAGGATGGCAGACATTACATACCAAAAGGTAACCTGAATGTTATTTTTAATGTATTTGAAATAAGCAATTTTAAAGATATCTAGGACACAACCCCTGCAAAGTATTGTATTTTCTATGTATATGATGCTATTTCCCCCCCCAAAATCATGACACTAAAAATTAACGGAGGTCATATACATGGAAGTAAGCCTTTCCTGAGGAGTGGGGGAGAAGCCAAACTGACCTTAGAGTTTCCCTTCCTTTCCGGCTGCTTATTCACTGTGGTCAGTTTGGGTTCTCCTGCTCACACACACACACACACACACACACACACACACACACACACACACACACACACACACACACACACACACACACACACACACACACACACACCACTGTTCCCCCTTTCCTTTCCTGGTTCTTTCCCCTCGAGCGGGAGGGGGCACTTAAAGGGCTGCTCAACCCCCAGGCTTTCCCTACAGAAAATACAGCTCAGATTTATGCAAAAACAAACAAAACAAAACAAAGTAGAGAAGTGTTTTGGAAAGGCGGAGGGCAGTAAAAGTGTGTGGAGGAGAACCCAAACTGATGCCAGTGAAAGAGTTGCTCGAAAGGAAGGAAAACAGTGGTCTGCTCAACTCATTCACTGGCATCAGGTTGGGTTCTCCTCCCCACCCCATCCAACAGTGTTTCCCTTCCTTTCTGGTAGGATTTGTTCATTTTGTTAATCTTGGGTTCAAAAAGTTGGAGGCATCTTGTACATGGTGGCATCTTATAGACAGAAAATACAGTATGTGTTTGAAATTGGGAACAATAACCCTCTTTTCAAGGTGTATCGAGTCTCAAAATTTCATATACAGTGGTACTTTGACTTACGGTTGCTTTGACAACCGAATAATTTGACTTATGAATGCTGCTCTCTGCTCCACATGACAGCTGACTTTGACAGGTCCGACCTTGAAGGAGCACTGTTATATACTATGCTCCTCCACCTGCCTCCCAGGTCTGTGAGATGAGCAAAAATGCATCTTGCAATATTTGGTTCATGGAGGGGAAAGAAGTACAATCATCAAAGCAATCTCAATGATGGAGCAAGACATTGGGCACATCATCGAAGACAAGACTTATTAGAAGAGACAATAACATTGGGAAATGTGAAAGCACAAGGAAAAAGATGGATTTACTTAGTAAAAAAAGTCATTACCTTGAGTTTTCAAGTCCATGATAAGACATTATGAAGGTCCCTAAGCACATCTGATCTCACCTGATTTTGGAAGCTAAGCAGGGTCAGCCCTGGTTAGTACTTGGATGGGAGACCACCAGGGAATACCAGGTGCTGTAGTTGCCTGGAATAGGAACTGGCAAAGCACTCCAGTATTCCTGCCAAGAAAACTCCATGAACATGGGGGTCACGTAGAGTTGGTCATGACTGTAATGATACAACACATACACAGGCACATTCATAGGCTGAAATCTTATAGCTTAACATAGTAAGAATTAATTCAATGAATGGAGGAGCTATCACATCAAATCCCCACTGATTAATTGATTTATAAGAGTGTGACCTACTACATTAAGGTACAGGGTTTCTGCCATTGAGTCCATACGTTTCAGATGTAACATGATGTCATATACCATAACAACTAGCAGAATTATAATTTTGTAGTTCTTCAACTCTGCATGTGAGGACCTACATCCCTGTTGCGCATCCATCAGTATCTCTATTTACACATGTCATTTGTATTTTAGCATCTTTATATTCTTCAAAAGGATGGCAAGATGTAAAACAGAAATGCAAACCGACAAAGGCTTTTAATAAAAAGAAGTAGCATCAACTACTTGGTTTCATATTAGGAAGAAAACAACAGTGAAATGGTAAGATAGAAGTGTATACACACTTGGACGCAATGTGCTAGCTATAGATCACTCCTAATGGTATGTACCTAGCAATTTCCAAAAACAGTACCCAAGATTGAGGTGGTACAGGTCTAGTCCCTTGAGTCTCCTTAAAGAAAACCACAACTGTTCGGTAACAGTACAACAGATGTTGCAAGGAATCATTAGCCATCAAAATGTTTGTTTGAGCAGATGCACCACTTCTTGTACAGCTAACTTTGGGCAAGATGAGAGCTTGGAGAAAATCAATAATTAGCAGGCCTCCACAAGAATTACACACCTAATTTTATTTAGCTGGGGTAGGGAATTAAAAATTCTGTGCTTCCTTGTTTGCATTTGGCTTATAATGAGAAGATAAGCACTTGTGTATGGTATAATATTGGTGAAGCTTTGTCTTACTAGTGTTGTGGCAGCTGCTTGCTTTACCATATCAGTCCTATTTACAGTGGCTGTGACATGTGCAACACACTTACATTGAATGTACATAAAAGGTACATGGTCCTAAACATGAAGAGTGTCATGGAAATCTAGCTATTAGAGATGGGCACAACCAGGAAAAATGATGTTTCAAGTTGTCATTTTTCGGGACGGGTCCGTTTCGGGTCATTTCCGTTTGTCGAGGAAATTTTCAAAAATTTGTCGTTTCCGTTTGTCGTTTGTCGTTTGGGTTGAGTTTGGGGTTGGGGTTGGGGTAAGTGGGCTCTTGGAGGCACCTCTCTGGGTGCCTCTGACGTCTGACCCACTAAGAAGGGAAGGGAAGGGAAGGGAAGCGTTTCACGTTGCCGCCGCCTACCATACATTTTTACATTATGTTAGGGTTGGGGGGTAAGTGGCAGAGGCACCTCTCTGGGTGCCTCTGACTCACTAAGAAGGAAAGCATACTGGCGTACTGGTGTACTGGCATACAGGTTAGGGGTAGGGGTAGTGGGCTCTGGCTGGGAGGCACCTCTCTGGGTGCCTCTGTGACCCACTAAGAAGGGAAGCATACTTGCGTACAGATCTGGGTTAGGGTTGGGGTTAGGGTAAGGGCTAGGCTTAGGGTTGTGGTTAAGGTTAGGGTGGGTTAGTGGGCTGCACCTCTGGGTGCCTCTGACCCATTAAGAAGGACAGTGTACTGGCGTATGGGTTAGGGTTAGGGTTAGGGTTAGAGTTAGGGTTAGGGTTAGTGGGCTTTTTATGCCCTCTGGCACATCCAGAAGTCTCAGTCAAAACCTGGCCATGCGATTGGTGGAATGGGTCCAAAAATTTGCATGGTCCCATCCCATGGCCAGCCCATCATTGCGCAGGTGTAAAAACATAAAATAAAAATAAAATAAAATAAAATCAATGGAGACGTTTTGTTGCAAGAAAAACCCACTGCTGCTACTATAAAAAAATCAGGCATTTAAAATACCTAATTTTCAAATGTTTCTGTGGTGCTTTGGTGGGATTTTGGACCATGATTTAAAAATAAATATTGCGGTCACCATTTTGGATCCCCCCCACCGTATGGCAAATGGAGATGACGAGGATGCCCCCCCCAGCCTGGTACCAGCAGCCCAGGACAGGAGAGGGGGGAAGGCCGGGGACCCGCCCCCCAGAAACCACCCCTCTCTGGTAGGTGCCCTCACTGAGGCAGGCATCTTTTCGCCTGCTTTTTTGGCCGGGAATCGTTTCTTTTAAACTTTTTTCTGTGCTGCTTGGCATCGTGCGATCGCCGCGAGGCCATGAATGACAATGAAAAATCAGACCCAATTTTTCTTTTTTGGTTCGGGTTCGAGCTGGAGCAGAGTAATTCTCGTTACCGTTACCCATTACGTAACGATAACAAGAACCGAAAATGGAAACGAGAATTTCGCCGCTCCGTGCCCATGTCTACTAGCTATAGGTGGTCACATGAACATGATGAATGGTCTAGATACCACCCTGTCCTCTCTAGCTATGTGTAGCTAGATCCTGGACACCAGCAAA
Organism: Phrynocephalus forsythii; assembly: GCA_029282475.1. Classification (NCBI taxonomy): domain Eukaryota; kingdom Metazoa; phylum Chordata; class Lepidosauria; order Squamata; family Agamidae; genus Phrynocephalus; species Phrynocephalus forsythii. The sequence goes on along the minus strand of JAPFRF010000001.1, from coordinate 157,882,211 downwards.
GGCTGTTACTGCATCAATGTTTAGGTCACTGTTGAAAAACATGAATGTGGCCAAAATATGCAAACCAGATTTCCATCAACCATGTTGACAGGAGCAACCTGGGTGCTGCAGTTCAAAAAAGTATTTTTTTCCTAAAGTCCAGTAATTATATTTTGTTAATATATTTTATGTATTGTTATTTTATTATGGCTAATACACAAGTACATAGCACAAGTTTGGGATCTCATTGTTTCTACAATGGTACACATACTGATGGACTAGGTCTCTGGAGAATCAGAGTTCAAATACCCACATGGCCAAGGACACACACATACCATGAAAGCCCTATTAGAGCCCCTATAAATCAGTTCTAACTTGAAGGCTCCTAAGAAACTGTTTCCACAGAACAGAACTTGGGTTATATTGGATTGGAGCAGTTATTCAGGGAATGTTTGCAGAAAGGGTAACACTGGCTCTAAAATATAAGAGTCAGTAAATCTGACCAATAAAGCCTGTCATCTTGTCTTTTATTTGTAAATAACATGCAAATCAATATTCAGTCACAGCTAGCAGAATGAATCTAAAATATATTCAGCACCCCAAATCTGCCTGAATGGCATTTAAGAATAGATTTCAAAATTGTAATTTGTATTTGCAACAGAGAACCTTTCAACTTTTGGAGGTCATATAACACAGTGGTTAGATGTCTGTACTGCATCTAAAACTGCTCACAACCTGGGGTTCAATCCCAGGTAGCAGGCTATTGTTGACTCAGCCTTCTAGCCTTCCAAGGTTGGTAAAATGAGTTCCCAGCTTGCGGGGTGGGGTGGGAATGTGTAGCCTACATAATTAAATGTAAACCACCCAGAGAGTGCTTGAAGCACTGTGGGGCAGTATATACGTGTTCTACTTATATACTGCTCCATACCACTTCATAGAATCATAGAATCATAGAGTTGGAAGAGACCTCAAGGGCCATCTAGTCCAACCCCCTGCTATGCAGGAACCCCATCACAATATTTCTGACAGATGGCCATCCAGGCTCTGCTTAAAAACCTCCAAGGAAGGAGACTCCACCACCCTTGTGGCAGCATATTCAACTGCCAAACAGCTCCAACTGTCATGAACTTCTTCCTAATGTTCAAATGGAATCTATTTTCCTGTAGTTTGAAACCATTGCCCTGAGTCCTAGTCTCTGAAGCCATGGAAAACAAACCTGCTCCCTCTTCAATATGACATCCTTTCAAATATTTAAACATAGCTATCATATCCCCCCTCAGCCTTCTTTTTGAAAGGCTAAACATTCCCAGTTCCCTAAGCTGTGCCTCATAAGACATTTCCTCCAGACCCTCAACCATCCTGGTAGCCCTCCTCTGCACCCGCTCGAGGTTGTCAACATCCTTTTAAAACTGAGGCGCACAGAACTGGACACAGTACTCCAGGTGGGGTCTGACAAGAGCAGAATAGAGTGGTACTATCACTTCCCTTGATCTAGACACTATGGTTCTGTTGATGCAACCAAGAATCGCATTGGCTTTCCTGGCTGCCACATCACACTGCTGACTCATTTTCAATTTGTGGTCCACTAAGACTACCAAATCCCTTTCACAGGTACTATTCTCCAGCCATGTATCCCCCATCCTATATCTGTGCAATTCATTCTTTTTACCTAGATGTAGCACCCTACATTTCCCTCTGTTGAAATCCATTCCATTGGCTTTGGCCCAGCACTCCAATCTGTCAAGGTCATTTTGAATTTTCATCCTATCCTCTAGGGAATTAGCAACCCCTCCCAATTTGGTATCATCTGCAAATTTAATTAGCATACTCTCTATTCCTTCCTCCAAGTCATTAATAAAGATATTGAACAGCACTGGACCCAGAACAGAACCCTGGGGCACCCCACTGGTCACGTCTCTCCAAGCTGAAGAGAGGCCATTTATGGTCACCCTTTGGGTGCGATCAGTCAACCAATTACAAATCCACCTAATAGTAGCACTATCTATCCCATTTTCTACTAACTTCTTAGCAAGAATATCATGGGGAACCTTATCGAAAGCCTTACTAAAGTCCAGATAAGCAATATCCACAGCATTCCCCTCATCCACCAGGCCTGTAATTCTATCAAAGAATGAGATCAAATTAGTCTGGCATGACTTTTTTTTAAGAAACCCGTGTTGACTTCTTGTAATGACAGCATTGTTTGTTAACTAATTGCAGACTGCCTGTTTAATAATCTGCTCTAGGATCTTTCCAGGAATTAAAGTCAAGCTGACTGGGTGGTAATTATTTGGGTCCTCTTTTTCCCCCTTTTTGAAGATGGGGACATTAGCCCTCCTCCAGTCGATGGGGACTTCCCCTCTTCTCCAGGACTTCTCAAAGATTATTGCCAATGGTTCTGAAATTACTTCCACCAGTTCTTTTAATATCCTTGGGTGTAATTCATCTGGCCCAGGAGATTTAAATTCATTTAATGTTTCCAGGTGTTCCTGTACCAGCTCTCTACCTATTCTATGTTGCAATTCCCATCCTACCTCATCTAGTCTTTGTCCCAGTGGATCTCTTTCTTCCCTTTTGGAGAATACAGAGGCAAAGAAGGTGTTGAGTAGTTCTCCTGTTAGTAACTGGTTTAGTAACTGGTTATTAGTAACTGGTTATTATCGCCACACAGAGAGCCTATCATTTCCTTATTTTTCCTTTTGCTGCGGACATAACTAAAGAAACCCTGACTATAAGATGGAGGACTCGCACTAGCTGTATTCAAACTGATGGATGAGCAGCGAAACGTTTCTATCTGTCAAAAAGAAGACCAGTAGCCATGACTCAACTTCCAGTCCCTATGTATGTTATTTGATTTCCCAATTTGAATGGAGTTGAACCACCTTTGCCTTCCTTTTAGAACCACAATTCTACATCTTGTCTATTGTTGAAACTTGCAGAAGAGTAACCACGTCCCCAGAAGATGATGGTTTTAAGTTAAGTTTAAAACTTCCTAACCATTCCCATTGGCTTTTCTCACTCCTGAATTATTTCATAGAAATTCTGGGTGCTCTGGGAAGGAAGGAGGAAGACTTTGATACATCAAAAATTTGTAACATCATCTGATGGTGGTGACCTTCAGTAATTAAATACTCCATCCCTCCACATCCCACTGCTTTCATGGCTCCTATACAGTTAACAAGGTCGCTTGAAATTTGGAAAAGTTGTGGAGATTATTATTTATGTTGTTTATTTAAAATAAATAAAATAAGTAAAACAGGGACCCAAGGTAAAAATTTGATTTAAAAATTAAATGTTAAAGCTGAGAACAGCAAATTATTCAAATAAGCCACCCAGAGTAGATGTGTAGCTAGATGGAGCAGTAAATAAATAAATAAATAAAATATTGGAGAAAAAATAGTAATGTATTAAAATATTAGGTAATGAAAATTATGAAAAAAAAATTAGAACTAAACAAAATATAAACCATCCTGTTTATTGTCTCCTAGACAGCCAGTCACTAACAAAAAACCTGCTTAAGGGAAAAAAGGTGTTCACCTGCTTCTGAAAGGATAGCAAATATGCAACCAGCCTGGCTTCCTATGGGAGGGAGTCCCAAAGTCTGGGAGCAGCAATAGAGAAGGCCCTGTCCTGTATCCCCACAAAGTGCATCTCTGAGGGGGGTAGGCCTGCCCTGATGATCTTAACATGTGGGCAAGGTTATGAACAGTGAAACTGTGTTTAATATAGCTTAAACTGAAGCCATTTTGGGCTGTATAGGTTAGAACAAGCAGTTTGAATTGAACCTAAAAACAGGTTGGCAGCCAGTGGATTGTGTAATCCTTGTAAACAGCTCCGTTAGCAATTTGGCTGCAGCATTTTGGATCCACTGAAGTTGCCAAGCACTTTCCAAAGGCAGGCCCACATAGAAAATGCTATACTAAGCCGGGATGTAACTAAGGCATGTGCCACCATCGCTAGGTTAGACCTCTCTAGGAATGGGCACAGCTGGCACCCTGGTTTTAATTCTGTAAATCAATCTATGTATGTATGTATGTATGTATGTATGTATGTATGTATGTATGTATGTATGTTCTTCTTGTTGTTGTTGTTGCTGCTGCTGCTGTGGTTGTGAAGGACTTTCTGCATCAGTAGAAACTCTCTGGGCTCTGGGGTATACTTCAGATTAGGCAGCCTTGAAAGTACCTGGGACTGCTCCCTTGTGAAAATTATCCCCACAAGTGAAAGATGTGTGTATCTTAAAAAATGTACATGCCCCTCACAGCAAAGCTCCAAGTCCTATCCCCAGCACCTTCAATGCAAAACAGTTAGGGTGACCTGCTGCAATTTTCTACTGCCAGACACAGAAGGAAAGATTGAGGAGGGTGGCCCACAGAGCTCCTTCCTAGGTTTCCTTCTTTGATAGCTGAAAAATCAAATGGATGGACTGAAGGTGCATTTGGTATTTGTTTGTTTGCTTCTTCCTGTTTGGAAACTTTCAATATCTAAACATAACACAGTGGTGCCTTTCTCAAGAGCAGTCATTAACTACCATGTGGTCTAATGGAGAACAGTTCAGTATGGCTGGTTTCAAGCTGGTCTTATTTTTTTTAATGTTCTCTTTGAAAAATGGTTTTGCCTTCCTCCCTACTTAAAGCCATCATTGCTTTTACACAATCAAGTCCTGCATCTGATCTGTTGTAAAACAAAAGGCTCACAAAAGCAGAGACAACATAAAGGATCTCTGCAAGGGGCAGAGGACAATCAATTAGATTCATTATCTGCTCTACATTCCAGTCACTCTCTTTATTAAAAACAAAAAAGAGTGAAAGAGAAGCGCATAATACCATGGCAACAGTTGGAACTACAGTTCTTTATGGTATATAATCATTAAGGGCTCTTCTCCATTCCCTGAAAATGGATATAAAAATCACAGGCGTTGTACTACCTGCATTTATGCTGATTAAATGACAAGTTTGTAATTTACGGGTTCCTTATCACCATGGTAATGCAATCATACAATCCAGTTTTAGAACTCAAGGGTTTCCAAGAAAAAAGAAAAAAGAAGAAGAAAGAAGATGGTGGGAGGAGGAGGAGGAGGAGGAGGAGGAGGAGGAGGAGGAGGAGGAGGAGGAGGAGGAGGAGAAGAAGAAGAAGAAGAAGAAGAAGAAGAAGAAGAAGAAGAAGAAGAAGAAGAAGAAGAAGAAGAAGAAGAAGAAGAAGAAGAAGAAGAAGAAGAAGAAGAAGAAATGCAAAAATATGCTGCATGATCACTGGCTGGGAAGCAGACTGAGATGTAAAATTAAATGAGAGGATGGCGTGTAGATTTTTGACTACGGTGTTGACATTTACTGGACAATCAAATTTCGCAACTCTCCTGCACAGCAGCAGATGTTGACCTTTCAAGCTCTCCCTATCTCCTTTCACGCATTACCTGCAGAAATTAACATTAACTTGTTTCTTTGCTCTGCGCACTGCCATTAGTGTCATAGGAGGACTGAGAATCATGCATTCATTACCCAGGCTCGAGACCCGTTTTTGACTCTGGGGAGCTGGTATTTTTGGAAGCTGCTTCAGCTCCCTTTGTAGTTGAGGGATAGCTGGGAGCTATAGAGTCAGAAATGTCACCAGTAACAACGGGAGAAAGAGATGGTAGAGGACAGATTCAAGGAGAAACAGAGGAGTTGAGAAAAGGTAGTAGAGAGGGGAAGCTTAAGGTTTACAATGAAACTGTTTAAACTGGTCTTTTTAGTGCCGAGTAGAACTGGTCACAAAGCAGGAATGGGAAGCTGCTCTTGTTAACTGAACTATGACAAATGTAAGCCCAGATAGCACTGTGAGATAACAAGAAGCTCCAGGAGTTGTTCCGTAGTGCCTGCGGCCCTCTGGTATTATACTCGGAAGGAAATAATAAGTTAGACAGAATTGGTACAGGCAATCCAAGTTAGATTTGGTTTCATGTCACTAAAGGATAGAGTTCTGCACCTAACAAGTTTCTCGGAAAGACGTATAGTCTTGTCTGTATCTCCAGAAGGATGCTATAATAGTTAAATATTTCTTGATATTTCCTTTAGTAAACATCTAATATGGCAATACAGGAAAGGATACAACAGAAGCTAGGTCTCCTGTTCGATAATTTACTGGCAGTTTCAGTGGACTTGGGTGGTGACAAAGCACAAAAGCACAGATATCCCCCCCCCCATTTTCACAAAGGTACCTTGGGAAACTGGAAACACTCATTGAACTCAGTATGGGTGTGTGTGGTGGTGGTTTCACTAGCCTGTCTCTGTGGTTACCTCAACCTTTTCAGTCTGTACTGTCTTGGCTTTATAAACACACACACACACACACACACACACACAGAGAGAGAGAGAGAGAGAGAGAGAGAGAGAGAGAGAGAGAGAGAGAGAGAGAGATCAGAACCATACAGCCTAGAGTTGGGCACAAATTTAAAAATAAATTGCAAAACCTCTTCAAAAATCACCAATTCATCTATTCATATTTGCATGAATTGATATGCCCTGATAAATACAAAACAAAAAAAATGTAGTGGTTTTTTGATTCATTGATTTTTGGGTTATAAAATGCCTCCCCCCCTCCCCAAAGCACCTAGAGGCACCATATTTGCAGGGAAGCATCCCCAATTCTCCTCTACAGTCCCTCCAACTTTGGTGAGGTTTGGGGTTTCCCCAAGCCATTTCCTACCCCCCAATCTGTAGGTGTATACTTCATATATCTGAAACTCAGGTCTTCCCCAAACTTTGTGGAGTTCTACAGAAGACTTGGGAGAAGCTTCTCTGCAGGTTTGGTGTCTCTAGGTATGCAGGGGGAAAGTATTCTTTTTGGGTGATTAGGTGTGCATAAATCAAACACTTGCAGGTCCTGTAAAAGGGTAATGGGAAGCTTCCTTGATGTTTGGATGTCTCTGGATGCCTTGGGGGCCATTTTATAGGCCTATAAATTTAAAGATGAATTGACAACTGGACTCTTTGGTTTGTTAGAAAAACATTCATAAATTCATTATTTATTTGTGATATGTCAACATTGATGAATGACAAATTAAAACAAATCACCATTTTGCCTATCTCTAATACAGACTAAAAACAAAACTTGTCAATGACAAATAACATGTGACTTGAAAATAAGCAAAGTTGTCTACCATACCAGTGATTTTAAAGATATTTGGAATTCATTCTTGACATATGTATTTGAGAAAGGAAAAGGACATAGTCTCAGTGAAGTTTCAATGCATTTCTGGAGAGAATGGGGACAACACTACAAAAGGTAGTAATAATCAAGTTCATAATAATACAAGTTGTTTTGGAATGGAAGAGCAGTCCCAATGGTGAAGGCAGCACAAAGTTGAGTCAGAATAGGTAGTTATCCATTTTCTTAATATTTGCATTTCTGTTCTGTTGTTTGTTTTCCTTTTCTATTACTCTCCTCATTTTGAACTAATGAATGTTATTTTATGTGGGATATTTTTCAATTATAATGATTTATTTAAAAAAACCAGAATCCTCCAGCAACACATAGAAGTAAATAATGTGATATTTTCTGAAAATGCTCTTTGCAATGCAAATCCAGCTGCATTGCCTGCCCACACAAATCAAAATGTCACTGGCCTTCATCTCTTATATTTCCACCAATGCTGAAAGTATGCTCAGAAAAGAATACAAAAGAATCAAGAACTATTTCCCCACTTCTGGTTGTTCCATGCCTGCAACTTTTCCTCTCCTTTACAATGGCATTTCCCTCTCTCTGGCAGCCACTACAGACCTCAAGGAGCCTGAATGTATCTCATGGAATGCAGATGGCATCACCTAGACATTGTGCTCCAATACTGTGTGAAATTTCTTAATTTTGTTCCAAAGCCCTGATGACTTCAGAGACCATTGACGTACGTTTCATCAACAAGTGAAATGTTTCGATTGGCAGATCTCTATATTTCGTTGGTTTTCCCCATTCTTTTCCCCAACTTTGGCATCCTCTGGAATAGCAATGCCATTGATCCAGACATTTCTTTGTTCTGTTGCCACTATGACGTCTGTGTTATGTTCAAGGTGTCTATCAATTTGGATCCAGAAATCCCACAAGAACTTGACTGTCATTTTCTGACATCTTCTCTACCTGATGTTCCCATGAGTTTTTGGAGACTGGCAAGTTATATTTTTGCATAATGACCAGGGCACTCGTTCATGTCTAATTATGTATTCTGTTTGTACAATCTTTGGACATTCACATAAGTGGTGTGACACAGTTTCATCTTTTTCTTGGCAGAATTGCCATTTGCTGTTAGCACTAATTCCTTGAATCTTAGCTTTCATCACGTTGGTTTGGAGCACTTATTCTTCTGCAGCAACAATCAAGCCTTTGGTTTCTTTCTTAATGGTCCCTAATTCTAGCCATCCCATATTGAATTATTTCAATATTTTTCCATTAATATTTATCGGGTGTTGTCTATGGGGTCATTTAAATTTCCATCTGTTTTCATTCATTTTCAAAAAAAAATATTTATTCATTTATTTATTGCATTTCTATACTGTCCATCTAGCAACCAGGCTACTCTGGGCAAGGATTGTTGTTTCTTGTATTGAGTCTTTGTTATTTTCAAATTGTTGTTTCTTCTATTAAGTGCAGGGCACTCCATCTCAACAAGGCCTCTGTCCATGGAAAGGATGTTGTTGTTGTTGTTGTTGTTGTTGTTGTTGATGATGATGATGATGATGATGATGATGATTTACTGTCAAGACAAATCCAGTTTATGGTGGCTTCAATACAGTTTTCAAGGCATGGGATAATTAAGAAATGATTTTTCTTTTGCCACTCCCACCCCCATGAGTTTCCCTAGATATGTTGGGATTTGAAACCAGATGTCCTGAATCCTAAATCATTCTGTTACACTACATAGGAGAGATAAAAAGGTAAAGGTAAAGGTTCCCCCCGCCGCCGCTCATGCGTGCTAGTCATGTCCGACTCTAGAGCCAGTGCTCATCTCCGTTTTCAAGCCAGTGTCGTGCAAGTCTGTGGCCATGTGGCCGGCATGGCTGAACCCATTTTCCCACAGTGAACACTGTTTGCTTTCCCACTTTTCACTGTGCTACCTATTTATCTACTTGCATTTATATGCTTTCGAACTGCTAGGTTGTCAGGAGCTGGGATTAACAGCGGGAGATCACTCCACTGCATGGCACCCGGGATTTGAACCACTGAGCTGCCGACTTTGCCGCTGGCAGTTTCAGTGCTCTAGCCCACTGAGCCACCACACCCCTACATAGGAGATATAGCATTTCTTTAAATGGATTTTCATTACTGAAATGGTATCAGAAACTAGAAAATTATTCCCAGAAATCTTTATGACTAGGATATTCTGGGACAAGTAACTTTTCCAGGATAATTATTGCTACTAGAGATGGGCACGACCAGGAAAAATGACGTTTCGAGTTGTCGTTTGTCGAGATGGGTCCGTTTTGGGTCGTTTCCGTTTGTCACAGAAATTTTCAAAAATTTGTCATTTCCGTTTGTCGTTTGTCATTTGTTGTTTGTGTTGGGGTTGGGGTTGGGGTAAGTGGGCTCTGGGAGGCACCTCTCTGGGTGCCTCTGACGTCTGACCCACTAAGAAGGGAAGGGAAGGGAAGGGAAGCATTTCGCGTAGCTGCGTACCATACATTACATTATGTTAGGGTTGGGGGGTAAGTGGCAGAGGCACCTCTCTGGGTGCCTCTGACTCACTAAGAAGGAAAGCATACTGGCGTACTGGCATACAGGTTAGGGGTAGGGGTAGTGGGCTCTGGCTGGGAGGCACCTCTCTGGGTGGCTCTACTGTGAGTCTGTGACCCACTAAGAAGGGAAGTGTACTTGCGTATGGATCTGGGTTAGGGTTGGGGTTAGGGTAAGGGCTAGGCTTAGGGTTACAGTTAAGGTTAGGGTGGGTTAGTGGGCTGCACCTCTGGGTGCCTCTGACCCATTAAGAAGGACAGTGTACTGGCATATGGGTTAGGGTTAGGGTTAGGGTTAGGGTTAGGGTTAGGGTTAGGGTTAGGGTTAGGGTTAGTGGGCTTTTTATGCCCTCTGGCACATCCAGAAGTCTCAGTCAAAACCTGGCCATGCGATTGGTGGAATGGGTCCAAAAATTTGCATGGTCCCATCCCATGGCTAGCCCATCATTGCGCAGGTGTAAAAAAATAAAAATAAAAATAAAACAAAATAAAATCAATGGAGACGTTTTATTGCAAGAAAAACCCACTGCTGCTACTATAAAAAATCAGGCATTTAAAATACCTAATTTTCAAATGTTTCTGTGGTGCTTTGGTGGGTTTTTGGACCACGATTTAAAAATAAATATTGAGGTCGCCATTTTGGATCCCCCCCACCGCATGGCAAATGGAGATGACGAGGATGGCCCCTCGGTAGGCCAGCCCCCCCCCCAGAAACCACCCCTCACTGGTAGGTGCCCTCACTGAGGCAGGCATATTTTCACTTGCTTTTATGGCCGGGAATTGGTTTTTTTATTTTTAAAACTTTTTTTCTGTGCTGCTTGGCATCGCGCGATCGCTGCGATGCCATGAACAACAACGAAAAATTAGACCCAGTTTTTCTTTTTCGGGTTGGGTTCAAGCTGGAGCGGAGTAATTCTTGTTACCGTTACCCGTTAGGTAACGATAACGATAACCGAAAACGAAAACGAGAATTTCGCCGCTCCGTGCCCATGTCTAATTGCTACTAATCTGCCATCTATTGTGGAATTGTATACCACACAAGCTAAAAAGAGGGCGATGAAAATATACACAGATTCCTCACATCCCGGACATAATCTGTTTCAATTGTTACCCTCAGGGTGGCGTTTTAGGGCATTGCATAGTAGGACAACTAGATATAAAGATAGTTTCTTTCCAAGTGCTATAAAACTGTTGAATAATTAATTTTTACTTCTCTTCTTCCTTTTAAATAATAGGTTATATTGTATTGTTGTACTGTGTTTTTATTGTTGACTATCTGATTCTTATATTTCATTTTATATCGAGAGCATATTTTACCAAAACAAATACTGGGTGTGTCCAACCACACTTGGCCAATAAAAGTATTCTGATTTGATTTCTGATATATGGCCAAATCTCTTGCAGATACCAATGAAGTAAGTCTGAGAAAGAATACGTCTTAAGAAGATATCTTAAGTCCCACAGAGGTTGACATTGGATGAGATTCCTTCTATTGCTGTGCTGGGTTCCAACCATCTAGGGCTGTGAATATCAATAATGTTTTTTTTGATAGATGTGATCTTTTTTGCAAACAATCTTGATGTCTCCCCCCCCCCGATCATCTAAAAAATTCATTATTTGACGAGAAATCTGACAAGACAAAACTACTGTATATGTGGATTGCCTCTTAACATATTTCAACGGCTCTCTAGAGCTGAACCTGAACAGTTTAACAAGCGATCGCCATCAGTGGAGCTCAGCCAGATGGGCATTTTACAACTCAACGGGGATGCTGGCAAGAAACCAGGAAATATTAGCAGAGATGAAATACTAAGCCTTGGCACCTGGTGCAGGAGAACCATCATTGTCAGTGGTGCTTTTGACTTTGACGGTCTTTGACGGAGCCTGGTTGATGGCTACAGTATTTGCATTGCAGCCCAAGCACCTTGCTCTCTAGCTTCATGGTAAACCAGCATGGACTGTTGATACACAAAATCAGAGACCCACCAATCTAAGCAGCATTTCATAGAATTACCAATCCATACAGAAGGTAAAGGTTTTTTTAAAAAAATATGGGGAGGAATGCCTTTAGAAAGTGTAATGTACAGAAATAAAAAGATGCAGCAGTCAACAGTCCTGGGTATAGCACAGATTCTAAGAACAGGCTCATATGAAACAATAAAGCTGATTAATATTATGTTACTTCAATAATCCTTACATCATTCAGGGAGATGGGCCAGAATTATAATCTTCATATTGCAGATACAGTAAGGTATGGATGATGGATGCTGAAATAGATATAGTGTGGCTTTCTAAGGCTGTCTGGCTAGCTGAGATACGAACTTGACACTTTCTATTTTTGAAGCTAGTGGATGGACTACATGCTGTGTTCCATGAATATGATGTACTTACCCGTGTCTTTCTTTGTTACTCAAAAGTAACTTTGTGAACTATGCTCAGAATCAAGCCTAACACATGCAGGGATGGGGTGCCTGTGGGGCTTATGGTATTTTGATCCCATATACTATGTTTAAAGGGGGGGGGGACACCACTGGCATTATGGGAAGGACTTTTCTTTTTGTTTTAGGTTTTTGGTAGGGAGTGGAGAAAAATATTTTGAAAAAATCAGTGGGGCTAGATTCAGCACCACACACAGGAATGCAAAGCCCAATTTCAATTATAGCACTTTCAGTAAAAATGCACACAATAATAGCTGAATAGCTCAGCAGTTTAAATATCTGGCTTCAGAGCTAGAGACTGGGAGTTTGATTCCCCACTGTGCTTCCTGAAAGTAGAGCCAGCCTGTGGGCCTTGGCCATGCTGCGCAGTTGCAGGGCATCACCATGTGCTAATTCAATTCTGTGTATCATCTACCTCAGGCATGTCCAAACTCTTTGCCAGATTTGGTGAGGTGGAAATGTGTGGGGGCTGACCATTCAGCAGCATTTGGCCCCCAGGCTGGACTTTGGTCAAGCCTCTACATGTAAGGAGGCAGGGACGATGCTGCAGCAACAGAGCCGAGGGCAGGTAGGTTGGGCAGCTGGCTGGGAGATGGACGGAAACAAGGGAGGGCAGGCAAACCATAAAACTGCAAACTGATGTCTTTTTCCAGCATGGGGAGGGGCCAGCTGGCAGGGATCTGTGACAGGCTGAGTTGGTGGGGAGAAGAGGCTGTGGGCCACTGTAGAGCAACGATGGGGATGAACTGAAAATGAATCATGTTTGCTGATAAATTTGGTAATTCATCAAAATTAATCCATTCATGTTTGTCATAAAGAAAGTGCCCCAATGAATACAAACTGATGCATTTTAGTGATTTTTGATTCATCAATTTATTGAGCCACAAAATGCCCCCAAGTCCATTTCATAGCATTTGAAAATGGAGACAAACTGTATTATCAGTTTGTAGATTCATCACTGCAAATGTGTCAATTCATCAATTTGTTAGCCCTGAAAAATTACAAATCAAGACAAATAACGATTTTTTATTCATCCCCATCTCTAGTTGCCTTGCCATACATCAGAAATGACCTGACAGCACATGGTTATTAAACTGGCTGGATAACTCACTGGCTTAGGAATCTGGCTTCCCTAATGCATATGTCTCCTGAGAGCACAGGCAACCTGTGGAGTAGACATGGGCACAACTTGGCAAAATTCTCGTTTTCGTTTCTGTTACTCATTTCCATTACGCAACGGAAACAGTAATGACAATTACTCCCCCAGAACTCGAACTCGAACCGACAAAAGAAAAATTGGGTCTGATTTGTCGTTGTCGTTCCTGGCATCGCAGCGATTGCGCGATGCCAAGCGGCACAGAAAAAATGTTTTAGAAATTTAAAAAAACCCAATTCCCGGCCAAAAAAGCAGATGAAAATATGCCAGCCTGAGGGCACCTACCAGAGGGGTGGTTTCTGAGGGGGGGTCCCCACTCCAGCCTCCCCCCTCCTGTCCTGGGCTGCTGGTACCAGGCTGGGAGGGGGCATCCTCGGCATCTCCATTTGCCATGCAGTGCGGGGGGATCCAAAATGGCGACCGCAATATTTTTTTTGAAATCCTGGTCCAAAAACCCACCAAAACACCACAGAAACATGCGAAAATTAGCTATTTTAAATGCTTGAATTTTTACAGTAGCAGCAGTGGGTTTTTCTTGCAACAAAATGTCTCCATTGATTTTATTTTATTTTATTTTATTTTTATTTTTTTACACCTGCACACGCGCAATGATGGGCTGGCCATGGGATGGGACCATGCAAATTTTTGGAGCCATTCCACCAATCGTATGGCCAGGTTTTGCTGAGACTTCTGGATGTGCCAGAGGGCATAAAAAGCCCACTAACCCTAACCCTAACCCTAACCCTAACCCTAACCCATACGCCAGTACACTGTGTTCTTAGTAGGCCAGAGGCACCCAGAGGTACAGCCCACTAACCCACCCTAACCTTAACCGTTACCCTAAGCCTAGCCCTTATCCCCTAACCCCATGCTCTGGGAAGTCAAGTCGCACTAAATCATGGCGGTAACGACAAACGACAAATGACATGACGAAATGACAAATTTTTGAAAAATTTCGCGAAAAACAGAAACGACCCGAAACAGACCCGTCCCGAAAAACGACAACTCGAAAAAAAATTTCTGGTCATGCTCATCTCTACTGTGGAGCCCTGGGTAAGCTGCACAGTCCAAGGGAGTCCCCAGAAGGAAGGAATGCTAAACCACTTATGGGCATTCTCTACCTAGAAAATCCTGAAAAAGGTCACCATACATCAGAATCAAGTTGATGGTACATGAAAAAGGAAGCAAGCAAGTAATGCATTAAACTAAATTCAATGCATAGTTTAAGCCTATTGTTCACACAGCATGAACCTATGTGTACTTACTCAAAATATAATTGCACAGTATGTACATGTAGTTATTGCTAGTATTTGTGCCCAGAATATTAACTATATTTGTTATCCACATTCTTTATTATACCAAGAGCAATCCAGAAAGTTGTACATCTAGGCCAGTCCCTTAGTTCCTAACTTTGCAGAAAACTGCTGTTTATTCCAAATTTCTACAATGCAGATGGGAGAGAATTCCAGACAAGTAAAGTTGCTCACTGTATAACAGCTTCTTTTCTGCTGGCTCCAGATGGTGATGGAAATGAGACTAACACATGGTTTCAAAGATGGCAAAGAAAATGTGTGACAGATTGAAATGACAAGGCACTGCTGATAGCTGGTGATATCGCAATGTGAGATGAAATCTAGTCCCATTGCCCCAAAACAATATGTGCAGTGCCAGGTTACTGTATTCCGTGAACATATTTGCAGAGCTCAATTAGAGTCCAAGTCAGAATTGTGAACATCATGTCTTCACGTTTCTTTGAAGAGAGGTCTGGAGGTATGCACGGTGACGGTACCTTGCAAATAGTCCAGAAGATTCTGTCTGAAATAGGAAACTGATGCTGTTTTCAGTGTCCTTCCTATGAATTCCATGGCTTCAACAGGACTAAGGGCTTTTAAGGGGTTTTGTGGGGTCTTTTTAAAAGCAGAAAAGGGTGTATTGGACTAAACATTCCAGGGAGGTATTGGGAGGGGACACGTGTTACAAAACAAGACACACTCCACCCACCATGCTGCATAAAGTGGGAGTGAAGTAGAAACAGGAATGGGAAAATATGTCAGCATTACTTCCCCACATATTCATCTTTCATATCTATTCCCCAAATGGAGAGAAAAATAGAGATTTTGGGAAATTCTTCAAAAAGTGAACCAAAACAAAATTCTTTCCTGTCTGCAGTAAAATTCAATAGGTGCAGCTTTTCCCAAAATAGAGAGGACCGTGTTGTACCTACCTGCTGCCATTTGAGTTTTAAATATGAGGTGCTTCTCAGAGGTGGAGAACAGAGATGGAAACATAAGAACATAAGAACATAAGAAGAGCTATGCTAGATCAGGCCAACGGCCCATGTAGTCCAGCTTCCTGTATCTCACAGTGGCCCCACCAGATGCGTTTGGGAGTGCATGAGACTAGACCAGTGTTTTTCAACCTTTTTTGGGCAAAGGCACACTTGTTTCATGAAAAAAAATCACGAGGCACACCACCATTAGAAAATGTTAAAAAATTTAACTCTGTGCCTATATCAGTCTCTAAAAGGTTCACCATTGCTGGTGTAGGGAGAAGCAGGACAGAGGGGCCACCGATTGAGGCAGCCCGCTCTTTAGCACCAAGTTCCCACTTACCTGTGTTGTTTTTTAAAAGACATTTTGCCCTGCATGTACTTCTGTGTCCAGTGGAGACCTGAGAAGGGGCACTGACTCTCCAGGAACACAAATAAGACCCAAAAGCCCATCTTGCTCTCCACACTGTGGCCAAGGCAGATGCCTTCAGCAAGTCCAGCGACAGAAGGGGAGGAGGATGAAGGAAGGCAGGAAGGAAAGAAGGCAGAAAGTGTTCTGCTTGTATACCGCCCCATACCACTTCAAGGAGTCCCTGGGCGGTTTACAGTTTTAATTACAGTAGGCAGGCTGCTAGACATACACATATGCAGACTAGAAATGAGCACGTTTCTATGAAGAGGGGAAAGGGTACGAATGGAAAGAGAGAGGTGGGGAAAAAAAGAAAGAAAAGACAGAGAGAGAGAAGAGGGTGACCCAAGACAGAAAGAAAGGGGCAAGACTTCAAGGAACCCATCACGGGGCCCCTCAGAGATGGCTCTTCCCCTCCTGGACCCTAATGGCCAGCCGTCCGACCGTCCAGCCATGCCAGTAGCCCCCCCTGCCCACCCGCCTTCTCCGCCCAGGCCCAGCGGAGGCCTCCTCCATCCCCTCCTCCTCGCAGCCCTGCCGCGGTGCTCGTGGGGCGCCCCTCCTCCCCTTCCCCTCACCTGGTGATTTGTTCTGGGCTGGGGCTCCCGGGCCGGCTCGTGTTGGCGGGCGGGCTGTCGGGCGGCTCAGTGCATTGGTAGCTCCCAGGAAAGGGGTGGTGGTGGTCCAGGGTAAAAAAAGGAGTGGGGGAGAGGGAAGCGAGCGAGTCGCAGTGGCAGCGGCAGGCACAGGGCAAACACTAAGAGAATGAGCGGGGCCAGGTCCAGCCGGGGAGGAAGTGACACCAGCGCCACGGGCCTTGGGGGAGGAGCCAAGCTGGCCCTTGGACGCTATTTATAGCGCCTCCCAGCTGTGGGCCGCCCGCCAGCCCTGGGTTGAATTTCTTTAGAATTTTTCAATTTTCCCCACGGCACACCAGGCAACATCTCGCGGCACACTAGTGTGCCGCGGAACAGTGGTTGAAAAACGCTGGACTAGACATCTGTCTCCTGATAGCACTCCCCTGCATCTGGCCCTTGAAGTACCCCAGTTCAAAGCCTGGAGATTACACATCTCCTTCATGGTTTGTAACCTGTGATGGACTTTTCCTCCAGGAATCTGTCCAATCCCCTTTTGAAAGCATCCAGGCCATATGCCATCACCACATCCTGCAGCAGGGAGTTCCACAGACTTACAACGCGCTGGGTGAAAAAATATTTTCTTTTGTCTGTTCTTACCTTCCCAGCCCTCAATTTGAGTGTATGTCCCCTAGTTCTGGTATTTTGTGAGAGGAAGAAGAACTTCCCTCTATCCACTTTACTCATGCCCTGCATTATTTTGTACGTCTCAATCATATCCCCCCCAGGCACCTTTTTTCCAGACTAAAGAGCCCCAAATGTTTTAGCCTTTCCTCATAAGGGAAGTGCCCCAGCCCAGTAATTATTTTAGTCCCTCTCTTTTGCACCTTTTCAAGTTCCACTATGTCTTTCTTGAGATGCGGTGACCAGAATTGTACACAATACTCCAGGTGCGGCCTTACTATTGTTTTGTATAATGGCATTATAATGTTGGCTGTTTTATTTTCAGTCCCCTTTTTGATAATCCCTATCCCTAGCATGGAATTGGCCTTCTTCACCACTGCCACACATTGGGTAGACACCTTCATGGACCTGTCCACCAACACACCAATTCACTAATTCATCACCAGGTTTCGGTATTGAAACCAAGTGTGTACAAGCTCAACACCTAGCACCAACATTTATTTATTTATTTCCTTAAGATTTGTCTCAGCTGGTTTTTTTTTGAGGCAAGGAATTTGCAAAAATGTGATTTGTGATAATTGTGAGTTCCAGTACATTCAAACAGCAGATGAAAGGAAGGTAAGCTTTCATTCCATTGGGGAAGGAGGGGCCTATCTAACTCTTGACAAGTGCACATAGAAGCTTGTGTTGGGGATTGGCAGTACTTGGATGGGAGGCCACTTGGGAATAGTGGGTGCTGAAGTTGGAAGGGGTCACATCTCAGTGTTCAGTCACATGATTTGTATGCAGAAGGTCCCGGATTCAACTCCTGTCTGGTAATCAGGTGAATTGGTGCCTGCCCATGTCAAAACTATTGGTCTTAATGAACCAATAATCTGATACTCTCTAAGGTAGCTTGTTTATGCAGCAACATGCAGACAAGGAGAATCACAGTGCCTGGTCTTCTCTCCCTTCATTCCCAAGACCTCCTGGATTTGCCCCGCTTTCCTCGATTACCCAGCCCTGTATCTCCTCTGCATTCCAAGCGAATATAAATATGTTCCTAAGATGTTCTCCTGTAATATTGCTCTCCAAAGGTGCCCCTCTACAAACTAGCACTTAATTTTCCAGCCGAAGATAATGAGCATTTTAATTGCTTGCATTAATTTAGGTTAACACGGTAGCATACAAACAAAAACAAAGCCACATTTCAATGACAAGCCCAGGGACCAGTTTGTTGTCTGCACAAGACAGAAGGAACAAATAAGGGCAAGCATCACATGTTTTGCCCGTCACTTTTCAAGGGCAACCTGCTGCTTTCATTGTCATCAGAGAAAATTAGGAAAGTCACATTTACACTCCCAGGAACCTAAAAAGTCCCCTAAATGAGGTTTTAAAGAACAAGTTATCTTTTGGGAACAGTGACAGCGAAATCAATATCAGATCGATAGAGAAACCAAAAGATTTCTTTTACAGTATATTGTTCATTTTAAGAAAAATGCACAACAGGAGGATTTAAAGCAGCATTTTCTGGTCTGGTACCCTTCAAGAATAACTCTTAGGACACACAACCAGCTACCTGGGAAGGATGGAAGTTGTGATCCAAAACAACTGGAAGGCTTCAAGTCAAAAAATGCAGATTTTTTTAAAACAAGACTCAAACAAAGAATTAGAGATGATTCTGTAGGTAAAGCATGTACACATTTCTGTTTCATTCACTCCATTATAATCCTGGACTTCCCTGCTGAGTCCCATCACACAAGATAGATGGAAATGTTCATGGGTGGTCAGACATCTGGAAATTTCAATATTTGGGCAAGTCTCACAATCCCACAGCCAGTATGGTCAACAGTGTATCCAAAAAAATCAGTTCTCCCATGCCCAGATTGATAGCAATCTACAACAGATGCTGTCTTTTTCCTTGATTGGCTTTGACTCCACGGGAGAACAGCTGCATAGTGTTCTTAGATCAAAACGTTATTTGGAGGATGTTTGAATTTTCATTAACGTTCCAACAGAAGACACCATAGGGCTGAGGACCTGCTGAAAGTAGGTCAGGAGTGGGAGAGACATAATAGTGAGCATAAAAGCTATTATTTTGGATTCCTCTCCCAAAATGGCATTTAAAAGGAGGATGTGTATGAAAAAGATTCGTTTGTCTGTGTATTAAATCTTGCCTCTGTCTTGCCATCATATACCATGGCTGTGTTCTCCGTTTCTCCCCCCCCCCCACAATACTGCTCAGGGACTAATTATTTGCCATGACATAAGCTTCCATAAATAATATTTATGTACCTGAAATACATTGAAGTAGGTGCTCGTGAGTTCACTGGCACTCATTTGCAGTGTGAGCCCCAGTGAGCACGGGGAGTCAAAATGCTTACAGGGCAGTAGAATACTGAGCATTCCATGCAATAATAACCAAATTACTGGTTACCACTGACTGCCTTGTAATGGATCCATCATAGGTTTTGTAGCAACCATGAAGAAACACAACGTGCTGTGCAGTGCCATTATTTTCTGAGGTCACCCTGACAGTGAGATGAAGCAAGAACATTGAAATCCTTCTCCATAGTTTCTCAGTATTTTAATTTCATATCTCTCACTTCTATTTCCAAGCAACTGGTATCTGGCACCGCATGGTGCAGAGTACCATGATTCTGTGTAGTATCATTGTCACCTGACTAGCCCCATTCCAGCCATCCATTTCTGTAGTCTGGAACTAACAAACCTTGCCCTCCCAGCCCAAAATAACCACATGAGACAACAGCATTGGGTATAAAGACACTTTATTAACTTGTAACTCAAAGTAACTTCTGTCAACAGTAACCTGAGGGGCCTGCAGGTGCATCTTTGAGGTTGGGTCCATTGGGTCTCCCAGGACCCTTCTGACCAATGAGTTTTGGGCAACTCGATGCCCCCTGGGGGCCCTGTGGTTGTCACAGATCCTCCAGGCCCGGCAAATTCCCCCCCCCACCTGGGTCCTTGCACCGCTTTTTTCATGATGCGCCACCCGGGCAACGCCTCTGGGCGCATCCTTCCCCTGACACTGTAATCTCTGGATCCGCAGCATTTGAGGGTTGGATGGGCCCACAGGGGATCTTAGAATTTGACTCACCAACTCGTATCATCCTGCACCTCCGCCATGTGACCAATTCTAGCTCTCCACTTGCCCCAATGGACTTGGCCAACCCCAAGCACCAGTGTGGGATAGGCGAAAAATGCCTGCTCCTATCTTGCCAATTTTGGAACAGGTAAAAACATTCGTATCCGGCCCCAACAGGTGACCAGTTAGACTCACACTAGTACTGGATAATGGGGTGGGTGGGTGGGGGGCACCTTGCCGACGAAGAGGCTTGGGCCCAGGTCGGCTACCTCTTTTATAGGGTAGCCCCTCCCAGCCTCTGTTCTCCCTCCCCATCTTGCATTATTTCTAGAGGAGAGGGCAAAGAAGATCTGCTGGCACAGACACGGCACGGTTTGGACCTTTTATTAAGTCCAAATCTTAATGAAACTAGGAGTTTTTTGCCTCTCCTTGAGTTCATGACCTTCCTCAAAACCACTAAGTATGAGGATTTTAGAGGTTGGTTCCCTATATTTCTTTCTCTGTAGGGAGGAGTATGGACTGGAGGAGCTTTCAATCAGCAACATAGCCTGATAGAAAAAAGTTTAAACACTCCTTCCCTATGGGCCACATTCAAAATCACAGCCCTTTTTCTTAGAAAGGAGGAGAAGAAGCAGATGCTTAGATATGGGTCAGGAATCTTCCAGAGTTATGTGTCATTTGACATTATAAGATGTCTTATCTGCCGTCGCCTTTCCTGGGTTCATATATTTTCAACTGAACTGAAAATGCAGACACTCCCCTGATCTGAAGTCACATTGAGTGAGGAAATGTATAAGTGCCTTGCAGCTAAATGGACCATGGCATCATCATCAGTGATTATATTCCTAATGGCTTGAAGTCTTTCTTTTTAGAGGCATATTGCTGTATATCCATGGCAACCAAGAAGGCACTTTTTGTAAAGGTTTTGATGGATCTCTGTTTTCAAAAGGATTCTAAGGTGTCAGGCAAACAGTATGGTATACTGGCATATTGAATCAACACTGCATTCTTTATACATATCTAACAGCTTGCCATATTGGTGTATTTTGTACATATTAAAAAGTAATTGCACAGGTGTTACATTAGTGAGCAAAATTAATGCATGTGTCCTTGCCCACCTGTGGGTCGTATGGGAATGAGGGTGCAGGAGGGTGAATGGAGATATTTTTCCCTTGAAAAGACAGCTTCAGACAGATTCAAATTCAGATTCAGAAAGACAGATTCAGAAAGTGGCCAGGTATGGCTGGGGAACATTTGGCTTCTAGCTGGCTTAGGTTGCAGCTGCCATAATTGTGTATTATTGGCCAAGGTGACTGGGGCTTCAAGGAATCTGAAGCATCTCTGTGCCCAAAGGCCTCTCATCTCCACTGTGCTGGTGAGAAATGCCACCCTGGGTCTGGGAGAGCCAGTTCCAAATCCCCATTCAATGACCTAAATCAAAAAATGGTTGTGAAGGTTACACAATGGCTTAAAAGCTAGGTAAGAATGATTATTTTTTACCCAAATCCACTTTGGATTTCCCCAAAAAAACAAATGTAGAAATAGGAACATTTTAATCTGTGGCTCCCTGTGCCAGCCTTGTCCGTTTAAACAGACCTCAAGTCCCCTGATCATTACAAGCAGAAGCCTAGAAAAGTGGTTTTGGACACAAGTCTCAGTCCTTGGCATGCTTCTCGGTAGGACTCGGAAACAATGATTCCCACCCAGCCACAAGCACCCTTGATCAATTCACACAATTGAACAGCTAATGACACCTATCAACTACAGAGAAGGATCCCTGCCACCCCTGATTGCAGTGAAACTTCTTAATCCCTCCATCACAATACAATGATTAGAACCTATTCTCCTGCATAGGACAAATTTCCCCTTTCCCACAACTTTAAAACCCCACAGTCTCATTCAACCTATACCCCGGAGCACAGAGAGAAATCCTAGTTCCTTGAGACCCCTGCCCTCAGAAGATGCCAGCCACAGAGTCTGGTGAAACCTCAGGAAGAAAAACTTCCAGAACATGACCAAACAGCCTGAAAAAACTCTGATCCTGGCTGTGAAAGCCTTGGAGAGTACATTAAAATGTCTGTTGTTTTTTTTTTTTGTTCCTCTTCCACAGACAGCAGAAATATGGGTCCTAAGAACGTCAGTGTAAGCTTTAAGTTCTTTTTCCCCTGGTCCAACTGTTGGCATCTAGGTGTGTCAAGCATAAAGGAGCACAATTCTGGAGAAGGCAGCAATGTGAAGTACAGAATATTGGACATATGGAGATTCTGCCCACCCATCCCAAAATAAGAGGTAAGACACTGGTGATGGGGTACAACCGGGCCACACTTTATTAATAGTCATGAGGTTTAAAGCAATAGGGAGGGGGGCTGAGACAGTGCAGAGCAATGGTTGGGTACCTCCTCAACTGCCATGTGATTTTTCCTGGCCAAGTCTAGTACCCCACCATTGGGCAGTATAAAAGATGGTGCACAGGGGCCATTAAGATGTCTAAAGGCTCCCAGAGCTCCTAAGCGCTGTTAATTGGCAACCCTTGGCCCAGGGAGTATTACCAGCACATCAATCCCATGATGCAGTAATTTCAAGATCCACAGCATTGTGAAGTTAGATGGGCTAGAATGACATTTAGTAACACCGACTCACTGACTTTTGGCCTCTGCACTATCCGCCAGTGTGACTGAACACATGTTAACACTACTGACAAACTAAACATAACTTTTGACCTATTTAAAAGGGCAATTTCCCTCATCACCCAATGGACAATTCCATTGATAAGGGTAAACAATTCCTATCCGGCCCCAACATGTGACCAGTTATACTGGTTGTCAGGTGGGTAGGTGGGACCCTCACTTCAAAAGAGGTCAGGTTCCTGGCAAGGCAGGCTAATATTGCCTATTACTCACCCTTCCCCTTAGGGAGAGCTTCAGGTGTCTTGCAGGATTCTGGCTGGGAGGCAAAGCTGCCCCAGCCTCCGGAGCAATCCCGGGTGCAGAATGGGACCTTGTGGGACATTTCTCCACTGGCTCCTGCAACAAAGTTAAAATTGTGTTAGCAGCATTCATTTAAAAGTTAGTCCCAGGGAACTCCTGGGACTGGTACATCTGCATCAGTTTACGTGTGTCCCTAGCATATGCATGGATGTACAGAAATACCCCAGCACATCAACCCATATACCTGTAAATGTAGCCACTTTTTAAATATCAGGATTCTGATGGCTGGGACCCATCACACACCAGAGGCTGGCAGAGGAACTCAAGAAGTTTGGGATGTCTCACTGACTACACAATAGCGGTTGGATTAGGGGAGCTGTAATTTCCCCCAAGAAACGTTTACCATCTCTCCCTCATATGCCATGTAATTGGACATTTCAAACAAATGTGGGCAGAGCAATTCTACCTTTCACATTGGGAGATTGGGATGAACTACTATGGAGTCATGCCAACAGGGCAGAAGGGAAGGTATAATAGCATTCTTTTCTCACTGTCTTCTGCTGTTTTATTGGTTTCAAGATTTCACCCTACTCCATGGGGAAGTATCTGAGAACAGAAATAAACACACATATTTTGTCTTAACTCCTTTCCCCTCCTACTTATATCAGACCTCTCACATGCAAGAATTAAGTGGTGCTGTTAGATTTCCCAGTGGTAACTGGATCTATCTCCTTACACTGGGAAAAATCTTGGAATCACCCCACCACCACCACCACCCATCAAGGAAATAATACTCTTCACTTGCCCAACTTAGTATTTCTCTCACATTTATTTATTTATTTATTTATTTTTAACTCTTGTATACCGCCCTATTCCCACAATGGGGACTCAGTCTGTTAACCTTAAAAATAGAAAACAGATAAAATCGGACACAAGCAATTTTTGCAAAACAATTAGATCCAAGATTAAATAGGCGGGAGAAAAAAAAATAGAGCAGAGTCCCTTTGCACTGGCCTCTCAAGAGCATGGTCTTGAGGCTTTCTTAATATGTCTTTTAGTTCACCTGGGAGTTTGTTCCAAATTGCCGGTTCACCGAGAAAGCTCGAGCCATTCCCTCGGGGACCGTCCGCAGGGAAAGGGCCAAGGCACGGGTGGGTCGGGCCAGGTCTAATTGTCTGGGAAGACGCATCCGCCAAATATTTCATGGAGGGTTTTGTTTTAACCTTATTCGGGAGGCAACGGGTAACCAGTGTAAGGATGGGGTGGCGCGGTCATCCACCAACCACCAGCCTGGCCGCCGTAATGCAATCGCCGAACAAGGTTCAAGCCCCATGTAAACTGCAACCAGCCTCGACACAACCAGCGCCTGTACCACTGTCCTCAAGGAGCCCTTGAGGTGGGCGAAGGGGCAATAAGCCTTAGATGGTAAAAGACCACGGCTGACACCTGGCCACACCTTCCAGGGGTCAGGTCCGGGTCCAGAAAGATTAATTTGCGCCAGCTGGAGGCGGACCCACCCAGACTGGGAAGAGGGCCACAGTAAAGAACATAACCTCGGTCTTGCCTGGGTTGAGCCTGAGCCTGTGGGTCCTGGTCCAATCCAAGACCGCGGCCAGACAACAATCAAGGGTACACTGCACCGGTGGAAAAGGAGAGATAGAGCTAATCAGCGTATTTGACAGCAGACTCCATAACTCCGGATGATCTCAGCCAGCGGCTTTATTAAAGAGCATTGGGGAGAGCGACGGCCCTGAGGCACCCCACAAGAGAAGGGTGCCGAGACTATACGGCCCCCAAGGAAGGACTGGAACCAGGCCAAGGCCTGGCCCCTGATCCCAACCTCCGAAAGCAGCAGGATTGGTCGAGAGTGACAGGTCGAGAAGGACCAGCAGGGTAGAGCAACCCCTTTCCTCAACAGATCATCATGCAGCGCGACCAGGGCCGTCTCCGTCCCATGATGCGGCCTGAACCCGGACTGAAAAGGATCCAGGACATGGTTCTCCTCCAGGAACGACTGGAGACGCAGGGCGGCGACTCGCTCAATCACCTTGCCCAAAAAGGGAACATTGGCTATGGGACGATAGTTGGACAAATCGTCCACCGCCAAGCCGGGTCTCTTAATAATGGGCTTCACCACCGTCTCCTTCAGTCTGTGCCTTTATACAAACTTGGTCACCTTTCAATACACCTGCCATATGACGTTTGCACTGTCAGATTAATATGTCTTTTGTTCATACCTAATATTCCCAGAAATAGCCATTCTCAAATTCACCATGCCATATATATTTCATGACCATTAGTTTTAAGTTGTAATTGAAATATCCAAGTGAATGGTTCAAATTTAAACTGCCACTTCCCATGCTTGTGGAAGGGGGAAAGGGAGAGAGAGATTAGTATCTGAAAGATTAATTTATTAAAATGTTTGTTTATAAAAAGAAGTAACACAAGAAATTTAATATCCCCCCCTTTTCACCATTCTTTATTTTTAAAAGATACTGCAAATATAGGCAGTTTTCAGAGTGAAATGACTTTGTTAGACTTTGGCCGTTACTTCACGAAGTACTTCGCTTCGCAGCGGGATTGCCTTCACTTTGAATGCGAAGCCGGTCACATGGTCTCCCTTCACCCTCACCCCTCTTTCTCTGTCCTCACCATGCGAAATTTTAGGATCGAATCCATTACTACCTCACGTGCTCCCTTCGCATTCGGAAGCTTACTTGCAACGTCCGGTTTCTGCTTTCTTTTATTTTTTAAAAAAATTACCACGGCGTATCGATGCAGTCAGAGGCGCACAAGCCAGCGGTCAAGCCCGGCGCTCAAAGGCCCCTGTGGTTGTCCCGAGGACTTGTGGGCGGCCATCGTGTTTCCCTGAAGCAGAGCAGCTGGGTTGGTTTTTTTGGGGGCGGGGCAGGGAGAGGCTTCTCTCAGCTTCATCGCCCTGTGTGCCCCGCCGACGCTCTCTGGGTGGGCGCGCTCTGGTGTCTTGAAGCGGCGGCACCGACACCCCCTCCCCCTCCCTCTGTGCAGCCCTTCGCCATCCCTTGCCAGCGGAGGGGCTCTGCTCACGTCACCCGGGGATGCTTGCCCCCCCTCTGTTGCCCCTGCCCCGTGTACAGAAGGCAAGATCAAAAGAACGGGTTAACCGAAATATCTATGCATCGGCATTTCGGAGAAAAAGTAAGTTAAAAAAATATATATATATTAACTGGCCACACGTGACTTTGGATGCGAAGCGGGATGCGAAGCGAAGAAGATTCTCGGCCTCCGGCAGGGGAATCTCTCACCCCACTTGGAGCACGGTTTAGGGGGCGTGGTCGGGGTGGCGCCGAATCCAAAGAGGAGGAGCGTGCGGACTGAAGCGATCGATTCGCACGGAAATTACGGCTCGCCGCGCAGCGAGAGGTTCGTGAAGTAACGGCCTTTGTTAAATAGTATTCTTTGTTGCCTCAGGTTCTCAGTTAATTTAAATGCATTTCTAGAATGAACCCCTATTTTGTTAATCAAAGTTGTCTCTCTATAACACAGAAATTATATTCCCAGATAGTTCTCAAATGGTGTTACAAGATGAGACAGTTATCGAGATATGCCCACAGAGTAGTGCCTCTCTAGTGCCTCTCCCAAGAGACCCCTTGGTAGTGGAGTGGCTAAAAAATTTTGTGAATAAATTTTAAAAAATCTTAACATTGATGTTGGGAGCTTCTGGTTGAATTAAGGACTGGCATGGAAGGAAGAGTAAGGAGAACAAATAGCTGCTTAATCCTTCCATTTTTAATCTAGTCCATATTCAAAATAAGCCTTTTCCCAAACCAATTTTCTTGGGAAAAGCTAAACAACTCACCAGCTTTCCATTCTCTTGAAGCTGTTTGTCCGAATTGTGTTTCATAGGTCTATTTTTAGTGTTACCTTGAACAGGGTGGGATTTCCCACATCATAGCTTCTTATTCTGCCCTGTTGGTTGTCCAAACACATATATAGGATGAGTCCTTCCCATTTCTGCTTTCCATGACATTCATTCCTGGGAATTGTGGTACTATGCTTTGGGATGGAATTCATACATGGGCCTCAGTTTAACTTTGAACTCCCAATATCACCAGGAAGGCAATTGTACTGTAATGGCTCCCACATCAATCATGAAAGTTTGGAAGGGACCTTAGCTGAAAGAACCTCTTCTGATATCCTCACTCAGCACAGTAACAGACAGTGATCTTTGCGTGTTCATGAGTGCAATCTAAGCCTAAAGGCCTGTGAATTGCTGGTATGAGATTTTGAATTCTACTATTGTTTGGCTTTGTGGCATTGGTCTCCCTGCCCGTCATAAGAAAGGATGTGAAACTAGCATTCTAGACTTTGTTGCATTTATTTGCATCTCACAGATATTTTCTTCTCGTTTTGTGCTGGATTGTAAGAAACATGTAAACATTTATTTACAATTTTGTATAAGCTCTTAAAACATCTTCTAAGTGTATGTGTTTACATTTGTCAACTATACACATTTTTACCGACTAGATATATTTGCACATAATTTGAAAAGAAAAAAACATCCTGATGTAATATCAGGCAAAAACTAAAGAAATTTAAAAAGGTATAAGATTTGAAACATGGTTCAGGAAACTGAATGACTTACACATAGTTTCATGGTTGCAGACCATGAATTATTGAGATAAATTTACCACAGATTTCTTTTCCATCTCATGTTACAGTAAAGAATGATATAACTGCTCTAGTACATTCGGTAAGGTGGCTGAATTGTACAGAATTTGATTATCGGAACGGTGTGGAATTTGATTATTTATGGTTTGGGCTATTTCCAAATATTCCAGGAAACAGAACAACTTGTTGATGCAAATATCTAAGCAAGATGAGCACAGGAAGCACCAATCTGTATTTTGTGTAAAGACTTTTTATACTTTTTCCTTTAAGGCAACATACTGTCCCTACAACTGGTATCTTTCAAATTATATTGCTTGGTTATCCACCCAATGGGTGATGTATGTTTAGAACTTGGTAACAAGCAGTCGTCTTGACCATTTTTCTAGAAGGAAAGAAAGCATATAATCACTGCTCAGCTGTCACATTTTGCAGGACAGCTGAAAAGTTGATGTGGAAGTAGCTTGAGCTGTGTAATAGTGTAATTTTTCACCAATTCAAGTCAACCGGATTTTTGCGGTTGATTTCAGCAGATGCAGAATCAGAGGCTAGGAGAAGGAATACAATTTTCTAATCCCATCAAAGAATGGTGATGAATTGAATGTTCACATTGCACCAACAAGAATGAGGTAGATAGAAACGTCATGGCTGAGAAGTCAAGGATGATCAAAATGTTCCCATCAACTTGAGCTATGTTGACACACAGAGAAAATGCAATAACTGCGAGAGAAATGGATGGCATTTGTAAGGGCAGTCTGGCTGTGCAAATGGCTTTGTACTGTATTGTCACAAAAACTCTACATATGTTGAAACAATTACATTTTAAGTGTCATACAAAATTGTTTCAGTCATACATGAATTGTTTTGATTAGCTCCAGTTTAGATAACCAACTTCAGAATTGTTAAGGTGAAATAGAGGTAAAATGTGCAAGAAATTAGCTTCCTTGAAAGTTTAGTTTAAAGCATATTTACCTAGGTACACATCTCCAGAACTGCATGTGAAACCATATGCCAGCTGCATCTAGTAAGCTTTTAGCATACAGTAGGATCCCAGTATCTGCTGTGGATTGGTTCCAAGCCTTCCCGTGGATAATGAAAACCGTGGATTAGAGAGAACACCAAAATGTCCCCAAAACTACTGCTTTGTGATAGTAACTTGCTTTACAAGTAGTTTGCTTTACGGCTGCTGTTTTATGACACCTTGCTTTACAACTGTTCTTTGTGACAGTAGCTTGCTTTGCAGCTGCTGAATTATTTATTTATTTTTCCTTTGCCAACCGTGGATAACTGAATCAGTGGATATGGTCCTACTGTATTCCATGAAACAAAACAAAAACAAACAAAAAGAGTATTACTTTATTTACCTCTCTCTCTTTCTCTTCATATAAAATTCATTCCATGTATAACCATTTAAAAGTATGAATTTATATAAAGCAGATATAAAGATCAAACAAATTTAAAATGTTAAAATGATTTGATTATTTTTGACCAGATGACAGCTGATTCAATAGCATTGCCTTGACCATGTACAACATCTCCTTT
Organism: Phrynocephalus forsythii; assembly: GCA_029282475.1. Lineage (NCBI taxonomy): Eukaryota > Metazoa > Chordata > Lepidosauria > Squamata > Agamidae > Phrynocephalus > Phrynocephalus forsythii. The sequence goes on along the minus strand of JAPFRF010000001.1, from coordinate 157,852,802 downwards.
TGTACACATGGTGGGGCACAAACTGCATGTACCTCAATGCAACATTGATTGAATTTCTTTACATTCACAGAAATTTGTCCTGTATCCAAGTAGCCTCATTTTACTAGATTATTATTTGACTTGCCTGTTTTACTTTAAAGCATATTAAGTGACTTCCAGAAGGTCCAGCCCTGGGGCCACAGGAATTCTTCACACAGTAACTTACAGTATAAGGTTTGTTATGCAATGTACACAATCCTGATTTGGCCTATATTTCTTTCATGTGGTGTTTATGGCTGTGATGAGAACAAATCAAATCAAAGCAAAGGTTGAGAATGGCTGGTTAGTGCACCTGAAGGAAGTAGATAGGCTTGCTGCTTTGATTACCCTATTTTGCTCAACTTTTGTGAACACCTCTCAAAGAGAGGGCCAATGTAAGTCAAATAATAGATTTTTCAGCAGGGGTAGGTTCTAGACAACTAGTAATTTTTTCTGATTCATTGTGAGTTACATCCACTTGTTTGGCAAATGCTGGTTTATATCATAGTCAAAATAGTCAAAGCTATGGTTTTTCCAATAGTGATGTATGGAAGTGAGAGCTGGACTATAAAGAAGGCTGATCGCTGCAGAATCGATGCTTTTGAGCTGTGGTGCTGGAGGAGAGTCTTGTGAGTCCCCTGGACTGCAAGGAGGTCAAACTTATCCATCCTGAAAGAAATCAACCCTGGATGTTCACTGGAAGGACAGATTTTGAACCTGAGACTCCAGTACTTTGGCTACCTCATGAGGAGAGAGGAGTCCGTGGAATAATCCCTGATGTTGGGAAAGAATGAAGGCAAAAGGAAAATGGGACGGCAGAGAATGAGATAGTTGGACACTGTCATTGATGCAACCAACATAGATTTGACCAAACTCCAGGAGGCAGTGGAAGACAGGAGGGCATGGCGTGCTCTGGTCCATGGGGTTATGAAGAGTCAGACACGACCGAACGAAGTGCAGAGGAGGGCAACCAGAATGATTAGGGGACTAGAACACCTTCCTTACCATCTGAGGCCACAACAGCTGGGCCTGTTCACTATTGAATGACAGCGTCTAAGAGGTGACCTGATTGAAGTTTATAGTATGGACTAGAGATGGGAACGATTCAAAAAAATGGTGTTTCGTTTGTCGTTTGGTCGTTTAGGGGTCCGTTTCGGTTCATTTTCATTTTCGTGATGTTTTTTGCAAAAAAATTCATTTTCGTTTTGTTAGGTAATGAAACGAAAAAACAAAAATGAAAACGAAAAATTGCTGTTTCGTTAGCATTCTTTTTAGTTCAATGCATCTGCTGCAACGAAAACGAAAAACACGGCAAATTTGGTTGTTTCGTTTTCGTTTTGTTTTGTTTTTTAAAAAAATCGTTTCATTTTCGTTGCGTAATGAAATGAAAAAACAAAAACAAAAACAAAAAATCGCTCGTTTGTGCCCATTTCTAGTATGGACAAAGTAGATAAGGAAAAGCTGTTTTCCCTATGGCACAACACTAGAACTAGGAGCCACTCCATGAAACTTTGGGGTGCTAGATTTCAAAGAAATAAGAGAAAGTGTTTTTTCACCCACAGGATCACTGGGCTCTGGAACTCCCTGCCAGAAGAAGTGGTGACAACTGTCAGCCTCAACAGTTTAAAAAAGGATTGGACATGCTCATTGAGAGCAATGGTATCAATGGTTATCATTATGGATGCCTAAGGACAACCTCCAGGTTGGAGAGATAGGCAGGATATCTCTCAATGCCATTTGCAAGGAATCATAAGCAGGTGAAGACATCTGCTTGGAAATACCCTAAAGCAAATGGTGAGCCACTGTGTGAGACAGAATGCTGGACTGGATGGGCTGTGGCCTGTTGCATCAAGGCTGTTCTTACATTCTTATGTTCTTGTGAATCAACAGCAACAAATCGTACAACATTAGCATATACTGTAGAGTAGCAGAGGGATAAAACTGTTCTTATTGTTTGTGGGTATGTACTCCACTGTGACTTAGCTGGTTTCCTAAGGATGTTATTTCTATTTGTAACTTTATATATTGACTTTCTACAATGCTTTTATAATGTTTTCATGGCTGGCTCCAGAGCGACACCAAAATACTAGACATGGGCACGACTCGGCAAAATTGTCATTTCTGTTTTTGGTTATCGTTTCCATTACGTAACGGAAACGGTAACGATAATTAAGCCGTCAGAACTCGAACTCGAACCGAAAAAAGAAAAATTTGGTCGGGTTTTTCATTTCCGTTTGTGGCATCGCGACGATCGTGCAATGCGAAGCACAGAAAAAGTTTTTAAAAGTTTTTTTTAAAAGCACCCGAATCCCGGCCAAAAAAGCAGGCGAAAATATGCCTGCCTGAGGCTTTGCTACCTACCAGAGGGGTGGTTTCTGGGGGGTCCCCGGCCTTTCCCCCCTCTTCTCCTGTCCTGGGCTGCTTGCACCAGGCTGGGGGGGGTCATCCTCATCGTCTCGCCACATGCCATGTAGTGGGGGGGATCCAAAATGGCGACCAAATTTTTTCTTTTGAAATCGTGGTCAACAAACACACCAAATCACCACAGAAACATGTGAAATTTATTTATTTTAAATGCCTGAATTTTAATAGTAGCAGTAGTGGGTTTTTATAGCAATAAAACGTCATATTTATTTTATTTTATTTTATTTTATTTTATTTTATTTTATTTTAGACCTGCCCATTTGGGCGGGGAATGGGATGGGACCATGCAAATTTTTTTGAACCATTCCACCAATGGCATCGCTAGGTTTTTGACTGACACTTCTGGATGTCTCGGAGGGCATAAAAAGCCGAGGCACCTTCCAGAAATCGCAGTCGGGTGTATGGATGTGGTTGAGGGAGGAGGGCTGGCTGCTGGTGCTGGTGTGATCCGATCAAGATTGAGGAGGAAGGCTGGAGGCTTTAGGATTTAATTTAGGCAGGGAGGGAGGGAATTGAATTTAGAAAATAATTTCTTTGATTCCCTGCAGCTTTGTCTGCTGAAGGGAATAACAGTTTATTCTTTATTTCTTCTCTGGCACTTTGAGGATTTTTTTCTGATATTGGATAAAGGGGGAGGTTCGACTGGGAGTGGGAGGTGTGGATTTATTATAAAAATATATTATATACTACCATTTATTTTCTATTTCCCCAACTTCAATTTGCTTGCACACACACACATTTGGGGTGCAAGCCAAGAACAGAACCTCTATCCTAAGTGATATCCTAACTGCCCACTTGCCCGTCCACCCATGCCGCCACCTGCCTGTGGCCCACACCGCCGCCCGCCCACTCGCCCCCCCCAGCCCCCAGCCTTCCTAGGGCATAAGAACATAAAAACACCTAGCGCAGGCCAAAGGCCCATCTAGGCCCTGATTGCGGGACGCCCGCATGAGACTAGATATCTGCTCTGGGAAGTCAAATTGAGCTAAATCATGGTTTGCGGTGGAAATGACAAATGACAAATGACAAACGACAAACGCGAAAAAAATATTTTCGACAAATTTTTGAAAAAATTTGAGAGAGGGAGAAGAGCTTCCGACAAATGGAAATGACCCCCCTCAAGAAAAGAGGCCCAATTGTTTTAGCCTTTCTTCATAAGGGAGGTGCGGACCTTTTCCAGTTCCGACAAATGAAAACTCCAGGTGCGGCCTTACTATTGTTTTGTATAACGGCATTATAATGTTGGCTGTTTTAAACGATAATCATTTTTCTGGTCGTGCCCATGTCTACCAAATACTTTGGGATAGGGGTGCTATAGAAGGAGCCTCCCAGGAGAGCAGAAAGCATTGTAAGTTCACTCAGATATCCCTTAAGCGAAAGTGTGCAGATGGCTAATCCTTCCTATATAGAAACCTTGCACTCTAATATGGCTGACTTTATTTGCTAACAAATGGACCTTCTTGAAATTGTGCAAAAAGGCACATAAATTACACCATAGCTAATGGGATTTCATCTCTGAACACATCCATTTAGGAAAACACAGACAAAAAAAGAAACCCCATGGAGATTCCCCCTTCCATATTGTCATCATTTTCAGAAAAAAGATGAAGATGAAAACAGAAAGAAGGATAAACTGATAATGAAAGTTCTGCCCTTCCTTGTTTCAAAGACTCATGCAAACACATGGGAAGCCCCTGGTCCTGTGGAAGAAATGATTTTCCAGACAGAATAATTCTGCTTGGTCTTGCCATTTCCTATTCAGTACCAGTGAAAGAAGCAAGGAGCTGACATTTGATTGCAAGGGGTTTTGGCTCAAGACCATCTTTTGATCTGCAACTTCAGAGGGTTGTGGAAACGTGAACCCCCTCAAAGTTTCTCTGATGAAGGTGGCTGCAAGTGTAATGTATTATCAAACCACACACCATACATCCAGTATTTCTGTGACTGAGTTCAGTGGATCAACATTATAACCTTCCATAAAAAGGAGGGTAGCCCTTCCTCCCCATGCATGCATGCATGCATCACTGGCTCTGGCAGTAGCTGTTCAGTGTCAACCAACAGGAACGTTAAACTAACCCTCGGGAGATGCAGGAGGTTTGATGTGGCACATAATTTACCAACAGAGGCTTTCTGTCATTTTTGGTCTTTCAGAAAATCATCAGCCTGCTCCTGTAGGAATTAGCTCTCTTGCCCTAGCTTAGAGGGCAGGCTAAGGATGAGAAAAGGTCCTGGTGGAGGTGAGATTCAGTATATCAATTTCTGAGTGGCAGAATATCAGAGGAAAGAGGCAGCAGTGGAATAATTTACAACTGCTAATGCTGCTGTTGTGCCATCTATGGCACATTTTTTTTAAAAAAAACAGCCTTTTTGAGTGATGTCCACATATATTTTGGTCACCACTAATTGTTGACAGAGGGCAAGAAGGATATAATTGGTAGAGCTGTCAAATCACTTCTGTGTTTTAAGACACATCCTCCAGTTCTGCTTTGGTTTGTTAGCCATATTACTCTGTAGTAATACTCATGGGGAAATACCACACTTTTTAACAGTCAAGATATCATGGTTTTCCCAGTGTAACAAATGAAATCACAGGGATATCTTCTGTACTTACCATACAGAAGTAATTCCTGAACATTATTTATTTATTTATGAAACTTATATACCACCCATCTGACAGCAAAGACATACCTAGATTTTAGAGGTGACTGAGGGCCTTTTCACACGACCCCTAAAATCTGCAGAAAATGGCTCCCAGATCCGGAGCTTAAAATTGTTTTCCCACCAGCTCTGGAATTTACAAAAAATTAAGTGTGACCACGCCCACCTAAGCACGTCCCAGCGCACTTTTCAAGTACCTGCTCTCTGGGAGTGAAAAGTTCCTGATGCGGATGTAACATAGTGAGTGCCGGGCTCTCCTCGCTTCTGTTTGTTGTTGTTGTTTGCCCCCCCGCCCCTTTAAGAGATACTTGCTGCCGGGAGCAGAGCAAGACAGCAGAACGGAGGTAAGCCGGCATTCTTTTCTTTCTTTTTTTCTCCCTCCCCTCACACAGACAGCAGCCAGGAGTGCTGAGGGGATGGGAACACAAGAACAGCGACAAACCCCCAAATCTGGTCTCTGGTCCAAATTTAAGTGGCCAGCGGATCTTAGGGGTCATGTGAAAAGGCTTTGAGTAAAACTCTGCTTACACTGAATAAGATACATGCATTTGTAAAAGAGTGTGAGGAGTTTAGGCATTCTACTAGACTACCTTTTAGCTGCTCTGAATTATAATGCCCTTTCTTCAACCTACTGTTCTAAAGGTTGCTGATGTCACTTCCTTTCCTCCTCAGATGTCTCTCTGGAGCTTGCCTGGAACACAGCAAAGGAACCATCCAATCTCATTTCTTGATCGATGAAGGGGCAGCCATGGCTCTATGCATCAACAAGAACTATGATTCCTATTATCTTTCTATTCTCTGTGCATTTATTTTAAAATACTAGTGTTTAGAGATGGGCACGAAATGCTAAAATAGCATTTTGTGTCATTTTTCATTTTGTTCTGTTTCCATCAGTTTTGTTTCATTTTAAACAATTTTTTAAAAAATATTTTAGTTTTCATTTTGTTTCATTTTTCTTTTTTTAACATGTGTATGTGTGTGTGGTGCTTGTGCAACTTTTTTGGTGTGTATGTGTGTAGTGCTGGTGCAACATTTCCCCCCTCCCCCAAGCCCTGCATGCCAGCTGATCGGTGCTTGGGTGGAAAACAACCCCCCCACACACCCCAGCACCAATCAGCCAGTACGTGGGGCTTGGAGGAGGGAAAAAAGTTTTAAAAGCTGGGTGGGGGGGATCTGCGGGCTTTTAAAAAAAAATTCCAACCCAAGTGTCAATCATAGGAATCCTTCAATGCATTCCTATGGTAAAACAAAATATGAAACGGAATGGAATGAAAATTTCCATTTCGTTTCATTTCATTTTTCTTTGATAGGTCACTTTATTTTTTTCATTAGGAAGCAAAATGAAAAATGAAAAACAAACCAAATAAATTGTATTGTGCCCATCTCTACTAGTGTTTTTATTTTCATAAAATAAGAAATTTGTCCCATAGCAGTCACAGTCTGAGGCAGGAAGAGAGTTGTTGCTCATTCACCCCCATACACATTGAAGTTGCTTGCCTGGATCCTCACATGGAATGGAATGGAATGGAATGGAATGGAATTTATTGTCATTGTATGAATAAAATGAGATTAAAAGTGCCATTCAGTCAGTCATTCATACACCCCAGCATAAAAATCCAAGACGTAAAATCCACCATTTAAGAACAAACCATCCATACACATACTCCAACTTTCACACGCCGAACATCACTTACACTCATTTAAAACTGACATAAAAACCAAACATACACACACAGCCCTACACTCTTTCACCTGACAGCATTCATACCCAATCCATAAAAACTACAATTAAAAAAACAACAACAGCCATACACAATCCCCCATACAATATATATGTAACACATTCAACACTAATAATACCTGTCGACTTAATTTTAAACAGAATTTAGCATGGTTATTGCTATTGGGTAAAAACTATTTCTGAATCTTTCTGTCCTTGTTCTAATAGATCTATACCTTCTGCCTGATGGTAATGGTACAAACAGAGAGTGTCCAGGATGAGAAATATCTCCTACAATATTCTGAGCTTTCTTAAAACAGCGGGAGCTGTTTAGTTCCTCCAATGTGAGGCGTGGGCATCCGATGATCTTCTGTGCCATATTGATAACCCTCTGGAGTGATTTCCTCTGAGGTACTGTGCAACTGGCATACCACACACATATGCAGTATGTCAGTACACTTTCTACTACACATCTGCTTTCTCCTGTCACTCTTGCCATGTAACCTTCCTTTTCAATGTCCTCTCACCTCCTCTCACCTAGTTTTACCCCTCATTGCAATTTTACCTCTTCCACCACCAACTCTTCCTTTACATTCTTTTCCTCCTTCTTTAACCTTTTTCACCTTCTACTGCCACTTTGGACAGCTTAGTGGATGCTTGGTGGATAGTGGACAGATATAATGGAATGTGCAGAATGGTTTGCTCCCTCTCTCTGAGGCAACTGCTGAACAATAGGGACAGATGTTTATTGGCAGGTACTATAGATGGGGACGAATTTTTAAAAATGGTGATTCATCAGGATTTGTGTTTCATCAGGGCTGATAAACAGGTGAATTTCCAGTGACAAACTGATGAATCATCAAATTAATTTGTGTCATTTTTAAAATGCTAAAATTCCACCCTCTTCCAGGCATCAAGAGGCCCAAAATTCAATGAATGATTTCTCCCTCTCTCCTCTAAAAGCCATACAAGCTTTGTAAAGATAGGGTTCAAAATTCAAGCTATGCCCCCCCCAGGTCCATTAGAAACTGTGTTGGGAAAACCGAATCTTCAACAAACATGGAGAGACAGTAGAGGAGTTTCAAAAGAAGCTTCTCTGCGTGTTTGTAGTCTCTAGGTCCCTGGGGAGAAGTTACTTGGGGGCACTATTTGGAGGCGTATAACTCAAACTTTAAAAACTCCAATCTCCGCTGAACCTGGAAGATTGCAGAGGAGAGTCGGGGTGACTTGGGGGCCCTTTTATAGCCTAGCAAATTAACTAATGAAAAATTGACAGAGCGGATCTTCCAGAGGTCAACTGAGGCCTGACCCACCAGAATGTTGCAGGCACTCTCACTTCGGGTGGCCACTACCAGGGAGGCCTGGAAATCGATCACTTGAAACTGAGCCTGCTCAGTGCCCATTGCAACCCCTACACTCTGGAACAAACTGCCAAGTGAGATCTGCCTAGCACAGTCCCTGCCGGCCTTCAAAAAAGCTCTCAAGACCTTGCTTTTTAGAGAGGCATTTAGTGACCAATAGTTTTGTTTTGTTTTGTTTTGTTTTTGGTAACACATAAGCTGCCATCTTGCCTGATTATTTTATTATTTTTGTTTTTTAATTTTAATTATTGCACTATATGTTTGATATTTGTTTTTTATTGATCTATATTACTTATGCAAGCCACACAAAGTTCCTCCAGAGAACAGGTAGTAAATAAATAAATAAATAAATAAATAAATAAATAAATAAATAAATAAAATCCATCTATTTATATTTCTCGGGGACTCCATTTATGATGAATAGGGATTGAAAATTTTTAAAAATATATTTATTTTCTACACTAAACCAAATAAGATAAATATGTTGCTTGTCTCCTGTCATGTTACTAATTCAATCACATTTCCCCCCAACATTTCAGATTTCTCTGAATGATGGACTACCATTATGTGTCTTTTATATGAACCTATAGGTTCACATAGATTTTGCGTTTCTAACTACTTATAACCTTGCAGCTTTAATGTAATGTTGTCTATTAATGCTGTAAGATGTCCCTCAATCCCTTGTTCTCAATACTTGAACATGTCTTAATTGTACTGGACTGTATATTACCCCTCATTAATGTAAGCTGCCTTGAGTCCTTTTCCAAGGAGAAAAGTGGGATAAAATACTCTAAAATAATAAAATAACAAATATCTCTTTCCCAACTTAAAGGAACACACTTTCATACTTAGTTTCCTTCCTATGTTACCCATATCATATCTATCTTTGCTAACATCTATTTTTAATACAAAACTATAGCCTGTCTAATTTCAACAGCATATTCAATCTCAATTTTAATTCTTCAATACTAAGCAATTTAGGATACATTTTAGCTAACTATATACAGTGGAACCCCAACTCATGACATTAATCAGTTCCAAGCGCATGCCCGTAACTCAATTAGCTGGTAAGTTGGGGAGCGGTTTCCCATAGGAATGCATTGAAAATCAATTTCAATGCATTCCTATGGGAAACTGCTTTAGATGACCCATGGCTCCTCCCAATTGGGGGGAGCTGCGGGACATTTAAAATGTTTTTAAGCAACCAAGCCAAGTGTTCACCTCAGTTGCTTGAGGACACTTTTAAAAAAATGCTACCCCCCACCACCATTGTGTGCGTAGATGGAGAAGTGGTGGTGTTTTCAGTTTCCCCTATTCCGATGCAAGTGCTAATGGCGGCCATCAAAAAAAGAAAAAAGAAAAGGAAAGAAAAAAGAAAAAACCTCCACCTCTCCCTCTATGTGCCTGATGGTGTGTGGGGAGGTGAGAAGTGGAGGTTTTTCTTTTTCTCTCTCTCTTGCAATGCAAGCCCTGATGAGGGCTTGCAGCGGAAGAGAAAAGAAAATGAAAATCCTCCGCTTCTCCCCCTAGGCACCTGATGGTGGTGGTGGTGGTGGAGGAGAACCTGAGGTTTTTTTTACCTCTTTACCTCTTTAAAAAAAGGTCTTTGAGGCACTGATGGAAGCTGTCTCTTTAAATGAAGGTAGCTTCACTCAGTGCCTGAAAGATATTTGAGACAGTGCCCACTTTCCCCTGGTAAGGGAAAAAGTGTGCACTTGGATCTAAGGCTCAAAGACTTTTTAAATGACCAACCCCTTCTCCCCCACCCCAGCCACCATCATTACTTGGGAGAAACCCCATTTTGCTCAAGGTGGCTGGGGGGGGAGACAACCAAAGCTTGTAGGTTGGGATTCATGGTTGTTGGGGTGGTCATAAGTTGGGGTACTACTGTATATTCTAAATGTCATCCATGATATATTTACCTATTATTTCAGAGTACTTAATTTCAAAAGCCATCTCTAATTCAAGTTAGTATTTTATGGGCTATTATAAAAGAGCTACCTTCTGGTCTACAGGTTTCACTTTATGCATAAAAGTTCTTATCTGTACCTAACTACCACTATTCTTTTAAGGCTTTAGCAAGTTAACATTTATTTATATTTCAGGTTGGTCCTGACATTTCCATTTTCCATTTCCTATATCATGCTAATTAGACAATCAAAATACAGAAAATAATTTTTATGTAATTTTAACTAAGCCAGAAATTCCCTTTCTGAAGTTTCTCTTTCCCTGCCAAGTCTGTTATCTACATGATTTGTTCTCTTATCTTGATAGCAATCTTGATAGTTGCTCCGCCGCTGAAAGAGTCTCAAACTCTTCTCTCTTTTGTATCCATATTGAGTAAAGCAGATGTGTTTAGCTTGCTTCGTGAATTTGACATAGCCAAAGATTTATCCTGCACCAATCTTGTTAAAATCGGCTTTCTGTTCTGGCTCTATCTCCTGATGAAGACTAATTTCAGGGTTGTTTTTTCACAAGTTAATCCTGCACAATTCTTGTTGTAGTTTTCTGTAGACTAAAATCAGCTCTCTGTTCTTCCTCTGTGTCCTTATCAGGGTTAAAAATATCTGTATCTTCAGTGGATGGGTCCGTCTATCTATTATTTTTTGTAATCCGCATAGGATTATATTGGCAAACTCTTCTTCTCATAAGTTTTCCCAATTCATTATGTTCTTGTTGCTCACAACAAAGAGTTAATATTGCTTGTAATTGTAGTTTCTGCCACTCAGTTTCCAAAAGGAAGGGTTAAAGAGAGAAGTGACTGGATTGAAAAAAGGAAGAACCAAAGGGGAACAGAGTTTCTTCAGCTGTTAATTTCAAAACATGGAGTCAATCCAAGGTCAAATACAGCTTTCCCAATGCTGCCCTTAAACTGCATCTTTAAATCTACCACATACTGAAAGCACAAACAAAAAGCAGTTTATTCAAGAGGTTTTTTTCTACCAGCCCACAAAAAAGCAATAGGCAAAAATAGCAAATTCATAAAATAAATGTGAGAAAGATCACTTCTTCAGATTTCTTATTCAATTTGTCCCTTTCTATAGCAGTTGCCAAAAGCCATGCCTTTGGCAAAATGCAGAACAATTCCCTTGATTAACATAGTATGAATTTCCCAGAAATCTTTAGTAAGCAACACATTTGCTGTGCAGCAAATGCCTGAAGAGGGAGATGGCTGTTAATTAAGTACCAGAAGGAATTTGTCCTTTCTCCACACTGAATGCAGTACAATATCTTCCTCTGATTTTCACATTTTTCTGAAATTTGCAATGCAATTTCCACTCTGCAATACTAAGAAAATGAATTTAAATTTTGGGATTTGAGATAAAAGAAATATGCGTATGTTATGTGTTCTCAAGTTGTTTTTGGCTTAAGGTGATCCGATTAGTTATTTATTTCCAAAAGGCAAGGCATTTTCTAGGGTTTAGAATTCCTCATAGAGAAGGAGACAATTTCTAAGACAAAGCAGTTACGATCCCATGACTCTATACTGGAATGTTGAGTGTGAGCTGGAAGACTATGAAGAAACACCTGGGCACAAGCTATATTCTGGACCATGGGTGTGATGTTCCTGACCTGGTACAGAATTACTGCTGAAATGAAAACAAAAGTTGTGCAAGCATTGCAAAACATAACAGGTACCCAAACCATGCTTATTTCAAATGAAGCTCTCAATGCTGATGTATCTTTATATTGGAATAAATAGAACTTTTGGCTGGGGAGGGAAAAGGCAACCTTGAAAAAATGGGATGGCCATTCATTATCAAATGACAGTTCTTGGAAATCTGAGGAAGGCTCATCAACATTTCAGCGATGATCATGATATATATACATTTTATTCAGTATTGATTTTACAATCAAGAATGAAAATTCCCATAAAGATGCACACATCCATAACCCTATGTCAAAAAGTGTTGCCATACAAAAGCTTTGGGGGATGAGAACAGTAAAGAGAAATTAAGTGGTTTTGTCACCCTGAGGACACGTGGTAACATTTTTGACAAGTGAAAAGGGGTGGAAGTGCATTTTCTAATATATTTTCACAGCATGAGGAAGGTGGTGGTGTCCTTCAGCTTAAAAATGAAGCAGAAGCCCTGTGTGTTAAGAGTAAACACTGCTTCCATCCTTTATCCATAAAATGAAGACTATTTCCAGTGGGGTTGCTGTCTCTGATTGTCATATTTAAAGATATGGCTAGTAACTCAACGTTGCCCAAACATTAATCTAATCAGACACAAGCAGACTGGTAGCCTTAAACAAACAAACAAACAAACAAAAAGAATTAAGTTCTTCCATTAACATGTTGAACTTCAATAGCTTTGTTGATAGTCTGTGCCATCAAGTCAGAACCAACTTTCAGCAACCCTAATAGACTTTACGGTACGTGGAATATAATGTTACCCCGGGTTACAAAATTAATTTGTTCCCTAGGAAGCTTCATAACCCCCAAAATGTTCATAACCCAGATCCCAATGGGGTGCAATGCACACTGGGAATGGAAGTTTTCCAAAAAATTTTCATAATGCTGGGTTTTCCATAGAAAAAAAAACATAACCCAGTTTTTTGCGGATTTTTTTTCTGCATGGACTTCCTTTCATATCCTGAAAATTACATAATCTGAGGCATCCGTAACCCAGGGTACCACTGTATTTAAGGAATGGTTTTACCTCTACTCGTCCATTGAGTTTTCATGGCCAATGGGGATTCAAAGCCTGTTCTCTAGAATCCTAATCCTATTCAACAATCCTGGTCAGAAGCAACAAAGGCTATTCAGTTTTGGAGTGAGTGTATGTTGGGAAATAAGGTATTGAGACATATGCATCCCCTTGTCCTTTTCTTCTTTCTACATGCTGGAATGGAATCATTAGAGTTTCTCCGTTCAGTTTCTCAATTCAGATGCCAGGAGAAACTCTAGTTTAATGATTAGATTATAGTTTCTCCTGGCATCTGAATTGAAAAATTGTGGTTTAAAGCATAAACACTTACACCACTGCAGCTTCTGCACATACCAAGGTTGCCCAGAAAGAAGATTCTGTTCGAAGATGAATCCAAGTTGTTTTTTTCTCCTTCAGTACTTGGAAATCTCTCTTTCCTAGCCCATGCTTTGTGCTTTTGTATTGATTTTCTTTATGATAGGTCTAGTAGCCACTAAAGATTCCCATTAAGCCATAGTTTCCCAGTTGAGATGACAAGTAGTTTAATAAGTCCTTGAAGTGTTAAATTCTAGCAAATAAGTAAATAATTTCACAATGGTTAGAGCTGTTCAGCAGTGTAATATGCTGCCACGGAGGGTGGTGGAGTCTACTTCTTTGGAGGTTTTTAAGCAGAGGCTGGATGGCCATCTGTTGGGAGTCCTGTGATGGGGGTTCCTGCATGGCAGGGGGTTGGACTGGATGGCCCTTGAGGTCTCTTCCAACTCTATGATTCTATGAAATGTGGCTACTTTGTTATTTATTCCTACTTTTAGATCATTTATGAAGAGGTTGAAAAGCAAGGGACCCAGTACTGAACCTGGAGGGATCCCACTCTGTATCCCCCTCTGCTTGGAGAAGTGTCCATTTAGTGCTACCCTCTGTTTTCTGTCCCTTAGCCAGTTGCTGATCCAGGACAAGACCTGTCCCTTGATTCCATGACTGACAAGTTTATTCAAGAGCCTTTGGTGCGGGACCTTGTCAAAAGCCTTCTGAAAGTCAAGATAAATAATGTCAACTGGATCTCCCTTATTGTCAAAGCCCCCCCACACACCAAGCACACACAAACAGAGTCCCGTACATTGCCAAAGGTCAGAAGCCAGGAAAACAAAAACAGTTCAGTCATTTTTCAAAAGCCAGGAACCAGAGAGATAACCAGAGTCCTTATTACCAGTCCGAGGTCACAACAGGGAACCAGATACCAAGCCAAGGAGCAGAATGCAGGTCATAGTCAAGGAACAGTCCGAGTGGCGAGGAGTCAGGCAAGCAGAGTTCAAGGACAGGAACATGAACAAACAGGAGTGTGGCCGAGGTGACTCGTTGCTTCCACAAAGCCTTCTCCCTCCCGTTGCCAGCTTTATCCTAGAACAGGGGATCCACCCTTACACCTGGTAACCTATTCTGTTAGTACTCAGAACTACTCTGCCTACTCTGCCTGTGGGCTTTGTAAATCTCATTCCTGGTTCTATGTTGATGCAGGATTCTTTCTGCAACCCTCCTGGGAGGTGAAGCTTCTGGCACAGCTTCATTATTTACAGCTGCTGGATGATAAAAAGGATCTAGAGGTTCCACTGCCGTATCTCCATCCATTAACCCCTCAGGGTCAGGTTCTTCAGCAGGCAGGATCCTGACACTTATCCACATGCTTGTTGACACTCTCAAAGAATTTCAACAGATTAGTGAGGCATGATTTGCCCTTGCAAAAGCCATGTTGGCTCTCCTTCAGCAGTGCCCTCTTCTATGTGCCTATAAACTTTATCTCTCAGGATGGTTTCCATCACTTTACATGGTACACATGCCAAGCTGACTGGCGATAATTTCATGGATCACCCCTGAATCCTTTTTTTTTTTGAAGATTAGTTACACAATCACTACCTTCCAGTCAACAGGGACAATGCCTGATTTGAGAGAAAGATTATATACTTTGGCTAGGATCTCAGCAATTTCATTTTAAGTTTCTTGAGAACTTGTGGATGTATGCCGTCTGGTCCTGGTGATTTGTTAGCATTTAGTTTAACAAGACATGCAAGGATCTCCTCCTAGTTGTTTCTATCTGGCTTAATTCTTCGGTTTCCCTCCCTATGAAGATATCTGTGAAGATTCTTAGTCATCCAGGTGAGTTTATCTGGAAGTTGAATCATGGCTACTGGACTTCTTTTTGAGAGATAGAAACATTTTGCTGTTCATCCAAACAGCTTCATTGGTCTGAATACAGCTAGTGCAAGTCCTCCATCTTATAGTCTGTGTTGACCTCTTGTCATCCTGGTCTGAATTAGGCTCATAAGATGAACAATGGCCTGAATAGACTCGTTAGGGAGACAATAGTATCCATAGCCTTAAGGTAAACAATGGCCTAAGGTGCTGAAACCTATCAAGAATGGGTTGTTAGCTATAGCCTTGGTGGTGAAGGCTTTTTGACTTGTCTGGGTACTTTGGAAAGCACAGCCTGATAAGTAGCAGATAGACTATGCCTGAGGCCACCACCTCTGTTGAGGGAGGGGGTTTCAATGCTCACATGAATGGCTTCCCTTACTCCTCTCTCAAACCACCTCTCTTCTTTGTCTAATATGTGTACAGCCTCATCTTTGAAAGAGTGCCCTTTGTCCTTCAAATGGAGGTGTACTGCTGATTCTGGTCCTGAGCTGTTACCCCTCCCATGTTGGGCCATCTTTCTGTTTAATGGTTGTTTAGTTTCTCCAATGTAGAGGTCTGAACACTCCTCCCTGCATTGGACCGCATATACTATATTACTCCTTTTATGGTTTGGTATCAGATCCTTTGGGTGGTCAAGTGTGTTTGTGGGTCTGAAATAAACAGGGATGTGGTGTTTGCCAAAAATCCTTTTAAGCTTCTTCGACACTCCAGCCATGTAAGGAATGACCAGGTTCTTCCGTTGGGTCTGGGTCTCAGACTGATCCCTTGTACTTCTGGGATGGCTCACTGCTTTGTTGAAGGCCCACTTTGGATATCCACAGGCCTTAAGTGCTGTCTTCAGGTGCCTGTCTTCCTTCTTCTTGGCTTCTGTGGAGGTGGGGATGCTCTCTGCTCTGTGGCTTAGGGTCCTGATGACTCCTAGTTTGTGCTGTGATGGATGGTGGGAGTCAAACAGTAAGTACTGATCTGTGTGGGTGGGTTTCCTGTAAACTTCTACTCCCAGGCCACTGTCAGGTCTGATGATGACTGCACAATCCAGGAAAGCCAGCCTGTTGTCTTGGGTGTCTTCCCTAGTGAACCTAATATTAGGGCCCACCTAATGATGATAGGCTCTGTTTTGAGCATGTGGTCTCTGTCTTCCTCAGTGAATACTGAAACAAAGAATTCATTGAGTCTCTCTGCAATCTCTGCTTCCTCTTTAATTATCCCTTGCCTTCCATTATCATCTAATGGTCCAATGACCTTCCTGGTTGGATTCTTACTTCTAATGTATTTAAAGAACTCCTTGTTATTTCTTTGAGTGTTTTTAGCTATAATCACAATTCGAGTTGGTAATCAGAAGCAACATCAAAACCCATTCAAAGCAGAAAAGCATATGAATTTATTTAAGATCTTTGCTTACTTGCAGAAGGATAGCAAAGATGGGGGCAGCCTTGCCTCCTGTGGGAGAGAGTTTCAGTATCTGGGAGCAGCAACAGAGAAGACCCTCTACTGTGTCCCACCAAATGTACCTGTGCAGTGGTGGGACAAAGTCAATTTTTCCCCTCTTGTTTCCTAGTTGTTTCACCATCCTTTTTTGTATGAGATGTGTTTGTGGTGTACATCTTGGTAATCTAGTCCTATTTGATATTTTGTATGACAATATGGGAATTCAGGTACAGTGTTTCCCTGCCCTTTTGCGGTTTATATACTGCGGCCCTGGTATACTGCAGGACCACATTATATGAAAGGCAAGACCCCCTGGGGTAAACTGGATAGGCCTGTTTCAGGCCTCTTGTACTTACCCCAAGCCTGGTACTGCCCCAAATGGGCCTCTGATGGCCTTCCTGGGCCTTTCGGACACCCCAAAAGTGCTTTCAGGTGAACCAGAAGTGCCTTCTGGAAAATTGGACGTGACTTCTGGATCACTGAAAACCACTTCTGAGACCTTCAATGCCCTCCCCAGGCCTGTTGGAGGCCCCAGAAGTGCTTTCCAGCGAATAGGAAGTGACTTCCAGATTGCTAGAAAGCACTTTTGAGGCCTCCAACATGCCCGGGAAGGCCATCGGAGGCCTATTTGGGGCAGTGCCAGGCTTCAGGTAAGCATAGGAGGCGTCAGACAGGAGCCCCAGTCCTGACTTGACCCAGCATCTGCATATCACGGATTTTCAATTTTTGCAGTTTGGGTTTGTACCCTAACCCCCACAATAGGTGGGTGGTTATTGTATGATGTTGGGTGAAAAACATCATTAATACCTTCATAAGGACAAAAATTGCCAAGACTTTAGCCTATTCCATGGGCATTTCCTCTTCTATTTGCAATAACACACCCAAAATCACTTGCCTAAGTTTTCTTTGCCTAAGAAATAACAAGAAAAGGTATGACAGGTGGCTCAACTTTTACAAGTCAGTGTTGTGAGTCCTGCTGCTGACTGCCACATTGCCTTTGGGTAAACCCATTCTTCCCATTAGTATCTCTACTGTGGCTCATCTGTAAAATGGAGATAATGCTTCACATTTCCCAGACAGAGTCCCAAAGTGTTTAATTAAAATGTGTAAAGCATTTTTAGATACTTTGATGAGAAGCTCTGGCATGGTGCAAGGTAATATTGTCTCTGGGATGATCACTTAAGGGGAAGAATCCATTTGAAACTTCTGCTGAGGCCTCATCAGCAAACAGCATTCCCCTCCCTTTCTTGTGAGCTTGAAGGTTCTATCATAGCCAGTGTCATCCTATGCAGTACTTCTGTCTTGGAAAGATTAGTCTTGGTAATATTCATGCCACAGGCAAAGATTAGCAAAATCCGTACTTTGCAAGCCAAGAGGCAGTAAGATGAAAATGAACAGCAGGGCAAGTACTGCCTAGGGGCATAAGGGTAGCTATATTTTAATTGGAACAATTTCAATCATTGATAATTTGATGAACATGATAATCAGATTTCCTGTTGAAGGCAATAGCTGCCTGTAATTGCAGAATGAACCCTTGGAGCAGAATTGTGAAATGTTCCCAAACAACATTACTTGTATTTTGTTGGTTTGTTTGCTTTTGAAGCATTACGTCTTAATCAAGATCGGCATCACATTATTACAACAGACAGGCAGTGTTCTGTAGTAGTTAAATTATGAGAGTATGATTTGGGAGACATGAGTTCAAATCTCAATTCCCCTATGAAATCCTTTGGGTGACCCTAAGCCTGTCAGCTTGACCTATCTGACAGGGTTGTCATAAAGATAAAGTCGGAAAAACAGAGTTATGTGTGCAACTTTAAGATCACTAGAAGAAATTAAAGATAAAGGGCAGGAAGTGTGACAAAGTGTGTGGCCACTCAGGGATTCTCCCCATCCTGCTTCCTCTTCAGATTAGCCAGATGCCTGAGGAGGTGGGGAAGGGGAGCCTGAGCTCCTTCCTGGACTGGTACACTGCCAGTGAAGGAGAACCATGGTGGTGCACCAATGATGGTGAGTGGGTCTCCCAGCTATGGGGGAGGTGGGAGGTTAAGCAATTTGGTACCAAATCCTTTGTCATGCCTTGTGCTCATCTCTAATATAAACTCAACAACTATAAATGCAACAATGCTGCAAAAATGTAGGAAACTAAGTAGCATTTGATTATCTTGTGTGTTGTGTCGTTATAGTTGTGACCGACTCTTCGTGACCCCATGTTCATGGAGTTTTCTTAGCAGGAATACTGGAGTGGTTTTCCAGTTCCTACTCCATTGATTATCTTACTTCCTGTTAAAAATATCTAGGTTTTCTCAGTGTTCCTTTATGGATTTATTTTATTTAATTCCAAAAATCTAAACATATTGTACAACTTATATGTCCTTTTACACTTTTAAGACTTTCAGATGTGAATTAACCCAAACAGTTTTTTGGGATGCCCTGACATATTTATTTATTTATTTATTTATTTATTTATTTATTTATTTATTTATTTATTTATTTATTTATTTACTTGTTCACCGCCCAACTTTTGGTCAGGAACTCTGGGCGGTGTATAACACATTGAAAGAACAATATGCCCAAACACAACCCCCAAAGTGATCAAACAAGAAATATAAACAAGAAACAACAAGTATTGATCAAATGTGTGACACAATTTCCTACCTCCTCCTAAACGAACAAAACTGACCATTGCTGAAGGGGTACTTAAGCAATATTTTAATCTTTGAAGTAAACTGGCAAGCAGTGGCAAAGTTTGTCAGTCCAGTGAGGTGAATAGCAGGAACAACTTTTCAATACTTCTTAGGTATTGCGATAAGAAGAGCACCACCATGGTTAAATGGCTGTACTGCAGCTAAAACTGTGCTCATGACTTGGGGTTCAATCCCATGTAGCAGGCTCATGGTTGACTCAGCCTTCTGTTCTTCCGAGGTTGGTAAAATGAGTACCCAGCTTGCTGGGAAGGGCAATGTGTAGCCTGCATAATTAATAGACATGGGCATGGAGCGGTGAAATTCTCATTTCCGTTTTGGTTATTGTTATCATTACGTAACGGAAACGGTAATGAGAATTACTCTGCTCCATCTCGAACCCGACCCGAAAAAAGAAAAATTGGCTCGGGTTTATAGTTGTCGTTCATGGCATCGCGGCGATCGCACGATGCCATTGCCAACAGCAGTACAGAAAAAAAGTTTTTGAAAGTTAAAAAAAACCCCGATTCCCGGGCAAAAAAGCAGGCAAAAATATGCCTGCCTGAGGACACCTACCAGAGGGGTGGTTTATGGGGGGGGGGTCCCGGCCTTCACCCCCTCTCCTGTCCTGGGCTGCTTGCACCAGTCGGTCATCCTCGTCGTCTCCATGTGCCATGCGGTGGGGGGGGATCCAAAATGGCGACAGCAACATTTATTTTGAAATCGTGGTCCAAAAACACACCAAAGCACAACAGAAACATGTGAAATTTAGGTATTTTAAATGCCTGAATTTTTATAGTAGCAGCAGTGGGTTTTTCTTGCAATAAAACATCTCCATTGATTTTATTTTATTTTATTTTTATTTTTATTTTTTTACACCTGTGAAATGATGGGCTGGCTATGGGATGGGACCATACAAGTTTTTGGACCCATTCCACCAATCGCGTGACCAGGTTTTGACTGAGATTTCTGGATGTGCCAGAGGGCATAAAAAGCCCACTAACCCTAACCCTAACCCTAACCCTAACCCTAACCCATATGCCAGTACACTGTCCTTCTTAGTGGGTCAGAGAGGCACCCAGAGGTGCATCCCACTAACCCACCCTAACCCTAACCGTAACCCTAAGCCTAACCCTTACCCTAACCCCAAACCTAACCCTAACCTGTACGCCAGTACGCTTCCCTTCTTAGTGGGTCAGAGACACCCAGAGAGGTGCCTCCCAGAGCCCACTATCCCCCTACCCCTACCCCTATCCCTACCCCTAACCCTAACCTGTACACCAGTACGCTTTCCTTCTTAGTGGGTCAGAGTAGAGGCACCCAGAGAGGTGCCTCCCAGAGCCCAATTACCCTAACCCCAACCCTAACCCTAACCTGTACGCCAGTACACTTCCCTTCTTAGTGGGTCAGAGGCACCCAGAGGTGCAGCCCAGAGCCCACAAACGCTAACCCTAACCCCAACCCTAACCCTAACCCCATGCTCTGGGACGTCAAATCGCGCTAAATCGCGGTGGAAACGACAAACGACAAATGGAAACGACAAATTTTTGTAAATTATCGCGACAAACAGAAACGACCCGAAACGGACCTGTTCTGACAAACGACTACTCGAGACGTCATTTTTTCTGGTCGTGCCCATCTCTAATAATTAAATTGGAAACCACCCACAGAGTGCTTATAGCACTATGCGGAGCTATATAAGCAGAACACTTTGCTTTGCTTCAAATATGGCCATATGAGGTGTTTTCAAGGAATTCACACACCTCTCATTCCTTTGTCATTCCGGCTATGAAGAAGAGTTGAACATGACAGGCATGAGAAAGAGTTTTAAGAGATGATTCCAGGAAAGGTCAGATCTGAAAGTTAGGCAGATGATTCCTTTTCCCCCTTTTCTTTTACAGCTTCATACCTGCAGGCAAGAAAATATTTCAGTGATTACTGAAACATCAAAGATGTGAACAAGCTCTGTAAATAGTGCTTTGGCACTAATGGGGTGATTAAATAAATAAATAAATAAATAAATAAATAAATAAATAAATAAATAAATAAATAAATAAAAGCAGGCCTGGTGTCAATAGTCAGGATTGTTAAATGTGGACTCACTCTAGAACAGAGATCGTCTTTCCCTCTTAGGTTCCAATGCTTCCACATACTGCAGTACCATCCTGTCTAGTTCTAGACCTTTAGACTAGAATAATGAAGCCATCTTGTATGTGTAGAACAGACATTAGTTCCATCTCGTCACCTCAAGGAAGACAAAAGGAAGACCAGGAAGACCAATTCATCATCAATATATGGCCCCTTCTCAACACTTTCCAGTCCGGCCTCTGAACCACATCCCCCATGAAGGTTTTTCACTCTGAAAACTTAGGAATTGATCTGGCAGGCCTAGCTCTGATATCAGGCCGGTCTGCTTTTGCCCCCATTACGTGCTGCTCTCTGAGCAATCGTTTGAAGTTCCATGGATTATGAGGCTCTGGATGTTGGCCTTGAGCTCTGGCCTCATTTGCATCACTGCTAGAATTATGCTAAAAGGACAGTGTATTGATGCCGACACTCATGTGCAGAAACTCAAGTGCCCAAGTGGTATAAGCTAGATCGTCCTCGCTCCCCTGAAGGTTACCTATTGCCTCTGAAAGCCCAGTGTTTTGAGACGTGAATGTCATGTGGGTGTACATAATACATGTAAATTTCCGACGCCTCTCTTTCTAGCTTATTTGCAGCAGTGTAATTTGTGTTAGTAATTGAGCTGTGGCTTGAAACCTTCTCAAGTGTAACTCTAATTAGCTTGTTGGTTCCAAATACTAACTGTGCTGCAAAGGCTGAAATAAAGTTGTTTATAATTTGCTCTTAGCCAAAATCATAAAGTGTGTGTTTGTGTATTCTTTCTTTCTTTCTTTCTTTCTTTCTTTCTTTCTTTCTTTCTTTCTTTCTTTCTTTCTTTCTTTCTTTCTTTCTTTCTAATTCATTTCCAGTGATTCCCACAGCACAGCTCATTTCTCAGCATATGAAACAGCATATATTAATTATATTTGTGTTTGTCTGAAAAGGAAAACAGCAAAGTCATTTTCAAAAACTGCTCACAGTTTCAAATATGTTTGTGCTGGTATCTGAGGAAAACACACACACACACACACACACACACACACACACACACACACACACACACACACACACACACACACACACACACACACACACACACACACACACACACACACACACAAAGTTTAAACATTTGGGCTTAGAGAACACAAAAATAGTATATTTGGGGTCTTGATTAAGATAATAATAAATATGCAGTAATCAAAATCAAAAGGTTATGCTGTTAATTTTAGTGTGCCATATTTTGATGCCAATTTGAAACATTTCCAGTCACCCAAAAATCACGATTTAAAGTGATAGCTCTTTACAGATCTGTTTAGTTCAATTGTCAGCCTTAAAAGCCAGCATTTTTTCACATTTCCTGTTATACCAAAAGGCAAAAGAAACCCAACAACCCCCATACCCAACCACTTCACAAGCTCAATGTTCTGTTGCAAAGCTCAGATGCGGAATCACTGACCTTCCTTGCTCCAGAGTGAGGAGGGAGTAATTGTTTTAAAGACAGAGGAGCTTGCGTCTTCCAAAATGCCCTGGTGTAACTTAGATGAGAATTTAGCCTGGAGAGTTTCTCTTTGAAAGAAAGGGGGAGAAAAATCCAATTGGCTTCAAACTGGGAACTGCAAAAGACCACTTGCTAGGAAGGCTAATCAATGGCACCTCGAGCACCAAGTGGAATTTCTAAATGCTCATTAGCATTCAATTGCTTTTTCATGCTCTTTCCCTTTTTGTCTTTTGGAAGTTCTTTTGGTTTCTTCCCCTAATTGGCACTGGTGGAGTTCTCTCTTTTTAAAAATGGGATTATATTGATATTATATAGTTTCACGCCACATGATGCTTGAGAACCAGACAACTGTCACTAACTAAATCTTGCCTCTGTGAATACTAGAACCTCCTTGAATGAATGGGGGTTTGCCCAAACAAGTTCCACCATGGCTGTTGTTGATGATTTCAAAGGTATGTGTAATTATACCTTTCTGTTAAGGGATCCAGAGAAGGTGCTCACATCGGGTAGGCTGAGATGACTGGCTTAGGCTGAAGAGTTTGTGTGTCCATAAAGGACGGCAAATTGTTAGTTATTTGATTTGTTATAACTGCATTTTTGGGGTCCAGATGAGGTGCTTATGAGGTCATATGAAAATAATTTGGTTAGCTTTAGGTGCTGTGTACCCCGTAGAGTCGGTCACAACTGTAACGACACAACACACACACACACACACCGACTTGGGTGAGTGGGGGCACTACCGGATAGTTTGCCTTTTACAGAAAAAAATATCTAGGGGACAGCCTGATGGCATTTAAGCCACAGTCCAGTTCCACTCCAGACATTTGGTTCATTTTGAGTTCAGTATACTGCTGAGATTTAAATTGCTTAGGGAATTAGGTAAATGTTGATCACAAGCTAAACACGAGTTAACAGAAAGAGAATGGACAATGCCAGCCTACTTTCTATTGCACACAGCAACCAACTAGTAGGGTCTGACTAACACTGATGGGTCACACAGAGCAGGAAAAAACTGGCAGTTTTTTTCCTGCTCTGCCAGCTTTTTGCAATCATGCTGTGACAAGTAGAGATGGGCACGAAACAAAAAAAATGGTGTTTTGGTTTTTCGTTTGTTGTTGAGAGGTCTGTTTTGGTTCGTTTCCATTTGTCGCGAATTTTTGGAAAAAAATCATTTTCATTTTTCGTTTTTTGTTTGTCATTTCTACCCGCTTTTTGCGCGATTTTTAAAGCATTTACGTGCGCAGGCATCTCCCACACTAAAAAAAATGGATGCTGGCAGAGACACAGTATAGACTAGGTGCACAGGGAGGCTGCAAAGGCAGCGGCGGGCGTTACCCAGGGTGCAAGGCAGCTGCAGAGTGACTGCACTGTGGGGCAAGGGAGGGTACTCACCGAGAGGTACGCAGCACGCACGCACACAGGGAGGCTGCAGGACTGAAGCTAGAGTCACAGAGACAGCAATCCCACCCTAACTCCCACCAGAGACTGCAAGGAGGACGGGGGCTGCCAGAGCTTTTTATGCCCTCTGTGGCTGCCAGACCTGCCCACCCAGTCTGCAATCTGGGCATGTTATTGGTTGAACATGATCCCACATCACATGGCTTGCCTCCATTTTGTTGCTGGTGGCAACATCCATTTTAAAGGGAAAAGAAAAATACATCGCGATGGGAGAAGACAAAAACAAACGTTTTAAGGACCCCAACCCCTTGGTAGGTAATAATTTCAAATAATTATCACATTATCACTGCATTTTTACAGATGTCCAGGGTGTTTTAATACCCAAGAAATCAATCAATATTAGGCATCTGGGAGCCATTTTGGGTCGATGTCCCCTAAGTCCCCTTAAAGGGAAAAAATACAGCGATCTGAGAAAAGACATAAATGCTCCTTTTAAGGACCCCAACCCCCCTGGTAGGTATTATCAGACAATATAAATAATTATTGCTGCATTTTTACAGATGTCCAGGGCATTTTTTAACATTTAAAAGAGCTCATTTCATTGCGCGTCGCCATTAATGGAAATGAAACGTAACGACCACAATTTTCGTGGTTCTGTTCGTTTCATTGCATTTTCATCACAATTTTCATTTGTCGTTTTGTTACGTAACGGAACGACAAACGAATAACAGAAACAAAAAAATGTTCATTCCGTGCCCATCTCTACTCCAGAGACACCTTCCCAGAAGAGAGACATAGTAGAGGCAGAGGAGTACATGCAGGAGTTTTATGAGTCAAAAGAGACCAATCTCTGGCTTTACTGGGCTGAGAAGGAGTCTGTTTGGGGAGGGATGGCCAAAGTGGCAGTGGGTCTGCTATCTTGCCCACCAACCAGTGTTCTGCTTATATATACCACCCCATACCACTTCAAGTAGCCTTTGGGTGGCTTACTGTTTTAATTACATTATGCAGGCAGTGCCCAAAGACAGGTTGTTTGTTTTCTCAGGCAGGGAACATGGTCATTTTAGGTATAGGAGACCCCCATCAAACAGATATGTATCCATGGGCTTTTATTTTTTAAAAAGCCAACAAGTTAGGAACTGTAAAACAAGTCATCTGTAGAAGGGGTGGCCTGCCCACTGAATGACAGTATCTGGTCCACACAAGATGAGAACACAGCAGTTCTTTATCTTTAAGCATCATGAACCTTATTTCTTGAATAATGATGAATTATAATTATCTTAATGTAAAACTTTGCAAAAATTCCCCCTTCTGAAGAATAACTTCTGCGCTGAGTTTTCCCATGTTACATTATTTTTTTCCAAATGGCAGATGCATGCTATAGAGTTTTTGTCTTTTTCTTATACCATCTTGCAGGAGCTCCAAGCACTGTCAGATGCTTATCAAACATTCATGTAAACACTCTTATCAAATCTGATCTTTGTGGAGTTGCTTTCATACAAGATGGGCAGCAAGTAACATAATTAAAACAACACCACAGTTGGAAATGTCAAGCCATCAGCCTGTGTCATGTCAAAGAATCATATAATAACCCTCCCATGCAAGCCAAGTGGCAAACTGATAAGCAATGGAAATGAAAGTATAGGAGAAAAGGACTGGAGAGACAATGAGTATCCATTGACAGCAGGAGTGGGAAAAGTAGGGGACTCTAAATGTAGTGAGACTGCAAATCTCATCACCACTTTCCAACTGATAGTGAAGAAATCTGAGCACTGCAGTCCAATTACATTTGGAATCCTGCACTTTGCCCAGTTCATGCAACTCTGGCCTCTCAAAACACTTTTCTTCAGAAAATCTATCTCCATAGAATCATAGAATCATAGAGTTGGAAGAGACTTCAAGGCCCATCCAGTCCAACCCCCTGTCATGCAGGAACCCAAAATCTAGGTAAAAATCTAAGTACAAAGCTTCAAAATCTAGGTACAATGTAGGGATTAAGGGAACAGTCTCTTTCCAGTCCAACCCAGTGTTCAACCATGTCTCGGTTCCATCCAATTTCCATGCCAGTCTGGAATATGCAAACACAAAAACTATGTACAAACTTTTGCATTCATTTTCATGTAATATAAACACATTGCCTAACATAAACATTTTGTAGGTAGTATTTCTTCCTCTATACTGTATATTGTAAGCAATTTTGAATGTGATGTCCAGGATAGCACTGTTTTGGTCTACAAAATAGCCAAGAAAGAGGAGTTATTCATTAGTTTCTTAATTATGTATCCCATCTTGGCTCCATTGAGTGAAATGTGGCACAATATAGCCATCCTCTTCCCAGTATGCACAACATCCTCCCAATAATACTGTGAAGTAGGTCAGACTGAGACATAATGATTGAGCCGAATCACCAGGGGATTTCAGGTCTCCAAGAGTCCTTGAACTTGGCTCTTCCAGATTTCACTCCAAATCTTTGCAACCTGTGCTCCTCAGGAGTCACTGCACTTCACGGCATGGACCAGCCACAGTAATAGACACTGTAAAATTGTTCTATCTTATTTCTTTTAACAATTAGTTCTGGATCTGCCAGAGTCTTGACTACTTTCATTTGGGTCTTCGGTTCTTTCTGGTATAGAAATTAGAGGGTTTACAAGCCAGTGTAGCAACATAGGGACCTGCAACTATTCACAGTAGTAACTTCTTAACTTTATCTTTAGATGCCCAGGACGGGACCCTGGACCACCTGGATGTTTCAGAAATATAATTACAAATTATTTTGTTGTTATAGTTGACACTGATGTCACTTTATTATTTTATTATAAGGGGCTGGCCTTGCCGTTAGGCAAAATTGAGCAGCTGCCTCAGGCAACAGATGTGAGAACTCAGGAAAGGGGAGAAAAAGAAGGCTTGAGGGATTCTCTGCTACATGTGCCAAAATAACTTGGCTGGCTTTTTATGCATTTTGACTGCAGTGAGATGCAGCTGGCAGGTGAACTGTTACTCCTGGGTATGGAAAGTTCACAATTCTAGGATTTCAATCCTAGAGGTCTTCTTGATGGACTGGGAATGGAGAAACCAGATGGCAAAGGAGATGTCTTTCTATAGCAATTATCTGCTTCACTCCACTTGGTTGGGTTGGAACGTAGTCGGTATGACCCCAGAGTTGCACTTCTTTCTGGGAGTCACCTCACTGTTTCATGGGTGGGTAATTCAATGAGAGACACCTCCATGGATTCTAATGAGTAACGAGTCTACCTTTTCCATAAACCAGTGGGGCAATTCGCAGGAAGCAATGCAACTGAGACCGTCTTCCCGGCTGAAACATATGAAGAGAAGGACAATATGGAGATAGAAATATATCTCTTTTTGCTTCTCAGCTTTCCCTTTTCAGTCCCAGAGGATTCTAGATGACATCTGGAAGTAGAAGTCCTTGAATTATGTAAACCCAGTCCCTAGTTACTCCCGAGGCAGCAAAGTATCTTGGCCAGTCCCATTATCACGAAATTATTGTTAATGGTCTCCTAAATGGACAAAAAAGCATTTTTAAAAAGAAATTATTTCCTTAGTGTCCATGCTTTCTTATGAGGCATTTTATATATGGTGAACAAAGAACAGCAGGAGTTTTCTCCTCTTGGAAAGACCACACACACACACACACACACACACACACACACACTTCACATGATCCATGACATCCGGACTCTTACTCTTGATAACCCTTTGGTTCCCTGAAAATCTGCTGCAGATGTCCGAGTGATGGATGGAACACCAGAGGAAATGGTGAAAATGACCTCCCTTCCTTCTGCTAGTGGACATTGAATTTGTCCACAGAGGGAAGGAGCAGTTACAGTTGTGGAAACCTTCTTTGGATCCAAGACAATCTAGAAATCAGTACAGTGAGCACATGAGTAGAAGCTGAACTCTCTTAAGAGCTAAATTTAGTTTATGCTAGGGAGCTTAATGTGGTCCCTGATGGTATTTACACCCCACTGTTATTTACCTACACTAGCAATGGCACAGCAGGCATTTACATATCCAATATGCCTGCACAAAAGTTATTCCTGCCTGTGCTTTGTTGCAGAAGAGTGGGTTTCTAACGACAAAATTCACCAAACACTATAGTTATAGTCATTTGAATACTATACACCTTATGTTGCGGTACTTTCAACAACCAAATAATGGAGGTCTGTTCCTGATTATGGGTCAGCAAACTGTATCATATGTGGTAATTCAAAATAGAATTGGTTTATATAGTATATAGAAAATCTAGAAGTGAATTTATACTCAGCTATGAAACCAGTGTATGAACTTTTGTAAGCAATTCTCTGAGTATTTCAACCATAAAATGGGAACTCTGTAACTGCAATGTAATGTACATAGGAACAGATTCATGGAGGAGCCTTAGTTCATTGAGAAAGAGCATATGCTTTGCATAGTGAAAGTTCAGGATTCATTGCTTGGTGCCTCCCAACGACCTTGGACTCCTAACTGAAAAGTATGAAGATCTATTATCAGGCAGTGTTAAAAGAACAACGTTAAACTGGCTTATGGTTAGACAGGATCAGGTATCTTCCTATATACCTATGCAAATCATCTTCTACACATACAAAAAGAGAATGTAAAAAAAAAAGAACAAGAACAACTCTTAAATCAGTTCAGTGATGGTGAACTTATGACACTGGTGCAAAGGCGACACACACAGCCCTTTCTGAGGGCACACAACATCGCCCCCTCACAGCCATTGTACTCCCCCCCCCGCCGCTCAGAGACACCACTGTGCTCTGTGCAGAGTGCCGGGCAAGGGGGAGGCCGTGGCTTGTGGGCTCCTTCGTAGCCCCAGTTTACTCTCCAGCCCCACTGTTTTGGACATACCAAAAGGATCCCCCAAACCACTGCCCCCACTTCTCCTGGCTCTCTGCATGAAGCCATTTCAAGACTGCCAAGATGGCTTTGTGCAGAGAGCCTTCTGAAGGGGAGGCAGTGATTTGTGGGCACCTTTGTAGCCCCAATTTATTCTCCAGCCATGCCTCTTTTGGGCTGACCAGAATGGCATGTTTGGAGAGTAAACTGGGGTTACGAATGCTCCTACAAGTCACCACCACTCGCCCTGGCTTTCATGACAGTGAAGCACCCCATCCGGGCACTCGGTCTCTAAAAGGTTTGCCATCACTGATCTAGTTGATCATTCTGATCCTACAGTGTCCAACCTGTTGTGTATGAAAAGGCCATAGAAAGGAAATTGTGATTGTCCTGTCTCACTCTAGTTCCCTAGCAACTGTTATTCAGAAGCATGCTGCTTTTGACTGTCAAGGCAGCATATTGCAATTGCGAAGACAATTATTTCAGATCACTTGGACAACTAGAATGACAAACTGATCACCTCATCTTTCATGAATGTGTTCAACCTTTGCTGTTGCCTCTGCCTCTTTTGGTAGCCAGGTTTAACCACATGCTGTGTAAGACAGTATGTCCTTGTTTGTCTTGTTCTCAGACATGAGGGCAAGGAAACCTAGCATTATTCACCTTGCACTGCAGGAGGAGAAAGCAAAAAAGGGACATATCTTTTCATGCAGCTGAAGCAAAACCGTACAAATAACATTGCAGTGTAAACAGCATTAACTCTACAAAATGATGACAGCTTTCATATGGACATTTAAAGATTAGGAATGTTGGAGGGGATTGTTTGTCTTTTTAAAAAGCAATCAGCCCTTCTGTGCTCACTCTGTGTGTGTTGTTTTCTTTCAAAAGGAAAAGAACCCTAGTTCTGTACAGTCTATGCAACTTGTAAAGACCAAACTTTAACCCTGTAGTCTGGAGGCAAAGCATTTCAGAGGGGCCAGAATATTCTTTACTAAGGTTTCTCCGGCAAATCAACATAGCTTATATCTAACAGAACTTAGCAAGTACTATTTGAACCCTCATGGTGTGTGTCTGTCATGTCCCCATTTGTCCTTTTTCATCAAAATGAAAAATCTCCGGTCGCAGCTACTTCTGACACAGAGTAGTTGGTGAAGTCCCTTGCTAATTTTAGGTGCTCTTTTGTGTGTTTTTCAGGCACTGCAATATTCTCTTTGATATGCAATGACTAGAGCCTTTATCCAATATTCCAAGCTTCTTAGCACTATATTGTATTATAGAAATGACAATTGATTGCAAAATGGATTTTTACTCACTAGTAATGAACATTACTCAAGGAGGCACTTTGAGGACTTGGGAATGGACTGCAACACAGAAAATACAAAACAGCTTTGAAATCTGACTGGGGTGGGGGAACCACATAAACCTCTGGAGAATGATACTAGGTGTCACCAAGAGAGATGTAGAAGAGCAGTGGCATATTAAGAAAGTTAGGTTCTTTATTGTGGTGGGCGGGTGGTCGCTTGACTATCTGCCGCATCATGCTGTATCTCATTTTATAAGACAAATCCAACTTTATAAGTATGTATCAATGTCTTAGTCCCTGCCAGTCTGGCAGATTGATGCCAATCAACAAATAAAATGTATACCATGGCATGACACTTCGTAAAGCATCCAAACTCAACATGTCATTTGGCTTCAGAGCAAGGAACCTCAGTCATTCTCTGGAGCATTTCAAGAGAAATGTCCCTAAATAAGTCACCACTTGTTTAGAACCCTCAACAGGGAGCACTGTATGTGTTGATGCATTAGAAAAAGCCCACAAGAGACAAAAATGCTATATTTTAATGTAAGCTTTCATAGATCGGATCCTAATCCACTCACATAAAAATATAACAGTTAATCTTTAAGGTGCCATAACATTTTGTCTCTTCTTGTTATTGTTTTTCTTTATGTTGTTGTTTGTCTGATAAGCCTGCACACACTAACAGGGCTACATCTTCAAAAACTGCATATTTTAAAAATCTCATTTAAAATACTCGGATATTTAAGCAAGTATCCAAGACTCTCCTGGTGTCAAATCCCAAAAAGCTCAAATCCCTTGTAGCTATAGAAGCTTTCACAACAAAAATTCATGAAACTTGATAGAGTCATCTTTTTTTGTCTTAAAATATGTTTTCACATACTGAAAAGTTAAAAAAAATGCTTCCTCTGTCAACTACTTCAGTGAAACTTTTATTGCAAACAGTATCATGTGCACAGGGACTAAGAGTGTATGTATACTGAGCAATGAGAAAAAGACAATTCTCTTTCATGTATTTCAGGGTAAAATGAGGTGGAGAAATCATCATTGTTTTTGTCTCCAAGCCTTCCATACAAGATCTGTCAGCAACCAGGAGACATGAGTATTGATACCTAGTGTAAGGCAGTCACAAGTTACCTTTGCTCATTGGGTAC
This sequence comes from Phrynocephalus forsythii, assembly GCA_029282475.1. Lineage (NCBI taxonomy): Eukaryota > Metazoa > Chordata > Lepidosauria > Squamata > Agamidae > Phrynocephalus > Phrynocephalus forsythii. The sequence goes on along the minus strand of JAPFRF010000001.1, from coordinate 157,821,351 downwards.
CAAGCTTGGATAACCCAGGGGTTCTTGGACTGCAAGTCCCAGAAACCCCAGGCAGTACAGCTAGTGGTGAAGGCTTCCAGGAGTTGCAGTCCAAGGCCACCTGGCTTATCGAAGGTTGGGAACCACTGCCCTAGATTATTAGGCTCCATACTTGCCGATGTGTACTGTGAAATGGCAGCTGAAAGATTACTTCCAATACGCAGGACAGATTACATGTACAAGCCTACTGGGCCTGGGCATCTGTCTGGAAACTTAGTTGATGTGATCAGCACTGGCATTTCTACATAATTGTCCCTGTTTTCCTTTTGCCTTCAGGTGACCTTTTATGTCATTACTAGCAGTAATGCCATCCTTTTAGTATTTCATATGCAGTATCACATGTATAGCCTTCTGTTTCTCAAAGACCTTTGATCACAACCACAAACTACTGCTGAAATAGATTTAGTCTTCAGTTAAATACACTTAAGATGCCATGCTTTCCTAGCTAAATCTGAGGAGCTTAGATCCTGATCTCTAGTATAGGTCCTCAAAAGCCAGTGCTCATCCTTTATGATCAAGATCACAACACATCATCTGAACATTTACAACCACCATTCATAAAAAAATGTTTAGTTCTTGTTGCTGTACATGTTTTGGTTTTTTGCTCTTGCATGTGTAGAATTTGTCCACCTAAGAAATTGTAGATGGGACTCAATTTGGGATGTAAATACCCTTCTCTCTGCTCCTCTGTTCCTTTCTAAGGTAAATAGAGGTCACATAAAAGTATTGTTGTTGGTAGCTCAGTGAGTTAGAAGAGGTTGGGAGTTTGATTCCCCACCCTCCACGTGTCTCCCAAGAAAAGATTCCAACCTGTGTGTGTGTGTGTGTTGCGTCATTACAGTCGTGACCGACTCTTCGTGACCCCATCTCCATGGAGTTTTCTTGGCAGGAATACTGGAGTGGTTTTCCAGTTCCTACTCCAGGCACCTACAGCACCTGGTATTCCCTGGTGGTCTCCCATCCAGGTACTAACCAGGGCCAACCCTGCTTAGCTTCTGAAATTAGGTGAGTTCGGATGTGCTTAGGGCATCTGGGCAAACTGCACAGTCTCAGGGCACTCCCACCCCCAGAAGGAGGGATTGGCAGATTTCTCTTGTCTAGACAATAATTAAAAGGTTTGCTGTTGATTGGAACTGATGTGATGTCATGCAGTTATTATCATTAAAGGTAGGGGCATAGACACTGTGTATGAAGTTAAAATGCATGTAACAGCAAATCAGTCACATTTTCCTGACCTGAACATAAAAGGCTATTTGGTGGTCTGATGTAATCTTGCAGTGACACTCCTCCAAATTCTCTCTCTCTCTCTCTCTCTCTCTCTCTCTCTCTCTCTCTCTCTCTCTCTCTCTCTCCCTGCCTCTCCGGAGCCTATGTGAACGTAGCTGTCCATTGAACAAGTCTTTTGTTGTTTCATCAGCTATTGATGAGTCCTTTGCAAAGTACTGGCAAAGCATTGTGATAACAGTGAATGTGAATCATTTACAGAGGAGCCGGGAGGGGAACGCTATATAGATGGTGAGATACAAGGAAACTGAACAGCATACAAATGCCTGCCTATAATTATACATGAACAGGTTGTGTTGATAATATATTATGCAAAGTGTCAAAAGCCTTTCAGGATATAGTGAAAGAGATCTTCTGACATTAATAAAATGGCATGGTATAACTTTCAAACATGTTGATTTAACCCCCCCCAGCTCCTCTCTCTCTCTCCTCTTACTCCTTTTTATATTTTAAAATACTAAAACAGCAGTAGTACAGAAAACAGATACTCTTCCTGCAGGGCAGATTTGTATCTCATGCCAGTTGTGGGGAATATGTTATCCCAGATGCTGTTGGAATGCAGTTCCAGCCTTGGGGAATATAGCCGGGGGTAAGGGATAAATAGGAACTGTCATCCACTAAGAGCCAGAGTGCTATGCATTCCACATTTCTTTCCTATACAAAGACCAAAGGTAGCTTCTAAAGACATTGTTGATATTTCAACTGGAAGCGGACAAATATTTTTGCTTCTGGTGCAGGCCAGATGGAGCCCACCAAGGGTGTCCTGGAAATCAACATCTGTTTATTGCCCTCTGACCCACATCATACTTTAATTGCCATAGTATACGGAAATGATTCAAAGAAGAAAGAAAAAGAGATGGTGCAACAGCTCTTTAGGACATAAATACTTCCCTTCTGGATGGAGGGAATGCAGCTATGTTACAAACAAGATGGCTGACCTTTTCCCTCTTTCTTTAGTTCAGGTAGTGGATCAAACTGCATGACTCAGGCAGGTCACTATTAAAAGCTGACTGCACACTGTTTCAAAAACAAAATTTCATCCAGGCATCATGCCTCTGCAATCAGTCCTGAGAACAAATCCAGCATTTCCATTCTGATGACCAATCATAAAACAAAGCAAGCTAATTTGCAAGTTACAAGATGGGAGAAAAGCTTGTGCTATGACCATCAGATGGGCCATCAGTACTGCCTGCTTGAATGTGGTCTCTTTCTAAGACAATAGATGGGTGGATGACAAGAAATACCAGACCTTCTGGCTGACTAAGGGCTCATTTATATTAAAGTAATAAATCAAAATATGTGTCAGTGTAAATGAAATCAAGTTAAATTGACTTGGTTGGCTTATGTGGCAGTAAAATGGCATTTGAATCACAGTGTGTGTTTCCTCAGAACAAAGTTTAATCTGGTGTTTTAGAAGGGACACCTTCCACAGATGCATGAGTCTGTCTTGAACCTAAGACCAGAATTTAGAAAGGCAGATGGGAAAGCATGTATGTGTGTATAACCTGACACCTGCTGCATGTGAGCAAACAAAACAAGCACACACCAGCTATGGTGAAGGCTGGCTCGGAAGGGAAAGAGGTGGCAGCAGTAGTTTGCCTACCTGCCTACCTATGTCCCAGCCACTGGTTCTCCATGTTCATATGCATGTCGGCCTTTCCTTTGCCTATCTGTTTCTTGCCTGCAGTGGCTGGTAGAAAAACAGCTTTGCTCCTATTCACCTCTCCTCCTGCCATGTTGCTATTTTTTTAAAAGTGATTAAAAATATTGGACCAGGCTGGGAAAGAAGGAAGTTATTTCCCTCACTCAGCTTCCAGTCTCATCCATTACATTGTTTTATTCTGTAATGTGAAATTATCGCTATTTCAGATAGCAAATAATGCAGTGAGGTGGATGGAGAGATGAGAAAGGCTATACTCGTATAACTAGCACAGTGACATACAAATAGGGAGCAATTTCTACTGATAGAGGAGCAAATTCATAAAAAGACACAAAACAAGTTAAAATAAACAGACCCTGGTGGAGGAGTTAAAAGGCCATGTTCCTGAACAGAAAAAAGTGAGACAGGGGAGGGGGGATGGGATCTCATTTGTGTTGTGTAGTCATATTTTTAAAAAGTGAATTGAAGGAAGGTAACCTCAATTTAGTAGTTGTAATCAACTTCTAATCTGGAAGCTCCACTTTCAGAAAAAGATGCTGAAATATGTCCCTGTCAGCCTCAGAGAAGATTGGCTCATCCAAATATTTTGGGCTACAACTTCCACATCTGTTTATTGTGCTGAATAGAGCTGACTGATTGTAGTTCTAGACCAAAACATCTGGAATGCTAAATGTTCTTCAAAGGTTGCCTGTTATGAGTGTGTAATTGAAAAAAAACTCTTTATAATGGATCACTAGTTCATGTTCTGTGGAAGCACAAGGTTAGGTCTACAGTGCCATGTGTAGTGTTACTATGCTTTGCCCCCGGCCCTTTCACAGGCTATTGACAAGCATCGCTTCTAGTTTTTCTCTTTTGCTGCCACAACTAGCTTCGCTGGTAAATTAATGCTTTCTCACTGATTTTAAATTGAATAAGAATAAAAGAAGTTTATTTATTACAAATAAGAATTAAACTCATAAAGGGTAATGTGTGTAGGTACAAACAAAAAGAACAATATAGATCAAGCCCACTGAAGTTTGGTTACTGATAAAGCTGAATATATGCACACCGAGTTCCTAAGTTTACAAACTCTAAACACTCAGTTTTCCTCACAGACACTCTTAAAAGAAACCCATCTCTTCTTTCTCTATTTTTTCTCCATCAGTGTGGGTCCTTATCTATCCCTATTTGATTCTCTCAGACTCTAGCAGATTCTCTGTCTTACTAAATCAGTGCTGAACAGAGCCTTAAATCACCTCAGGCCCCTCCCCAGACTCTCTCATTAGTCTACAAACCACCAACCACAATAGATACTTCTCATGATGAATTATTCATTACAACAGGTAAATGCCACACCATGTATGTTTGGGTCATGGAAAGAGTGGGGAAAATCTTATGGATGTAATAGAAGCAAAAGAGGTTTTGAGCTGTCCACAGTCAGCTTGTCTTAAATACCCAGGACATGTAAACAAAACCTTGGGATGTGTTAGTGTGATAGATGATACACTAAAAAACCAGGTTCAATCCTTAGGAGCCCCACTAGATTGCCATCACATTCTTTAAAACAAGAAGATAGTGTAGTAACTATGCAGTGAACTACACATCATGTAGTAACTACACAGTGTCATTTTCCACAGGAAGGCTCAGAAACCATTGAAACCAATGGAGCTCAGTAGACTCCCATGGCCACACATTAATATGTTTATCAGCATGCATCTATATCATTATTCTATTTACTTTGAACCATTCTGAGCACAAATTGGCAGAGCAGCATATAAATAAACTTGATGGTCACAATGATGGTGATGCTAATCTGATGAGCAGTGGCCAAAATCCTATTCCGAAATATGGCTTGTATATGTTTTTTTCCTAATTTGCCAGATGCCATTCATGCATTTGTGTAAATGATTGCATGTTGTGTTGCACTATTAGAGAACTGGGGAGCATGCAACAGACATCTGGCATCCTGTCTCCTACTGATGTTATGATCGCGGCTACTCAGTTGTATAATATAATGGGGCAATGTTTCAATGCCTTGCATGCAAGCTTTTCTCAAATTTTGCATCTCTGATATAACAACATTCTTCCAAGTAAAAAAAACCATCTGGTTCAAGGCAATAAAACAAAGAGCACGTGGGCACAGGGATATAGGCACTGGGGAAAATAAAACAACCATATGACTAGTCCTGGAACACTTTGGCTCTGTTCCAGTGGTGCTGGTGTTTGGAGAACATCAAAGAAATTAAATCTGGGCTCAGATTGATCCAGAGTCATGAGCAAACTAAGTGGAGAATAGCCGGCTCCATGGTGCGGCTGCGCCAGGCGGCAGCCATTTTGCCTCCCCCTCAGGCCGGAAGCCACGTGAGCGCTCCTCTCGCGAGAGGAGGGAAGTCTGAGCCCTTATAAGGGCTTGCCACGAGGTCTCCCGGCCTCTTCCTTGGGAGTTGGTTTGGGTGGATCGTCAGCTCCGGACCTGCGGCCGCCATTTTAGCTGTGTGGCCAAGTAGGACGGAGCTGAGGAACCGTGAAGCGGGGGGAGAGCAGGCGGCGGAGGTCGGAGCCGCAGCGATCGGCTGCAGGACGGAGCAGCGGCCGGCGGCTGCAGTCGGGTCAGAGGAGGCGCGGATGGTGGAGGAGTGGCGGGGGAAGTGCGACTGCGCTTCCCCGCAGGTGATGGCCGATGGGCCGCGGCGTGGGCGGCGCCTGAGGGGTTTTCCCCGGCACGGCCTACTGCGGTCCGCCGGAGCGAGTGACCGGGGGCCCGGCCCGATCAGTAGTGGGAGGCCCGGTGGGTGGCGTGGGCCCCTGGGAGGCCTTCGTTGCAAGGGTTTCCTCCGGCGCGGCCTTTCGTGGCTCGCCGGGGTGGGGGCGGCTGGGCCCGTGGCGCAGCTGGTGGCGGGAGGCCGGGGCGGGTAGCGTAGGCCCCGGGGAGGCCTCCGGCTTGAGGGTTTTTCCCCCTGGTGCAGCATTGCGCAGCTCACCGGGTTGGGGGACTGGGCCAGTGGCCCGGCTGGTGGCGGGAAGCCGGGGAGGGTGGCGTGGGCCCTGGGGAGGCCTTCGGCCCTTCCGGTTGGTGCGGAGCCTGCGCTAGCGCGGGGTGCGGCCTGCCTGGTTCCCGGCGCGGGGGTTTAACGGCGGGGGGGCAGTGGGAAGCCCATCTCCAGGCCCGGCCTTGTCCCAGGGGAAGGGTCGTTAGGGCCTGGCGGGAGACAGGACTGCCTGGTGGTGCACCTTCGGTGTAGGCCCCTCCCCCCATCGGCCCCTGGCCTGCCTCGCGCGGCTCTGCATTAGGCCTCGCCCTGGCGCGGTGGCCCGTTAGCATGTGGCAGCCCCGTGTGAAGCCTAGTTCAGGTTAGCAGGGATCTCTGGGCTGGTGGCCGGCCCGATTAGGGGGTTGGAGCAATGGCCCTGAGGAGGACCAAGGGGGGGCCCAAGGGCAAACACCCTGCAAAGCGCCCAGCCCCCGAGTTGTCCCCGGATACATCTTCTTCGGGGGAGGAGGACTGCCCTATGTGGTCCCAGTTGCAAGCCAGGGCTGAGACCTGGGAGGGCGGACCCAGTGGGGCCCAACAGGCTGGGGAGGGGCCTTCCACCAGCAGGGCCATGGGGCGGCCTTCTAAGGCCCGTAGGAGGGCCCAGCACAGGAGGTTGGTGAAGAGCCTAATGGATCACTGTGATGCCCTTGAACACAGGCCGGTGTCGGCGCAGCGCGCAGTGGAGCAGGCACAACCAGCCCAGGAGGAAGCGGTGCAAGGTCGACGGCCTGCCAGGCCATCAGTACCGGCTGGAGTGGCAGCAGATGGTGCAGCAGCAGCAGCCCGGCCCACCGGGGCCCCCAGCAGGCAATGAGTTGATGGCACAGCCACCTAGCAGCAGTGAGTTGGCTTGCGCACCAGACACAACACCTGTAGAAACCTGGCCTTGGGGGCCTGTGGGGGAGGCACAGCAGGGCCTAGGAGGGATACAGGGGGAGTTGGGGGGTGGACCCTACACGCCCCAGACCCAAGGGTCGGCCCAGGGAGGGCCGCCCGGCGCTACGCCTGCGGAAGTGGCTCTGGGGCCGCCTGGCTTCCAAGGACTACAGGTAAGTCCGGCAGTTACGACGCCACCAGGGGGGCAGTGGGGGCAGGTGCCTGTGGTGCGGGGCCCAGCGGCCCCCTGGGGACTGGGACAACAGGGTGCGGGTGGGGCAGCCCCGACATGCCCTGGCCTGCTCGCCTCAGAGGCAGGGGGGTTCCTGGGTGGGGTGCCGCCCCAAGGATACCCTAGTAACTGGGCAGCCTCCCCGGTGTACGCGGGGGTGCCGTACACGGCGTTGCCTTACGCTGACTACACATCCCCGTTGGGGGATCACCTGGCTCCGGTGACGAAGGAGAAGATCTGGCGTGGGGACTATGTGGACCTGTTCAGCCTCCTCAATAGGGAGCTGGACTCTAAGGAGCTCGAGAAGGAAGACGCCAAGGACAGGGAGCGGCGACTTCGGCGCAAGCCGGAGAGATCCTGGGCCAATTTGTTACCTGCCTTTAATATTTACATGTCCATGGTCCTGCACGCCCACCCCTGGAGGGTGCAGTCACTGATTAAGTACCAGGACATGATATACAGGGCATTTGTAGACTTCCCCGGCTACGCATGGCTAATGTACGATGAGCGCTTTCGGATGAAAGCGGCAACCCAGCCACACCTCAGGTGGGATGAGCCATACCCACCATTGTGGCTTTAATACATGACCCCCTCGCACCCGGTCTTGGGGGACAGGTTTGACAGCAGACACATCATCAGGAAGGTGACCCCAGTGGCAGCCGCCCGCCCCATGGCGGGCCAGCAGGTTCAACCCCGGCTGGTCTGCTGGGACTTCAACGGACAGGGGTTCTGTACTCGCACGCCGTGCCATTTTAAGCACGAGTGATCAGTTTGCGGAGCCCAGCACGTGGCGGTTAACTGCCCGAGGGCCAGAGGGGCTTTTGGCAAGCCCGGGGGTGGGGGACAGCAGAGAAGGCCCCCACAAGTGGGAGCCCCCACTCAGGCAAAAGGGCCCCAGCCCAATCAACTGTGAGGTGTTAGGGCGGTGGTTAAGTCTCTACCCCGATATGGATGGAGCACGGTTTTTGGCACAAGGTTTTGCCAGGGTTTTCAGAATTCAGTTTGTTGGGACGAGGCAGGCGTTCTCTGCACCCAACTTGGGTTCATTGAGAGGCATGGAGCACGTGGCCGGGGAAAAAATCGGGAAGGAGGTGGCGAAGGGGAGGGTCCTAGGCCCCTTTGACAGCCCGCCGTTACCCAACTTCAGGGTCTCATCTCTGGGGTTTGTGCCAAAGAAGGTGCCAGGGGAGTACCGGCTCATATACCACCTGTTATACCCTGAGGGAGAGTCGGTTAATGACGGGATCCCCCCGGACCTCTGTTCTGTTAGGTACACCTCCTTCGATGCAGCAGTAGCCAGGGTACGGGCGTGCGGGGTGGGGCCCGAAATGGCGAAGTGTCATATACAATCGGCATTCCGGCTCCTCCCAGTACATCCGGACGATTTTGATTTGTTGGGATTCCAGTTCAAGGGGAAGTTTTATTTAGACAGGGCGCTGCCATTTGGTTGCTCCATCTCCTGTGCCATTTTCAAAAAGTTCAGTTCGTTTATCGAGTGGCGACTGCGGTACATGACAGGGGGGCGGGATAGCCCATTACCTTGACGATTTCCTGTTTTGCGGGCAGAGGGGATCGGGAACCTGCGGGTTTACGCTTAGGACCTTCCAAGAGATGGCCCGGGACCTGGGCCTGCCATTGGCAGCAGACAAGACGGAGGGTCCGGCAACCTGCATTACCTTCCTGGGGGTGGAGCTGGACACCTGGAATCAGTCCTGCCGGCTTCCAGAAGACAAGCTGAGGAACCTGACGGCAAGGGTGGCAGCACTACTGCTGCGTAAGAGCGCAACGCTTAAAGAGCTTCAGGCCCTCGTAGGACACCTGAATTTTGCATGCCGTGTGGTGGCGCCAGGCAGGCCGTTCATAAGGCGGTTCTGCCAGGCGATGCAGGGACTCAAGAACCCCACACATAGGGCCAAGATCACTGGGGGGATGCGGGAAGACCTGCACATGTGGCTAGACTTCTTGCAGGGGTTTAATGGGGTGTCCTTCTGGCGTGAGGAGCTGCGACTAGGGGCCAACTTTCAGGTACAGACCAATGCCGCGGGTGCTCGCGGCTTCGGGATTTACTGGAAAGGTAAGTGGTGCTGCGGCACCTGGCCTGCGGGTATCACCCGGGATTTGACATTTTTGGAATTGTTCCCCATAGTCGGCGCACTGTGGATTTGGTCACAAGATTGGGCCAACTCCACAGTCCGCTTCTGGTGCGATAACATGGCGGTCGTTTATGCCATCAATGACGCAACATCTAAGTCGGAGAGGGTGATGGGGTTGGTTCGGGCCATGACGCTGCGGGCGTTGCAGTACAATATTGTGGTACGCGCCCGCCACGTGCCGGGGCTCGATAACTCCGTTGCTGATGCTCTTTCCCGCCAGCAATTCGAGTGCTTCAGGGCGCTGGCACCAGAGGCGGCAGATCTGCCGGAGCAGCTGCCAGAGAAGGTATGGCAGATTGGCGGGAGGAAGCTGACGGGGCCCTCGAGCTGGCGCTTGCACCAAAAACACGGAAGGCATACGAGGGGGCAGTCAAAGACTTTGCAACCTTCTGAACCCTGATGGACATTGCCCCCGTCTGGCCTGCCCCAGTTGACCATATTCGCCAATACTTGGCTTTCTTGCATAGGAAGGGCCTTACACCAGGCACAATGCAGGGCCGTCTCGCTGCCCTGGCATTTCACGCCAAGGCCCTGGGTTGCCAGGACTCCACACAAGATTTCCGGGTGCGAAAGATGTTAGAAGGATGGAGCAAGGCCAGGGGCCGGGTGGCGGATCATCATTTTCCCCTCACCCCGGAGATCTTAGCCCGTATGTCGAAGCAGTGGGCCCAGCTGTGTAGGGATGATTATGAGGCGGCCCTCATGAGGGCAGCAGCACTGGTGGCCTTTTTTGGGGCGTTCCGCGTGAGCGAGCTGGTGGCGGCAGGGAGGACTGACGCATCCGGGGTGGCAATCCGGTGGACGGATTTCCACTTCCAAGATGGTAAGGTGGTATTTATGATGCACAGGTCGAAGGCGGACCAGGGCGCCAGGGGGCAGCGAGTGGTCCTTGGCCCTTGCTCGGTAGAGGAAGTCTGCCCGGTTCATGCCATGGAAGCATTTGTGGCACTGCGGGGGGACGGGGAAGGTTACCTCTTTTGCCACAAGTCAGGGGAACCACTGACAAAATTTCAGTTTTGGGCCTTGTTGCAGCGGGCGCTGGATAAGCTGGGGTTACGGGGCATGAAGTTTGGCACCCATTCGTTCCGAATCGGGGCGGCTTCAGCGGCGGCGGCGCTGGGCTACGAGCCGCAGCAGATAAAGTCCTTGGGGCGGTGGGCCTCTGCCTGTTATAAGACGTATGTCCACCCCCTGCCTAAGTATTAACATTTTGGTTTTATTTCCTTGCAGGACTCGGGTTGGGCCGGTTGAAGAGTCGCATCCTCATCCTCGGTCACAGTTATGTTTATTGGGCGGAGAAGTATGCTGCCAGGACTGCCTGGGGGGTTAATTTGGGGATGGGAGGTAGGGCAGTTATCGAGTGGAAGGGTCTACGAGGGATAGGTGGTACCAGTTTGAGCGGATTGCCCGGTTGGCGACCGCTGGGCATCCACCGGATGTGATGTTGGTCCATCTGGGCGGCAACGACATAGGGTGCCAGACAGGTAAATCCCTGGCACAGGATATAGTGCATGACCTTACGGCGTGGAAGGAGGATGCCCCAGAGGCAAAATTGGTTTGGTCAACCATCATACCGCGATGCCAGTGGAAGGCGCGGTGTGCGGCTCAGTTAATGAACAAGGTGCACAGGGAGATCAACAGGGATGTCTGCAGAGCAATGGTGCACGGGTTGGGTACCGTGGTGGGCCACCCCAGGATTCCAGCAGCAAGTGCTGAGTTATATCGGGACAACGGTGTGCACCTCTCGGATAGAGGGATGGAGATCTTCTTGACTGATTTGAAGCGGGGCCTGCTGGAGGTATTGTCTGGTTGATGGGGTGGGGGTGGGGGGCCATAGCAAGGCTAGGCCCCCACCGTGGCGGTAGTGCGGATAACGGAAGGACAGTTGGTGAGTATGGTCTCAATTTTCCGGTGGGGTCGCCCAGCCTCACGGCGTTCCAGACCTGAAGTCACAACGCCGGGGGGGTGGATGCACCTGGCAGGGCCCAGCGGGCAGACAGGCACAGGTGGTGAGCCTGGGCTGCCCGTCTGGGGAAAGGGGACCGGCTGGCCGAGGCCATCCCATTTGATGACAGGACGACCTCGGGGCTATAGACTCGCCCAGTACACTGTCAACGGATAGGGTCCTGGGAGACCCCAAGTAACAACTTACAACCCGCACTACAGCAGGCCCCAGGTTTGATGTTCTGTTTAATGTTAAGTGATTAATAAAAGTGTGGCCCGGAGTGGTACCCCAAACACCTGTCTCGCGTGGTTATTCCGGCGTGGGGGGGCAAATGTGTCATTTTGGATTGAAGCCAAAAGGAAGCCACCATTGGACTTAACAGCACTTTTTGGGGGGTCAGACTGCATATGAGAACACAGTTCTAAAGTATGTAGGAAGGGAGTGATTTTGGAGAGGAAACATTTTGTGTGGGAACCAGGAGAGGCAGCATCCTTTAACTGTTGACAGCTTTCCTCTCCCTTATAAAAATGTCCCTATAGTATTTATAATTGTTTTGCACCCAGCCTGATATGGAGAACACAAATACATCTAATTGGAGAAAAAACAAAATGAACATGATGGTGGTAATGGAGAATAGATGGGTGGTTTTTGTTGTTTTTTATTTTTATTTATTTATTTTTTGCTATGTGAACATCAGAGAAGGAGCTCAGCTTGCCTTTACCACTTTTCTCCATGGGAGACTGCTTCTCATAGGTGCAGAGTTAACTCTTCTGTTCAACCCCATGCATAGGTCAGCAGCTCTGGCATTCCTAAAGGTGCTAAGGCAAGGCTGGGAAGCCTCCAGCTTTGAGACGAAGAGGCATTCATAGAATCATAGAATCATAGAATCATAGAGTTGGAAGAGACCTTAAGGGCCATCCAGTCCAACGCCCTGCCATGCAGGAACCCCCATCACAATATTTCCAACAGATGGCCATCCAGCCTCTGCTTAAAAACCTCCAAAGAAGGAGACTCAACCACCCTCCGCGGCAGCATATTCCACTGCCAAATAGCTCTGTCATGAAGTTCTTCCTAATGTTCAAATGAAATCTCTTTTCCTGTAGTTTGAAACCATTGCCCTGAGTCCTAGTCTCTGAAGCCATGGAAAACAAACCTGTTCCCTCTTCAATATGACATCCTTTCAAATATTTAAACATAGCTATCATATCCCCTCTGAGTCTTCTTTTAGAGAGGCTAAACATTCCCAGTTCCCTAAGCCGTTCCTCATAAGACATTTCCTCCAGACCCTCAACCATTCTGGTAGTCCTCCTCTGCACCCGCTCGACGTTGTCAACATCCTTTTTAAATTGAGGTGCACAGAACTGGACACAGTACTCCAGGTGAGGTCTGACAAGAGCAGAATAGAGTGGTACTATCACTTCCCTTGATCTAGACACCATGGTTCTGTTGATACAACCAAGAATAGAATTGGCTTTCCTGGCCGCCGCATCACACTGCTGACTCATGTTCAATTTATGGTCCACCAAGACTCCCAGATCTCTTTCACAGGTACTATCCTCCAGACAAGTATCCCCCATCTTATATTTGTGCAATTCATTTTTTTACCTAAATATAGTACCCTACATTTCCCTCTGTTGAAATCCATTTTGTTAGCTTTGGCCCAGCACTCTAGTCTGTCAAGGTCTTTTTGGATTTTCATCCTATCTTCTAGGGAATTTGCAGCTCCTCCCAATTTGGTATCATCTGTAAATTTAATTAGCATACTCTCTATTCCTTCCTCCAAGTCATTAATAAAGATATTGAACAGCACTGGACCCAGAACAGAACCTTGGGTCACCCCACTGGTCATGTCTCTCCAAGCTGAAGAGAGGCCATTTATGGTCACCCTTTGGGTGCGATTAGTCAACCAATTACAAATCCACCTAACAGTAGCACTATCTATCCCACTTTCTACTAACTTTTTAGCAAGAATACCATGGGGAACCTTACCAAAGGCCTTACTAAAGTCCAGATAAACAATATCCACAGCATTCCCCTCATCCACTAGGCCTGTAATTCTATCAAAGAAAGAGATCAAATAGTCTGGCATGACTTGTTTTTAAGAAACCCGTGTTGACTTCTTGTAATGACAGCATTGTTTGTTAAATAATTGCAGACTGCCTGTTTAATAATCTGCTCTAGGATCTTTCCAGGAATTGAAGTCAAGCTGACTGGGCGGTAATTATTTGGGTCCTCTTTTTTTCCCTTTTTGAAGATGGGAACAACATTAGTCCTCCTCCAGTCGATGGGGACTTCCCCTGTTCTCCAGGACTCCTCAAATATTATTGCCAATGGTTCTGAAATTACTTCCGCCAGATCTTTTAATATCCTTGGGTGTAATTCATCTGGCCCCGGAGACTTAAATTCATTTAATGTTTCCAGGTGTTCCTGTACCAGCTCTCTACCTATTCTATTTTGTAATTCCCATCCTACTTCATCTGGTCTTTGTCCCAGTGGATCTCTTTCTTCCTTTTTGGAGAAAACAGAGGCAAAGAAGTTGTTGAATAGTTCTGCCTTTTCCTTGTCTCCTGTCAGTAACTGGTTATTATCGCCACACAGAGAGCCTATCATTTCCTTATTTTTCCTTTTGCTGCAGACATAACTAAAGAAACCCTTTTTATTATCTTTAATGTCTCTGGCCAGTCTAAGTTCGTTTTGCGCTTTAGCTTTTTTTTACCATCCCCCTGCATATATTAGCTGTTTGCTTATATTCCTCTTTGGTGCATTTCCCAATTTTCCATTCCTTGTACTTGTTTTTCTTTATAGTTAGCTGAGTTGAAAGTTCTTTAGTAAACCATTGCGGTTTCTTTAGACCTCTCCTATATTTTCTTCTTGTTGGAACAGTTTTAAATTGTGCCTTTAATATCTCACTTTTAAGGAACTCCCATCCATCTTGGACTCCCTTCTCTTTCAGTGTGTCGGTCCATGGAATCACAGCCAATAATTCCCTAAGTTTACAAAAATTGGCTTTCTTAAAGTCCAGGATTCTTGTCTGACTATGCTTAACTTCACCTTCCAACTGTATAACAAATTCCAAGAGGGCATGGTCACTTTTACCTAATGATCCCACCACTTCGACCCTATTTACGAGGTCCTCCTTATTTGTTATGACCAGATCTAAAATGGTTTTGCCTCTTGTTGCCTCCTCTACCTTCTGGGCCATGAAATTGTCTGCAAGGGCAGTAAGGAATTTGTTACACCTTGCATTCTTAGCTGAGTTGGATTGCCAGCATATATCAGGATAGTTAAAATCTCCCATTAGTACTACATCTCTCCCTTTTGACTGTGTGGCCATCTGCTCAAAGAAGGCATCATCCCACTCCTCTGACTGGCTTGGGGGTCTATAATATACCCCCACAATGACATCCCTCCTGGGTTTTTCACCCCTGATTTTCACCCAAATACTCTCAACATGGTTCCTCTGCTGTTTATCTTGTATTTCTTCAGCAGTATAAATGTCCTTAATATATAAAGCTACACCTCCTCCTTTCTTACTTGTCCTATTCCTTTGAAACAGGTTATACCCTCCAATGACTACATTCCAATCATACGTCTCATCCCACCATGTTTCAGTGATGCCAATTATGTCATATTTATTTTGCTGTATTAGGAGTTCCAGCTCCAATTGTTTGTTCCCTATGCTCTGTGCATTGGTGTAGAGACATTTGAGGCTGCGTGTGCTTCTTACATATCCTTTGCTTAACCTGTTTTTCCTCACACTGATGGTCTGCACTACTTCTTGTCCTGCTCCTATTGCAACATTTCGGCTAGTCTCCACAACCCCTTCTGGATCTCTACCATTAAGAGAATTTTCTCCCTCCCTCTGCAAACTCAGTTTAAAGCTCTCCTTATTAAATTTGCAATCCTCTTGGCAAAGAGATTCCTACCAGCATTGGTGAGGTGCACCCCATTCTGGCCCAATATCCCACCTGAATGAAAAAGCAAACCATGGTCCAAGAATCTGAATCGTTCCTGCCGGCACCATCTCCAAAGCCAGTTGCTAACTTCCACTATTGTTCTTTGCCTTCGTGGGCCACATCCTTCTACAGGGAGGAGAGATGAGATTACCACCTGCCCACCCAGGTCCTTCAGCTTCCTACCCATTTATTTGTACGCGTCTGCAATATCCTGAAAGCTGCGTTTGGAAGTATCATTAGTTCCTACATGGACCAAGAGAAAGGGGTTAGAATCAGAGGGCTTGATGAGTCTCATCAGTAGAGATGGGCACAACCAGAATTTTTTTTTTTGAGTTGTCATTTTTCGGGATGGGTCTGTTTCGGGTCGTTTTTGTTTTTCACGAAATTTTTTAAAAATTTGTCATTTCGTTGTGTCGTTTGTTGTTTGTCGTTACCGCCACCGCGATTTCGTGTGATTTGACGTCCCAGCTAGTGGCGTCCCGCCGGTGCTAGGTGTTTTTGCGCCCTAGGCGGCGGGCGGGGTGGGGAGGGCACGGGCGGGCGGCGGCAGTGGCAGGGGGAGGGGCGGGTGCATGGGCGCATGGGCGGCGGGCATGCGGGCGGCGGGCGCGGGTCCCGCAATGACCCAGAGCAGGTGGAAAACACTTTAAACATCGAATAAATCAATTGCAATTTTTATTGCAAACAAAGTGGGCAGTGCACCCACAGCAGAGCTGCAGGCAGGGTATCAAAGGACCTTGGCTTGCCACCAAGCAAATGAAATTTTTAAAATAAATCCACACCTCCCCTCCCACTCAAACCTCCCCCGCTTTGAATCACTATCAGAAAAGAAATCCTAACAAACTGCAGGAGAATAAAAAAGAATAAACTGCGTTGCTATTCCCCACAGCAGACAGAGAATGAAAGGAATTATTATTATTTCCTAAAAATTCAATTGAATCAATTCCCTCCCTGCCTGCCTAACTGAAATCTAAAGGCTCCGCGAAATCGAAACTAGTCTAGCACAGCAGCCAGCTACACACAGCCCTCTCCCACCCATATCCAAGCCTGGACTGCGACTCTTCTGGGAGTGCCTCGGCTTTTTATGCTCTCTTGCACATCCAGAAGTGTCAGACAAAACCTGGCCATGCGATTGGTAGAATGGGTCCAAAAATTTGCATGGTCCCATCCCATGGCCAGCCCATCATTGCGCAGGTGTAAAAAAATAAAAATAAAATAAAATAAAATAAAATCAGTGCGACCTTTTACTGCTATAAAAAACCCACTGCTGCTACTGTAAAAATTCAAGCATTTAAAATAGCGAATTTTCGCATGTTTCTGTGGTGCTTTGGTGGTTTTTTGGACCATGATTTCCAAAAAAAAATATTGCGGATGCCATTTTGGATCCCCCCGCACCGCATGGCAAATGGAGATGCCGAGGATGCCCCCTCCCAGCCCGATACCAGCAGCCCAGGACAGGAGGGCGGGTGGCTGGGACCCCCCCCCAGAAACCACCCCTCTGGTAGGTGCCCTCAGGCAGGTATATTTTCGCCTGCTTTTTTGGCCGGGAATCGGGTTTTTTTATTTTTAAAACTTTTTTCTGTGCCGCTTGGCATTGCGCGATCGCCATGCGATGCCAGGAACGACAACGACAAATCAGACCCAATTTTTCTTTTTTCAGTTCGAGTTCGAGTTCTGACAGCTTAATTGTCGTTACCGTTTCCGTTACGTAACGGAAACGATATCCGAAAATGGAAACAACAATTTCGCCAAGTCGTGCCCATGTCTACTCGTCAGTCTCTCAGTTACATCCTGAATCTTGGCTCCAGGGAGACAGAAGACCTCCCTCTTCATTTTGTCTGGCCTGCAGATGACTGCTTCTGCTCCTCTAAGCAAGGAATCCCCGACCACCACCACCCGCCTCCTCCGAGGCTTGGTAGATGCCTCCTGGTGCGCTGTAGGGTTCGGATTCCTTTGTGCAAGGTCTTGAGTCTGCCGTTGGTGCAGTTCCTTCTCCTGGTCGATAAGGGAGAGAGGTTGGAATCTATTTTGCAACTGCAAACTTTCTGTCTGTTTCCTAGTTCTTCCCTTTCTGACTGTGACATTCTTCCAAGTGTCTGTCTCCTGTATTTGTGAAATGCCCTCATCTTCATTGAGATTACCCCTGTCCCCTGTGTTGGCAAAGTTTTTATCTGCTTCCTGCAAAAAACCCTCCTGTTCCCTAACCTTGCGAAGATTAGAAACACAGGCCTCCAGCTGCCTGGCCTTGTCCTCTAAGAGGGCTACTAGCTTGCACTTTGAGCACATGTAAGCTGGCAGTTGTTTTGGCAAAAAAAAAAAAAAACATGCCGCAGATGATACAAGTAACTACATCAGGCCCGTGACCCTCCATCTTGACTAAAAAGGTGAGCTACTTATAACTCAATATTGTTAATTTATTAAGGTATATGCCTTTCTCCTCTTCTCTTTTTATATAAACATTTTTTTAAAAAATTCCTTGTTTCCTTTGTTTTAATTTTTTTAGTGTTTTTTTTACTTGCGCGCGCTGTCAGGCGTGCGCTGCTCACGTGTTCCCAGAAATTTCTAAAGGGCTCTGAAACCCCTCCCCCTAGCTCCTCCTTTCTTCTGAAAGGAAAAGATTTAAACAGCACACAACTCTAGGCTTTAAAATGGAAGCAATAGCAAAAGCCTCTGCTCACGTGTTCCCAGAAATTTCTAAAGGGCTCTGAAACCCCTCCTCCTAGCTCCTCCTTGCTTCTGAAAGGAAAAGATTTAAACAGCACACAACTCTAGGCTTTAAAATGGAAGCAATAGCAAAAGCCTCTGCTCACGTGTTCCCAGAAATTTGTAAAGGGCTCTGAAACCCCTCCTCCTAGCTCCTGCTTGCTTCTGAAAGGAAAAGATTTAAACAGCACACAACTCTAGGCTTTAATTCCACAAGGCATTGCCATCCAGGCGATGTCTGATAGCGCTATTTGTGATCAGTGATCAGAGATAAGGGGAACTTTCTGTTTTGTGGCTGCAATGTGCCATTCTCCATCTAGTGGCTGGAGTGCGAAGTGCCATTCACCAGTACATTCCCTATGGAGTCAGCAAGGCAGTGCAGAGAGATTAAAAGACAAATGCCTCAAACTTAGCTCCATAACACATTGGAGGCAAGGCTTCGGAGAATTGAAGCATCGAAAAACAGAAGGTCAGGCTGAAAAAAAAACCAGAGACCAAAGGCATGGAATTTCACATCTCATCACGGAACGAGGACGTGCGGTAGCAGTCATGCCGGTATCATCCCTCATGCCCGTGAGTACACGGGAACAGGGACAGAACCGTACTGTATGATCATAGACTGCAAACTCATCAAACTGAAGAATAAATGGCTAGAGGAATGTTCCATCACAGGTACCAGAATCTGCATGGAATAAGACTAGACCTATTAAATGACAATATGGTTCCTGATGATGTTATTAGATATTAGACTACTGTAATGCTCCCTACATGGGGCTACCTTAGAAGTTGATGCAGAGGCTCCAGCTGCTGCAGAATTCAGCTGCCAGATCAGTTACTGCTTTGAGCAAATCCCAACATATCACTCCCACACTGGCTGCTCTGCACTGGCTGCCAATCCATTACTGCATTGGCTTCAAGGTTCTAACAATGACATACAAAGCCCTAAGGTTTGGGACCTTATTATTTGTCAGAGCAGCTCCTACCTCAGAGTACTGCCCATTGTACCAGATTGTCTCAGGCAGGACATTTGAGGGTGCCCTTGCTGAAAGAGGCTCGCAAATAATTGACAATGACCTGGGCTTTCTCAGTGACTCTCCCCCAACCAACTTTGGAATCAACTTCCTCCTGAGATTTATTTGGCCCCCTCGCTGTCTGTTTTTAAGAAACACCTTAAGACGTGGCTATTTAGGAAAGCTTTTCTTGGTTATTAGTTTCAGCCATTATGTCTCGCTACTCATGTACTCTCTTGTATATTCTGGTCTACTTCTGCTTTTATTGATCTTGATTGACTTAGTGTTGTTATTTTGTTTATTACATCGTATTGTAAAATTTTAATATATTATTATGCTTAATGGCTATATCTGTTTGTTTAACCCTGTAAACCGCTCAGAGAGGCCTTTATTGCCATATGGTGTGGTATACAAGTCTAATAAATAAATAAATTATAATAATGAAAGCATTGAATAATGGTGTGATTTTGGGTAGCAATATTTGATAACTGGGGCTATACACATAATGTCAGTGGCTCTTTTCTGCATCTTGCACACATTGTGGTACATTTTTGAATAATATTATGCAAAAGAGATGTATATCTTATTCCTTCTCTCTGTGTCTTAATCTATTTAAGAATATCTGCATTATCATTTAATGGCTTCTGGAAAAGAACTTATTATGCTCTATCTTGACCTATGTAGTAGGAATTCTTTTATACTGCAAAAGTATAAATCTTTTTAAGAGACTATCCAGTAGTCTAATCCATGACCAGAAATCATCATGCACCTTTCCAAAAGAACTACTGTTCTTTATGTGAAATTTTATTTTGCAATTACAGGGGGGAAGAAAGGCAGGGTGACTAATTTTAGGAACAGAGTGGAATGTCAACTCTTTGAATAAAGAAGCACACTTTCTTATTCATTCCTCAGTGGTATAGTGGAGCCAAGGATCATAGGGCAATCCATTATCATGGTGACACTTGGAGCAGTCATATAATCATGTGATAGTGATTGGGGGTACAGTGGGTTGCAGATATTTCCAGAGCTTTGAGTTAAATTCAAAGTAAGGATGCACGGAAGACTCATTAAACATGTTGTTCTCATCAGTCAAGTCTATATCAGCATGCCATGGCACACCAGAAAGGATTTTTCAAGCGCTGAAAAATTTCTCACTTTCCATGCTAGTGTAAAATAAGGAACTCTTTTTCACTATGTAGTGTCTTTCTACAAAAGTGTATGTTACTCTTTGAGAATCAGCACACACACACACACACACACACACACACACACACACACACACACACACACACACACACACACACACACACACACACACACACACACCACATATGCACACCACAAGCACAAAGGATGAGTCTTTAAAAAAGAAGCAAAGAGCCCATCCAAAAGGAACAGAGCAAACAGCTCTCATGGGCCCCAATAGTAGTCTTTATAGAAATGTACAAAGGAAAGCAGGCCACAGTGCTGTTCCTCTATACAAATGCTGGGAATAAGGGACACCAACCAAAAGGAACTGGAAATCTTAGTTTAGAGGGGTAAACATGACTTGATAGGGATAACTGAAATTTGTGGGATGATTCCAATGACTATTAAATAGCAATTGTTCAACAAGAACCATTAAGGACAATAGAAATGATAGTAGGAGTCTAACAATATGTCAGAAATACACATTCCTGCATAGAAATACAGAAGATTAATCTTGGTTGATTCATCAAGAACAACTGAATCACAATTAAACTAATATAATTGGGGTGAAAAATAACAGGAATGTGCTAGTTGGGGTTTACCACTGATTGTCCAATCAAGGAGAAGATGAGGATGAAACATTCAAAAAACAAAAGTGAGCTTGGGGAATGGTAATTTTAATATACTCAGAACACATGGCAAGATCACATGGTTAAACTCCATAACAAGAAAAGAAATGAGTGGGAGTTTCCTGAAAAGGAGATCCTCAAGGCAGAATTACAAACAATTCCAACAAGAACAAAAATAAAAAAATGAGCGGGGGGTTCAGAAAAAACTTAAGCTATGCAGATGACACAAAATTGAGAGGAATAACTAATACTTGGGAGGTAGGAAGACAAAAACAAAAAATCTTCATAGTCTTGAACACTGGACTGGAAACACCAAGATGAAATTTAACAGGGATAAGTATACAGTTCTACACCCAAGAAAAAGCAATCAAATGGGGAGTACTTGGCTCAGCACATGTGAGAACTATCTTGGAATTATTATAAACTACAAGCTGAATATGAGCTGGCTGTGTGATGTGGCTGCAAAAATGGTAAACGTTATTTTAATAAATTAATTAAATGTTATTAAATCACATTAATGTTATTTATTAACAGAAGTATAGTCTCCTAATCCTCTGAAGGGCTAGCTCCCCTCTATTCATCACTGATTAGGCCACATCTTGAAGACATATCCAATTCTGAACACTTCACTTTAAGGAAAATGCCAACAAACTTGGGGGAGAGTTCAAAAGAAGGGAACCAGAGAATTGGAAACTGGTCATGCTACCCTTGAAAACACCAAACTGAAGAGAGATACAATTGCACTTTTCAAATACCATAGTTGAACTATTGTCATAGAAATGAGGGCACACAATACACTAAAGTTGCAGGAAATCAGCTTTCAGTTAAATATCAGGAAGAACTTCCTAACTGTTAAGAATCAATTATCTTTGGAGATGATGGAGGTATTCAAGAGAGAATTAGACAGCCATCTTTCAGATAATTTGGTTCAGATTCCTGTATTGAAAGGGCTTAAAAAGCCAGTGAATCCAGATTCTAGCATTAAGCAGGATTCTGGACTCAGTAGCCTTTAAACCTTTCAAACTCAATTATTTCATTCATTATTTGATTCTCTGAATACTAGACATGGGCACGATTCGGTGAAATTGTCGTTTCCGTTTTCATTTATTGTTTCTGTTACGTAACGGAAACGGTAACGATAATTAAGTCGTCAGAACTCGAACTTGAACCAAAAAAGAAAAACTTTGGTCGGGTTTTTCGTTTCCGTTTGTGGCATCACGGCGATTGCGCGATGCGAAGCACAGAAAAAGTTTTTAAAAGTTTTTTTTAAAAAAAACCCGACTCCCGGCCAAAAAAGCGGGTGAAAATATGCCTGCCTGAGGCTTTGCCACCAAACAGAGGGGTGGTTTCTGGGGGGTCCCCAGCCTTTTCCCCGCTCTTCTCCTGTCCTGGGCTGCTTGCACCAGGCTGGGGGGGTCATCCTCGTTGTCTCGCTGCATGCCATCCTGTGGGGGGGGGATCCAAAACGGCGACCGCAATTTTTCTTTTGAAATCGTGGTCAAAAAACACACCAAATCACCACAGAAACATGTGAAATTTACTTATTTTAAATGCCTGAATTTTTATTGTAGCAACAGTGGGTTTTTATAGCAATAAAACGTCATATTGATTTTATTTTATTTTATTTTTTATTTTTTTAGACCTGCCCATTTGGGCTGGGCATGGGATGGGACCATGCAAAATATTTGAACCATTCCACCAATGGCATCGCCAGGTTTTTGACGGACACTTCTGGATGTCTCGGAGGGCATAAAAAGCCGAGGCACCTTCCAGAAATCGCAGTCGGGTGTATGGATGTGGTTGAGGGAGGAGGGCTGGCTGCTGGTGCTGGTGCGATCTGATCGAGATTGAGGAGGGAGGCTGGAGGCTTTAGGATTTAAGTTAGGCAGGCAGGGAGGGAATTGAATTTAGAAAACAATTTCTTTGATTCCCTGCAGCTTTGTCTGCTGAACGGAATAGCAGTTTATTCTTTATTTCTTCTCTGGCAGTTTCAGGATTTTTTTCTGATATTGGATAAAGGGGGAGGTTCGACTGGGAGTGGGAGGTGTGGATTTATTTTAAAAATATATTATATACTATTTATTTTCTATTTTCCCAACTTCAATTTGCTTGCACACACACACATTTGGGGTGCAAGGCAAGAACAGAACCTCTATCCTAAGTGATATCCTAACAGCCCACTCGCCCATTGGCCCGCGCCGCCACCCGCCTGCGGCCTGCGGCCCGCGCCGCCATCTGCCCACTTGCCCGCCCGCAGCCACTGCCTGCCCATGCCCCCCCGCCACCGCCGCCCACCCGCCCCTACCCCCGCCACCCACCCCTTGCGCCTCGCCCGCCGCCTAGGGCGCAAAAACACCTAGCACCGGCCCTGATTGCGGGACGCCCCTATGCTCTGGGAAGTCAAATCACGCTAAATCACAGTGGAAACAACAAACGACAAACGGAAACGACAAATTTTTGAAAATTTTTGCGACAAACAGAAACAACCTGAAACGGACACGTTCCGACAAACGAAAACTCGAAACATCATTTTTTCTGGTCGTGCCCATGTCTACTGAATACTATTAATTTTTTTAATGCTCTACCGCACCGCAAAATGGGGCACGGGAGCTCATTTGCCCACCCGCACAGGGGAGGCAGAAAACGAAGAGGCAGGATGGTGGCCTGCCAAGGCCAAAAAGGAGCTCACATTTAAAAGGGAGCTCCTAACGGTCCACCTGCCTCTTCTTCAGCATTGACGGGTTTTGTACTGGTTGCTTTGGGGACAGATGGGAATTTTTTTACCTCTTCCTAAATTGGCCAGAAGGAAGCAGGTGAGTTTCCTCCCATCTCCTTCTTAATGTTTACTTTTCTGGGTCTGGTGAAGTGTTATTGCTCTCGTCACGGTGGCGGGTAGGGGTGGAAGTCAGGCACGTTGAGAGTTAATAGATACCTGAAGATGGGTAAGCCAGCCCACCTTGCAGCAATAATGGCCCTGGGGACTCAGGGCTGGGGGAGGGGGGGAAGGCTGTGCCCCACAGGGAGTGATCACCCAGAGCTGGGAACCTTGGGTTGTTGGAACCTGCAGGGGATAAATGAATAGTATTCTGTCTTCTAGCAGGGTCTGTCTGGGGCATGACCAGCCTCAGATGGACCAGCCTTCCATCCTACCATTGGCCCCCTGTTGAATGTGTTTATTATTGTTCTAATAAAGTGTGGCCCATTTTCCATCTAAGAACTTTGTGTCTTGCCTCTTTACTTCATGCCTTTGTGGTAAACCTCCTGGAGTTCCTTTTGGAAGATGGGCGGTATATAAGCACTAAAATAAATAAATAAATAAATAAATAAATAAATAAATAAATAAATAAATAAATAAAGCATCACCTGTCCTTATTTTGCACGCTTTGCATTATTTGTGCAAAAATAATTGTCTAAGACCTCTAATTTAAATATCATCCAAAATATTGTGCCCTTGCAGGCAAGGAAGGGGGATAGTAATTTCTAATTGTCAGGCACAAGAACAAGACAAGAACAAGACATAGGAGAATTTTCATTGTCAGTTCAAAGCAAATAGTGCTTTCCCCTGAGCTGACAGAGCTCTGCTCAAAGATGTTTGAATACCCTATTCCAAGCACTGGATTGATTTTCAATGTGAGTTTTTCTGTGCCCAAGCCTAGTAATGAATAACAGCTGCTTTCAGTGCAAAGTGGTGCAATGTGGGGAAAAATATTCTGACATGTATGGACTGGCATCCAGGATTAGCCATTTAGAGGAGTAAATGCTTAATATGAAAATCCCTCCCCATTAATAACCATCATGCTTAGCAAACAGCATCATTAAACTTAAACAAAAACAATAAAATTATCATTTTACATTGCCTGAGGATGACTCCTCATGTGATTCAAAACAATTCCATCTAATCTGTTGAATGATATAATGAAGGCTCAATTAAATGAATATCTGATTTGTTGCATCAGTCTGTTGCTGGTTTAAATGTTTGTAGCTTGCAACTTCTATGTTGTTTCTAGCAAGTTTGAAATGTTAGTTTCACAAAGCACAAACTCACTCATCGTAAAGTATGCTAAACAAATAACTATCCCAAACTACTGTTCTCGGGGGGAGACTCTCTATTTATATAAAAAAATGTCTACCGTGAAGAGTAAACAAACAGACTAACTTACCCCTCCCTGAGAAATAATTTAATTCTAAATTGATTTTTCAGTTGTTCAACTGCTACATCCCTGGATTTTGATTATCTAAGGCTAGAGAGCCCTGATTTACAATGCATATTCATTTTTCTGAGAGAGAGAGAGAGAAAATATGCAGGATTGGCTAAATCCTAATATAACTGTCAGTTTAAAGGAATTAGTGGAGGGATGGAGACACAAGCAAATTTGGTACTGGAGAAGAAGGAAGGTGGTGTTTCAGGTATTAAGTGATAACTTTGAGACTCACAGAGATTATTCTATTATTAATCTTGTACAACAGTTGAATCATAATAAAACAGAAATGCATTCCTTTGCAAACAGGTGCTCCTGAGAGCTTTCATTTTGTCTCCTCTGATTTTAAGAAGCTGGGGTGGGCCTTTGATGAGCAGAAAAACTTGCATCCAGTTAAAGAAGCAGCCTTCAA
This sequence comes from Phrynocephalus forsythii, assembly GCA_029282475.1. NCBI lineage: Eukaryota > Metazoa > Chordata > Lepidosauria > Squamata > Agamidae > Phrynocephalus > Phrynocephalus forsythii. The sequence goes on along the minus strand of JAPFRF010000001.1, from coordinate 157,796,051 downwards.
TTGAAAGTCCATGGTGCTGAAAAAGACCACACCTACAGTTCTTTTTCTCAGCATCAAGAACCCAAATTTTCCAGGCATTTTGCCCTTGTGTAGAGACCGCATGCAAGGAGAAACTTCTTTTGACCAGTCTCTGCCCACATGGGGAAAGCCCAGGTGGACTCTGTTAACTGGGTGGATAACGGTGTTTAAAATTATACCTGAATATGGCTTAGACTAGGGCTCTGTAGTTAAACTGCTGTGCTGTAGCCAAAACTGTGCTCACAGCCTGGGGTTCAATCCCAGGTTGCCCGCTCAAAGGTGACTCAGCCTTCCTTCCTTCGAAGGTTGGCAAAATGTGTACCCAGTTTGCTGGGGGAGGGGATGTGTATTCTGCCTTATTAACTTATAAACCACCCAGAATGTGCTCTAAGTGCTATGGGGTGGTGTATACACAGTACACCTTTTTAGAGCCACCAATCACTTGCTTTAGTGTAAGAATGTCTTCTTGTAGTATTACTAGATGTGTTGAGCTTTACAGAATATGTTCTCTCCACGTTATGTATTGCAGAGGGTCCCCCCCCTCATGTTCCCCAAAGGTTGACCATTGCTGTCATAGGAAATATCTGTAGTTTAGGTAGCCATCATCTACAACACTACTGGCCTTCTTTCACAGCACTCGCCCCCATCCCACCCTCCATTGTATGTGAATCAACAGGGCATTGCTAAGCAACTGGCAACCCACAATGCCCAGCTAGGTGGTTGTACCAGGCTTAAGGTTGTCAGGTCTTGGGAAATGTCCGCTGAAGTAGCCATGGGTCACTGGTAGAGCATATGCTTTGTCGCAAACAACTCCTACATAGCTTTGGGGCACTGTTGGGAAGAGGAGAGAAGATAAGATAAAATGGCTTTCCATCTACACCAGGCATGTCCACACTTTGGCCCTCCTGATGTTTTGGGCCACAACTCCCAGAATTCTAAGCTTAGATTGCCAATGGCAAAGGACTGTGGGAGTTGTGGTCCAAAACATCGGGAGGGCCGACGTTCTCTTATTATCTGTTTAGCCAGCATTTATCTGAATTCCAGGCCTCTTTACTTGGGCTCCCATTATATCAATTGTCCCAATCAGCTGGCTCAGGGATGGTTCTGGCCACCATCCCAACATTTGCCTGCTCCACCGCTGTGGAATCACAAAATCTCTTTGCATGGGTGTTGTCCCTGAGATATCAAGCAGTAGGGTGCTGCCCACTAGGCAACCCTAGGAATTTGGCATAGTGGGCTCAAGTCCTACAGGGCTGCTCTCCTGGCTTTGAATGAGCCAGGCCCTTTGAAAACCAGGATATATGCCCAGAAGCTCCAATTCATATTTACTGCCTGAACTGCTCACATCATGATTTGCTGGGTACGCACTTCCTCAAAGCCAAGAGTCTTGCCTTCACAAAACTATTTTTTACCCCTGCAGTGGGACGTGTGGCTTGTACTAATTCACTTTTTAAACAAACCTTCCAAGCTCTTCCATTCTCTTCAGAATGGTTGTGTTCACGGTAGGAAAAGTTAAGCTCAGGCCATTCCACATTCACACAGTGACCCTCAAAATTGCCTCATAAGATCACTCAAATGAGCATGAAATCCATTTCCTGATGAAAATGTGAACTATGTCGCAATTCATAACAGTAACACGAAACATATCCAGTCTTGGGAGTTGTACAGCTACATGAAATGACATTATGTTTCAGTATCCGAGGAACACATGCTAAGAATAGGAAATAGCAGAAAATTAATTCCACTGGCAGCCATCCCCATGGTTCTCCTATACACAATGTTATTCTTTGATGTTTCCCTGCTTTGGGTGCAGAAGGAGTGTTAGCAGCTCTGAGCGAATCACCTGGTATTTGAAAAGAGATGTTAGTTTTGTCTTGTGAAAAGTTCCAGCTGATCATTTCCACCTATCACTTCAGTGTTAGAATAGATGTTGTTGAAAGAAATGATTGTGGGGAAAAATTAACAATAATATATTATATATGAATAAAAATATTTCAAAAAGTGATACTTAGGAAATAGATTCTTTTTGGTTTATGAAAGGAATGCCACAATTATCTTCAGTACAGAGGTAAAGTTCTTCTGAAGGTGGGCCTCAATGTCACAATAGATTATGGAGCAACATACATTTTTGTTTGTTCCAAAGAGTTCACCCAAAGCAACTGTGGAAGGGAATTTTGACCAAATATTAGAAAAACTATATGGTACACATTGGAACAATTTTTGGAGTAGCAGATTACCTATGTGATAGGTAGCCAACTGACTTTTCTTCATTAGAGATTTCCATGTTCTATTATAGATACTATGGTTCTGAATTTCCTACATTTGAGAATGATCTTATCCAATACAAATCTTCTATGGGGGCATTTCCCTGCTTAGTGCTGAATATGTCTAGTAATCCAGTGTCATGGAGGAAGTCAGTAACAGATAGAGTAACTACAATGGTATGGAAGGGCAAGAAAGCAGCACTATGTTCCAGCTTTTGTTTGATCTTTTAACCCAGCTGCCAGGTCTGAAGGCACCATCTTAGGTCAATGGGATTTGCTTCTCAAGGTCTCCATGTAGGAAGACAGATCTCAAGGGAAATGGCAGTGGAGAGGGAGAAAGAGTCAAGTTGGGCACCCATTTCAATTGCAAAGTTTTCATCCTGCAGTCTCATGGAGTAGGTTGCTGTGGACCTCTACTGCATAATCGAGTAGGAAGAGGAAGAATGAGGAAGAGCTAGCTTCTAACTCCCAATTTGCTGTTGCTTTTAGTTCATCAGGGACAAGCAGCTAATCTACTGTGTCCAAGGTAGCAGTAGTTACTATATGTTGAGCAGCTGCAAGCATGTAGGCATGCATGCATTCACACAGCAAAGCTCTGCTGTTCCACTGTCTGCCCCACTGTTTCAAGGACCATAATGTGGTTCCTTCAAAACACACCACTTTGATCTTGACAATATTTTCTATTTCTTTGCCTCATACAGTTCCTTCCCAACCTTGGCTCCCAGGATGTGGTAGGATTCTCACTCCCTTTATGGGAGTCCAAAAGCTTCAGTGGACCATACACTGTACTACCTCAGATAAAACCTTCATGATTATCAATAGCACACATTTCTGGCAAATGCCTTGGGTAAGTTGCAGTTTTAACGAAACTAATTTCATTGTATTCAGCCGTATAAAAATTCTGAAAATAACAGCCATATAATAAAGCTTGACATGGATGATAATGTCATTGTCACTTAGAGATCATGGGAAGGCCTGCCAAGTCATTCTTAATTATTATCCCAGGCATCAAAACAGAAAGGCAAGAATTCATTTTCATATATTTTAATCAGCTGCAAAATTGTTCTGGTGTTATCCTTGGCTTCTTGCAAATAACCTTATTATATTTTTGATTAGGGGTAAATTATATATATTTTTCCCACACCAAATCTGAAGTGCAGATAATAGGACTCATAATAAACTTTTCAGTTTAAACTACTCAATTAATTCAGCAGCAAAAAGCTAACTTGACTACAAGTGATGCAACAGAATAACAATGATTCACTCTCTCCCCACCTCCCGACCCTTTCAATTTGACCATTCATATGGTCTGATTGTGCTTCATCCTTTTTCTAAATGGTAGCTAATATTCTCTTCTCCCTTTTCATCTTTCTTTTCTTCCTCCTGTAGAATATGCAAGATGAGGAATTTCCTGCAAGCCATCACAAAAAAGGAGCTGAATAGAAGGCTGGAAGAGAAGAGATACGAGGATAAAGGACAGTTATTAAATTTGTGAATGCTATCGGGGGACAAGAAAAATAAACTGAATGAGTGACTAGAAGGGTATCAAAGTATGACATTTCATTTTTATGCAAGTCTCAGCATGATAAAGGTAATACACTGGAGAGTGCTGTATAAGAACCGCTCATAAGCAAGAAAACCTGTTTATTGAAAATCAGTGTGGCTAAAGAACTTAATATTTGTAGGTAACTCTCCCCCCACTTTCAAATGAAGAATCATAGAGGTCAAGGAGCTTTTGGTCTCACCACCTCCACAGCAGTGGTAGGAGGACTTCTCAAGATGGCTACTGAGACATAATGTTTGCCTGTGTGTGTGTGTGCGCGCGCACGTGCATTTCAATGGCAGCAGTTTTCCATACCTCAAGCACAATTGTGGCAATTTTTGCTACCACTACTGCTGTGTTTACTCCCTGTCTAAGTGGCATAGCTCAAACAAACAAACAAGGGCAGGTGATATTATTTTTAAATCATATGCCAGCCCTTTGTCATCTAAACTGACTTCTAGTTAAAGACGGTCCCAAAATGTGGGCCTGTGCCCAAGGAATAAAAAGATATCTAAACTCCAGAATCCACAGATGGAGAAACCTTTTAAAGGAGTCAACTATGAATGCACAAAATGTGCAAGCTTATGACCTCTGCAGAATTCCTCATCTGGCTAGATGCTAAAAAAACAGCAGAGGAAGGCAGGAAAAACAGCCCTGGAACAGGACTGATGAAGCTGTTTGAACAAGCAGCAAAACACTTCAATCTCTCTCCCTCTCTCCCTCTGCTGTATTATGGGTGATGGTCTGGAATAGGGAAGGGCACCTTACAAAAAATGAAATGCTGTTTTGTCATTTTGTAAATTTATGAATCATTTCATAATGAAATGAAATGACAGGCAGTGTTTCATTACAAAACGAAACAAAACACTTTTTTTCAATTTTAAAACAAACTGTTTTACTATTCTATAAAACGGCTCCCCTGGGTCCTAGAGGCACCAAATTTGGTACCTCTAAGACCCAGAGGAGCCATTTTATAGACTAATGAATCATTACTGCTGTGGTGTCCAAACTTTGGCCAATGTTTTGTTGTGTTACATTTTTTTTTACAAAAATTCATTTAAAAACAAAACAAATGAGACACAGGGGAAAATGAAATGAAATGAAACACTATTTCTCTGTTATTGTGCCCATCCCTACTCTGGAACATTCCATCTCAGGCAGCCTCCAAAGGAGAAGGAGGAGAGAGGAATAGAGGTCTCCTTTTCACCAGCCATGAACATTTTCAAAGGGGAGTGCAGGTTAGGGGGTTCTTTTAATTTTCTTTATATTTTTTAATTTGTTTTCAACATTCTTTCTTATTTTTCAAACCATTTCTAGTCATGGGGTAGCTAATTAAGTGTTAACAGGGCTACAAATTGCATTTTATTACTGTCACATTAAAAACACAGAGTAAAATCCGGTTGTTAGTCCCAAGCAGAGCAGAGTCCCCTGCCAGGTATCTAAACCAGGTGTGGACATGGCTTTCTAGCCAACTTCTTGTGAGTTTTGACATTTTATGTGTATAGTATGTGGTCTACAGGGTGCCAGAATGAATAATCTCAGTTTCCATTATTTCTTATGGGGACATTTGCTTTGATATAAGAGTGCTTTGGTTTACAAGCATGCTTCCGGAACGGATTATGCTTGTAAACCAAGGTATTACTGTATCTGCCTTGAAAGGTGAAGCATAACTGGGACAGTGCCCTACCCTGGAGAAATAGTCAAGAGACATATTAAAGGAGGAACTCTGCTCAAGCAAGCAGGCCACATCTTTTTATTCAGAAGCAACAAAGCTTAAAGTGGATTTCTGTTCAGTTCAGGGGCAACATGTCTTTCTCTCTGTTTGTGAAAGGGGTTACCAATTCCCTCAGAAAAACCTGGACAACTACCACACTTGGGCTTCTCCTTTTTCTGTGATGGTCAAATGTCGGCTAACATTATCACTGACAAAGTAGCTCAAAGGAGGACTGCCCGTTGTGTTCACAGGCCAGAGCTGAGCTGCAAGGACTGTTATGCAGCTGAAACCAAGACAACTTCTTTTGAAGAAGGCACTTGTAAATTGTAACTGAGATTCAGAACTGGGGTGCTGCTCTTTTGGAATTCCCCACACACAATAATGAAGAATCCTGTCATAACCTGTTCTGTCCTGTGGGGGGTGATCTTACATCACTTACAGAGGCAGCACTGAGGTTTTTGCTATGATTACCAAAATACTACAAGAAGAAGCACAAAGGAACTTAATGGCTAGGGATGTGCTTTTGGGCTCCTACAGATGGAACTCCCAGAAAGGAGAATTGTGGGGTTTTTAGTCCATCAAACCCAAATGGATAGCCCTCCCCAATGACCTATTTGCTTCTACATCCTACAGTGGCAGTCTGAGCATGAATGCTAATATTATGCACTTGATCGTACTTTCTTTTAAGTACTCCAGAGGTATCTTCATCCCACTTGTACTTTCAGAGCTTGAGGTGTTGTCATGTTTCCACAATTGCTTTTTCATATTAAAGCCCACTGGTGTTAAAGCAAGCACCATGATTAAGGCTATACCAACTACATACCTTGGTCCCAACATTTAGGAAATTATCTGATCCTAGCTTTAAAGACTATGGGAATGCTACTGTGACCCTTCAAATGGAATGGATGGTATGTAACATCAGCTTTGAGAGCTGTCATTTGTCACGATAAAAAAAGGCAGGGCCATGAAACAGTATTCTTGTGACCTTTCACAGCAAGAGTCATTGGGTTGAGTGAAGCAAGGGTCTGAACTGGAACTCTACTTTCACTTTTTTCTGCTGAAGGAAAAAAGAAAAGAAGATTTTGCTGTAGGATGCTTAGTCCTTCTAAAAGTGCTAATCAGACATATTTATATGGCCACTGCTCTCAGGAGAGCAGCCTGTCATTCATTTATACATTTGAGACTCCCAAAGCACTTCAGAAGGGAAAAGAAAAAGAGAGGAGAAGTAATGAAAAATGTTGTGGACTAATGTATTTATTTCACTGTGAGATTGTGTGGATGAATATCCACTTTTTCAGACACGAGGAATGCAAATGCAGGGCTCTGCATTGCGGCGGCACCTTTCCTCCCCCCAGTTGAAGACACACGAGACCTACTGGAGTCTCGTGAGAAGAGACGAGACTGGCCCCAATTAAAAGGGGCTGCACGCAGTCCTTGGCCTCTTTGCAGCCAGGTTTCCCCACCCACCCACCACTTTAAGAGCACTAGTGTGAGTCTGACTGTTGCCATTGGGGCCGGATAGGAATTTTTGACCTGGACATGGATTGGCCTAGTGTATGTGGATTTTTCACCTATCCCACACTAGTGCAGGGCAGTGGGCACTTTAAAGTTTTATTCCTTTGGCCACATGGGCAGTAGTGCAGAGAGGGGTAAGGCACCAGGTGAGTTAAATCCCAAATTCTCTTCGGGTTCATCCAACCTCACAGCATTGCGGATTACAACATTGGGGGGAAGGATGCGCTCGGGTGGCCTACCGGATTTGCAGGCACAAATAGAGGGCTTGGCAGACCCAGAAAGGAGGAAGGGGATTTGCTGGTTGGGTTTGTCCTCACCCTAATATGCTGCCTATTGGAGGGGTCCAGGGAGACCCTGAGGTCCCAACGTGAAAGACGAACTACTGCAGGCCCCTAGTTGAATTCTGTTGTTTTATCTGGTACTTCAAAGTAAATAAAGTATGGCTCAAGTTTATACCCAAACCTTTGTCTCATGTGATCATTTCGCCGTGGGGGGGCAATGCACATATGCTGTATTTATTCCATAGTAGTGAGATTCTATCTAGTTGAGGATACAGATAATGGACACAAGGGCAATTCCCCCATAGTGACTGGGCCAATTGTAAAGGGGTACAGCCAATGACAGCTTGGCTGGACCCCTCTGAACATGGTATCGCCCTAGTGGTGACTGGACCATTTTTAAAGAGGTCCAGCTGATGACAACTCTGCTGTACCCCTTTAAAAATGGTCAGGTTGCCAGTGTGGGGCTCCCGTAGTGGTGACTTGGCCATGTTCAGAGGGGTCTAGCCAAGTTGTCATGGGCTGGACCCCTTTAAAAATGGCCCAGTCACCACCAGGGGAGTCACCCCCACCTGCCTCCCAGCTGAGAGGAGGCCGGAAGCCAGGGCTCAGAGGAGGAGGCAGGGAGCACTGGAGCGGTTGTGGGGACCCACCTACTCCTCTTCCCTCTCCTGGGCTCCAGCGGTGCCAGTGGTGGCAGCTCATTGCCAGCCCAGCAGGTAAGAGACCTCTTTTACTGATGGAATGAAACGGTTCATTTCAATGAAAAAAAAATGACCATTTCGTTTCTTCTGTAACAAAATGTTACTTCCACATTTCATTTCATTTTGTTTCGTTACCTAACAAAATGATGAAACAGCATTTTTTTTTTTTTTTTTCGTGGCCATCTCTACTTATAAAAAATTTTCATTTCTGGATATAGTTATATATCAGTGACTTTTCTAGCATCTTTAAAGGCAGGCAAGAAAGAGTAAAAAGTGCTTATAGACAAAGAAAAGAAAGTAAAATAGGCCACAGGGATTGTGGAAGGCACATTACAGGGGTGGTGACCTGCAAAGCATGTGCAATGTTTGTCTTCATGCCTGAGAACAACACAGCATACATACACATGCAGCAAGGGCACACTGGTAGCATGGTTGGAAATAGAGATGGGCACGACTAGGGAAAATGACGTTTTCGAGTTGTCGTGTGTCGGAGGCAGTCCGTTTCGGCTCGTTTCCGTTTTTTGCGAAATTTTGCAAAAATAGTCGGTTCGTTTTCTTGTTTTTTTTTTGTTGTCGTTAGTACTGGTTGGGGGGGGTAGCGGGCTCCTGGAGGGAGCTGCAGGAGTCATCCAGAGCCACAAGTGACGGACTGGCAGACTCTTTGCACCCGCTGTGTCTCACATACTTGCATGTAGTGCAATGCAAGTAGATCTGGCTTAGGGTTAAGACGGGTTAGCGCAAGGGCTAGGGTTAGGCTAGTTACGGGTGAGGTTAGGGTGAGTATTGGGGTGCACCTCTGGGTGCCTCTCTGACCCACTTAGAAGGACAGTGTACTGGCGTATGGGTTAGGCTTAGGCTTAGGGTTCGGGTTTGGGCTACGATTAGTGGGCTGTTTATGCCCGATTGGCACATCCCAGAAGTCTCTGTAGTCAACCTGGCCAAGTGGCCATGCGATTGGTGGAAAATTTGCATGGTCCACTCCCATGGGAATGTGCAGGTGTAAAAAATAAAATAAAATAAAATAAAATAAAATCAATGGAGACTTTTTTTTGCAAGAAAAACCCACTGCTGCTGCTGTAAAAATTCAAGCATTTAAAATAGCTAATTTTCGCATGTTTCTGTGGTGCTTTGGTGGGGTTTTGGGCAACGATTTCAAAAAAAAATATTGTGGTCGCCATTTTGGATCCCCCGCACTGCATGGCAAATGGATGCGCCCTCCCAGCCTGGTAGTCCAAAACCTGGCCAGCCTCCAAAACTTTGCATGGTCCACTCCCATGGGCAGCCCATCATTGCGAATGTGCAGGTGTAAAAAAAAAAATAAAATAAAATAAAATAAAATAAAATCAACGGAGACTTTTTTTTTTTTGAAAAACCCAAGGCATTTAAAATAGCTAATTTTCGCATGTTTCTGTGGTGCTTTGGTGGGGTTTTGGGCAAACCTCCCCCAAATAAAATCCCCTTCTGGCCTGGTAGGGATGCCCTCAGACAGTTTTCACCTACTTTTAGGGCAGGGCAATCGGGTTTTTTTAACTTTTAAAACACTTTTTCTGGTAGGTGCCCTCAGACATTGCGCGACTTTTAGGGCCGATGCAAGGGTTACTTTTAAAACTTTTTTTTCTCAGACCAAATTGTTCGATCGTCAGTTCGAGTAATGAGCATTCTGGCAAATTGTAATTCCCGTTACCGTTTCTGTAGAGTAACGGATACGAGTAACGGAAACGGAAACGGGAATACCGCTAAGTCGTGCCCATCTCTAGTTGGAAATAAAAGTGAAAGAACTGAAGCAGCAAGTGACCACACTTGATGGTATTAGAGGAGATGATGAATACATACACAGAACTCTCAAACAGCACCAACCAAGGGAGACACTGGAGGGGAAAGACCAGCAAGACAAAGCCGTGGTGGAGAATCCTGAGGAGAGAAAGCACCATGCAAAAGTTGTACAGTTAGAGGAAAAGGAGAAAACACACTTCAAGTCTGCAAGACAGCATACAGAGGAAGACATAGAGGAGACCTCACAGGAAAGCATGTGAAAGGCTGACGTTCAGCAAAGCACAATCGCTAAAGCAACACCCTACAAAAAGAAGAGTGGTTGTAGTTGAAGACTACCTACTGCATGGGATTGGATTGGACCTGCCAGGTAGGTGATATCTATGGAAGATGGATTAGGGATATGATGGAAGGATTGTCATCACTCACAAAACTCATGAATGCATGTATATCCCTTTATTATTCAAGAAGGCACAAATGACACAGCAAATAACCTACTACTACTACTACTACTACTACTACTACTACTACTACTACTACTACTACTACTACTACTACTACTACTACTACTACTACTGTGTTGGGATTCCTTCTCTGGGATATCTTGAGATATGATTAATCTCCCTGACCAGCTGAGAGATTAATAGTGAAGGAATGAAGAGTACTCGAACACACAGAGATCTTTTTGGCGCTTAGCATCAGGGAGAACGATCAGGGATGCTTGTCGATGGTAAAAGCTCTCTCATCCTCCTGCTGCTAGGCTATTTTATTACCTTCCAACACATCATAGATACGTCAGTACAGAACCATCCAATAAACATACAGCTTGTATCCTCTGGGCATGCTCTGTAGAATAGCATTGTCTCATATTCTTTGGAATGCAGACTCCCCCACTTTTCCAGTGGCCATCTTTACAGAGACCTGTACTCATCTCTTATTGGTCAGCCTGTTACCCAATAAGAGACTGTTTATAGTGTGATGTAATACACATAGAGTTTGTCTGAGATTCCTCAAAGCTAGGCTGACAAAGCATAGCAGCTGACTTCCCACATACTACTACTACTACTACTACTACTACTACTACTACTACTACTACTACTACTACTACTACTACTACATAGTCAACTCATATTTACCCTCCCAAACTAAGATTTCCAGTTCTAGTAGTAGTAGTAGTAGTAGTAGTAGTAGTAGTAGTAGTAGTAGTAGTAGTAGTAGTAGTAGTAGTAGTAGTAGTATCACCACCACCATCACTGGCAGCACCAGCACCACCACCACCACCACCACCACCACCAACAACAACAACAACAACAACAACTGACTTTAAAGCTCGGGGGGGGGGACTCAAGGTCTTTAGGCCCAGGATAGTTTTCTCATCTACCAGAAAGCTGTCAATACTCAGAAGAGAAAGGGAAAGAAAAAGAAAAATACTATGGGAGAATGGCTAGCTATGAAGGTAATGATGACATGGGAGAGTTGGATTGTGGGACCATTGACTATGCTTCCTGAAAGATGGACTACTGGCAATTGATGGGTTCCACCTCACAAGGATGGAGAAAAATGTGTATGGCCACTTCATCTGTAGGGCTTTAAACTAAATTGGAAGAAGGAGGGATACAGAAGCTCAGAGGTAAAGATATATGAGAACTTATGTACAAGAGGAACATTTAATGAGGCCAAATAACAATCTTCATGAAAATGTACAAAGGAAAGCAAGCCACAAATCACACACTTTCCAGTGTCTATATACAAATAGCAGGAGTATGGAGAACAAACAAGAAGAACTGGAAATCTTTGTTTTGGGAGGGTAAATATGATTTGACACAGATATGGATGAAACCTTTGAAAAAGAAACTGAAAATGTCAAAGAGACAGGAAGTAGCATTAATTAAAATTTCAATTATCCTGATATCTGTTGGGACACAATTTTTTTCTAAATATGGCCCTTCTGAGAGATTCTAGGCTTGTGTGGCTGATGATTTTCTTCTTGGAAAAAAGTGGAGGACAAAACTAGAGGAGTAACTATCTTTGACTTGAATCTAGTCAATAGACTTGTTGGAAGAAGGTCCCATTTCGCCACTGCTCTGGTCACACTGGCGGGTAGTGCGGAGGGTAAGACATCGGTGAGTCCACCTTTAAATGTCATTCTGGCCTATCCAACTTCATGATGCTGTGGATCTCAAGTTTATGGTATCATGGGAAGGATGCACACAGTCTTTTAGACAGCACAAATTGGGGGGAGGGTATTGGACTTGCCCAGGTAAGACTCTATGGAGGTTGAGGAGGTCACAAGCGACCCCAACAGCCCAACCATTACTGCACACTACTGCAGCCCCCGTTTAAAACAAAGTTACTGTATTTGTGTAATAAAGTGTGGCCCTAGTTTAACCCATCACCTGTGTCTCACCTCTTGTTCCGAGGTTGGAGGGCAAAGGGCAATATGGGGAACTCAGGAGGAAAGTGACCATGTCCTACTTGAGTTCTTGAGTTCAAAGGAAACACAAGTAGGGAATAGCCACACATGCACATTGGATTGTAAGAAAACCAATTTTAATAAACTCGGAACAATGTAAATAAAAACCCATGGCAGGAGATTCTGACACATGTTAGAACCACAGGTTTTTTTTTTAATTTAAGCAATATTTAAATAAATTCCTAGGCAGACAATGTACATGTGGATTAAAATTATTTGGAGTGCAAAGTGAAAGGGCTGGCAGAAGCTTTTTTAAATACCTTGTGTGTAAATCAATTTATTTCAATTCGGGTTGGGCTGCTGTAAATGCTGCTGTCGATTCACTATGTGCCTTTGTTGATTCTAAGTGCCAGTAGTTTTGCCACTCTATTTTTTCAAAAAAAATCCTTTAAAAATGCTTTGTGATGCATTCCACAGTGCATTGTAACCACAGACATGTTATCTGTATTTTGGTGAGGTTATCACTGCATTTTTTATTTATTTATTTATTTATTTATTTATTTATTTATTTATTTATTTATTTATATACCACCCATTTTCGAACCAGAACTCCAGGCAGTTTACAATAATAGAATAAGAATAAAAGAGTGGAGAAAAACACAGTAATAAACACTCAAAACAACAATAAACATAATAATAATAGTAATAAAACACATTACTTCACCACTCTGTTCTAAATTACAGCCATCTCTCAGTTTTCTTCTTTCTGGTAATGAAACATTATTTTTGCTTGCACTTTCCTCTGTGGTGCTTCACCACTTTCCCCCCTTCAGACTACACAACACTAGGCAGTGTTTTGTTGACATTTAGAATAAGTTATCTGATGAATGCAGCCATCGATTTAGCAATGTATCACATTTTTAAAAATACCAAAAGAGAGTGGGGAAGCATGCTCCCAAAGAATAAAGTCAATATCATCTGGTGTTGCCAGACAAAGTGTCTCACACACACAGTATTCTGATTAGCAAGTGCAAGAACTGCAGGGTGGCTATACAGTTGGTTACTGGATCATACTCAGAGCATGGCTTCTACTCAAAAGAGGGAGGATGTAGCAGGTGGGGTACCACAGAGCACAGCACTTAGCATTTTTATTAATGACTTGGGTAGGGGGATTTCCATAAATGCTATTCAAAATTCTGGATGACACAAAAATAGAATAGTGAATATCCTTGGAGACAGAAATAAAATTAAAAAAAAAATCTTGATAGGCTTGAGCACTGAGCTGAAAACAATAGGATTAAGCAGAACAGGAATAAGTGCACACTTCTACACCTATTTGGGGGCAGGGGACAAATCCCCAGTTACAAGATATATGGGATACTTGGCTCAGTAATAATACAAGTGGGAGATGTCTTGGAATTGTTGTTGATCACAAGATGAATGTGCACCAACACTGCAATGTGGCTGCAAAAAGAAAGAAAGAAAGAAAGAAAGAAAGAAAGAAAGAAAGAAAGAAAGAAAGAAAGAAAGAAAGAAAGAAAAGCAAATGCTATTTTAGGCTGTGTTAAAATAAATATTGTCTTTAGATCATGTGAAGATCTTGCATCCCATATATTTGACACTAATTAGGCCTCATCTTGAGACCTGTATAATAATTTTAAATATCACACTCTAAGAAGGATACCAACAAAGTAGAATAAGTTTACAGGAGGGCAACAAGAATTATCAGGAGACTGGAAACCAGGTGATTTGAGAAAAGATTAAAAGAGCTAGGTGGGTTTAGCATTGAGAAAAGAAGACTGAAGCATGATATGATAGAACTTTTCAAATACAGTGGTACCTCTTCTTACACGTTTAACCCCTTCCGAATGCATGCTCATAAATCGAACAACTCGTAAGTAGAGCAGCCGTATCTAAACAATAAAATAAAAATAAAAATGATAAAATAATTTTAAAATGCAAGTAGAGCAGACTGCATCTAAAATTTGTAAAAAATAATAAAATAATTTTAAAATGCAAGTAGAGCAGACTGCATCTAAAATTTGTAAAAAAAAATTGCAGTTAAAACGCCAATGGTTTTCAGCTCTTAAGTCGAATTGCTCGTTACGTAGAGCCACTCGTAAGGAGAGGTACCATTGTATCTAAAAGATAATCATACAGAGGAGAGGCAGAACCTGTTCTTGATCATCCTGGACTACAGAGTGCATAATAATGAGCTCAACATACTATTTTGTAGTAGCTGAAGATTGCTTTTATTGTAGCTGACTACTTTTATTTTAAATTGTACTTTTAAATTGCATTTAAAATTGTATTTATGATATATCATGTAATAAGGCTTGATTCACGTGTTGTCTATTGGAATGCATATTTGATTGTTCTTATTTTTATGATTTTATTTTTTGGTTTTTGGTCATTGATGGTAAATAAATTTATTATGATGATTAATAATGGGCTCAAGTGACAGGAAGGCAGGGCTTTGTCTGAACAACAGGAAAAATGTTAGAGTGGCATGAGAATGGAACCAGTTAGCTCAGGAGGTAGTGAGTGATCTAATGCTGGAAGCATTCAAGAGAAACTTAGACAACTGTCTCTCAGATATACTTTTTGGATTCCTGCATTGAGCAGGGGCCTGGACTTGATGGTCTTATAGGCGCCTTCCAACTCCACTGTTCTAGGACTCTACAATAGAGAAGAAAACTGAAACCTGTGAGGCACTGATATAGAATGAAGGACTTGGACCGGGTATACCTGAAACTGAATCCTCACTCAGTTATAAAACTCATTGGTGGGTCTTTGACAAGTCACTCCAAGTGGGTAGAAGAACAAAGCCCCACTCTTACATCTCTGCCAGACCTCACTTGCTCACCTCATGGACTCTCTGACTTGAGTAAGGAAATCTGGATGAATATAATACCTGTCTTCCACAGAATACAAATGCTTCCTGCTTTATCAGGTCATTGATCACATGAAGTGTTATACTCAACAGTGAAGTGGACGTTCAAGCTCTGAATTCACAAATCCTACCTTCAGCTCTTACCTTGCCAGTTTAGGGAGGTTAGGGATTGAGAAGGGAGGGATGGGTGGGCATCGTGAGTTGGATGTGGGACCAACATGCCCAATCCCTTAATTTTACCAAACTAGGATCCTGATACCTTCAATAAAATTGCCAAAGAGCTGCCAGCCTGATCTACTTTATAGGGTTGTTCTGATAAAAAAAACAGAGAATAATCTTCATGGACAACAATTTTGATCCTTGTAAGAAGACGGAAATAAAAGGGTAATAATAAAGATCTTTAGCAATTTCCTCTTACTAATGTATCTACTGTACATCAGGAAATAAATTGCCTATTACAAACTAATTATTAATACTGCTGTGTGAAACATTGAAATATGTGTAACTCTCTTTATGATATACCTGAAACTTTTAAATTAGACTAACTTTCCCTATTGTTATTAATCTGTGCAGCACTATGAAATTACATTTACTTATTCATATTACAAAAAAAAAGATGAGGAAAAGTTTTGCGTGGACCAGTTTTTAAGCTGGGGTGGACAACTGATATAGCAGGTTGCTGGTGCTATTCTAATTTCAAAAGCTACCTGTAAGTGATCGGTTCAGGTTGAAACTGACTGGGTGGGATAGGGTGGGGAGTATGAGAAAGGATAGGAAGAGATAATAGGGTGACAAAGGGAAAAGTAATGGGAACAAATAAAGCAAAGGTTTGGACTCACCTAATTCTGGCTCTGACCCAGTCAAGAAATGACCAGCCCAACTACTACCATGTAGTCCAGGCATGTCCAAACTTCAGCTCTCCAGATGTTTTGGACCTCAACTCCCAAAGTCCTTTGTCATTGGCAATCTGAGCTTAGAATTCTGGGAGTCGAGGTCCAAAACATCAGGAGGGCCAAAGTTTGGACATGCCTGATGTAGTCCCTAACAGACCTTCAAAGTGTTCCTTTTTAGCGGGAACACAACTGCCAGTGTCACCCAGCCAACATGGTTATTGGAGAATTCTGGAGCATTACCCCTACACTCACTTCTCCCTAGGCATATCTAGAAAAATGGAGATGAAGCTAATAGTTCACAATAAGTGTTCTGAACAGTTAGTGAATCCAGAAGCCCGGTAAACTGATGCTGATGAGAAATTAAGCAAAACCCATTATACAAATTTGTTATCTATTGAACTCTTCTAACTTGCAAAATAGATTTTCAACAGGGTGGCTGCTATGCATGAAACAAAGACCAGAACGCCTTTTGGGCACCCCAAACAAACCAAGATCTCTTTTGACTGCAGGGATATAGAGGGTTTTTTTTTAAAGTACCATAAAGTTGTTCCTTTGGCCATTTGGGAAAGGCTGCCAGGGTCTCATGCTGGGGAATATGAACCCAGGTGAACACGGGTGAACTTTTCCAGCAGGTTTCACACTGTTGTTATCCCTAGGGATAGAAGCCAATGAGGCTTTCACATATAGGATAGGTTAAACACCATTCTTTAACATCACACTTTGAATCACAGCCTAGTGGCTCAAAAGACTTCTTGTTTTGGCCTTAGCAGGTGTTTACATTTCCCCACAAGACAAGTGGAACTATTCATATCATTGATTTGTATTCATCACCAGCCTAAAGAGAAGTGTAAAGCTTGAAAGAAAGCTTGCTGAGAAGACTATCTTGCAAACACTTTGCTACAATCCTTAGTAAAATTGTGAAGGGCAAGAAAATGTACCCCCCCAAAAAATAACTAACTTTGATACACACCCAAATATTATGGGGGGAAATGGGAAATGTAATTTTACAAACACAAAGAAACACAGTAATATCTCAACCTCCACCCCTTGCTGCATTCAGCTGGAGAAAATGTTAGACTGAGAAAACAGTTATTTTTAGGAGCAGAGAATTAATAGCTGCAGAACGGTAACTGTAGGTAAAAGCAAAGTGATGTCTGTAAGCCTTTGAGGCGTAAGAAAAGCAACAAGACTGGCGACAAAAGCTTTTCAAAATGAAGAAAAGGTTTCCATAGCAATCTTTTCTTTTAAACTTTCTCTGAGAAGTTTTTTGTGTGTGAAAGCAACAGTCACATTGCAAAAACAAATACTGTCCAAAACATGTTGAGTAAATTTGACCGTGCACATAATGTCAGTGACCTCCTGGCTTGTGGGCACAACTCAGGCAACTGGTTAGAAACCCTGGTCAGCACGACCACTCCTATGTCTCCATAGAAGAGCAAATACGTCACCTGGAAAAGAGGCGACAAGAAATCATGAATTTGTACAGTAAACCCCCACCTATCGCAGAAGTTAGGGACCCAACCTGCAATCATTGAAAATCCGCAATATGCAGATGCTGGGTCAGGTCGGAACTGGGCGGGCTCTCTGGGGCCTCTTGTATTTACCCCAGGCCTGGTGCTACCCCAAATGGGCCTGCAAGGGGCTTT
This sequence comes from Phrynocephalus forsythii, assembly GCA_029282475.1. Lineage (NCBI taxonomy): Eukaryota > Metazoa > Chordata > Lepidosauria > Squamata > Agamidae > Phrynocephalus > Phrynocephalus forsythii. Next base: position 157,778,400 of record JAPFRF010000001.1, on the reverse strand, counting down.
CCCATCCCCCAGAGGCCCCAAAAGTGTTTTCTAGTGATCTGGAGGTCACTTTTGGTTTACCGGAAGTCACTTCCAGTTTGTGGGGAAGCACTTTTGGGGCTTCTGATGGGCCTGGGAAGGCCTTTCCTCCTTACCCCAGTGGGCCTTTTTTCATATACTGTGAACCCGCGATATACCGGGACCACAGTAAATGAATCGCAAAAGGGCAGGGGACAACTGTATAGCATTCTAGGTGTTGGTGCGGGCAAGCTTTGAAACACCAAGAGGAGGAAGTGGTAAACCACTTCTGAGTACCATGTGTTTAGAAAACCTTGGGAAGCTCATCAATAATTCTGGCTCAGTGTGGCTGCACATAATTAAGTAATTAATATACAATATAGATATGCATATTTAGTAAAAAAATATAGCATCTTGGAAGTTGGTGTGCAAAAAATATTTAAAATCTTAAAATTTTAGCTTTAAGTGACATGATGAGATACCTTGACAAGAAATAGAAACTTCTGTGAGACTGCTTGAATTCAACCAAGAACGAGACAATGAATGTTCCTCCCTCTAACTCAACATTTGAAAAAAAATTCACCCAAAAGATCATTCTCATAATGTAGAAAAATCTGTCAAAATCTAACAAAAAGATGAATACTTCAGTCCCTCACACACTCATGTGAGAATCAGACAAGTAAGGATTTACATCCATACGTGGAATAACTGTATGCATTGAAAACACTTGTTGATCATATTTGCTTCCACTGCTTTCCTGGTCACAGAACCATAGAACTGCAGAGCTGGTGTAAGTGAGCCCATGTGAGCCCAAGTTCAATCCTGCTGAAAAAGAAAATCCACAGCTAAGGCATTCTTGAAGGATGCCCCTGTAACTTCTGTTTAAAAACATCAAATGAAGCAGAATCTACCAGCGTCTTATTCATTCTGTTCTATTGACAAAAAGCTTTTACACTAAATAATTTGATGATGAATTTAAACTTCATTTCTAGGTCTTTCAATCCATTCCTTTGAGTCTGTGATAGGAAGCCACAGAAAACAAGTTTGTTCCATCTTCCAAATGGCAGCTTCTTGAGAATTTAAGATGGCTGTAATGTTATATTTCAATCTTCTCTTCTCCAGGTCAGACACAACCAGCTTCCTCAACCATTCTTCACAAAGCCTTATTTCCTCCTCAGAGCATTGCTGTTTTTCCCTTCTAATTATAGTATCTTTTCAAGATATTCAGTTGGGTCCCATGCAGCATAAAGGACAATGTGCCATTGCTATGTAAAAAAAAAAATCATGTTTATTTATAATGTTTAGAGTCATGGTTTCTGGAGTCTTTTAACAGCCACTTTCCAAAACAGAGAAAGGCCTAAACTTTTTGATACTGCCAGATGCCAAGAACATATGACCTTTTCCAGTTCATCCAAGTTTTCCTTCCTCAATATATCAGTAAATGAATATCAATATATGCTCGTAAGGGCAACCATTTGACTTCAAGAGCTTCAACTCTGCAGAATAGCCCCAACAGAATTTTTCAAAAAAAAAAAAAAACGATCTGAGAAAACACATAAATAGACGTTTAAAGCACTCCTCACCCCCCTGCTAGGTATTATCAGGCAGAATTTTTTTTCTGGGTTTTTAAGTATATTGACATTTTAATACCTTAAAAATGCCATTCTGCACAGATTTGCCGCCATTAACAAAAGTATACAGCAGCCATTTTGTCCCCTTTAAAAAAACCAATCACTTTAAAAACACATTTTTAGATGTTTTAAATCACTGGCACCAACCTAATAGCTATAATCAGGCATAAAAAAAATAAGATATTTTTAAAGTTTTCTCATTCATTTAAAAACAGCATTTAAAAACAGCTCATTTCTTCGCTCACTGCCATTAATGAAACGAAGCATAATGAACCAATTTTTCCCAGTTCATATTTCGTTTGGTTTTTACTCCTAGGTTTGTTATTCATTTTGCTACATAACAAAATGAATAACAAATAACAAAATGAATAAAAATTCTTTTCGTGCCCATCTCTAAACAAAACCACAGGATGGATAGGAAGTGTTAAACATCTGCTGGGTTACAGACCCAATAATACTATCCTCATTCCATCTGTTTCAGGGAGATTACAGTCCATTTCCCCACTTTGGTTAATTAATCCAAATAATATCTGAGAATTCAGTTTATGTCTCTGGCCCCGCACATCATCCCTTTACACCTGGGTTCAAATCTATGCTTGGCTATGGAAACTCTTTGAAGGGGTAGCATTATTAAACCACTCATTGATCACCTCACATCCCTTGGAAATGTGTGATTCGCCATAAGTCAGGAACAATTTGATGCTGAGGTCTATTGTAACGTTACTCTGTATAATTATGAAGGCACCATCAGCCATGGCTATTTTAATAGTTAAACATTTTGTATTTTCCCCCAAGGGTTTTTAGGCTCCATAGGATCCCAATGGTCTGCAGGAAGCTTTAGGGGAATAGCAGGACAGGGCCACAAAATCTTAAATATTTGGAAATTGTTGCCACCAGTCCCAGTGACCATGAAAGAACCAGAGGCAGTGATTTTTGGAGTAAGAAAAGAAGTATGTGCTCTCAGTTGGTGAAAGGCATACGTTTACAGTAGTGTCTCCTTGTCCTTATCTGTATCTTGCACTTGGTTTGTTTTATTTTGTGATTGGCAACTGGAAGTATGCATAGCCTTAATTTGCAACTCTGGTTGCTAAAGTAAATGCTCTGAGGGAAAACAAGGTTATCTCAGGAAATGTGCTTTCTGCTTAACATGTAATTTGATTCAAAGAAAAGCACTCATGCCTTAAAGCATAATATATTGAAAAGTATAAATCTATATATTTTCAGTCATAGTACTGGACCATTGAGCTCCGTTTTGTCTATACTACACTTTGGATGGACCGATCAGTCTAATTTTGTATAGCATCAGTTTTGTTCATTTGTTTGTTCAAAATTTGTTTCTGTTTATTTCTTCAAAGCATGGCAATTTCATATTCATATGTGCAATTTTGGATGCATATATTAAATGTCTTTTCTCGCAGTCCTAAACAGATTTCACCTAAACCAAGCCATTTTAAAATATAGTTTATCTAATGACACACATTTTAAATGCATTTGGATACCCTCCCCCACCTTTTGAGCTGTGAGCACTATCATGAATTTTGAGAAAGTGTGAAATTGGAAGGATAATTACATTCTAATCTGCACATTAGCTTGGGAAGTTCAGATCAGGTCAGTTTGCACTGCAACTTGGAAATGCAGAATTCTTCAGACATTACTAGTTTACCCTGGTTAGGATCAAGTGAGATTGTTCCACTGATGTCAAAGGAAAAACTCCTGCAAAGATAACTTAGAGGAGGCAATTTCGTCTACTCTCTCCCTTTAGTCCACAGTATACCTCAAAAAATTTTGGAAAAGAGTTGAGACATCCCTCTGTTTTCAGACAGTGCAGAGGGCTACACAGGTGGAAGGGAATAAATGTCCTGCTATGCAAGAGATAACCACTTTTAGAAGGGGTGGAGAGAGATGCTAAGTTGCCGAGATTCATGCTAAACCCCTGTTAGCAATTGTTCATAGTGGAATAAAGGGAATGTTGTCAGGAAGCCAGGAGAAATCACAATATGGTCCATGCTAAATGCAGAACTTAGGTAAAAAGGTAAAGGTTTTCCCCGCACATGTGCGCTAGTCATGTCTGACTATAGGCGTGGTGCTCATCTCCGTTTTCAAGTCAAAGAGCCAGTGTTGTGCAAGTCTGTGGCCATGTGGCCAGCATGGCTGCACGGAGCACTGTTTACCTTCCCACTTTTTGTGGCAGTACTTATTTAACTAGTTGCATTTACATGCCTTCGAATTGCTAGGTTAGCAGGAGCTGGGGTTAACAACGGGAACTCACTCCGCTGTGTGGCACCTGGGATTCAAACTACTGAGCTTCTGACTCTGCAGCCAATCATTTCAGCACTCCAGTCCGCTGAGCCACCATGCCTCCAACAACTTAAATGGCTACAAATGCCCCATCTGAAAGTGCCCTGAGTCTTGCTTATAGAAAAGTTGTGTGTTTTTTCCCTAGAGATGTGGCAAGTCAGAGAATCATTGCATGTTCAGAATGTGCTTTTAACATTCAGCTGCGGCCCATCTTCAAAAGGCCATAGGAATTTCTGGACGAGCTTGAAAAGTACTATCCTTTTATACTTCCACACTGAAACTTTTGTGCAGTTCCCAGAGAAACCTCCCTTCTTCCTCCGGCAAGATTTCATGCCCCTCTACAATCTCCCTGGGAGACTAATGACTTCTACCACCACAGCCATCATTCAAGTGAGATTTCACAAAGCTGCTGCCATTTGTTCACCCAAGTCAGCGGCAGCTGCAGTCCAAGGGCATGGTGCAGTGAAAAATTATACACTTAAATCCCACTGATGAGAATTTAAGAGCAGAGCTGTGCATTTTACAGCCCAGTCCTTGGCATGATTGTTCAGAAATAAGATTCATTGGGACTGGTGGGGTTTATATCCAACAAAATTCCAAACAGTTGTAGCTTTCCACTGGTATCTTGTGCATATTAACATGAATAAGCCCCAATGCAGTCAAAGAGAGTCAATCTCAGGTCTTGTATTGGATGAGGCAAAGAAAATGGTGTCCAGGCCAAACAAGATAGAAGCTTTGCTAATAGGTTGTTTCCTTGTCCAGTGTTCAACCTTTTTGTGTGTGTGTCAGTCACCTTATTTAGAATTCTTCCTTTTTTGTCTGGTCACAGACTTAATAAAGACTATAGATGGTCTCTCCAGAAAAACAGGCATACACTGCACATAAGCAGTTTCACTTAATTCAATGAGCCCTTGGAACCCCATGGACCACAGGTTAAGAAAGTCTGTCCTACAGTGTGAAAGCTGACATTTTGAGATGCTCTTAGGGCCTTTTCACACAACCCCTAAGATCCGCTGGCCACTTAAATTCAGACCAGATATCTTAGGAGTTTGTCGCTGTTCCTGCGTTCCCACCCCCTCCGCACTCCTGGCTGCTGGCTGCGTGAGGGGAGGGAGAAAAAAAGGGAGAAAAGAATGCCGCTCACCTCTGTTCTGCCATCTCGCTTTGCTCCCGGCACTGCATTCAGATCTCTTAAAGGGGTGGGGGGGCAAAAAAAGAACAAACAGAAGCAAGGAGAGCCTGGCAGTCACTACTGTTATATCCGCATCAGGAATTTTCACCCTCCAAGAGCAAGTACATGAAAAGTGCGCTGGGACGTGCTTAGGTGGGCATGGTCGCACTTAATTATCTATAAACTCCGGAGCTGATGGGGAAATAATTTTAAGCTCTGGAGCTGGGAGCCATTTGCCGCGGAGTTTAGGGGTCGTGTGAAAAGGCCCTTACTGCCACAGGAGGTAGCCTAGGAGCACTAAGCTCCAACACCATGGAAAGTCCTGCTTGCATGTGGACACGTGTTCTGAAGCTTTGCTTCATCTTAAACAAAGAAGTTGGATTAATCACTGGGATTGGTTGATGTGATCATGGAATGCCTGTGTTTTATTAGTTGTTTTGGGCATTTAGCCAATTTCTGGGACTAATTCAGGGGTAGTAGTGACCCTTCTTGCTCTGAAGAGCTTTGGGCCAGATTGTCTCAAATGATGTCCTGTCTCTGGTATATTCATTTGACTTTTTACACTGGGCCCTTTGTCAAAAGATACCAGAGTAAGTTACAAACAGTAAAAGAAAAGTACAGTAGATGGGTTTCAGATTTCAGCTCCGGTGATGTGGATTGAAATTATCCCCAGACTGAAACATTTAAAACTATACATCTGCTTAGATCCTTATTATGATGCCCAGTTTATACAATGCACTGCCAGAGAAAGCTTGCCTGGCATCTAACTTGATCCTAACTTTGGGGCAAAGTCCTTAGATTTTTCCAAAGCATTTTAGATGTACAGTTTTAGATTGGATTTCTGTTTTCTCTGATATTTCCTCTGCTCATTGTTTTTATTGTACTGCCTTTGATTGCATTAGGCTTTACTCTCATTTTTGTTTTTATATGACATTATATTGTACCTTTTTCCCTGGCAGGACCCAAGGTGATTCACGTCATGATTTTTTTATCAAGTTAATACACGATCAGTTACAGCATTAACACACAATTAAACAATTTAACAACAACAAACAAAATAAGAGAGAGAGAGAGAGAGAGAGAGAGAGAGAGAGACTGAGAGACTGAGAGACTGAGAGACTGAGAGACTGAGAGACTTGTGGACAAGGGTGGGTGGAAGGCTTACAGGAAAACTAAAATGCCACAAGCAGAAATCCACAGAAGTCTTCATCAGTTTGGGCATAACAGAACTGGGGATAGTGCAAAAGAAATGACCACGTTCCAAAAATCCTTGATTAGATGTGTCAGCCAGGTTTCTTTCATTAATGCAAGTTCTACAGTGTACTACTGTGGGATGATCTCAGAGGTGCTAGGTTTCATATTCCATATTTGACAGTAGAGATGGGCAAGACCAGGAAAAATGACGTTTCGAGTTGTCATGTGCCGGAGCCGGCCTGTTTCGGCTCGTTTCTGTTTGTCGCAAAATTTTTCAAAAATTTGTCATTTCATTTGTCGTTTGTCATTAGTACTGGTTTAGGGGGGTAGGGTAGCGGGCTCCTGGAGGCACCTCTCTGGGGTGTGTGCCTCCTCTGGCCCGCTACGAAGGGAAGGCATTTAGCAGGCTCCTGGAGGCACCTCTCTGGGGTGGATGCCTCCTCTGGCCCGCTACAAAGGGAAAAGGAAGGGTACATGACCGTGTAGCCATTGCGTACCAAGTGGCACTGGCAGAGGCACCTCTCTTTTGGGTGCCTCTAGCTCACCAAGAAGGACAGCATACTGGCGTACAGGTTTGGAGTTTTTTGGAACTTTGGACTGTGAGCGAGGTGAGAGAAGAATGCCTCTGCTGGGTGCCCTCTGGCTCACTAAGAAGGACAGTGTACTTGTGTGTAGTGCAATGCGAGTACAGATCTGGCTTAGGGTTGGGGTTAGGACAAGGGCTAGGCTTAGGGTCATTATGGGTAAGGTTAGGGTGAGTTAGTGGGCTGCACCTCTGGGTGCCTCTGACCCACTAAGAAGGACAGTGTACTGGCGCATGGGTTAGGGTTAGGGTTAGGGCTAGGGCTAGGGCTAGGGCTATAGTGGGCTTTTTATGCCCGACTGGCACATCCCAGAAGTCTCAGTCAAAACCTGGCCAAGTGGCCATGCGATTGGTGGAATGGCTCCAAAAATTTGCATGGTCCCATCCCATGGCCAGCCCATCATTGCGCAGGTGTAAAAAAATAAAAATAAAAATAAAATAAAATAAAATCAATGGAGACGTTTTATTGCTAGAAAAACCCACTGCTGCTACTGTAAAAATTCAAGCATTTAAAATAGCTAATTTTTGCATGTTTCTGTGGTGCTTTGGGGGTTTTGGGACCACGATTAAAAAAAAAATATTGCGGTCACCATTTTGGATCCCCCCGCACCGCATGGCAAATGGTGACGATGAGACTGATGCCCCCCCCGCCTGGTACCAGGTCCAGCAGCCCAGGACAGGAGGGGGGGAGGCCGGGGACCCCCCCCCCAGAAACCACCCCTCTGGTAGGTGCCCTCAGACAGGCATATTTTCGCCTGCTTTTTTGGCCAGAAATCGGGATTTTTTTTATTTTTAAAACTTTTTTCTGTGCCGCTTGGCATCGCATGATCGCAGCGCGACGCCATGAACGTTAACGACAAATCAGACCTAATTTATCGTTTATCGGTTCGAGTTCGAGTTCTGATGGCTTAATTGTCGTTTCCATTTCTGTTGCGTAACGGAAACGAGGAACAAAAACGGAAACGAGAATTTTGCCAAGTCATGCCCATGTCTATTTGACAGTGTCATTTTAGAATGTCTCTATAAAATTTGTTGTATCTAACTTTATATTAGAACATATAGATCCTTTTTGGCTGAAAAAAACATGGAGAAACATGGCAAAACCCACTGGCAAAGAAGCCAGTTTACACACTAGCTAAGCCATGGAAACATGTGTTTTAACAAAAGTTATTGCTAAGAGTAATGTGTGGTTTCAATGACAGCAATGATAGTAGTCCTCCTTGTCCCCATGTGCAAAGAGTGTACACTTATCTGCCTGTTTACATGAAGCATGGATTTGCAATAAACAAATTGCTGGTCTCATTGGATTATTTGAGTTGCTTTCCAGCTTGATTTCTGACTCCTAGATCAAATTCTCTGATTATGTTTCTCATATTTCCTACTTTGGCATTCCAGTCACCTACGATTATTGGCAATCCCTGTGTTTGGGGAGTTAATAATTTCCTTTTGGTCAGCTAGTAGCATGGCCGTGGGGGGGGTGACAGCTTCTTTACCAGTGTCACCTTCCACTACTGCTACTGCCCAGCCACTGCCCTTCAGGAGTTCTTCTGTCCCCGTCACTATGGGAGCTATTAATTCTCCTCTGCTGATGTGATCATCAATTTCTGGAGAGAATGGATACATCTTAATCTGGTGTCTCAGCTTTGACCATTTTGTCTTTGGTGACACGGCGACGACTTCAGCTTTGTAACAAAGACTACCTCTTGCATGGCACTGCTATCTTTTGCCTTGAAACACTCCATCCCCCTCACAAAGTTCAAGTATGCATTTGGAGGTGGGGTAATCTACAATATGCATCCTCAGCAGATGTATTGAATTGACTAGCGCATGTCATTTTAGACCAAATCCCTTTGCACTTACTTTTGAGTAAACTGATAAAATTGAATCTCCTGCTGTTTCTTTAGAAGAATGTGTTGTTTGCTCTGAGACTTCTGTGCAAATATTTAAAGGACTGAGCTGCAACTCTTGTTAATTTCCATCCAACTTAAATATGTTTACTCATTCCAGTGGGAGGGGAATTGCAAGTATGCTTAGCAAGAATTAACAGTGGCTGAAGTCCTATTGATTCCAGTTTGAGGTCAGCACACAATTTTAGTTTCAGGTAGACATATTGCTATATGAATTATGTCATGGTAAACAAAATTCCAACTGATGGTGACTTTCCCAGGACTTTTCCTAATGTGAAAATAACAAGTCGCAGAGACAGCAATCCCACCCTAACTCCCACCACAGACTGTAAGGAGGATGGGGGCTGCCAAATTTTTTATGCCCTCTGTGGCTGTCACACTACCCAGTCTGCAACCTGGGCATGCTATTGGTTGAAATTGTCCAAGAATTTACATGATCCCATCACATGGCTTGCATCCATCTTGTGGCTGGAATCCATTTTGTGTCATCCTTAAAGGGAAAAGAAAAAATACATCGCGATGGGAGAAAGACAAAAGCAAACGTTTTAAGGACCGCACCCCCTGGTAGGTAATAATTTCAAAGAATTATCAGTGCGTTATTACGGATGTCCAGGCATTTTAATACCCAAGAAATCAATATTAGGCATCTGGGAGCCATTTTGGGTCAATGGCCCCTAACTCCCCTTAAAGGAAAAAAATACAGCGATCGGAGAAAACACATAAATGCACATTTTAAGGACCCCCAACCCCCTGGTAGGTATTATCAGGCAGAATAAATAATTATCGCTGGGTTTTTACAGATATTCAGGACGTTTTTTAACATTTTAAAACAGCTCATTTCATCGCGCGTCGCCATTAATGAAAATGAAAGGTAATGAACCTAATTTTCTTCATTCTGTTCTGTTCGTTCCAATTTCATCGCCAGGTTCAGTATTCATTTTGTTACACAACGAAATGAATAACGAATAACGGAATGAAAAAAATTCATTTCGTGCCCATCTCTACTGATATATACTGTATGTAGAGGGGACTACAGTAGTATTCACTCTATAAGACGTACTGATATTACTTTTAAGGGGGAGTGTGTTATATAGAGTGAAAAATACAGTGTGTGTGTGTTAAACGGTCTTTGTGCTGAAACAAGCAGTGGCCGCGGCTATCACCAACTGGCTCAAAGACAGTTTTAAAACCCTGCGCTCCCTCCCCCATTGGGTGCATTGGGGGGAAATGAAAAATCAAATGAAATGAAACAAAAATTTCCAGTTTGTTGTTTGTTTTGTTCTGAAATGAAATGAAAACAAAAAAACAAAATGAAAAACGTTTCATGCCCATATATATATATATATATATATATATATATATATGTTTTCGTAGATTTTCACGGGTATAGGTATGCATGTTAGGGTGGATTCGGGTTTCTTCCCGTGTAGAAATCTGGTTGTTTTGGCGACGTTTCGACCTCGTCGAAACGTCGCCAAAACAACCAGATTTCTACACGGAAGAAACCCGAATCCACCCTAACATGCATACCTATACCCGTGAAAATCTACGAAAACAAATATCCGACCTCTACGGGAGGAAACCTTCCAGCTGACCAGAACCTACGAGAAACTAGAAGTCCGAAGAGCCACTATCTTATGTGACATTGCATTCCTACGCAACTGCCGAGACAAAATGTGATCCCCACAAGCTTCCAACTGAAATTCCACTCAAAAACCCCATCCAGCGAAAGGATCCTGAAAAGAACAGAACTAGCCCTAATCAGAAGCGAACTACACAGGAAAAGATACCTACTAGATCAAACCAACAGAGACCTACTCACTCTCCACCTCAAACTCAGCAACAAAATCCACCCAACACTCTGGAACAAATCCAAGCAACTGGCCGCCTGGAGAGCTGAAACAGAGACCTCCCACAAGACAGACACACACACCAACAAACTCCACAAACTGGAAAAATGCCAGAAGCCCAACCCCCACACAACAGCCCATGAAACAAACAGTTCACAACATATCAGACAGGACACTCACCATCGCAGAGACCAAAGTCCTTTCCAAAGGATTCAACTTTGCAATCGCCCCCAGACACATCCCCACCGAAAACATCATATGCGGAGTGGAAGCCAGCCTAACCAAAATCAACCCAGATGAAGCCAACAAAATCAGACTCGAAGTCACCAATGTCCTCTGCTCCAGCAAACCACCCAGAAGCAATTTACACAAAGAAGAACAAAAAGCCCTCTCCAACCTGAGGAAAGACAACAACATAATCATTCTCCCAGCAGACAAAGGCAATGCCACAGTGGTGATGAACACATCCGACTACCAAGCCAAATTATCCAACCTACTACAAGACCCTGCTTACATACCTTTGAACACAGACCCCACCACCTACCTGGAAAAAAACCACCAAAGCCAAAATAAAAGCCTCTCCCTTAAGTGAAGAAATCAAGACAAGCATCATCCCCAGAGAGAAATCATCCAGATGCCCCAAGCTCTACGGCCTCCCCAAGATTCACAAAGAAGGAACACCTCTCAGACCCATAGTCAGCTCCATAGGCTCACCTCTACAAAACCTCGCCAAATTTCTTGCCAAACAACTCCAGCCCTATGCAGAATCCATCACTTCATACGTACAAAACTCGTTCCACTTCATAGAAATTATAAAGAAACAAGACCTACAACCCAATGACCTACTCGTGAGCTTCGATGTTGTTTCGCTCTTCACACAAGTGCCCATTCAAGAAGCCTTGACAGCTATCCACAACAAATACAACCCCCCCAAACACATCCTAGATCTGACCAACCACTGCCTAACCAACACATACTTCATCCACAATGGACAAAGATACAAACAGATAGAAGGAGCACCCATGGGATCACCCCTCTCACCGGTCATCGCAAACCTATATATGGAACACTTTGAAACCAACGCGTTACAGAAGTCCGAACATTAACCCAAACTCTGGCTCAGATATGTTGACGACACCTTTGTTATCTGGCCACACGGGAAAGATAAACTGAACAACTTCCTCACACATCTCAACAGCCTACACCCCAAAATACAATTCACTATGGAAATAGAAGCCAACAACCAACTTCCCTTCCTGGACGTCCTAATCTACAAAAAACCCGACGGCTCCTTAGGACATACCATCTACCAGAAAAAAACACATACAAACCGCTACTTAAATGCACAATCACACCACCACCCTGCACAGATCAACTCCGTAGCAAAACCCTCATCTCCAGAACCAAACGCCTCGCTGACAAAGACCACCTAAAAACTGAATTACACGCTCTCTCGAATGTTTTAATTGCGAACGGATTCCAAAAAAACACCATCACCAAACTAATCCAAAAGGAAACACCCCCCAAGAACCAAGAAACAGGAGAGAACAACGGCACCGCCCTCCTCCCTTACATCAAAGGCACCACAGACAAAATCAGCAAAATTCTCCACAAACACAATATCAAGACAGCCTTTTGCACCGACCAAAAAATAGCCAACATTTTAAGAAACCCCAAAGACAAGATTGAGCTAGAAAACCAAGGAGTCTACGAAATACCATGCAAAGTCTGTCCAGCCACATACATCGGACAAACAAACAGGAGAATAAGCGCACGCATCGCAGAACACAAGAACGCAGTCAAAAAAGAAGAAAAATCTTCCTCTCTCTTCCAGCACATAAAAACAACAGGTCATGAAATTGACTTTGAAAGAACCAAACTCATCTCCAAAACTGAACACTTCAACAGTCGAATAATCATGGAAGCCATTGAAATAGAGAAACACCCAAACAACATGAATAAACGTGATGACACCTCCCGCTTGCCTGACATCTGGAAACTAGCCCTGGTCAACAGACGAGCCTCTGTCACAAAGACTGACACCAGGTCCAAAAGGACACAAGATGCCACCACCTTCCATCCACACCAAACACAAACCCAGACCCTTCCCACAGATGAAACGAAACCACCATCCAATAACAAAACCACGACTGCACCATCTACTGCGGCACCCCACTCCAGTCACCACATGGAGCACACTCACACACCCCAAAAAAACATTGGGAGACCACAGACACGTAGCCAGACCAAAATGAATTCACAAGACACAGGACCCCACTCCACCAAAGCCCAGGATACTGCCAGAACCCACCAGCCATCTAACCCACCAGCATGTAAACAGCCATCTAAACAGCCATCAGCAGTTAATCCCTTAACGATCGCCTCAGCCACACAGCAGATCACAAAAGAACAAAGGAACAAAGGAACCTGCAATCAGCAACAAAGCAAGCAAACCACACCCCCCCAGCAGTATTTATAGAAGGACTTCTACTGTGACCACGCTTTGCTTCAAGAAGAAAGAAGCCAGAACACCAGCCTGAAGATGACGAGTGAGACCTCGTCGAAACGTCGCCAAAACAACCAGATTTCTACACGGGAAGAAACCCGAATCCACCCTAACATGCATATATATGCATGTGCATCTGGAAAATAGCCCTGGTCAACAGACGAGCCTCTGTCACAAAGACTGACACCAGGTCCAAAAGGACACAAGATGCCACCACCTTCCATCCACACCAAACACAAACCCAGACCCTTCCCACAGATGAAACGAAACCACCATCCAATAACAAAACCACGACTGCACCATCTACTGCGGCACCCCACTCCAGTCACCACATGGAGCACACTCACACACCCCAAAAAAACATTGGGAGACCACAGACACGTAGCCAGACCAAAATGAATTCACAAGACACAGGACCCCACTCCACCAAAGCCCAGGATACTGCCAGAACCCACCAGCCATCTAACCCACCAGCATGTAAACAGCCATCTAAACAGCCATCAGCAGTTAATCCCTTAACGATCGCCTCAGCCACACAGCAGATCACAAAAGAACAAAGGAACAAAGGAACCTGCAATCAGCAACAAAGCAAGCAAACCACACCCCCCCAACAGTATTTATAGAAGGACTTCAACTGAGACCACGCTTTGCTTCAAGAAGAAAGAAGCCAGAACACCAGCCTGAAGATGACGAGTGAGACCTCGTCGAAACGTCGCCAGAACAACCAGATTTCTACACGGGAAGAAACCCGAATCCACCCTAACATGCATACCTATACCCGTGAAAATATATATATATATATATTTGACAATCTCTCTCTCTCTCTCTCTCTCTCTCTCTCTCTCTCTCTCTTTCACACACACACACACACACACACAAACTTGGCTGAGATAACCTGTACCCCAATGTATAGCCTTTGACTCTGAGCAGCAGATATGTTGAAGGTTTGTTGGGTTTCTTTTTTATTATTACTCCCATAATTCCGAAGCCAGTGTAGCTACTTTTTGAAGCTCTATTCAAAGAAGTAGCTTTCCTATCTCAAATTTGTCCGACACCCACTTTGCCCTCCACCCAGAGTCCTCTTTATATCATTATTGGGGACACATTGCTCCCAGTGCTAGAAACCACACATGTCTCTGTCTTAGATCTTGTACAGCATACACCGAGCCAAGGAAATACACTCTATATGAAATGCTTCCAAAGCTCCCTGCCAACCTATCTCTTGGTCTAATTTTTGGCTGAATTATCTTAAAATAAATAGTGCTACATCACTGAGGATTGTGTTATTACAGATGGAGAACTTTTCCATTCCCCTTTGACTTCCTTGTGGGAGTCCAGGTACTTTAAGAAAAATGTTTCACTTGAATCCCCAGGGCCCTGATGGTCTGTTTTTGTGACATCCCACTAGGAGCAAAACAAAGAAAAACAATTTCTTTCATTATTGTTTTCACCTCTCTGTTGTGCTCTCTAACAGTAGATATATCATACAAAGAAAAGAAACCCCTCCACCCCCCTAGAAGCTAAATCTAAGAAAATAGTTAATACATTTCCACTGCACTACATATATAGAAAAGATGAGTGGAATCTCTTCTCCCCTATTGCTATGCAAAGTAGTATTTTTAAACAATTTATTCTTATATAGAATATTACTCTCAGTATATCCCAAGAGTAATACAGTGGCACCTTCATTTAAGAATGTCTTGGTTAAAGAAAAACTTGGTTTAAGAACAGAAACTACAGTATTGGAAATAGGGATGCCTCGGTTTAAGAATCCCCCCCCCCGATGGAATGCCCCTGCATGATGAAAGAATGGGGCTGCCTCAGTTTAAGAAAAAATTAAATGGAATTCCCCAGTTTGCCTTTTTTCTGACCTCCAGAATGGATTAATTTGTTTTCAATGCATTCCTATGGGAAAATGCATTTTACTTTAAGAATTTTTCACAATACAAAACTGCCTGGAGAACTTAAACCAAAATACCACTGTATTCTATATAAGAATAAATTGATAAAAATACCACTTTGGATAGCAATAGGGGAGAAGTGATGGCACTCATCTTTTTCCACCTTCTAGGAACCTGAGAAAATTTATTGGTAGCAGAGGCATATATCAAAGGCCAAGCAAGAAAGCTACTCCATACCAGTTGTTTTAGCTATATATATTTATCAAGATAATTTGTTTATTCTGTTTATTGCCAGTAACATTTGCCTTGGGCCTTTTCTCCATTGAGCTCTGGGTGACCTCTGTGATTATTCTCCTTACTTCTAGCAGGCTACGCAAAGAGAAGTTGATCAACCCAATGTCACTCCCACAACCCAAGGTCACCCCCCCCCACACACACAGTATGTTTTGTGGCCAGAAGGAGTTGGTTTCTTTAAGTCCAAGGTCACCACTCTGAATTACAGTTTTAGCTTTGTCACATTACCAAACATCAGAACAATCAGTGGTCCTGGGAAAATATAAATGGAAACCAGCCAAATCTAAATAATAGCACTGGGGTAGGGAGAGGGCCTGATTCATCAGCCCGATGATTGTTGCCGGAGCAGATCCCTGAACAAAGGAATGATTGTGACCTCCACATGGGAAACAAGGGATCCAGGGTTCTGCCAGGGAAATGAGCACCAGGAGGGGGCAGCATGAGGCTCGCCTCTAGTGGCGTTTTCTATAGGCATTGGGACGGATCCAGGCTCTAAAGCAAAAATTAAACCATCTTAAAATGATTTATGACCTGTTGACAATGATTTATTACCCGGTGATAGTGATTTATGACCTGTTAAAATGATTTATGACCAGTGGCAGTGAGTTATGACTTTGCCTCCGATGGGGGTGGACACCCCTTGGAACCTGTAAGTGGAGTGGAGGCTCAGGACACCGATGGGGTGGGCACCCTGGGGTGTCCCATAGTGGCTGTGAGCACATTGATGTCATGGATCTGACCCAATTGCCTAGCCAGAGTACTGCTTGCTATAATAAATAAAGTTGTGGCCTTATTACAGCCCCCAAAAGGAACTCCGGGTGGTGAACGAAAAGGGCAGGACAGACCCAAAGAAAACAATACATCAAGTGAAGAGGAAATAAAGAAACAAAAAATAAGAAATAAAATATAAGATAAGATAAAATAACTCAACAAGAGAGTCGAGAAGGGTTAGGGTTAGGGTTAGAGAGTCGAGAATCTTGTGGTACTCAAAGAACAGCAAATTTACTTGGTTTAAGTTTCTGAGAGAGACCAGGCTTTTTACTGTTCTCCATCTACAAGCAGATAAAGATATTTTTATTTAAAATGTCTTTGGTCATTGTTCAGTTTTTAATTGCAGGTATTTTGCTGTAGTTACAAAGCAATTTAAATTGATTTAAATCTATTTCATGGTGCTTTAATCATGTTAGTTATTGTGATTTTACACTAAACTCCTTTAAAAACATATATTGGCTGAAATTCTCGAATGCTGGTGTAACTTCTGGAAGGCCATAACTTTAGGAATTAAATTCCTTTAGCTTAAGAAATCTCTGTAGACATTGTATGTGGCATATTGCATTGTGCAGCTCAGTGTGCAAAAATATAATGTCTATGGAGATTTTTTAACATGAGGCATTTCACTTCAAAAATTACTTATTTTATGTAACTGCATGAGAGGATTTTGGGCATTAGAAACTTCTTCAGGTTCTGCAACATAGTAGGATAGAAATGATAAAATAAACAGATAAAATAAATAAGCGGACCGTTGAAATCCTGTTGCATAATTATACTGGCAGAAGAGAAATGGTGTAAACTAACAGAGGCAAATTAGCAAGTCCCTGCTAATTTTTTTATTGTTCTTCACCTAATTAAAAATATTTTAATTGTTCTTCAGCAAAGCACCCAAGTGGGGAAAAATGAGAAGTCCATATAGGGACTTGTTATCTGAAAGCTGAGTCATGGCTACTGGATTTCTTTTTTGAGAGATAGAACGTTTCACTGCTCATCCAAACAGCTTCATCATTCTGAATACAGCTAGTGCGAGTCCTCCATCTTATAGTCAGCTTTGACCTCTTGTCACCCTGGTCTGAATTAGGCTTTTAAGATGAACAATAGCCTGAATAGGCTTGTAAGGGAGACAATAGTATCCATAGCCTTAAGATGAACAATGGCCTAAGATGCTGAAACCTATCACAAATGGGTTGTTAGTAGAGATGGGCACGAAATGCCAAAATGGCGGTCATTTCCGTTATTTGGCCCCTGGGCCCCCACTTCATTCCGTTACCGTTATTCGGGCCCCTGGGAACTGCTACTTTTCCGTTATTTTGGTTTTCGTAATGGCTGCAGGGAGCCCTCCCGGGGC
This sequence comes from Phrynocephalus forsythii, assembly GCA_029282475.1. Lineage (NCBI taxonomy): Eukaryota > Metazoa > Chordata > Lepidosauria > Squamata > Agamidae > Phrynocephalus > Phrynocephalus forsythii. The sequence continues at coordinate 157,760,949 of JAPFRF010000001.1, read as the reverse complement.
CAGGCGCCGTCTCAAGCCTGCGGCATGCGAGCCGGGAGTTTCCGCAGCCATGGGGAGCCCTCCCGGGGCCGGTGTCAATCCCCACACATAAAGCATACACACAAACAGGGTTCAGTTCTTTGCCAAGATCTTTAGTGGAAAGCCAGGCAAGTTCAAGTCCTTTGCTAACAATCAAGTGCCAGATAAATAACAGACTCCAACTCCCAGCAATTAACAGTCCAAGTCAAAACCAGAATATCTCACGGAAACCAGATGCCGCCGTTGTCCAAGAAGCCAGTCCAAAATCAGGAAACAGAGCCAAGGTCACAGACAGGAACGTGGTGGCAAGTTCAAATGACACATTGCTCCCACAGAGAACTCAAGGTGAGCTTACCTGCTTTATCCCAAAATGGGGAACACACTCTTACTCCTGGAAAGGCTTCTGCTAGTACTCAGGGCTTCCTGACCTGATTCCCCATCTAGCATCAAAGACCCTTTCCCTAGCCCTCCTGGTAGCACGTCTTTGCAGAATCCTGCTCATGGCCCTTCTAGGAGGAGAAGATATGTTTTCAGCTGAGTCATCAGACCCAGCTGCCTGCTGATTTGAGCTGCAAGGCTCCTCTTAGCAGCTCTTCACCATTTAACCCCTCAGAGTCAGGTTCTGTGACAGGCAGGGTCCTGGCACTATCCCCCTCCCCATGGTCCCCCTCTTCTGATGGGCCAGGCCTATCAGGGTAACTGTCATGGAATTGTTGAACCAACTCAGGAGCATGCAAGTTGGACGCAGGTTCCCATGACCGATTTTCAGGTCCATAACCTTCCCAGTCTACCAAATACTGCAATCCTCCATGGTGTATTCGAGAATCCAAGATTTGACAGACTCCTTCTACTAAAATCGGTGGAGGAGGTTCAGGATTCGGTGGTCGGTTGGGGTCAGGGTCTGCAGCTGGAACCAAGAGGGATCGGTGGAATACTGGATGAATATGAAGGGAATCAGGTAGTTGCAGACGAAAAGCAATGGGATTGATTTGTTCTAAGATGAGATAAGGACTGATGAACCGAGGATCTAGTTTTCGGGATCGTCCAGGATGTCTCAGGTATTGAGTAGAGCAGTGTTTTTCAACCTTTTTTGGGCAAAGGCACGCTTGTTTCATGAAAAAAATCACGAGGCACACCACCATTAGAAAATGTTAAAAAATTTAACTCTGTGCCTATATTGACTATATATAAAGTAATTTTTCAATTTTTCCCACGGCACACCAGGCAACATCTTGCGGCACACTAGTGTGCCGCGGAACAGTGGTTGAAAAACACTGGAGTAGAGAGCCAAACTTTCATGCTTAGATTTAGCTGTAGCCTTTCCTGTCTTTTCTTGTCTGCTGCTTTCTTATATATTTCCTTAGCATGGTCAAGTTGCTCTCGCAATAATTCCTGAATTCCATGGAGTTCTTGAATGTATGCATCCGCAGCCAGCACAGAGGTGGAAGGAAGGGTAGTAGGAAAATACCGAGGATGATAACTATAATTAGCCATGAATGGGGTCTGGCGAGTGGAAGAACGTACAGCATTGTTATATGCAAATTCAGCGAAAGGTAACAAATCTGCCCAGTTATCTTGTTGGTAGCATGTATAACAGAGTAAATATTGTTCTAAGGTGGCATTAGTATGCTCAGTCTGACCATCTGACTGGGGGTGGTAAGCTGATGACAGGTGAACTTGTGTTCCTAGTGCCTTATGCATTGCTTGCCAGAAGCGAGAGGTGAATTGTGGCCCACTATCCGAAATGAGGTGTGCAGGTAAACCGTGAAGTCTGAAGAGGTGTTGCAAGTAGTGATGAGCTGTTTCTGATGTAGTAGGGGATTTAGGGCAAGGAACGAAGTGGACCATTTTGGTGAATAAATCCATGAAGACCAGGATGCAGGCAAACCCTTTTGAGCAAGGAAGATCTGTGATGAAATCTAAGGAGACAGCATTCCAGGGACCAGAGGGTATGGTCACAACATCCTTTGCCCGCCAACAACCTTCACAGGAACCCACGTATCGGGCAACATCAGCACGGACATGTGGCCACCAGGATTCCCTTGTGAGAAGATGAAGGGTTTTGTAAAGTCCAAAGTGTCCAGCAGGTAAAGAGTCATGTGAGAGCTGCAACACCTGGTTACGAAGAGGACCAGCAGGAACATATAACCACCCTTGATGTAATAATAACCCTTGTTGTGCAGAAAACTCTCCATGATTCCCATTCTGGAGTTCCTGAAGACGTTGCTGAGTCCATGAATCGCGAGCTTGAGATTCACGGATTTCTTCTGCCAAGCTGAGACATGTATTTGTGGCTGCCAACACAGAGGGAGGCAAGATGGGCGCTACCAATGTCTCTTTCACAGGCGCTGCATACTCAGGTTTTCTGGATAACGCATCAGCTTTTTTATTCTGAGCCCCAGGAATGTATTTGATCTGGAAATCGAACTAGGAAAAGAATAATGACCACCGGATTTGTCGCTGAGTCAATCGCCGGGCTGTTTGTAGATGTTCAAGGTTTCGATGATCAGTCAATACTTGAACAGGGTGTCGAGCTCCCTCGAGGTAATGCCTCCATACATCAAAAGCCGTCTTGATGGCCAGCAGTTCATGCTCCCAGACAGTATAATTCTTCTCTGCAGGTTTTAACTGCCGAGAGTAATAGGCACAGGGATGCAGGGTTTGGGAGGGATCATCCTGTTGAGATAGCACTGCTCCCAGAGCAACGCTAGATGCATCAGCCTCCACTATGAAGGGTAATTGTGGATCAGGATAACGGAGCAAGGGTTCCGAGGTGAAGCGAGTTTTCAAAGTAGAGGAAGCATCTTCTGCTTCTGGAGTCCACCGGAAAAGCTCTTTGCGCCGAAGGAGACGGTTTAAAGGTGCAGCCATGTCGGCATAGGCAGGAATAAACTGGCGATAGTAGTTAGCGAATCCGAGAAACCGTTGCAAATCCTTACGGGTTTGTGGTCACCGCCAAGACAACACAGCCTCTACTTTCTTAGAGTCCCTGTGGATTCCCTGGGGAGAAATAATATGCCCCAAGTATTCACCTTCCTTAATGTCAAACTCACATTTTTCCAGCTTAACGTATAGTCCATTTTCCTGGAGATGCTGCAAGACCTGATGAACATCTTGAACATGCTGAGCTGGGTCAGCGGAATAAATCAGGATATATCTAAATAAATGACCACACAACGATCTAGTAGATCATGGAAAATGTCATTCATCATCCGCTGGAATACACTGGGTGTGTTTGTCAGTCCAAAAGGCATTACTAAATGTTCATATTGACTGTACAGGGTTTGAAACGTGGTTTTCCACTCATCTCCTTTACGGATATGCACCAAATTATACGCCCCATGAAGGTCCAGCTTGGTATAACACTTTGCCCCTCTTAACTGGTCCAAAAGTTCAGAGATTAGGGGTAAAGGGTACCGGTCCCGAATAGTGATCTTGTTTAATGCCCGGTAATCATTACAAGGACGAAGCTCCCCTCCCTTCTTCTTTACAAAGATCACCGGTACGGACAATGGCGATTGGGAAGGGAGTATAAACCCACGCCGAAGCCTCTAACTCAGGTTCGGACATAGGATAGACTCGTCCCACAGGGAGGGGTGCCCCAGGTATCAGATCAATGGCACAGTCATAGGGCCGATGCGGAGGTAACTTGTCAGCCCCCTTTTCCTCAAATACATCCGCAAAGTCTTGGTATACCTGGGGCAAGACAGGGTCAGATGTAGCATGGGCAGCTGCCAGGATGGTAGAAGAATTTTGCTTTGAGCAAGGAAACTTGAAGTACAATTCCCCTTGCATCCAATCCACCAATGGGTTATGAGCTCGCAACCAGGAAAGTCCCAAGACAAGAGGAACCCGGGGCATCTGAGTTACATTAAAGCAAATCTGCTCATTGTGGTCCATTACCTGAAGAGTAAGTGGACATGTTTCCTGAGCTATCGGCCCAGAACGAAGTAACCGACCCTCAATGGATTCTACCAGCAAAGGAGTTTCCTTGTTCTGTACTGGAATCTGATGGCACCGCACAAACCCATCATCCAAAAAGCAGTTAGCTGCCCCAGAGTCTACGATAGCATACACAGGTACTTTCCGGCCATCAGGAAGCCCTAAAGTTACAGGTACCAGGAAGGGTCCTTGGGGTGTGATGGTATTGTCTGGGAAACCTTTGGTATGCTCCATTCCTGTGGGTTCCTTCAAGGATGGAGCTGCCATTTTACTGCTGAAGAGGTAGCAGCACTTACTGATGAGCGCTTCAAAGGGCAACTGGAAGCGAAATGTCCTCCTCCTCCACAGTACAGGCAGAGATTATGAGAGCGTCATCTTGCCTTTTCCTCTGGGGTGAGGCGTGGTCGAGCAGCTCCCAATTGCATAGGTTCTGGATCCATTCTGCGGGCTTCAATGGATTGCAGATTAGGCACAGCTGGCAGAGGTTGCTGGTTGTATTTCTTGCCTCAGGAGAGGCGACGGCTTTCCAGGCGTCCATCTATCCTGAGAGACAGGGTAATGAGTTTCTGTAACATGCTTGGTTGTTCCACCCTAGAGAGTTCATCAAGCATTTCATCTGCCAATCCTTCCATATACTGAGAAATCAGTGCCGGTTCGTTCCAATTCAGATCCTGTGCTATCAGACGGAATGCAGTGGTGTAGTCAAACACTGAATCTTTGCCCTGTTTCAGAGCTCTGAGTCTCCTGTTGGCAGTAGCAGCCTGTACGGGGTTCTGAAAAGCTGAAGAAATGTGATTCAGGAAAGCCTGATAATTATCCAGTAGAGGTGAGGCACTGAGGAGTAAAGGAGTAGCCCATTTAGCTGCCTGTCCTTTTAACAAACTGATGATAAAACAGACCTTAGACCTCTCAGTAGGAAATTATTGAGCACGCACTTCAATAAACAGCTTGCATTGAGCCAAGAATGCAGGGAATTCTTCTAACTTGCCTTCAAACCAGTCAGGAGGCAGCAAAGGGCAACAGGGCTGCAACCCAGCCAGTGCTGGAGCTTGCTGCAATTGAACAATCGCCTGAGACAAAAGCAGCATTTGGTTTTGCAAAGCTTCCAGTGGTGTCATCGCAACAGCCCCCTCCTCTTCCATTCTGCTTGAAGAAGTTTGGATGGGAGCAAACTGTCAAGCCCCGCACACAGAGCACACACACAAACAGGGTTCAGTTCTTTGTCAAGATCTTTAGTGGAAAGCCAGGCAAGTTCAAGTCCTTTGCTAACAATCAAGTGCCAGATAAATAACAGACTCCAACTCCCAGCAATTAACAGTCCAAGTCAAAACTAGAATATCTCACGGAAACCAGATGCCACCGTTGTCCAAGAAGCCAGTCCGAAATCAGGAAACAGAGCCAAGGTCACAGACAGAAACGTGGCGGCAAGTTCAAATGACGTGTTGCTCCCACAGAGAACTCAAGGTGAGCTTACCAGCTTTATCCCAAAACAGGGAACACACCCTTACTCCTGGAAAGGCTTCTGCTAGTACTCAGGGCTTCCTGACCTGATTCCCCATCTAGCATCAAAGACCCTTTCCCTAGCCCTCCTGGTAGCATGTCTTTGCAGAATCCTGCTCATGGCCCTTCTAGGGGGAGACAATATGTTTTCAGCTGAGTCATCAGACCCAGCTGCCTGCTGATTTGAGCTGCAAGGCTCCTCCAGCAGCTCTTCACCATTTAACCCCTCAGAATCAGGTTCTATGACAGGCAGGGTCCTGGCAGCCGGGGGCTGCTGGAGTGCCGCTGACATTGCTGGAGAGGTGAGTGCGCAAGGCCGCATTGCAGCCCCCTCTCGCTGCCCCTCCCCACCTCAGTGCATTTGGCAAACAAAAAAAGCCCGCACGGAGCCAAACCCGGAAGTGAACCCGAACTTCCGGGTTATGCGGGGCTTTTTGTTTGTCTGTTTTTCTTACCTAGCCAGCAGTGTCTTTGAGTAGAGTCACAGCCCGAGCAGGCAAGGAGGAACCCGGGAGTCCAGGACAGCCACTGCCTCCCAAGGCTCAGCCCGCACCTGGCCAACAGCTTGCCTTTGCCAGTCCCACTTGCCCGGCAAAGCCTCCAAGAGGCCCTGAGGAGGCAGTCCCGGTGGCGACAGTGGCGGCGTTTTCAGGGAGGCTGTGGCCATTTTTAATTGTTTTTTTCACTGCCTTGCTGACCACGTGGCCGCGCTACAGCTAGCGCGGCAGTAGGCTTTTTTCCTCTTCCTGGTTGCTGACTCGCCGCCATCCCTGAAGGACTTCCAGGCCAGCACCAGGTAGGAGACATCTCCTCCTCCCACATTATCAAACTGAACCGAACCAAACCCAATTTTCTTGGTTCTGTTCGGTTTGTGTGAAATTTGCCCCTAGGGTCGTTATTTGTTCCGTTACGGAATGGAACAAATAATGGATAATGGTAACAGAAAACTGGTCATTTCATGTCCATCTCTAGTTGTTAGCTATGGCCTTGGTGGTGGAGGCTTTTTGATTTGTCTGGGTACTTTGGAAAGCACTCCCTGATAAGTAGAGGCGGTTTCAATGCTCACATGAAGGGCTTCCCTTGCTCCTCTCTCAAACCACCTATCTTCTTTGTCTAATATGTGTACATCCTCATCTTTGAAAGAGTGCCCTTTATCCTTCAAATGGGGGACCATTCAGACCAGGGTGACAAGAGGTCAAAGCTGACTATAAGATGGAGCACTCACACTAGCTGTATTCAGACTGATGAAGCTGTTTGGATGAGCAGCAAGATGTTTCTATCTCTCAAAAAAGAAGTCCAGTAGCCATGACTCAACTTCCAGATAAAGTCACCTGGATAACTGAGAATCTTCACAGATAGGGACTTGTTAGTTAGTGGCAAATTTCCACTGCAGATTAGATCATTCTCATTCTGTCTGCATAAGTACATCACAAGATTTGGTTCAAATAAATTGAAAATTAAGAAATAAACAAGCAACTGTGGACAGCAGCTCAGTTCCTCTCAGAATTAATGGAGCATGATCCACTTAAATCTGACACATCTAGAGACACATTAATCCTAAAATTAAATATGCAGTTAGGACGAAGATGCGTCACATTCCCCCAGAATGTTGCTTCTTTCAAGAAGAGTAGCTGGGTCTCAAGGTGCTGGGTGAAGTCTCAGGGTTTTGCTGTATTTTCTCAAGCAGGGAAACAACTCTCAGCTGTGCTCAGATGAGAAGAAAAATGATTCTTGTGTGTGAAATAACTTTATAGCTTGTCTGTTCAATTTTCCAGCTGTCACCAGTGTTGTTTGGCTCAGCATGGAGGTGTGAGTGTGTCAGTTGTGCTAACTCAGTTTTGTTCCAGCAAAAAACAAGGGGTGAGGGGAAGAGTCTGCTAAGAGAGTCAGTGAGTGGATGCATTTTGACATATCAGACCAGAAGCAAGGCAGGAAGTGCAGAAGGAGCCCTGGGATTTGTGTGCCTTCTTGATCCACAAACCCCGATTCCTGTGGTGTCAGCATACTATATATACAGCTAGAGAAGGCACTAGGTTTTTTTGCTCCCTTGGCAAGGGGCGGTGGGTGGGTGGGCGGGGCAGGGCAGGGGGTGGGGGCGGGGGGAGGCAGGGGGCAGATGGCGGGGGAGGCAACAGGGGTGGGGGGCAGTGGGCAACGATGGGCGGACGGCGATGGGTGGCTGGCGGGTGGTGGGGGCCGGATGGCGGGGGCCAGCAGCGGTGGGGGGGCAGAAGGCTGTCCAGCACCCTCTTTCCATTTTGGCACCCTAGGCAGCTGCCTAGTTCACCTTAATGGACGCACCGGCCCTGTATACAGCCCAGGAAAATTCACAAAATATTACAGGTGCTGTGGGTAAAATACAAACCCCAGGAGAATCCAAGCCCTAGTAAATAACAGGAAGCACTGCAGCTACCTGGCCGCCAAATTTCCTTCTCACATGTAGGTTGCTGTATTGTCTAGTTAATCAGGTTTTACCTAGATTTTGGGTCCATGTGCTGGGATTCTCTTTTCATGCTCATCTGGCCCTGTAGATGTTATGTCCTATTGTGTATTAACAGAGTTTGCTTAGCATAGACATCTGGGTATTCAATCCCAGAGGAAATTCATAAAATATAGACGAAGCAGATAAAAATCCACCCCCCCCCCAATTTGATTAGAAAGTTGCATTTATTATAGAAAAACCTAAATCCTTTTTCCAGCTAAAAAGGTGATACATTGTTGAAGCAGAGGCAGGCGGTCAGCTCTTTACAATAACAAAAATGGAAATTAAAGTATGAAAAGTCCATTAAAAACCCCTAAGGAGATCAGTCTGTATAGGCGGAAGGGGGGAAAGTTGATGGATGGAAAAGGTCAAAATAGCCTTTACTGATATTTACTCCCAATTCCTTCTAATACTTGGGACAGAGAATGGCAAAGAGGTGGCACTTGCAGGATTCCATGACAATATATTCCCTTTCCCAACCCATGATCTGCCTGTTTCTGGTTACAGGATCTCTGTTACGTCATTGAGTTCAACACGCTTAATGGATTCTTTGTAAACTTTCATAGTAATGCATGAAGACCTAAAATGTATCTGGCTGTACAAGGCTAAGGCTTGATTGACACGCGAGTCAGTCAGTCAGCTAAGCTAGCTAATCATTCATCTATCATCTAAGATCTAATAAATCATTTATCTGTTACAGTGGTACCTTGTATAACGTAATTAATTCATTCCAAATGAAATTACGTTATACAAATTTTCCGTTGTACAATTTGCAATTTCCCATAGGAATGCATTGAAAAGAGATTTAATCCGTTCCAATGCATATCCAAGACCAGGGGTGTCCAGCTTTGATGTCCTACCTCAGGGCTGTCCAGGGGGGGGGGAGGCTCCAGAGGACCACCTCCGCCCTTTTCCAAGGAGGAAAGAGAGGCCGCACCGGATGGCGATGGGGGCGGGAGAAAAGCAATCATGCAATGGGGGGGGGGCACCGAGGTTTCTTTTTGTAAGAATTCTGGTGCAGCCTGGAGTGAGCAACCACAGAATTCGTGGATTGCTTCCTCTCCTCCTTTGCCCGGTCCATCCCCCCTCCCCAATCGCTCACAGCCCCGCCAGTTCTCCCGCGGGTCTGCTGGCTGCTGCTACTAGGCAGCCACTGGGAGGCAACGAGCGGGGAGGAGGAGGAGATGGAGGAGGTGCCACAAAGCCCTGGGAGGCAGGGAAGTGGTGTGTTGCTCCCTGCTGCTGTTGCTCCTGGTGCATCTCCCCACGCCTCTATCTGCTTCTTCTTGTCTCTTCTGGGCTCAGCATGCAGTTGCTGGACGCCCCCCTCTGATGCGGATCCCTGCTGTTGCCCCAAGGGATCTAGTGTGTGTGTGTTTGTGTGTGTGTGCTTGCACTCTCTCTTGATCCTTTGCCTTGCTGGGCAGAATAAGTTTTACATCTGGGACTGGCAGGTGCTCACTTGCTTCCCTGCTCTCTCTCTCTCTCTCTCTCTCTCTCTCTCTCTCTCTCTCCACGAGGAACAGCGAGTTGAAGCCTGTGGAGCACAGGCTCCAAGTCATGAATCAGGGGCGGGGAGAGAGACAAAGGAGGAAGGGACAGCAGAGGCATTGCTGCTGCTGCTGCTGCTGCTGCTGCTGCTGCTGCTGCTGCTCAGGGTGAAAGCAAAACCGCCTGCAGAACTGAGCAACAGCAGCAGCAGCCAGAGACACAGGCTGCGCGAATGGGCCAACTGCGCCGCCCGCCCTGGGCATGTTCCACCACCTCCTCTGCTGGCGCCAGCTCCGGGAGCGCTGATCCACAGCACCATCAGGTGGCCTCAGCTCAGGAGGAGATGAGGTGCAGTTGTGGGGAGGGGGAAGAGAAAGAGAGATGGAAAGGGGGAAGGAAAATAGAGGAGCGGCCATCCCTGAGGAAGCTTTGTTGTGGGTGCCCAGCCAAGCTGAGCGGGCTGACCTAGCGCTTCTCCTCCTCCCCCGCCAAAGCCACCGCTGCCGTGGGTGCCCAGCCAGGCTCAGCGGGCTGGCCTGGGCCTCCTTCTCCTCCTCCATGGCCAGCTTGCATCTTTGGTTAAGAGCCCCAGAGACTGCCTGCTCCTGTGTTGGAGCGGGGGAGGGGGATTGGTGATGGAATCTTTTTCCGTTGTACGTTATACAAGGGTCCACTGTATTCTCTTGGCCAGCTTACTTCCATTCTAAAATATTGCTGGTAAAAAGATAACCAACTTTTCACTCTTTTCCCAAATTAAAAACATTAAACTCCACATGAAACCAAGTCCTTGGTGTTTGGGCAGGATATCAGGTATTGGATTGAAAACCTGATGCATTCTTTCCACTACTACTTGATAACTCAGTGGTTTAGGTATCTGGTTGCAGAGCCAGAGATTGAAAGTTTGACTCTGAAGTTCTTGCCAGTTGTTATGAGCAGCAGCAGAGGAGCAACACATTTCCTTCCCCCGCCTCCCTGGCTGGATCGTCCACTCACCACCACACACGCTTCTCCTCCTTTTCTTAGGGTTCTTTTTCTCCAGTACCCTGCAGGAGCATGGGGTTCCCTGTCCTGCCTCCTTGGTACACTGCTACTCAGACAATGACACAGAACAAGAAAACCCATGTTCCTTCTGGGGACTGGCCAAACAAAGAAGACGGGGAGAAGAGGAGCTCTGGAAGGTGGGTGGGTAATCTAGTTGAAGAAGAGTTGTTTACTCTTCTTCTTCTTCTTCTTCTTCTTCTTCTTCTTCTTCTTCTTCTTCTTCTTCTTCTTCTTCTTCTTCTTCTTCTTCTTCTTCTTCTTCTTCTTCTTCTTCTTCTTCTCCCCTCCCCCCTCCTCCGTCTTCTTCAAGAACAATGGGCGCTTTTACACGACCCCTAAGATCCACTGGCCACTTAAATTTAGACCAGAGATCTTGGGGGTTTGTCACTCTTCCTGTGTTCCCACCCCTCCGCACTTTCTTGCTCCTGTCTGTGTGAGGGGAGGGAGGAAAAAGGAGAAAAGAATGCAGGCTCACCTCTGTCTGCCCGTCGCAGCCCGGGAAGCAAGCATTCCAGTCTCTTAAAGTCTCTTAAAGGGGCGGGGGGCAAAAAACAAACAAACACAAGGCGAGGAGAGCCCGGCACTCACGGCTTTACATCCGCATCAGAAATTTTTCACCTTCAGAGACCAGGTACTTGGAAAATGCACTGGGACACGCTTAGGTGGGCATGGTCGTACTTTATTTTGTTTAAAGTCCAGAGCTGGTGGGAAAACAATTTTAAGCTCCTCATCTGGGAGCCCTTTGCCTCAGATTTTAGGGGTCATGTAAAAGCGCCCAATGAGGCCCTTGAGAGACAACCTTCTCATTGGTGGCGCCTTATCTTAAGTAATACCCTGCCATGAGATATACAATAGATTTGTCCTCTCCTGAGGCTGCTTTTACAGGAAAGATGACTGTTGTTTTAATTCAAAAGGATCCATGGAAGTTCCTGCAGTTAAGATATTTAAACATATACTTTGTTTAACTGGCATGTTTTAAGACAATTTACTTTGAAGGTGCTTATATAGTTTGTCTGATGCTGTACTGTATATTTTATTTTGTATATCACTCCATGAAGACCATGATCTTAAAAGACAGATAAGGAATCTATTCAATATCAAAAGAAACATATGCAGATCTATTGATATGTAGCTCTTGTCTCCTGAAAATGCACACAAAACAACAAAGAAGCACAGACTTTAGTAGAGGTATATTGAGTGGGATACACACCAAAAACATGCCCCCAACTCGAATTAATAATTCACAGTGACAAAATATTTATCCAGATTGTTCAAAAAGTCTGCCAAATTCTGACTTTATGTCTGTAAATTGTTCTAGCACAAATTTAGGGACCTCCAGGGGCTGAGAAAAAAGGAAGGCCTATGAATTCCATAGGAATGTCTATTCGAGACAAACTCAGTGCTAAGCTGGCATGTAAGCAAGGCTAGTGGCACGGCATTCAGAACCATGCAGAGAAAGGGTGACAGGCAGAGATGGGGGAGTTCATACATATAGAGGGAGGCTAGCAGGCATTAAAGCCAACACAGAGCAGAAGGGGAACAGGGACAAGGCCTGTAAGTAGATAAGTATAAGCAAGTGACTTGGAATACTCTAAGTTTCAGCTGGGACAGTGTCTGATTTCTCCTTACTTGTCCCATTTCCTGTGATGGACAAGCCCCCCATAAGCTTTGGAGGGTAGCTCTGACCAATTTGCAATATCAAACGTCATCCAATAGTCACAATAAGTGTTGCTACAATGTCATTTGGGATTCCTTCAGACTTGCACTTTTGCACTTGCACTTGAAAGTAGAGGTGCACAAAACGAACATTTTTTTCATTTCCGTTATTCGTTATTCATTTCATTACATAACGAAACAACAAACAAAAATTGTGATGAAAATGGAATGAAACGAACAGAACCACAAAAATTGTGTTTGTTATATTTCATTTTCGTTAATGGCAGTGTGCAATGAAATGAGCTGTTTTAAATGTTAAAAAACGCCCTGGACATCCATAAAAATGCAGCGATAATTATTTATACTGTCTGATAACACCTACTGGGGGGGTTAAAAAGTGCATTTATGTCTTTTCTCAGATTGCTGTATTTTTTTCCTTTAAGGGGAGTTAGGGGACATGGACCCAAAATGGCTCCCAGATGCCTAATATTGATTTCTTGGGTATTAAAAGGCCCTGGACATCCATAAAAATGCAGCGATAATGTGATAATTATTTGAAATTATTACCTAACAGGGGGTTGGGGTCCTTAAAATGTTTGTTTTTGTGTTCTCCCATTGCGATGTATTTTTCTTTTCCCTTTAAGGATGACAAAATGGATGTCGCCACTCCAGCCACAGCATGGAAGCAAGCCATGTGATGGGATCATGTAAATTCTTGGACAACTTCAACCAATAGCATGCCCAGGTTGCAGACTGGGCAGGTCTGGCAGCCACAGAGGGCATAAAAAGCTCTGGCAGCCCCCGTCCTCCTTGCAGTCCCCAGTGGGAGTTAGGGTGGGATTGCTGTCTCTGCAACTCTAGCTTCAGTCCTGCAGCCTCCCTGTGTGTGTGTGTGCATACCTCTCGGTGAGTACCCTCCCCCGCCCCACAGTGCAGTCACTCTGTGGCTGCCTTGCACCCTGGGCAATGCCCGCTGCTGCCTTTGCAGCCTCCCTGCGTACCTAGTCTATACTGTGTCTCTGCCAGCATCATTTTTTTTAGTGTTTCGGGGCAGGGGAGGGTACCCCCGCACGGAAATGCTTTAAAAATCGTGCAAAAAGTGGGTAGAAATGAAAAATGAAAAAACAAAAAACAAAAAACAAAAACAAATATTTTCCAAAAAATTGAGAAAGAGAAATGAAATGAAACGGACCTCTCAACGACAAACAAAAAACTGAAACACCATTTTTTCGATTCGTGCCTATCTCTACTTGAAAGCACTTTTGGGGCCTTTCTAGGCATGTCAGAGGACTCAGAAATGCTTTTCTGTGAACCAGAAGTGGGCCCCCTTGCTTTACTTTTTACATTCAATTTATGCCAGTTTATTAATAAATTGTGGTCCAATTTCAACTCCACAATCCTTGTCTTGCCTCTTTATTTCAGGGCTGGGGCGGGCAAAGGTATATCTAACTGACTGATCGTCATCGTCGAGAGATGTTCATGCTTCTGTTGTCTTTGTTGCATAAAAATAGAGACAATGCATTAGTCTCTCAGTCAATTTTTTTTAACCATCTCTGGCGTCAAAAGAAAGTAGACAGTAGCACTTTGCTAGATTCAGCTGTCATCTATGACTTCATATTCTTGCAGTTTGCTACAGGCAATTCACATCTACATCCTATGACATTTCAGGCACATTTCAGCATGTTCAGTCCTACCTCTGGGCATATCTTTTTGGGTTATTTGTGCAGCCAGATCTGACATTTGCGCTCTCTATGAAAGTGCTTCCCCTTAAGACTGCTGGAGACATATCCCAGTCATGCATTTACTTTTGTTACATTTGCAAAATTAATGATCTTTAGGCAGTAATAGCAATTAAATAAAATTTATTAAATAATGCTTCCTAACAAAATTGATATAGTCTTGTTAGGATGCCTTTCTCTCTCTCACTCGATTTTATTTCCTTTATATACCATATTTTTCACCCCATAAGATGCACTGGGCCATAGGACGTACCTAGTTTTTTGAGGTATATATGTGTGAAAAATATATTCACACATACATACAGCTCCAGTCCCAGTTTACTTTCCAGCCATGCTGCTCTAGGGAGGCCGGAGCAGCATGGCTGGAGAGTAAAATGGTAAGACAAGCCACTGCCCCCACCCGGGTCTCCATGCTGGAAAGCTTCTGGCCCTTGCAGAGGCCTCCAAACCTGGTGCAGGTCCCCAGCCCCAGCTGCAGCTGCAATGGAGTCTTCCCCACCCGACTGTTGTTTTTTTTAAATTACCTTGCAGGATTAATTTGTTCTGTAGAATAGGAGATGGAGATCAATCTGCCCAATTGAAGACCACAGAGAGAAGAAATGAGCTAGAGAGTAACCACCCACCACCCACTGGATCTGCAGCCAGTGCAGTGTGGCCAGAGTTGGGCTAATATGTTGGTTTCCTTTTATAACTGTTATTAGACTAGCAGCTGTATTCTGCACTGATTACCAGCAATTATGCTCAAATCAAGAAAGATTTTCAACAGAACGTAGAAATTTAGAATGTAAAATTTAGATTTTTGCTCCTTACTAACAACTAAGCACTTCAAAGACAGGGGATAGAGGTCTCAAATGTAAAAAAAACTTCAGCAACATGTTACCAAGAATAATCATATAGTGCAGTGTCTGATGGTTCTAATAGCGAAAAACAGGTTAGTAGTTCAATACTGTACTTTTCAGTGTTGCCGACTGATATATTCACAGATGATTGACTAACTTTGCCGAGCCAGGTTGAAAGAAAGAGGCGACACACATTCCGCTTGGGTTGAATAAGGGCCACAACTTTATTAACTACAGTAACGAATTTTCAATTACTTATCAATGAACAATAACTTTAGGAGGGCCTGAGCCGTAGCGCATCATAAGATGGTAACAACAAATTGATTAGGTCCCGCTACTCCACCAATTTCCTGCGGCCCGTTGAACTGCCGCAGTGAGGATGCCAACGAGATCTTTTGGCATCAACGCTTGATTAAAGGTTGGCAGCCCTCCTCGGGTTTTGGGTTATTATTATTATTTGCTCTCTAACTAAATCCTATTGGGTTATTAATGGAAGGCTGCCGAAGACGTGAAGATGAAATTAGATTCGGGACCTAAATGGTTAACCTTTTATGCGCTACCCGCCACCAAAGAGGTGCACTGCGGCTCTTTACCCCACAGCCGAACAATTCGGCCCTCAGGCCCTCCTTAAGGTTACAAATAAGAATCCAGGCCCTTGTCCGATAATTGAGCACCCGCCGGACAAATTACGGTGGTTTCCCGAGCAGGGATGTTAGAGTGCTAAAGAAAAGCTCCCGCTTCGGCCTGCACAATGTGGGCAACTAACGCAATTGGTAAGTTTAATCAGGTCCACTCTCTGAAGTAATTTATTGCAGCCAGTTATGCATGCAGTGAGGATGCCGGAGTGTTTCGGGCATCCCCCTATTCCCAGTTTCTAGGCGATCCAGAAGGTTCATCGGGTCCACTCTTAAAGTAATACATTGCAGCCAATTATGCGTACAATGAGGAAGCCGGAGTGTTTTGGGCTTCCCCCATTCCCAATTTCTAGGAAGTACATAAGGTTCATCAGGTCCACTCGCTAAAGTAATTTATTGCAGCGAGTTGTGCGTGCAATGGGGATACCAGAGTGTTATCGGGCATCCCCCATTCCCAAAATTCTGGCAGTCCACTTGATCACATTGGGGTTATTATTACTGAGGACTGCCGAGGACCTTGAACCTGTTAGAGAGATCTGCATGGTGTGTAATAGTAAATTGCGCTACCCATGGTAGCACGAACCCCCGTTCAACCAGGGAATGATCACAGACGAAACAACACGAACCACTGTGCGAGTACGCTGAAATGCTCTCCGATCCACGAGGGTCTTGAGAATAATGGACTTGCCCACCATGCGAGCCACCAATGTACGAGTCCGATATAACGCTCTCAGATCCACTAGGATCTTGAGAATGAGGGACTTGCCCGACTTACGAGTCAAGTCAATTCCTCCCAGAATGGGTAACCACGATGCTTGGCAAGGTGGCAGGATTCACTGAGAGCCACAGTGAGAAAGGCGTGTCAAGGCATCACCGTCTTGCCCTTCCTCAGGAAACTGGCCCATTGGCCAAGGCCGAAAGCGCGGCCACCTCCCAGGTCGAAAGCGTGTCCACCTCCAAGGCCGAAAGCGCGGCCACCCACAAGGCCGAAAGCACGGCCACCTCCAAGGCCGAAAGCGCGGCCACCTCCAAGGCCAGAAGCGCGGCCACGTCCAGGCAGGGTAGCAACTCCAAGGCCCAGTAAACAAAACTGAGGCCGTATTTAAAAGCTGTAACGAAAAGAAAAGAACAACTGGCCCGGCTTTACCGGTCCGTTAGTAAACGTACAGAAGGTTTAAGTCTCCAGATCTCCATCGCCCAATTCGGTGCTTGCCAACCCGATCGGTGCGAAAGGCAGCTGCTGTGTGATCAGCGCCTATCAAGAGCGAATAACGCCCCAAATGCCAGCCCTACATGCCAGCAACCTGCCGTGCCCTCAGTGGAATTATCCAATATTGGCAACCTGTCAATGGCAACCCCTCTTTGCACAGAAATAGGTTCCCCCGATAAATAGAAGCGAGCAGGGCAGCCCAATATGACGCTAGGCCTGGGCAAATTTCGGCGCACAGAACACCTACAAAGGTGTGTCGTGCCAGCCTAACCTCGCTGGTCGATCTTCTATCTACAAATATGCAGAAAGACCAGATCCTGCTCGCGGACCATACCTGACCAACGTAATGCATAAGCAAGGTGTCGGTGTTCTGGATTGGGCTGGCAGCTCGCCAACGTATAATGCGGCACCTCTGATGAGGACTACGAAGTCCCACAATACTATAGCACAGTCTGCGCAAAAATGGACGACCGGGTGCCACAACTCCATGACGAGTGGGTGCTGGACAGCTGGAGCCGACTTACCACGCGAATACACAGCATAGGCTGAAACAAGGGCCGGAAGCGATGAATCTTCAGCACCAGGCGGAAACGTGACTACGTTGGAAGACACAACAACCAGGGGGGCTGAGCGGAGCATGCGATAACGTGGCTACTTCAGTAGTCACAGATGGCGTACCTGCAGAAACGATACTGGCGGATTCTGCTAAAACGGACGCAAGGGAAAAATGCATGTCACCATTAGCCATCCTTAGTTTACGCTCCGCCCTCCTCTGAGCCTTGGCCTAACTCGTTCGCCCCCATAAGACACGGCCATCCCGGAGAATGAGAAGGGTGGCCCTGGCATGTAACAGCCAACCCAAATCGTGGTGTGTAACAGCCAACACGATTCATGGCGCCTGTCTTCCTGACAGAGGACCCTGAGCAGAATCCGCTGCCTGGGCCACCCCTCTGGACAACAGAATTAAATCAAATACAGGCTAAAAGAGAGGAGGCTTTAAGGCTCATCGAAAATTCGAGGATTAACAAGTCACTGGGCCCAGATAGCATCCACCCAAGGGTTATTAGGGAACTGAGCAATGAAATTGCAGATCACTTAACGGTTATATGCAACTTGTCGCATAAAGCGGCCACAGTACCGGAGGACTGGAGGACGGCAGCTGTCACCAATTTAAAGGAAGGAGGGAGGACCCAGGAAACTACAGGCCAGTTAGCCTTACATCTGACCCAGGGAAGATGGTGAAGAAGTGCAAAGCGGTGTGCCCCAGGTTTCTGTCCTGGGACCGGTGCTGTTCAGTCTGTTCATAATTGACCTGGAGACAGGGAGAAACAGTGAGGGGGCCAAGTTTGCAGATAGCACAAAACTTTTCCATGTGGTAAAAACCAGAGAAGATTGAGAAGAGCTCCAGAAAGATATCTCCCAACTGGGGGAAAGGGCTGAGAAATGGCAAATGTGTGTTAATGTAACCAAATGTAAAGTAATGCATATTGGGGGGAAAAAATTCAAACTTCGTCTATCAACTCGTGGGCTCTGACCTATCCGTGACAGACCAGGAAGGAGATCCCGGTGCGTTGGTGGACAGTTCCATGAAGGCGTCTCCCCAATGTGCGACAGCAGTGAAGAAAGCCAGTTCGTTGCTAGGGATTATCAAAAAGGGAACCGAAAACCCAACAGCCAACATCATAATGCCATTATACAAAACAATAGAAAGGCCCCACCTGGAGCACTGTGCACAATTCCGGCCACCACCCCTCAAGAAAGACACAGCGGAACTGGAAAAGGTACAGAAGAGAACGACCAAAATGACTACTGGGCCGGGGCACCTCCCCCCTGAAGAAAGGCCAGAACGTTTGGGCCTCTTTACTCTGGAAAAAGGTGCTTGGGGGGGGGCTATGATTGAGACATACCAAATAATGAAGGGCATGAGTAAAGTAGATAAAGGAAAGCTCTTCTTTCTCTCCCAAAATACCAGAACTAGGGGGCTACACTCAAATTGAGGGCTGGGAGAGTAAGCACTGACAAGAGAAAATAGTTATTATTCATTTCTTCATTTTACCCAGCGCATTGAAGTCGATGGAACTCCCTGGCACAAGAAGTGGTGGTGGCCTCTGGCCCGAATGCCTTCAAAATAGGATTGGACACATTCCTGGAGGAACAGTCCATCACAGGTTACAAACCATGACGGAGAAGCCAGGGCATTTCAAGGGCCAGATGCAGGGGAGTGGTATCAGAAAATAGATGTCTAGTCTCATGCCCTCCCAAACACATCGGGTGGGGCTTAAAAGCAGGCGACCAGTAACTCAGCCGCGTGGGTGCAGGATGGATCCAAAATGGATTCCAAGAGTATCAAAAGGATGGCCCTATTATGTGACAGCCGAAACAAATCGTGGCATGTATATAACAACAATGAAGAAGGAGGATGGATGAGGATTCCACCCACCCCCCAAACACCCTGAAATATGATGTGCACAAAATGGCCGACGCGCGGGCCGGCCGGCCACCACCGAAGTTGAAAATTACTGCCACTTAACTTCAGGTGAACAATACAAACACACCAGACTCCACTAATAAGTCAACAAACGGACAGAGGGGTTCAGGGCCACTCGGACTGCCCAGCCTTCTTAGACGGCATGGCGAATATATGGAGCAAACAGGTGAAAATAATTCAGCCGCGTGGGCATGGCACAAACCCCAAACGGAGTCAAAGAGTATCGAAAGGATGGCCCTGGTATGTAACTGCCAACACAACTTGTGGCACGAGTATAACAACAAGGAACAGAGAGGATGGATGCGGATTACGCCCACCCCCCAGGCACAGTGAAATACGACGCTCACAAAATGGCCGAACAGGAGGCTGAGCATGCTACTGCTGAGGTCGGAAAATTGCCACAAATTAACTTCCTGGTAAAATTAAAGAAAGAAAAAAAAATTTTTAAAAACACGTGATGCTCCACTCAAAAGTCAACAAAAGGACAAAACAACTAAGGGTCACAGAGAATGTCCATCTGGGCAGGATGGACGTGGATCAATGCCCAGGGGGTGATCCCATGAGGCACGGCCAAAATGGCCACCAAGTGCCAAAACAAAATGGCCACGCAAGAGATATGCCTCCCTGAGCGAGGCCTATGAAAGGTAGCAATAACTCCTAAACGAATCCGAACACGGAAGGACCAGGGTAACTGCAATAACGGTCCCCTAGACACAGGAAAGATAGATACCCAAAGCAAACAAGCTATCATTCTCACGCCATCGACCCCCCCCCCCCCGGGCTCCAACCGACAAGTAACCCTGCTAATGACAACCCAGCAGGGATCCCAACCTGCAGCCTCCCACCTTTTCCCTGCAGACCCCGGCACCGTGGAAAGAAAGCCCAGCAGGGTTTCAAGAGACCTGGCCCAGCCAGCCTGCTGGGTTAAGGAGGGAGCGCTTATCTCCAAGCGCGGCTGCTTGATGGACCGACAAGCAGCTGAGCTAACCGGAGCTCAAAGAGCTCCCGCTGTCCACTTCTGCAGCGGACCTCAAGAATGCAGGCTTTGCCAAGCCTGCCCGTCCACCCAACCTGCCTCCCAGACCCGTCCCCAGAACGACCAAAGCTGTGCCGCAGATCGGGGGAGTCCGGGAAACAGCCGAACAGGTGGCGCTTATCACTAAGCTCAGCTGCTCATCGGGACCCGACAAGCAGCTGAGCTGACAGGAGCTCAAATAGCTCCCGCTCACCACTTCAGCGGCGCTCAGCAGGACGCAGACGATGAACGCGCCTGCCCGCCCGATCCACCTGCCTCCCTGACTCTTCCCCGGCAGACAGTAAAGGTGACAGCTTCTCCCGACAATCAGCTGATTGTCGGGATTCTTAGCAAGCGGCTGCTTGCCGGCGAAAAAACAGAGCACCAGACGCTTTAGGGAGGCACTCCTGACCGGCGTGCCGTTCGCTCTGGGAAGAAACCGGCGATTGCGGAGGCAGGCTGAGGGGAGTGCGCCAAGGACTTATATAGGGCGCGCTCCCCTACCGTAGGCTACGCTAATAGCGGAGCCGATAGCCGCCTCCCTCAACCGGCCGGCAAAGGTGCCCCTGCTCGGCACGAGGCCGGCCGGAGCAGCCAATCTCTTCAAAAAGTTATACAGTGCAGAGGTTAAATCCAGCATTTGCCTTCAGGGAATTGTAACTGAAACTCTTTCTCTGGTGGTAGAGGGTATAGCACATGGAGGAACTGTCTGTGAACTGAGCTAGTGTTAATTATAGTCCCAGCTCATTTCTGTATCTGCTGATAGCCTTTTGTGAGCTTGGTTTTAAGGTAAAAGGGGATGTGCGCTAATAAACCACATCTTTATGAAATATTCATTAATTCAGTATGTTTGAGCTTAAAAAAACAAGGCTGCTGCCAAGGCGATTCAGGGTGACAAATTACATTTTGCACACACAGGAAATGGCTGACAAGATACATTGTACATGGAGAGGATTTCCTGAACGGTTCCGTACAAAGCTCAGCCACAAAAGTTGTTTACGCCACAAAGCTGCAAGAACAAAGGCGAAGCAGCTGCTTGTGTGCCTGCCAAGTCCCCAGTACCTTCTTCCGAATGAAGATTTTTTGGCACACCATCCGCAATGTCCTACTTTTGATCTTGCCAAAAAGAAAAAAAATGGGGATGGAGGAAAGAAAAAATAAAGTTTTCAGGGCTTTAATATGACTCTTCCCTAGGTGGCTTGCTGGAGAGGGGTCATTTACTAGGAAATAAGTTAGTTGCTCCTTCTGCCCTTTACTCTGTCTCAAGAGAGAGAGAGAGGATGCGAACTCAAATCCACATCTCCAACTCTCACCTCTTCACGTGTCAGCAGCCCTTCAAAATACATAGAATAAAAATTCCATCTCCTGTTCTTCCACTAAAGCGTCAAACTGCAGCTCTTTTTCTGATTGCCTCTTTCATCTCCCTGGCATTCAGGATGCAACCCCTGGGCAGCCGGCACAGTGGAATCAGCCTTCCTATGTTCCATCTTGTCCAGAAAATGCCCTGTAACACAAGCAGCCTCCTGATAAAGGAAAGTGTTCTTGCAGACTTCTTCCAAGGGTACATCTTTCATTACTAGGCATAGATCTTTCAAATAGCTCAGTGGGAATGGAATGACATTGATTTACAATGACTTGAAGGCAAAGTTTACTGAGAGTATCTGGAGCCACTGAATTGTAACTGAAACTCTTTCTCTGGTGGTAGGGGGTATAGCACATGGAGGAACTGTCTGCAAACAGAGCTAGTGTTAATTATAGTCCCAGCTCATTATTTAGCTTCAAATGCTTACCCCCCCCCCCCACCTCCATGTCTATGCATCTACGGTTGGTCAAGCATTTGTGATAAATCTAGTCTCATGCAGCTTGGGATTCTTTCAAATTTGTATAAAATAGAAGAAAATTCCAACTTGTACTTTTAAAAAAGGTACTTTCAAAGGTACAGTTTGCTGTGAGTTCTCTTTCTCCTCTTTCTTAACTGAATGAATACTTACTTAAGCTCCCTGATTGTTCTACACACCAGTTCTCCCATGTTTTTGGTCGGGTTGACATCAACGGGGAGCCAATTTGCCTACACCCAAGTACTCTGACTTGTTCGTGACTTGAAATATAACGTGAAAAGCTGCATACAATTAGTCTGCTTAAATTCCATCGAAGGCTGTGGGATTTAAATATCATATGCACATGAGTCCAAGGTCCAAAATGCATGCCTTTATTCTATTGGGGTTTATTTCTTTGATTTTAGAATTATTCAGACCTCTATGATTGTAAGATAAGGAAAATGATAGTACTACTAGTCTTATAATATAAAACTTGCCAATATAATGCTTTCCTAGGGAAGTAATGGGAACAAATGGATGTGGTCTCAAAAGAACAAAGGGGTTATTGACTATTGATGAAATTTGGATGATCAGATGTCAAAATGTTTTCCAAAAATGAGAGAGAAACTGGTCAGGGAACATGACTGACTTTTTGTTCATTGGTTGCTTGGTTGTTCCAAAGAGCAACACAACCAAAACACGATTTAAGAATATATCACTCATCACTTTCTCCAAAGGGATGCTTTATTTACACCTGTGGGCTAGTGATATTCTTGGCATTTTGCAGTGGGTTTCTGCTTAGGGATGGGAACCTGCCAGTTTGATGTTTTTGGGAAGAAGAAAAGAATACACTATTGTCCTCTCACCATGAGATTCCTCTCAATGCGATCTCTCCCCCCGCCCCCAAAATCCTGTGCGATTTCACATATCTCATGGTCATTTTTAATTGGATAAACACATATCTTTGCAGAAATTTTTCAGTTTCAATGCAAAATGTTTTAATATATTGTTTTGGTTTTATTTTAACCAGGTATCAGTAAAAAGGGGTGAAAGGGGTACAGCAGGATCACACTTTTGCTGGGAAGTAGAGAAATGGCAATAATGCAGATTTGGTGCCCAGGAATCTGGGAGCCATTTTAAAGGGCCCCTGCCACTCTGTCAATAGCTGGAGCCCTTTAAACCTGGCCTAGGCAGTACCAGGGGGACCCAATGGCTCCAGTACCAGGGGGACCCAATGGCTCTAGCCATTGACACAGTAGCAGGAGCCCTCAGAAAAGGGTGGGGAGGGCAGCGTGATAGCCAGAACTGCCCTCCCCACCATTTTCTGAGGGCTCCTGCCAAGTTGTCAATGGCTGGAGCCCTTTAAATCTGGCCCAGTCAGTATCAGGGGGACCCTAACGGGGTCATGCACCCCAACCGAGCACCTTTTGTCATTTCTCCTTGAGCATACTGGTATCCATAATGATGTCTGCAATTTGTTGACAATTTCTACGTATATGGAGAGGAAGGGGAATAACGTTTGTCAGTCATGAAATTTCCTGTCTGATCCAGGTCTTAGCTACGCCATTGGAGAGCATCTCAGTGCTAGGTGACATCTCACATAGCTGTGAGATCCAGAACAATGTGAGATAACTATCTGCCCCCTTTGCAGCCCACCAAACAACCTCAAACCCAACTCTAGGTGGCAGGATTGCAGGGGAAATAAGATCTGTGTTTCATAGCTTGAACTGTTAAATATAAGCCACAAAACCTGTTATGGAACAGCTCCTCTCCTACTCAGGTTTTACATCTCAGAATCCTAAGTACTGAAGTGCTGGCAGCCTTAAGATTTTACCTATTATATACAGCAGGCCTGTCCAACACATCAACTGTGGGTGAACAGTCAACCACAGTGCCTTCAGAGGTTGCCCGCCAGGTCCGGGTTGGGGGAAATTCCCCCCTTCATGCACTGACGAAGTGCCTGGGAGCCCGAACCAGTGCTGGGCTTGCTTGCTTTCTCAACTGGCAACAGCAGCTCCAGCGGCGGCAGCAGGCCCAAGCCGGCCTGCTGGGCCCGTTTGGGTTTTCTGGCGGTGCCCGGTGCACTTATGGAGGTGTGCACGGCAGCCACAGAGGTGGGCCCAGGCCTTCTTGCTGGACCTGCTTGCCAGAAACACCAAACAGACCCAGCAAGCTGGCCTGGGCCTGCCTCCATGGCCTCATGCACACCACCAGAATCACCGCTGGAGAAAATGAGTGAGCCCGGCAGGCTGACCTAGCCCTGCTGCTGCCACTGGAGCCGCCACCACCACAATTGCTGCTGGTGCCAAACCCACCCCTGACACCGCCAACATTCCCCCACCAACGACATCACTGACACTGATGCCGACGCCCCAACATTTGTGGCCATATATTTATTTGCAGTTATCTGGAGAAAATATGAGGCATAGAGCATTTCAGAGAGTTATTACTATGTTTTATTTATTTATTTGATTTTTATCTCATCTTCATCATAGCACTTTGCTCCAAGGTAGTTACCTTGTCACAGTCTTGTGCAATGTGGAGAACAGTAGTATGTGTGTGTGTGTTGTATCGTTACAGTCGTGACTAGAGATGGGCACGAACAGAAACAATTACGTTTTGAGTTGTCGTTTGTTGGGACGGGCCCGTTTCGGCTCGTTTCCGTTTGTCATGAAATTTTTCAAAAATTTGTTGTTTCCGTTTGTCGTCTGTTGTTTGTACAGTGGTTTAGGGAGTGTAACGTGTAGCTGCTGTTATAATTATGTTGGGGTTGTTGTTAGCGTGACAGGAAACCTTGTCGGCACTTCTCTGTCTCACTAAGAACATTTGGGGGTTAGTGTGTCAGAGGAACCTCGTCGGCGCTTCTCTGACTCACTAAGAAGGAAAGCATACTGCCGTACTGCCGTACAGGTTATGCTTAGGGAGGGAGGGAGTGGGTCTCTGAGTTGAAGGCACCTCTCTGGGTGCATCACTCTGACCCACTAAGAAGGGAAGTGTACTTGCGTATGAATCTGGGTTAGGGTTGGGGTTAGGGTAAGGGCTAGGCTTAGGGTAACGGTTCAGGTTAGGGTTAGGGTTAGGGTTAGGGTTAGGGTTAGGGCTAGGCTTAGGGTAACGGTTCAGGTTAGGGTTAGGGTTAGGGCTTTTTATGCCCTCTCTGGCACATCCAGAAGTCTCAGCAAATCCTGGCCATGTGATTGGTGGGATGGCTCCAAAAATTTGCATGGTCCCATCCCATGGCCAGCCCATCATTGCGCGTGCACAGGTGTAAAAAAATAAAAATAAAAATAAAATAAAATAAAATAAAATCAATATGACGTTTTATTGCTATTAAAAACCCCACTGCTGCTACTATAAAAATTCAGGCATTTAAAATACCTAATTTTCACAGGTTTCTGTGGTGCTTTGGTGGGTTTTTGGACCATGATTTCAAAAGAAAAATTGTGGTCGCCATTTTGGATCCCCACCACCACATGGCAAATGGAGATGATGAGGATGATCCCCCCAGCCTGGTGCAAGCAGCCCAGGACAGGAGAGGGGGGAGGCCGGGGACCCCTCCCCCAAAACCACCCCTCGGTAGGTGCTCTCACTGAGGCAGACATATTTTCGCCTGCTTTTATGGCCGGGAATCGAGTTTTTTTATTTTTTAAACTTTTTTCTGTGCTGCTTGGCATCGCGCAATCTCCGTGATGCCATGAATGACAATGAAAAATCAGACCCAAATTTTCTTTTTCGGTTCGGGTTCGAGCTGGAGCGGAGTAATTCTCGTTACTGTTATCCATTACGTAATGATAACGAGAACCGAAAATGGAAACGAGAATTTCGCCTAGTCGTGCCCATGTCTAGTCGTGACCGACTCTTTGTGACTCCAATAATAAACAAATTGTGGTTCAGATTAAAGAAGTGGTAAGGAAACATGGTGAAAGTGTGCATCATAATGTAATGTAGTGTCTTCTTTCTGGGAAATAAGAAATATATATGACCACAGAAACAGTATGAAGATCTGTTTGCTCCTAAATTGCAGTACTCTTTTAGTGAAACCTGTAGTGACTCAAATGACCAAAGATTGCTCTCAAAAAATCAAAGTTAAGAGGTGGCTTAAGTACTTCAGTCATTATCCTATTGTTTTGTCTGAATCACCCCCTCAGATGGTCAGGCTCTAAGGAAGAGTAACTAAGAAGGAGACACTAGCACTATTTCCCAATCATTCGGTGTTAGAAAGCTTTTAGGAGGCTTTCAGTGTGTGACTTAATTTTACTCGGAACACAGAAGTGGACAATTTATGCTGTTTTATGGGGGTTTTGTTAACTTGCCTTCTCATTTCTTGGATTTGTGAATTAAGTCCTAGATAGGGAGGTAAAGGTTGGTATTTGTTTTCTTCCACTTATGTCTATTCAAGAACAAATTTTGCTCTCTAATAAAGATGGTGAGTAGAGATGGGAACGAAACGAACAATTTTTCATTTTCGTTTTCATTTTTTCATTTTGTTATGCAACGAAACGACAAACAAATTTTGTCTCCAAAATGAAACGAAACGAACAGAAACACCGGAAATTTTGTCGTGCGTTTCGTTTTCGTTACTGCAATACAGTGAACTGCTTTAAATGCTAAAAAAATCACAAAAAATTGAAATAAATGGTAATGAAATGGTAACAAAACAAATGAAAACAAAAATGAATTTTTTGCAAAAGTTCACAAAAAATGGAAACAAACCGAAACGGACCATCCAAACGACAAATGACAAACAAAACATCATTTTTTTTTTATTCATGCCCATCTCTAATGGTGAGTAAAAAAAAAACACAAAAAAAAAAACCTGAAAGAGGGAGTTATCCCTAATTATTTTACTGTTAGCTTTGTTGACAGATTTTAAGCTCCAGCAAAAATGTATCAAGTGCTCAAACTAGATAACTGTTTTTTTCCACTTAGCACCCTCCTGGGGCCAATTAATTTCCCCCCTCCCCAATCTGAAAGGCCTTGCTAATGGCTAAGCCTTTGAACATGGGTGTGAGGAGACCTTTCCCTGCCATTCCTAATAGCTTTCAATGCAGCACGTTGTTGACAGTTCACAATGAAGCCCTTGATTGATCAATGCAAAAAAGGATGCCTTGAATTACGGAAAATGTTGAAAGTTTTTAACAGAAGTAACTGACGTGTACCAAGACACACAGAGAAAGAGAAAGAGAGCAAGAGTGACAGACAGACAGACAGACAGACAGACAGACAGACAGACAGACAGACAGACAGAGAAGGAAACACATGTTGAGGCCTTGTGTGAGTGAAGTTACGAGGCAAAGGATGGTGAAAACAGATCCTTGACATGCCTCTGCAGCTCACCTACATTTCAAATGGATGTTTTCCTGTATGATCCAGGTGACGGGTGATGTATCTAGCAACGTTCACTTGTAAATTAATGTGCACTGCAGTGCAGCAATTCTACTTCAGAAGTGGAGGCAGTCGACAGAACTGAGGAAAGCAAACGGAATATTGTGTTATGTCATGAACAGTTAGCTATTACCTGTCAAAAGGGCCAGGAGCAGATCAATGACACAGAAAGGACTCTATAATATCAACCAGCCACAGTATTTTACATATTGATTTTATTCCTGTGCATCTCATTTTCAGTGCCCACCCCTAAATATCAGGAGTATGTAACAAAATCTATCCCCAAACATTCTGGCAGGCAATATAATGAGAAACAGTAATAATAAAGATTTCAGTATAAGCTATATTGAAGGCCATACCACTGCCATTAAGGCATTGTCTGCCACATCACTGACCATGGAATGATTACCTGAAATGTTTTGTCTACAGCCTGCACAAGGTTCATGCAATGCATTTCTTCCTGCAAACACTTCTGACTTTTCCAACATATGTGCTGCTACGGATAAATATAACATGATTTTTTCAGTCATCGGTGGCATCATCAGAAATTCCAATGAATGTGAGATCAAAAATTCATCACAGTAAAGGGAATCTTATCCAGTTTGCCAGTTATGTTTCTTGTGACAAGGCAGGGATAATTCCATTTAGCTGAAGAAAACATGTATGCTTTTCTTTAAAATTTTATTCAGCATCCCAAGGAGGTGCATTCTAACTCATATCTTTAGTTTTTTATACTCACTAACCATGACAGAGCTATTGTTACAAGATGCCTTTGTTCATGAAATGCTGCAGAGGTTTTGACAGGTCAGGCAGAGAAAATCTTAGATAGGACTCAACTTTTTCTAAGATAAAACAATTTCTTCAAAAAAGAAGTAGCTGTGCATCAGTCCAGAAGAAACCATTTTGCTAATATGGCAGAGATAGTTCTGTCTTCAATATTTTGGAGCTGATATCTATCAAAATTGATTGTCTTATGTAGTAAATAAACATTGCTGTCTGGCTTGCTTAAATCAATATTTAATTCTTACATCAATAAATTTTGCTATGTCTCTCAAGAGACAAATATATCTGATTATATTTATTTCAAAGCAGATTGATAGCTCAAAATATGGAAGGGTGAAAACTCATTTCTTAGTTGAAGATGTGATTGGCAATTCCTTTGGAAGTCTAAATAGAGCATTAAATGGAACTCTCGCTGGTATAAACAACTGCCCTCAAATTATTAAAGTATCTTCAGAAAATCAGGCCAGATTTTATTCCTTAGATCTGGTTAACGAGATCTGTCTCTTAGAAGAACACTTATTGCAGCTTGCCTGGTTTCTGGGCAATGTGAATGAGGGATTAGATTGGACTGAACTAGATCAAAGAGCTGCCTTGGGCAGAAAGCTCTTCAGCCTCCTGATTACCATCTGACAACCAGTCATCCCACTGAAGCTAGATGACCAAAGATCCCACAAAGTTTTCGGAAGCATTATCTTGTCCAGTGGCACCTGACTCCTATTGGGGTTTTCAAAGTACGTGACTTACCAGGTCTGGGGTTGGGGTTGTCAGTGGCAGCCGGTCTCTTGGGGAAAGATGGGACCTACCATGCAGCCCCGCATGGAGATCAGAGGTCCAGGTCACGCAGCGCACCTAGGCCAATCCCAGGTGCCCAATGTAGCCCGTGGCATGGGCAAGCATCCGGGGCAAGCCTGCTCACGCAGGCACAAAGACCCAGCTGGTGCTTCCCTTTAAAAGGGCTGCAGCCTGCCCAGAAGACCCAAAAGCCAAAGTGTCAGTGTGGTTAATTTGTCAGCAGACCCCAAGGCTTATCATTAGACCACAAATATTTTGGGAGTCCCAGTGCCATCCTCCAGTATGTTTCCATGAGGAGGGATTCAAGTCTAGATCTCCTGAGTAGAAATTGGGAAACTGTAAAATAAATCACATTTTTCTGACAAATTTGTCTTCATTTTTTCCATCATAAACAGATACTCCAATAAATAAAATATTGATGAATGTTTAGCAATTTTTGATTCATTAATTTGTTGGGCTATAAAATGCCTCCCCAAAAAATCTACAGACGCCAACATTGAAGGGAAGTACCCTGACGCTCCTCTACAATCTTTCCAAGGCAAGGTTGGTGGACATTGGATTTTTGAGTTATGCACCCCCAAATGGCCTTCCAGGAATGTTCTCCCCAGGTACCTAGAGACTGCAACCTTGCAGAGAAGCTCCCTCTGACACTCCTATACAATCCCTCCAAGTCTAGTCAAGCCTAGTTTTACCCAACCTAGCTGCTAAAAGACACTTTCCTGGGGAGGGCACTTTGTAGGTGTATAACTCATACGTCTGAAACCCAGGCTTCACCAAACTTAGCAAGATTGTACAGGAGAGCTGGGAGAAGCCACTCTGCAAGTTTGGTCTGTTTCTGAGTTATGGTTGCAAGGGTTACTTACCATTCTCTTTATACATGGCTTGGCAATAATATTGATTTGTAGACATCCCTTGGAAAAAGCAGCGTGTTATAGTGGATGGATAGACTAGTTTAACATGGCTCAAATAGAGATGAGCCATTTTTTTT
Source organism: Phrynocephalus forsythii (assembly GCA_029282475.1). Taxonomy (NCBI): domain Eukaryota; kingdom Metazoa; phylum Chordata; class Lepidosauria; order Squamata; family Agamidae; genus Phrynocephalus; species Phrynocephalus forsythii. Next base: position 157,731,128 of record JAPFRF010000001.1, on the reverse strand, counting down.
TTAAAATGATGTATTGATTTGTCTTTAGAAATTCATCCATTCATCAATTTGTCAATACTGATGAATCACAAATCATACCAAATCACATCTTTTTTTTTTTTAAAAAAATTCACCTCATCTCTTCTCAGCCATTTTAAACTAGTCTATCCACTATAAAAGCAAAAGTGTTCTGCTTATATATCACCCCATACCACTTCAAGTAGTCTCTGGGCGGTTTACAATGTTAATTACAGTCTGCAGGCTGGGTACTCATTTTACCCACCTCAGAAAGATGGAAGGCTGAGTCAACCATGAGCCTGCTACCTGGGATTGAACTCCAGGTCATGAGCACAGTTTTACCTGCAGTACAGGCATTTCACCACTGCACCACCACTGCTTTTTGCAAGTGATGTCTACAAAGCAATATTATAGCCAAGCCATGTATAATAATGGCAAGCAACCCATGCGACCATAACTCAGAATCAGTGTTAGAGCACTTCCACATCTATACTGTTTTCTAAGCCTGTTTATAAGAGGCCCTTTCTTACCTTAGACAGGTGGTTTCCTTGGCCCTGTGTAATGAACTGGGCATTTGTGAGATGGAAGCAGTAAAGTTCGCTGGGCTCTGCCCTTATCCACAAATAATAAGGACTAGGTTAAAAAGCAGATAACCTTGCTTTTAAAGACCTTGCTTTTAGAGAGGCATTTGGCGACCATTGCTGTTTTTTTCACCCTGTGAAATTTTAGCCGCCATCTTTGCTGATTATTTTATTATTTTATTATTTTGATTTTTATTATTGTTGTATTATGTTTGTTGTAAACTGCCCGGAGTTCCTTTGGAAGATGGGTGGTATAAAAATGTAAAAATAAATTAATAAATATAAATTAATAACAGGCCAAACTAAGGGAGTGGAATTGTTCATAAGTAAAATTCTAACAAAAAATATTTCATGTCCAATTTAATTTAAAGTTATAGCCTGATGCTGTAATTTTGAATACTCATCCCAAAAGAAAGGATGAAAAAAGGGAGATAAAAGTGTACCTCAGAGTGACTTAAATAAATAAATAAGTAATAAAGGTGATGGTTTTGTCATCAGAAGTTTATGTTCCTTTGGAAACAAACAAGGCCATTGACCCGTCTGTGATAAAACCATGGGGCTTCTTCCAGTTCTGCAGTTCTAAGATGATGATTAAAACTGTTCTTAAATCCTTCAGTAATTAAGATCTCATCATGCTCCCACAAAGTAAGTTAATCATAACTCCTTAAAACACCTTATCTCAACTGTGAGGACAACATAATAGTTGCCCAATAGTTGTGGGTTTTTGAATACACATAGGGAAAAAAATCCACTAAACTTTCAGCATTGTGGCTAAGACCTTAAACAAAGTCCGATTGTCAATGCCCTTCATTTTGAGGAGAACAGGAATTGCAAAACGGTTCTTTTGTACTTTCTGGCTATCTCTGTCAGAGCATCTCTGCGGGGATTCGGTGGTGTGAAGAATGTGCCGCTATTCAGAACTGAGTAAATTGGCCTTTTCACCAGAGAGTAGGTTGGCAGAGTTTGAAAGAACTTGGGACCCATTCTTTGGAAATTTTGAAAGCACAGCTGGATAAGCAGGTGACGGGTTGAACACTGACAAATTGATGACAGATGAGAATGGGGAGGTGTGGCTGCTAGATGATGCATGTCAAAGATTTGCAGCCAGGAGTCCAGTGAGCTGCCCCAGCTCAATCCTTTCCATCGTGCTAGTGGTTCAGCGGGAGCCTCTTCCGCTCATTTCAGTTTTTTCCCCTTCTCCCTATTAATCACTTGAGAGCATTTGACTCCAAAAGATCAACTGCACAATTAATACTAAGCAAAACCTGTGCCCATAGATTCCCTCTCTAGTCAGGAGCAATACTTCAAAGGGATTGTTCTGATTTCCACATGTGCACACATGTTTTCTTTTACTCGGAGGTACATACCTTGAATTATTCAGAAAGGTTATGCCTTCCTTTAATGCAAGATCAGTTCTCCTCAAAGCATCTGGGAGTCAAAATTGTCTTTTGTATGTGTGTGTGTGTGTGGACATAGACTCAGTTTTGAGGTGGGGGTAGCACTGAGGGAGGAGCATGGGTGTATGAGGGTGCAAAATCTATATCAGGGAATTCACATGGATGCAATGAATGAAGGCAAGATGTCTCCCTCAAACTTGACCGACAGCTGCCTTTTGCCCACAGAGATCTCAGTTCAGCCTCGTTTTATTCATTATTGGTAACACCTGAAGTCTTCGGCAGTAATCTAGGAAGCACTGAATTAGCGCATGGTAATGACATTTATGCCTCAAAGAAATTACAGTCTAAGCAGAAATGGGAAAAGTCAGGATTCTAATTTAGTGAATGCATTTATTCTGTTTCCCTTTGAAAATGCATAGTCAATTTACAGGCTGTCAGCATTCACAAGACATCTAGATTTTTCATATTGGGTCCTGGGAAAGTTAGGTATGTATGGGACAATTATTTCCAAAGTCTGGGTCGGATGCCTTGTTTGATGTAGTACTTGGGCTTGGGCTGTGGAACTGGGCGCAGTAGCAGCAGTAGCAGCAGCAGCAGCAGCAGTAACACTAATCAGTTGTACTAAGGACCATAAGCATTAGTGTTATTGCTTTCATGCAACCCCGAGTTGACCAAACATTGTGGCAGATTCTATAAGAAGACCACCAATAGCTCTTTCTGTGACTGGCTCTGGGTTTTGAGAACTGCAGCCACAGTACATCCACCCAAAAACAGATAGGGGGTGGTGTGGTGCCCAAGGCTCATAGATAGCTTTGCAGGTGCTGTTACATCTCATTATTATTCTAGTTGATGCAGCAACCTGTATAATCTCTCTCAAGCCTCCAGAAGTATTCTGGTTCATCTTCCTATGCCACCAGGATTATATGTAACCCATGCACACCTGAACAGCCACAGCCCAATCCCTTTACTCAAAGGAAAGGATGAGGCAACTGACTCGGACGGCTCTCCTGGTTATATTTGTTATTATGAGTTATAAAAAGTAGACACAAACTTTCTTGAAAATACACTGCTTTTGAGTGATTGATCTTAGGCATACTTCCGAATGGTTTCCCAAACACAATGCTATCCAGGTCCACTAAAAATTAACTACCCTTACCCAGTATTGAGTTTCTGCAGAGTACAAGGTCCCACCAGAGTAGTAACATAGGACCACTCTGTATATGTGTGACCATTGTACCAGCAGTGAGCTCTGTAAAAAAATGCCACACTTTGCTTGCACAGTGGCTACACTCATGTAAATGGAACAATTCCCAATTGCTATGCTGGTGGAACTTCACACTTATTGGAAGCTCAGTAGGTTACCGGCCACAGAGCTGGGTGAGGCTTATTTCTAGAGATGGGCATGACCAGGAAAAATGATGTTTCGAGTTGTCGTGTGTCGGAGCTGGCCCATTTCAGCTCGTTTCCGTTTGTCACGAAATTTTTCAAAAAGTTTGTCATTTCGTTTGTCGTTAGTACTGGTTTGGGGGGGTAGGGTAGCAGGCTCTTGGAGGCACCTCTCTGGGGTGGATGCCTCCTCTGGCCCCCTACAAAGGGAAAAGGAAGGGTACATGACCATGTAGCCATTGCGTACCAAGTGGCACTGGCAGAGGCACCTCTCTTTTGGGTGCCTCTAGCTCACCAAGAAGGACAGCATACTGGCGTACAGGTTTGGAGTTTTTTGGAACTTTGGACTGTGAGCGAGGTGAGAGAAGAATGCCTCTGCTGGGCGCCCTCTGACTCACTAAGAAGGACAGTGTACTTGTGTGTAGTGCAATGCGAGTACAGATCTGGCTTAGGGTTGGGGTTAGGACAAGGGCTAGGCTTAGGGTCATTACGGGTAAGGTTAGGGTGAGTTAGTGGGCTGCACCTCTGGGTGCCTCTGACCCACTAAGAAGGACAGTGTACTGGCGTATGGGTTAGGGTTAGGGTTAGAGTTAGGGCTAGGGCTAGGGCTAGGGGTATAGTGGGCTTTTTATGCCCGACTGGCACATCCCAGAAGTCTCAGTCAAAACCTGGCCAAGTGGCCATGCGATTGGTGGAATGGCTCCAAAATTTGCATGGTCCCATCCCATGGCCAGCCCATCATTGATTAAAAATAAAAATAAAAATAAAAATAAAATAAAATAAAATAAAATCAATGGAGACATTTTATTGCTAGAAAAACCCACTGCTGCTACTGTAAAAATTCAAGCATTTAAAATAGCTAATTTTTGCATGTTTCTGTGGTGCTTTGGTGGGTTTTGGGACCACGATTTAAAAAAAAAAATATTGTGGTTGCCATTTTGGATCCCCCCCGCACCGCATGGCAAATGGAGACGATGAGACTGATGCCCCCCCAGCCTGGTACCAGGTCCAGCAGCCCCGGACAGGAGGGGGGGAGGCCGGGGACCCCCCCAGAAACCACCCCTCTGGTAGGTGCCCTCAGACAGGCATATTTTTGCCTGCTTTTTTGGCCAGAAATCGGATTTTTTTATTTTTAAAACTTTTTTCTGTGCTGCTTGGCATCGCGCGATCACCGCGCAATGCCATGAACGACAACGACAAATCAGACCCAATTTATCGTTTATCGGTTCGAGTTAGAGTTCTGACGGCTTAATTGTCATTTCCGTTTCCGTTGCGTAACGGAAACGAGGAACGGAAACGGAAACGAGAATTTCACGAAGTCGTGCCCATGTCTACTTATTTCCAGATAATCTAAGAGTAGAAATCCATTCCTCAATGTCTTATCACCTGTTTATCATTGAAAAAACTAAACTGGGGTCCTTGGTTTTTCCATTTGTTTGGAATCATACACTATAAATATAGGTGATGGATCCTTTCTGCAACTGTTCAGATATAGCAATGTTGCACTTTAATAATAAAAAAGTAACTTATACTCTAGGTTGTTCCACTAGGGTTAATAAAATATATCAAGGGATAGATGCACCATAAATTAAAAGACAATATAGGTGACATATGGTTATTCATTAGCCTGTTCAAGTAATTCAAGGTGAATCTGGGGTGGCTATAAAAGGGAGACTCAAACTACTTTATTGCCAAGCAGAGCTTTCTATCAAGATGATCTGCTATCATGCCTTTCAGCACAGACAAATTAAACATGCAAATACAGAAACAATCTCATATTACCTTACCTACTGTAAATTTTGAAATTGTCTTCATGGATCAGTAGGTTATTTAATGGCCTTTCACCCCTGAGGCCACACTTCAAATTACAGCTGTGCAAAGTTTGAAAAATAACCACTTTCAAATTATGTTCTGAATTTTTAGTAGGCCTGGGCTGAACACAGAGGAGGGAATGCCACAAAAGTCTCCAGACAGACCGTTGCAAGCTTACAGCCATCTCCTCTGCCTGACTTGCTGGATCTGCCTCTCCCAGCTCTACCACCTTTTTAGATGTGAGATGTGCAGGTGTTTTTTTTTTTTTGGGGGAGGGGTTCGACTATAACCCCCTTCATTTCCCAGGGAGCCATGCTGCCAGGGAATTCTGGGGGTTATAGTATGGAATGAAAAACAGTGGTTGGCTGAATGAGTCACAGTGGCAGACCCATCCTCCTTTTTTCCCAGGCAACCACTGAACTCTCCTCACGCACTTGGGGTGCTGAAGGTAAGAAGATAAAACTGGCAGTCCCTCTTAATGGCAAGACTAATCTAGGAGACGAGCAGCTCAACTACACCAAGCCTGATGAGATGTCTGGACCAGAGGTAGAAAACATTATTTTAATGAAACAAAACAAAAAAGCATGTTTTTAAATTGTGAATTGTATGTCTGTGACAAGTCTGAGTCATACAGGTGAGGTTATCCAGACTGGTGAAGCTACTTGAATGAGTAGTAAAATGTTTTGATCTCACAGGAAAAGTAGCCCAGTTGCCGTGACTCAACTTCCAGATACTTTGACTTCTACTTCACAATATTTCTATAGCCCCGTGCCTTCCACATCATACTGCTGCTTGCTTGTTGTTTTAAAGTAACATGGAAGCTAAAGGATTGTTCTGCGTATTGTAAAGATTTCAGCCTCCAGATGAAAAGAGTAAGAATGTACTCCTGTAGCCAAATAAATTCTGATTTATCCAGGCCACTGTTTCAGCGAGTCTACTCCACCTGGGGGAAAACAATGGGATGTATTTCTTAATCTTACTAAAAGATTATTACTGGATTATGAGTATTTATAAAACTGTAACTTGGAACTGTTACTTTTGAAGGTGCACAAAACATAATTTCAATTTCCAAAGCACTTTTCTGTCAGTGTTTGTGATCCCTATTTGTGAAGCACAGTCTCAAACACTCTGTTGCACTCAACATATATTTTCCATTTTCTTCTTCTTTGATAATTCATAGGCATGCGAACAGTCACTTTGTAGTATCAATGAGATCCTATTTCTAATTTAAAATACTGTACTTACGTAAGATATGAATGTTTAAGAAAGATACACTGTAATACAAGATACAAGATTCTCTTTTGTTATTTATACAGAAGGTGCATGAAGCAGTTTCAACTGAATGCTACTGTTATATAAAAAGCACACACTCCCTTTAAAGCTGAAAATCCCATTTGCTTCTCAACCGAGAGAGTCTTGTTTCTTAGAAAAGTAATCATACACATCAAGGACAGCACCCTAGCTTCTAGGTCAGTATTGTTTATTTATTGTGTCTTAGATTGTAACTATTTGCTGCAGCACTATCCATTAAAAATACTGCAGGGCTCCACCACTGCAGTCCGGAGATTGGAGGGAATTTGGATCTGGGGAAGCAAAGGGGAAAATTCAGCAGTTGCTATGGCAAACTCTGGTTGAGGTCTCTAATAACTTTCACAGCCGTTGGAACTTTACTTTGGAAAAGTCGTGTGTATCTTGTTCACTATGGCTTTTCTAAAGTAACAGTGTTACCCTTACCCCTTCTTTTAAATGTGTACTGTGTGAGCACTTTACAAAAGAAATTCAAAAATCCCTGCTATGATTCCCAGTGCATGAATGTTTTAGAAGAAACAAGTGCTGTAAATTTTACTCATTACAATAAAACCCCTCATTAAATTAGCCCCTTTTCTTATTTTATAAAAGTAATATTTTATGTTTTAGTGAACAGAGTGACAGATTAAGATGTGCTTGGCCCTAGAAACATATTGCAGGGGGATGCACTGGTAAAACCTAGTAAGAGATAGATGCCCAGGTCACAGCTGTGGCCAGGAGTGCATTTCCACAATTAAAACTAGTACACCAGCTACACCTGTTTCTTGAGAAACCTGCTCTGGACACTGTGACACATGCTCTAATGACATCCCGGCGAACTACTGCAATGCGCTGTATGTAGGGCTACCTATGGAAAGTCTCAGGAAACTTCAATGGGTACAGAATGCAGTGGCCAGATTGCTGACTGGGATGGGTTACAGAGATCACATTATGCCCCTACTAAAGCAGCTCCACTGGCTACCAATCAGCTAACGAGCACAATTCAAAGTGCTGACCTTAACCTACAAAGCACCATACGACCTGGGTCCTAGCTACCTCAAAGATCGAATCTCACAGTATGAACTGGCTCAGGTGTTAAGGTCATCAGGAGAGGCCTTTCTCTCCATCCCGCCACCCTCACAGGTATGTCCCGTGGGAACCCATGAAAGGGCCTTCTCTTTTGCTGCTCCCAGACTTTGGAACTCCCTCCTATTGGATGCCAGGCCTGCCCCATCTTTGCTGTCCTTCTGGAAACAGGAAAAGACCTTCCTCTTCAGGCAAGCTTTCTCTGAATGATGGACTACCAACAATGTGACCTTTATATGGATTACCATGCATGTTTCCATTGAATGATTCATAAGAACACCAGTGTTTTCCATGTTAGTTTCTACCCCTCATAATGGATTTTTTCTTTTTGTGTGCTCTTTGTAGCTTTAATGTTACCTTTTAATGTTCTAAGATGCCTCTTCTAATTCCCTGTTCTTAACTTGAATTATGTCTTTAACGTTTGGGATGTATATTGTCTCTCATTATTGAAAGCCACCTTGAGTCTTTTTCCAAGGAGGAAGGGGGGGATATTCAAAATAAATAAATAAAACCACTTCTTAAATGTCTCATTGAGTTTGAATACCCTGTTAGTATCACTATAGGTTGCTTTCAACTTAATCAAATGAGAGAGAGAGAGAGAGAGAGAGAGAGAGAGAGAGAGAGAGAGAGAGAGAGAGAGAGAGAGAGAGAGAGAGAGAGAGAGAGAGAGAGAGAGATATGGTGGAAGCTGTTTAGGAGACAATGTCTTTACTTGTAACATGCTATTCCTATTTCTCATTATACGTCAATCAAAAGTTTTTTAAAAAAATCTTCCTTGCACCAGTCTACTGATTCACAACAGTTTTAATTAGGTTTATACATAAGTGGTTCAGAAGACCAAGTCCAGTAGCTCTGTACCTGATCCCTCAGAAAGAGAAAGCATAATTGATTTAGCATATTTGATCCCTACTGGGAAGGATATGCAAGTTTTCAGCCCAAAGTTAGGCAGGGGTTGTTTCAAACACACTTCTGATACCATCCATAGGATGGATGCATCTGGCACTCTGGAATCTTCACACTGATGGATGATTATGCAGGACATTTCCCCCTTCCATCACCCAATGCCACACACAAATAAAGCATGCATGCCTTTGCCATACACACAATCTACTGAGTCACACACCTTCAAGCAACAAGAGAAGTGTATTCAGCTCAGGTGTGCAATTTACAACAAGAGGATGAAAGTGCACATGTTTCAAAAACAGAAGCAAAGAAAAGGATGGATCGCCATTTACTTTCAACAGCAACAAAAAAATGATGGAAGTGGGTTAAGAAAGGTTATGGAAGCAAAAAACAGAGGACATCTTGACATTTTATTGCTAGGTCCCCGTCCCCCCCGCCTGCTAGTACAAATGGGTGGACAGCAATGTTAAGATCTGCAAAGGGACATAGGACAAATTATAAATTTTTGGCCAAGGGGAATGAAATTGGGGGATACACATGAGATTATTTCCATGGGCTTGCAAATTTTGTTTGTTTCATATACTGCCTTTCCTTTGTTAAAGGACAAAAGGTGTCTCATAGTATCAAAATAATTGAATTAAAATGTAAAAATGTAATAAGTCAAACATTAAAAACAATTAAATGATACACAAACTCAAAAACAATTTAAGAATTAAAAGGAGGCAAATATTAACAACTATCTTTATTTTAAAATGGCATCTGGGGACTCAATCATGATTAGGAAATGTCTGCCTGAGAAGATAGCTCACCAGCTGGCAGCCCAAAGATAAAAGGGAGAGGGCCAGTGTGATCTCCCAAGAGAGAGCATTCCATAACCTGGGAACTGCCATAGAGGTGGTTCTTCTTGTGTTCCTGTGAACCAGGCATGCAGTGGCAATGGGACTAAGAAAACGTTCTGCTTCTGCTTTTGTTTCAATAATGCTTCAGATAATTTCCAGAGATTGTGGGCCTTTCCTGTGTGAAGATCCATTTATTTGTCCTTCAACACTTTCTGGGTTGACAAGGAATTCTTGCATTTAATAACCTAACCTAATAACAGAACTGTAAAGGTTGCTTTAGGCAACATTTCACAGGGCAATTCCGATTTTAGTAAAGTGCAAAAATACACACAACTAGAGGTGGGCACGAACCCCCAGTTCAGGGTTCATCCCAGTTCATTTACTGCCAAGGCAGGTGCCCTGCCCCCTCCTGTTGTATGTCCACTCTTTCTAAGTATGCACCCACGGAAGGGGGCAGGATGCTAAACTGCTGATCCCCTGTTGTGGCAGCAAATGAACTGGGCTGAACCCTGAACAGGTGGTTCATACCCATCTCTACACATAGCCTTATTTGTGTCCTCTTCTCATGCAAACACTTGGTCTTCTAAAGCTACAACCTTTAAACTGGGAATTCCTCTTAAAATTGTATGAATTCAACCCTGTAATTCTGGGTACATTTGTACGCTTGTTGACAGACATAACTTCAAGCCTCTTTGCTACTGTAGCATTGCATGGACAATAACTTCCTCCTTGATATGTCTAGCTTTTATTGGCAGAGGAAGCCAAATGCAATCTGTGTCAGATATTATGGATGCTGAGTCTATCACTTCTAGCTGCTTCCCATTTATGGAGCAATAATACCCCAGGTGCTTTCAAAGTGAGCTTTACTGTGCTGTTATAAATGAGGACTTCTGTGTCTGCAGATTCTTATTTTTTCTGAAGTCATAAGCCCAGAAACATTTGAAGTTGCACACTCTCAGTCGCATTATCCTTTAACGAACTCTGCAAAGTAACCAAATAGTGCCAATCAGGGGGAAAGGACATGTTTTTAAAAAATCAGAGCAGCTCCTGGGGCATGTTAAAAAGACAGGGTTAATTGAGTTTGTTACCTGCATTGACTTGGGGTTCTTGTCATTTGGTAAAAAGAACAGCCTTCATTCTAAGCGGACATGCGGAGAGATTCAAGATGGAAAGGCATTTCTGTTAGGTCAGATATAGGACTGTAGAATATAACCTGACATTGATGAGTTTCCACATTCAGACAAATAATGTTCGTCATGAACAAAATGAAAGAAAAATAAGAAAATGTGCACATTGTCCAGTCAGTATGAATAGTAATAGATGGCAGTGTGTATTTCATGATGATGGTGGTGGTGGTGGTGGTGGTGGTGGTGGTGGTTATACTCTACCTTTTTCCTGTTGGACATTGATGTTTTCATTTACTGCCTGATTTATATTCTGCAGAGATTTTATATAGGTATTTTAAACATTCTCCACACACATAACAGGCAGAGAATATGCACATTGACCGTCTAGTATGCATATTATCCACCCAACAATGCCAAGTTCACAGCACTTGTTCTTAAGGAAAAAAATATGTTGATCAAGCAGACGTCCATCATGTTAATGTGCCTAATCATTTATGCATGATCAACATTTAAATCATATTGTACACAAATCATATATAAAACTTTTAGTGTATTTTATCTCTGTTTCCTTCTCCACTGTTTACCTATGTTTTGAGAACGCCATTCAAAGACAGCATTTAGAAAAAGCGAATTTCTCCTTTCTTTCAAGAAAATCAAGGCTTGAATATTAAAACTAAAGAAGCAATGAAAGAGATAACCATGGTGGGAAATCATATTAGTAAACAACAGCCTCATCTGGAAAAAATGTCATTAAAAGCTATGTACTAGTTAATTGAGTTTCATATGAATTTTAGTGCCGGAAAGTTAATGACTATTGCAGCTATTTCACAGAGTTAGGTTACTGCAGACTTATAATGATCTCCTTTGCTTGATAGCAATGAAATTAACCTGTCTTTTGTCCTGCAGGTGTTGCATTCTGATAATGTATATTCTTTACAAGAATGGACAAGTGATTCATTCTGCATACTAATAAGGCACCAAATGGAACAGGTATTTTTGATAATGAATTGGGCAGCATGGGCCTTAGCACTGACAGAGCAATGTGCTATTATGATATTTTTAATATCAAAGAACTAATTCTTATACATTAATTCTCAGGAAATATGTTAAATTGCAGTGGGGTGGTGGGTGAAGTGAGCTATAAATTGCCTAATTGGCTGCATAGCTACAAAAATAGCAAGTATTGCAACACATATAGAACCAGTCCAAAGCCACATACTACTTAGCTATGTGAGAGGAGCTCCACATATTTACGGGAGAGGTTGGGTGTCAGTATGCCATCCCATTCATTACATGGCCAGGCAGAAATGATCATGACTAGTAGGAGTTTTAGGTAGATGAAGGGAAACAGTTCATCTTCATCAAGATGTAATGATGGCCACCAGCTTTGCTGTCGCCGTATTACCTTCCTCTGCCCTGCATCAGTCAATGTGGCTCAGAACTCTTGTTGCTAGGGAACACATAAGGAAGTGTTTATTACAAGCTGTTGCGTTGGAGGCTTCATAAGCCAATGTGGAACCCGGACAAAGTAGGGCGTCATTGCTGGTCCCTGGATTCTATCCTATCTAGCTGGATTTTGTCTTGAAAGACTGGGTTGTATATTGTCCCTCATTATTGTAAGCCACTTTGGGTCCTTTTCCAAGGAGAAAGGTGGAGTAAAAATACTCAAAATAAATAAATAACAAAAACAGAGAGGTATGGAAGGCAAGTTGTAAATGAGCACAGTTTGTGACAAGCACATTATCTTTCCTGATTATGAGGCACATCTGTGAAGGTTTCAGCCTTAGCTTCCAGTTTCTTAGCTTTATGAGGTTTCAGACATCAAGAGATGAGGCTCAGCAATGGTCTTACAGTATATGTTATGGGCCATTGGATCAGTTTTGAGTTGCAATGATCCCAGTATAAAGCATGTGATAATTTTAAAGCATGTGATAATTTTACAGAGCGCTTTTCCCAGTGCCACATTGGAATTTGAATCCATATCTCCTGAGTTCCAAACCAACATTCCATCCTCATCTCTGCACTGGTTCTCAATCTAAAAGTAAGAATGTCACTTTGTTTTCTTTTTGTTTGGTCTTGTTTTTGAATCTTCTTATCATCTTGCCGTATTCCCAGTTTGGGAAGAAATCCGACACAATAATAGGTTTGCTTGCAAAGCTAAACTACCAATGTGCAACAGCAAATCTAGGATATACAAAAGAAACAAAAGAAATACATCAATTTCTATGTGCTTTTGTGAAGTGGAAGGGAATATGTGATGCACAGATGGAAACAGAGAAGGTTTGACTCCAGCTAACTGGAGTCTCTAGGTCCTATCCCCAAAACTGTGCTAGTGTTTCCACCTCTTAATATCTATCCCATGAGTTCTTAACCTCTACCTTGTGCCTCTATCTTGCTTTTCTTTATGAAATTGCTAGTTCTGTAATGGTGTTAGTATTACATTACAAATACTGTGAATAGTTGGCACATTGTTCTAATAATGGTAAGTACATCGTTGCTCAGGACAGGTGCACTGGATGGTAGAAGTATTCTTTGTCTATTTTTTTTTTCATTTATATGACCCATTTCTTCACTGGCTGAGGAACTGGGTACATGGACTTCACCCTTAAGTACCAACGCTAACCACAGTAGACTGGGCCTCTTGAAGCAAAACATTTCTTGAAAAAGTGGAAACAGATGCAAATGTGTATCACTAGATTTCTTATATGTTAAGGTAAACAATAATATATATTGGATCTCAGCATCCCACATGTTTCATGAATTATCAACTCAGCTGAAGTGTATACCTATGATTAACAGAGAGAGAGAGAGAGAGAGAGAGAGAGAGAGAGAGAGAGAGAGAGAGAGAGAGAGAGAGAGAGAATCTAATGCCAGAAAGATTTAATAATCTTAATTTCCTTTCCATGAAGTGCTGCTAGGGGATAATAAAATATTTTGTAAATATCCCTGTTGTGTATCATGAGTCCTCTCCCGATAATGGCTGAGCATAAATCCTTCTAGGCATAAACCACAGCAAGATGTCACTAAGATTACCAAACTCTGAATACACAAAATTGGTGAGCAAGGCAGATTATTCCTAGACTTCGTAAACTGCAGTGCTGGCAGGTATTATGCTTCCAAAAGTACAGAAGTTCAGTGTCACATTGATTTAGCTATGTTGTACGTAAAGCAGACCTGGCTGTGTAACATGTGTTAATAAAAATCATGTTCAGAAGCATTTTAATTTGCATTACCACTTTAACCAATGATGAAATTTAGGTTTACACACCTACTTAGCATATCCAGCTAGTAATCTCATTAAGGGCCTCATCCAGTGTTCATTGGGAGGGTGTCCCAGGACCCACAGAATACTGTTGATATCCTCGTGCATAGATGCAGAAGGGGATCTTCACCAGAACTGCAATTTTAGTGGAGGTGAAAAGCTCCATTACCATCACATATCTCCTGCTAGCACTATGACTACAATAAAGGGAAAATCTAGGGCAGATTTGGACAAATCCTGAGGGGATTTGGATCCCTGGAATTCCCAGTCCACATACTCTGCCCCCCAAAAGCCCCCAGTTAGAGAAGGGAAAATATACCAGGATTGGTGTTGCCATGATTCTCCTCCCTCCTCTGACCTTCTGCACTGGCGTGAAATGTCATCTCTTCCCCCATGGATATTTTCCCCATCTCAAGATTAAAATATTGTACTTAATATGAAAGTGATGGAAAACGCCTAGCTTCTAAGTTGCATGTGGCCTCAAGACCATTTGTGTGCACACCATTTACAAGTGCAAGGCTCCCCAACATTTTGCTAATGAATGTTTGGGACACTCCATCCAAAGGGACACTTCCACTTGCTTTAACTGCATTTTGTTGCTTGTTGCTCAATATTCCAGCAAACCATGGAAACCCCTAATGTCTGCTTTACCTTCTTTGCCAACACATTTTAGCAGTGGGGTAGTGCTTATGGAACCCATGGACTGTGATGGTGCAGCGCTATTTTTCTCACCAAAGTCTCTGTAATGGGCATAAATAGTTTCTAAGCAAAGCATATACATGCAGCAAGTGCTGGCAGAAGGCCCTCATGACAAGGCAGACACCATTTGTGACCTCTGTGCTAACTGCCTTATTTGCACCATTTTGTTAAATTTGTCCAAAACCATTCATTCCTTTTGAGAGCACCACAACATACCTTGATCTATGGTTTAGTGGAAACAATCATCTTGCAATTGCTTCTCCAGGGGATAGAGGTGGAGACAAGTGAGGGCAAGGAAAAGAAGCCAGAATCTATATCCCTGCTCTGTGATGCAGCATTCCAAGCCGGACTAAAACAGAATTTGCATGTGTAGCTCCTCCGTAGCAGAGGTACGTTATTCATAATTTCATTCCTTCTTTTAATTAAGGTGGCCAGATGCAAAAGGGGAGAGGTTCCTGCACCTTTTGTACTTGCAGAGAAGAGGGAATTTTGACAGACAACACTTGCCTGACATGAACTACCTTGTTCTATAAAACTAGTGAAGAAGGTGAAACCTTTTCTCCTTTGCATCTGCCCATCCAGTACTTCAAAACAACTCTGTGTTTTTTTTTAAATGGCCACATTTAAAGTATTAAATCCACAGGAAAATAGTGGCTGACTATCAAGCATTAAATAGAGAGGAGTAACTCCAGAAAGTACTGAAGAGTCATGGGGATAATCTACTTAAGTATTAGCTTCTAGCTTAGTGCTGTGACTAAGCAGTCTAATGTGTCCTTGGAACTTAAAAAAAGGAGGTGGGAGAGGAAGTGAAAAAACAGCAAATAACAAATTAAGACATTCTTTATGTTCCATTTAAATTCAGCTGCAGTGTTTTACAGATGTGCCAACAAATAAAAACATATTAACAGCAATGTCTGGGTGATTAGCTATTTGGAAAGCAGTCTGGTTGGGATGTCTCCATCCTTCATCTGGCATTTGAGTCATCTGTAAAGTATGGAGTCTATAGCTCCAATGGCTTGAGGAAGTGAGTGGGGCCATAGTCCCTCCACCATATCCCCACTGCCACCTGTACAGTGGACAGAGTTGGAGAAAAATATGTTTTGAGTGATATTTGCATCACTCTAGCCCAGGCATGTCCAAACTTTGTCCCTCCTGATGTTTTGGACCACAACTCCCCGAATTCTAAGCTTGGATTGCCAATGGCAAAGGACTGTGGAGTTGCTGTCTAAAACATCTGAAGGTCCAAAGTCTGGACATGCCTGCTCTAGCCCATGGAGGATTCCTCATGTTGCAGTCCAGAAAGTCACTTTTCTAGGCCATGTTCTGAAGCAATGGGTTTGTTGAACGTCTTGAACTGCATATCTCTGTTATTCAAACAAGTCCAAAGGATCTGATACAGTTTAGTAGATTGGCATACCTAGTTGAGCCTATGACGATCAGCCAGAAAGTATATGGATAATTACTTATGTGCCCCATCCCATGAGCCATTTTGGAGGATCTGGTGAAACACATTTGTTTTTAGTACTTTATATCTAGACAACTTGTCTCAACAAGGCTTAAATCCTCTAGAGATCCCATGTATCTACAGTGGTTTCTCCATATCAGTTCTTTACCTCCAGTGTGTGGATGGCAGCCAGAACTGGCTATCAAGGATCCAACAGAAGTAACAGAACCAATGTGTGTAACCTTACATTATCATCACATGGGGAGGCTGAAAATCCAAGAAATAGTAATGAGTAACAGGAAATAAAATGGTGGATGTTGGTTCCACTCCTGCCTGAATGACAGGCAATTGTCAATGAAATCAAAGATATACCAACTCCTATGTGAGTGCATATAGAATTGTGTGTATTATGGAGCTCAGAAGAGTCATTTGATTGGACTAAAACTCCTAGAATCCTATTTGTGTGTAAAAGAAATTGACGAATTCCATTCTGCTCAATGCCCTTTCTATGCAATCTTACACACGAAAGATGACATTTTGTGCAAGAGTTCTAATAATTTTGCACAGAATTTGGGGAATGAATGTCCAAGGACTTCTGGAGAAATATAGTAAGCCCCCTGCTTATCATAGGGGTTAGGGACCTGACCCAACCCACAATAATTGAAAATCCGTGATATGCAGATGCTGGCTCAGGTCAGAACTGGGGGGCCTGTCTGCATCCCCCTACACTTACCGAAGGTCTGGCACTATCCTGAATGGGTCTCCAGTGGCCTTCCCAGGTCTGTCAGAGGTCCCAGAAGTGCTTTCCAGTGATTCAGAAGTCACTTCTGGTTCACCGGAAAGCACTTCCGGGGCCTCTGACAGGCCCAGGAAGGCCATTGGAGGCCTCAAAAGTGGTTTTCATTGATCTGCAAGTCACTTCCATTTCAATGGAAAGCACTTCTGGGGTCTCCAAAAGGCCCAGGAAGGCCATTAGAAGCCCATTGAGGGCAGCACCAGACCTGGGGTAAGTACAGGAGGCCTAAAACAGGCCCATCTAGCTTACCACAAAAGGCTGGGGGAACACTGTATTGCAAGATTCTTTAAAAACACAGGTTCTCAAACTTTTCTAAATGAGCCTCATGGTGCAGTGATTAAATGCCTGTACTGCAGGTAAAACTGTGTTCACGACCTGGGTTCAATCCCAGGTAGCAGGCTCAAGGTTCACTCAGCCTTCCATCCTTCCGAGATTGGTAAAATGAGTACCCAGCTTGCTGGGGGGGGGCAATGTGTAACCTGCACACTGTAATTAAAAAATTGTAAACCACCCAGAGACTACTTGTAGTGGTATGGGGCGGTATAGAAGCAGAACACTTTTTGCTTTGCTTTAACCCAGCTGTTCTTGGACTGAAATTCCCTGAAGCCTTCACCACTAGCTGCACTGGCTAGGGCTTTGCAGAGTTGTTGTTGTTGTTGTTGTTGTTGTTGTTGTTCTTGTTCTTCTTCTTCTTCTTCTTCTTCTTCTTCTTCTTCTTCTTCTTCTTCTTCTTCTTCTTCAAGTTTCATGTCCTTGTGGAATGTTGGCAAGCAGTAGCCTGAACTGATGTCTATCTAAAGCTATTCTAAATAGAGCAGCTGTACTCACTGTGGACCATTGGCTTAAGTTCTTAAGCCAGAATGTTCTTCTATGCCCTGAGCCACACTTTCCATGTATTTTTCCTTGAAGGATCACCTGCAGCAGATGGTATTTCTCATTGTGCATTATGTGTCTGAAATGTTGCAATTTTCTTCTCTTTATGGTATTGAGGATTTCTAGCTTTTTATTCATGCGCTGTAATACAGCCACATTAATGACTCTAGCTGTACAAGGTATCTTTAGAATTGGTCTGTACGCCTACATTTTGAGTGCTTCCTGCTTCTTGCATAATGTGTCTGTAAGGGTCCAGGTTTCAACACCATAGAGAAGAATACTGAATACATAGGATCAAAGTATTTGAGTACTAAGTCTGATAGATACTGGTAAGTTCCAGTTTGACAAGGCTTTCCTCATTTTCTGGAAGGAATTTCTAGCTTGTTCAATTCTACAAAGGATTTTATGTGAAGGGTCCCAGTTATCCTTGATGTAGCACCCCATGTACCTCTGCGTTTAGCTGGCTTTGGTCCTTCCTTGGCAACCGACCCCAGCATATAACCCTTGGACACTCCTTTGAGGGGTGCCCCAGGGGTCTGCCATCTCCCCATGCTGTTTAACATCTATATGAGACCGCTGGCTGAGGTCATCAGGGGAATTTAGAGTCTGCTGTCATCAATATGCCAATGACATGCAGCTCTATATCTCCTTTTCCACCTCTGCAGAGGAGGCGGTACACTCCCTTGATCTGTGCCTGGAGGTGGTCCTGGAATGGACCAGGACTAACAGGCTGAAGCTTAACCCGGAGAAGACCGAGGTTCTGTTCTTTGGGGCACTTTCTGCAGGGTACAGTGGCCCTCTCAGCAAGCTGGGGAGTGCTACCCTCCGGCTCGCAGACAGGGCCAGGAATCTGGGAGTGGTCCTGGATCCAGCCTTATCCATGGAAGCTCAGGTGATGGCCGTTTCCAGGACCACCTTTTTCCATCTGTGTCAGATTGCTCAGATTCGTATGTAGCTGGATGAGGCCTCCCTTAGAACAGTTGTGCAGGCTCTTGTGATCTCAAGGATTGATTACTGCAATCCTCTCTATGTAGGGCTGCTGTTGACTCTTGTCCGGAAACTTCAGTGGGTACAGAACGCAGCGGCCAGACTGGGGGCCGGTACGCATCAATATGATTGTATCACCCCAGTTCTGGCTCGTCTGCACTGGTTGCCCATTGTGCTCTGGATAAGGTTTAAGGTCCTGGTTTTGGTTTACAAAACCCTCCACGGCTTGGGACCTGAATACCTGTTGGAGCGTATCATCCAAAGATCAACTGAGGCCCCACCCACTAGAATGTCGCAGGTACTCTCACTCTGAGTGGCCACACCCAGGGAGGCATGAAAATCGGTAACCTGTAACCGTGCCTTTTCAGTGGCTGGTCCCCACCCGCCTTTAGAAAAGCACTCAAAACCTTTCTTTTTAGAGAGGCATTTGGCAACCTTTAACCATTTTTTTCCTTTCCTTCCCCTCTTCCATCAGAGATGCCATCTTGCTGATGATTCTTTTGATTATCTTTTTTTTTGAGTGTGTGTGTATGTGTCTCTTGATCATTATACTGATTTTATATTGACCATTTTACCCTTTTTGTTAACCACCCGGAGTTCCTTTGGGAAGACGGGTGGTATAAAAATGAATGAATGAATGAATGAATGAATAAATAAATAAATAAAAAGATAATACTTTTTCAATTATAGCCGATCTTGAGAAGGTTCTGTGAATCATTTTGTAAACAGAAGGAATGTTTTTTTTTCTCACTAGCAATATGATTCTTGCATGATGTTACATCTTCCTTAGACAGAGGTGAAAGCCCAACTGGCCATAAAGAGAGAGGGCTTAGAGAACAGCTTGGTTGATATGGGAAGAAAAGTCCCACGACTTACTGCCTTCATAGAATCATAGAATCATAGAGTTGGAAGAGACCTCAAGGGCCATCCAGTCCAACCCCCTGCCAAGCAGGAATCCCCACCACAGTGCTCCTGACAGATGGCCATCCAGCCTTTGCTTAAAAACCTCCAAAGAAAAAGACTCAACCACACTCTGTGGCAGGATATTCCATTGCCGAACAACTCTGTCATGAAATTCCTCCTAATGTTTAAATTGAATTTCTTTTCCTTAAGGGAAATTAGCAAGAAATGTGAATCACACTTGGAAGTAGATTTCCTGGAACTGACTTAACATGGCTGGTCTCTGGGACAATAAATAAATAGAAGTGTTCATTGTATAAACATTGAGCTAAGTCAAAGTAATTGTCCCAACCAGAATAGTCCTGGGACGTATACATGTGTTGACTTAAATTGTACTCATTCTGATGGACTATCAATTGAATTTATCCTATCCAGCCTTGAAGAAGGGTGCTGCAAGAGTCCCCTGTTTCTTTTGTAAAAGCTTGGAAATTAAAATTGTTCCTTAACAACAGAAGGAGAGATTTCTGTATGTGCACAGTCTGATCTGAAAGTCAGGAGACTAGCCAAGCAGTGGCATTGCAGTAAAAGAAGTGGCCTTGATAAATGAACACCTTTGTGGCATCTGAGTACACATTCTGGCCATGGTGTAGATTTACAAAAGGAAATAAATAGTTGCTCAGAAAGATGGTAGAAACAGAATAGGTTATATTTTCTTCCTCAAACAGCCTATTTTTATTACCCTGCTTGTGATCTTTGACTCAAGAAGATGTGAAGAGAATGCAAGGAAGAACTATCATTTCCTGGAAGCAACGCTACTCCCACTAACTGTAGGGTAGCTACTTCCCCATTTCTGAATTAGTATAATAACTTTCTTTTCACAGGAGCTCCTCAAAACCAGTTAGCCACTCAGAAACAACATTAGAACTATACACAAGTTAAAGCAAAGCCAACTAGCCAGGTGAATGGTAATATGCTTTAAAATATATCTGCAGTGCAGTATTTTACTGGGAATCATGAAGCCTTTCTTTTCGGTACTGAATTAGATCATCTGATGACTGATATAAAAAAGACTGATCATTGGAATCAATACCATTCAACTAACAGCAATGATGAGGATCTTGACATCACATTTGTGATGGACACAAATCAATCCTTTGGAAGCTTTTCCCCACGTTCTTTTTTAAAACCAAGTCAGCCTCCATTTAGTAATGGTTTTGCATGTGTGTCTTAGTTGTTACGGTTTCTAAGGCCAACATCCTGTCCAGATGTTGCCAGCATTCCTGTATACTTTTATTAGTAGTACTCTATTTCACTGGTAGCTAAGCAACTGACCGATAGTGAAGAATACATAATGATCTTCTGCATACCTACCTCCCAGAGTTAGAAAGAAAGCATGAGAACCACATCGACATGTATATTCAATATGGGCACCTTACATAGCACATGCTGAAATGATTGTGCTTTGGACACTTTAAAAATATGTAACAAAGGTAGGAAGACATTGTCCAAGATACCCACTTGAAGAAAAATGTAATGGATACCTCTGACTTTGTCACAGCTATGGGATTTTAATCCACAAATAATGCATAAATGCACTGAAAATAAAGATGGGGAACAGATTTGTTTTATTTACATTACTTATCCATCATACTTATATGCCACATTTCTCCTAGATAAGGGGATTCCAGCTAAATGAATCTTATTAGTCATGACTGAGAGTATCTTTTTGTTTGCTTATGCACATGTAATTACTACCCATCCCAGCAACAAGTGGGGACACAAAATATTATACTTATGGGGCATAGGTAAAAGGTAAAGGTTCCCTGTGCACATGCATCCTAGTCGTGTCCGACTAGGGCCGGTGCTCATCTCTGCATTCAAGCCAAAGAGCCAGTGTTGTGCAAGTCCATGGCCACATGGCCGGCATGGCTGCAAGGAAACACTGGTTTACCTTCCCGCTTTTTATGGCAGTACCTATTTATCTACTTACATTTACATGCTTTTGAACTGCTAGTTTGGCAGGAGCTTGGGTTAAAAGTGGGAGCTCACTCTGCTGCGTGGCACCTGGGATTCGAACGGCCGAGCTGCCGACTTTGCAGCCGACAGTTTTCAGAGCCTTAGTCCACTGAGCCACCACATAAATATACTTAACTATATGTAGTGTAGCAAACAAATGAGCACACACACAAAAGGAATAAAACTATTTAAAAACACTGAACCAAGAAAGAGCTAGCTGAGTCCTGGCATCAGATCCATGATGCATATATGAATTTATATGATCTTCCTTATGGAGGTGTCTTGATAATCTTTTGTGGCTCCACCTTCTTCTGTTTTCCATTAGAGCCACACAGAAAAACACAAAAAACTGAAGGGTTTATATTTAATACACTTTATTAGCTAAGAGGCGGAAACATCCAGCCTACGGCCAGCATGTATCTCTCAATTTCAAGTTCAATTAAAAGACACAGAGAGAAAGAGAGAATAGAGATAGAGTAACACAGTATGGGAAAGATGAACTGCCCTGTAATGATGCAAATGCAGAGTTTGGCAGTAATTAGTAAAAAGGAACACAGTTACCTTTGACCAGTTGCTTTTACGTGAGAAGCAATGAAAAGAGTAGTTGGAAAGTTAAAATAAGCTTTGTAACTTAAGGGAGAAAGTCACTTTGTCCACCAAGCCTGGAAATAAAGAGACAAGACACATGTTTGGAATAAACTTGGGCCACAATTTATTTAGATAAATAACTGAATTCAGAACTGTTCCTCCCTAATAAAAGAGGCCTAGCAAGTGCAAGTGGTGCTCTAAGCATCCAGATATTAATTGACTCAACGCTGCACCTCTGTTTAGGTTGAATCATGATTAAAGGCAGTCTGGGCAGCCCTCGTCTACCCCTCAGTGTGATATTAAACTCAACATCTCTAATTTTCAATTCCTAACTTCTTGTTCCACCTAATTACCACTGATGGCTGTCATGCTAATATCTTCTTTAAATCTATTTCAGCCTATTCCAGTCCTATACCACTTGCACTGCCCTCTGCCAGTAATGATTGATCTCCCAATGATAATAGAAAGTGGGATGACCAGCTAATCTCATTCTCTACCAGGGAGCGTGGAGGGAAGACAGCCAAAGAAGAAAAGGTGAGACCGTTGGTGTGGGCATTCTTTATATACAGTAACTCTTACCTGCCTGGGTCACATGGATCTTTGAAACTGTTGCCCAGGCTGGTGGCAAAGTGGAGCCTTCCAGCATGTCAGCTGTTAGGAGCTTCCATTTTAGGTATAATGATGTTGTCAAATAACTTTCAAATCTTTACTGTAAGGGAATTTTAAGAAAGAAAGAAAGAAAGAAAGAAAGAAAGAAAGAAAGAAAGAAAGAAAGAAAGAAAGAAAGAAAGAAAGAAAGAAAGAAAGAAAGAAAGAAAGAAAGTGTGCTGCTTATATATTGCTCCATGGTGTTTACAGCACTCTCTGGGTGCTTTGCAATTTAATTATGCGTACTACACATTGCCCCCTCCCTCCAGCAATCTGGGCACTCAGTTTAGCAACCTCAGAAGGATGGGTAATTAAACAAACCTCAAGATTGCTACCTGAACCCAGGATTGGATTTAGGTTATGAGCAGAGTTTTCACTTTAGTATTGCAGTTCAACCACTGTATCATAAAACTCCTTAAGAAGCATTCTGATAGGAATTTTTCAGTTTTATACCATTGTCTTTTCAATCCTAAGTGGCAAGGAATTATTTTAAAATATAACTTTTCTGTTTTTGTGAATATTTGCAGTCATAATACTAGAAGTGGTCATTTGAGGGCACCAGAGAGTATATCCTCATTTCTGGGTAGCTTCCCACCAATGAGTAAAAGGATTAATAACACAATAGAGTACTTGTGCTGACTGCCAGGAAGTACTGAGTAATGCAAATGATGTTTGGCCAGTTTCTCTTTAAAAAAAAGAAAAACTGGCCAAACATCATTCACGTTCAGTTTGTGTTTCATATCTTACTGGGCACTCAGTAACTGGGCAACCATCAAATTTTGGATTCCTCGCTAGCTGCGGTGGGCCTTGGTTGTCTTTTTCCACTGCTTGGTGATGATGGCCTTTCAAAAGATAATATTTTTCTGCTCCAGCTGTATCCATCTGGTGCATCTTCACCTCTTCTGTCCAAGGAAACTGACACGCTACATGCAACAGCTGCTCCTCTTTGTAATCCAGCCTTTTCTCAGATCTGTGGCTCTCATTTGCTCAAAAATGGATGGAGCTCTCTGATGCTCTTCTATGCACATCTTCCGCTTTTGCTCTTGAGACCAGTGCTAGAGGTTAAACTAAAACCAGTCATTTTCAACCACATTTGGACAATCCCCAAACACCCAATAAAAAAATTTGCTGGAAGAGTAGGCTATTCTCCACATGTTTCAGAAGTGCTCAAACAGAAGGTGGTAATTTAGAGAAGAAACAAGCCAATTTCACAAAAGAATGCAGATCTTGTGGTCAGATGGATGGCAGGAAAAAAAAAAAAAAAACCTTTGGTGGCCCAGTCTCATCCTTATACTCTGGTCAAAATGGGCCAGCGTGTAAATGTTCATTTAGCATCTATGCTTTAAACTACCTTCTCCCCAAGATAAATCCTCTGCACAAAATGGCAGCCTTTCTTAAATTACTTTTTTAGCAGTATAAGGTATCACTAACTCATGCAACTCCAAGTATAGGGATCCACAGAGGAAATACCTCCAGGTTTGCCAGAGTCCACCTATTCTCATTAACTGGCACTTAAAGTTCAATAACTTGTTCTGATACATTTGTATGAGAAAGATTAAAATGTGTTTTTACTTACAGCTGCTTGAAATTCAGACTCCTATATAATCCTTTCTTTACTGCACAGATGCTAGCAACCAACTGAAGAGATTAACAGCAACAAAAAGCAACAAAGAACACTTGATAGAAAGGCGGGGCTTTCTCTGAATTCAAAAGCTGGAAAGAACTACTGGTTAATGTGGATAGATACTATAGATAATCACACCAGCCCAGACTCGATAACTGCAGATAGCATGCAAGGTTGTAAATGAAACTACCCTTAGACAGACCCTTGCTAGCCATAAAGCAAAATGGAACAACTTTAAGGAATTTTTAGACAGTTTGCAACAGGGTTAAACAATACAATTATTTTAAAAATTCCCAATGATATCAAATTTCCCCAAACTTCAAAATAAGAACATAAGAACATAAGAACATAAGAACATAAGAAGAGCCATGCTGGATCAGGCCAAAGGCCCATCTAGTCCAGCTTCCTGTATCTCACAGCGGCCCCACCAGATGTGTTTGGGAGCGCATGGGACTGGATATCTGTCTCCTGATACCACTCCCCTGCATCTGGCTCTTGAAGTACCCTGGTTTAAAGACTAGAGATTACACATCTCCATCATGGTTTGTAACCCGTAATGGACTTTTCCTCTAGGAATCTGTCCAATCCCCTTTTGAAGGCATCCAGGCCAGATGCCATCACCACATCCTGTGGCAGGGAGTTTCCTCCTCCTCCCGCCGCCACATAGACTTACAACGCGCTGGGTGAAAAAATATTTTCTTTTGTCAGTTCTTACTCTCCCAGCACTCAATTTGAGTGTATGTCCCCTAGTTCTGGTATTTTGAGAGAGGGAGAAGAGCTTCCCTCTATCCACTTTATTCATGCCCTGCATTATTTTGTATGTCTCAATCATATCCCCCCTCAAGCGCCTTTTTTCCAGACTAAAGAGGCCCAATTGTTTTAGCCTTTCTTCATAAGGGAGGTGCCCCAGCCCAGTAATCATTTTAGGTAATTGCAGCATGGTCACTGTTTCAGACAATTTTTATTCCATTTCGCTTGCCACATTGCAGGGCATATTAACAATTTCCCCCTAAAATAATATTTTATTCAGAGAAGGAAAAATACTTTCCAGCTCTCCATATAAATCTATGGATCAACAAGTGTGGAAGGCAGATTTTGGCACACATCTAAAACATACAGATTGCTTACATGCAATCTTTGTCATAAACATTATCTGAAGCAAAAGAAAAAGAAAAATATTTTGTACACTTTGCAACTAGAGATGGGCACGAATTGAAAAAATTATGTTTTGGTTTTTCATTTTTCGTTGCGGGTCCATTTTGGTTTGTTTTTGTTTTTCATGAATTTTTGAAAAAAATTCATTTCATTTTTTCATTTTTCGTTTTTCATTTTTACCCGCTTTTTGCACGATTTAAAGCAT
This sequence comes from Phrynocephalus forsythii, assembly GCA_029282475.1. NCBI lineage: Eukaryota > Metazoa > Chordata > Lepidosauria > Squamata > Agamidae > Phrynocephalus > Phrynocephalus forsythii. The sequence goes on along the minus strand of JAPFRF010000001.1, from coordinate 157,705,516 downwards.
TTCTGCGTGCAGACGGCCCCCAACCCCCAGACCAGAGGGAAAACACTTTAAAAAAAGAGATGCTGGCAGAGACACTGTATATAGGTACGCAGGGAGGCTGCAAAGGCAGCGGCGGGCGTTGCCCAGGGCATAAGAAATCTCTTCTTTCTCTCCCCCAAGAGCCAGGCTGCAGTCAGCAGGAACACAGAAACAAACACCTGCCTGGCTGGCCTAAAGTAACGAGTCGCAGAGACAGCAATCCCACCCTAACTCCCACCGCGGACTGCAAGGAGGATGGGGACTGCCAGAGCTTTTTATGCCCTCTGTGGCTGCCACACCTACCCAGTCTGCAACCTGGGCATGCTATTGATTGAAATTGTCCAAGAATCTAAATGATCCCATCACATGGCTTGCATCCATCTTGTGGCTAGAATCCCTTTTGTGTCATCCTTAAAGGGAAAAGAAAAAATACATCACGAGGGGAAAAGATAAAAACAAACATTTTAAGGACCGCAACCCCCCGGTAGGTAATAATTTTAAATAATTATCATTGCATTTTTACGGATGTCCAGGGCGTTTTAATGCCCAAGAAATAAATATTAGGCATCTGGGAGCCATTTTGGGTCGATGTTCCCTAACTCCCCTTAAAGGAAAAAAAAAATACTGTGATCTGAGAAAATACATAAATGCACATTTTAAGGACCCCAACCCCCCTGGTAGGTATTGTCAGGCAGAATAAATAATTACCTCTGGGTTTTTAAGGATATTCAAGACGTTTTTAAACATTTAAAATAGCTCATTTCATTGTGCGTCACCATTAACGAAAACGAAACGTAATGAACCTAATTTTCATGGTTCTGTTCAGTTCATTCCAATTTCATCACAATTTTTGTTATTTGTTTCGTTATGTAACGAAAAATGAATAACGGAATGAATTTTTTTTGTTTTGTTCCCATCTCTATTAGCAACTGTTATGCCTTGTTTCTTCTCCTTTGTCCTCTTCCTCCTCTCTTCCTTTTTCAGTTTTCTGTCTCCAAACATTGTGGGACTCAGCTGATGGGAAAATGTGAGGGATGCTTCACCGTAAATTTATTTTGGAGGGAAATAATTGCTTCCAACTAGAGTCATAAAACCCATAATGTTTACCTGGAAAACAGATTTATATTAGAAACATCTGCAAGCTACCATGCTCTGGATAAATGCACTATTTCTAGTCTGTTGTTAGGTATGTTGACTGTATGTGAATAATAGTAAGAATATAAACATTTAATTTCTTTTATTTAAGCCTGCACTGTCAGAGAATCTGTGATGATGTTTTGTTCTCTAACATTAATTACTAAGCTGTTGTGTCTTTTTCATTTAGCCTTCCAATACATATATGCACAGAGGTATGCCACTATGTAATTTATTAGTGTTATCTGAGTCAGTTGAGGCATCTTGTATGTATAAAAACTTGAAAATGCAAAGCTAAGCATGCCAGATATTGAGCTTCCATCAATTTAAGGTGCTTGCAAATGACAGGGCCGCATTTTCCATTGCTGCAATATGATTGAATTTTCCTTATTGTGTTTAAAGAAGCTGTGAGGAAGGATAAAATCATATCAAAGCATCCTGTTTTTAAAAAGCGGAAGCCAATACCACCACGTCCGACATACCCATATCCAGTACTAGAATGGTGTCAGCTTTTATTAAACAATGGCAGGCTTTTTTCTCATTGGTCCACTTTTCTACATGAAATTTCAGATTTGGTGGCAAGGGTGAACAGTCATCATACCAGGAATTTCGACATGCACTCCACCAACACTATTGAAGGGAGCCTCAGCTCTTCAGTGGGTATGTCTAACCCAGTTCTCATCAGAGATAGGAACAAGCGTTTCCAGAATAAAATAATGTTTAATGTCCTTGGCTATGTTGATTTGGGGGTTGGATGCTGGGCAAGACACCTCAACTGTTTGCGAAGCATCTGTGGAAGGAACCTGTTTGGAAACAGTATTGACCGCTTTAGTTGGTGCAGTAATTACAGAGGTTGGGTGGGGATCCAGTGGGAGAGCCACACAAAGAAGCAGTTCATCCAGGGGCAAGCCTTCCATTTTGTTTATAGTGTTGGGGGATAGATTGTAACAGTCAATGTTGGCCTTGCATTGGTAGGCTGTGTTGCTTTGTTCTGCTGGATAAGGTTTCATAAGGTATCACTAAGCATCACAGTAATTTACTTACTTCATGGATCCCAACATGACCTGCATAAGTTGCTTGATTTCTAAAAATTGTCTCTGATTTCAACTAGGCTGGTCTGATTGGGACATTTATTGCCTTTCTCCTTCTGCATAGTGCCATTGTGGAGCTGCAGAAGGTGGAAACCTCTTTCCTATGGTCTGCATGTCAAGGTGTTGTGGTATTTTAGCAGAGTTTTATTTACAAAAGAATAACTTGGCAAAATAAAAACAACAACAATCTTTATTTGCGGCCACAGGCCCAACCAAGGCAAAATAACAACAGAACATAGACAGCTTTCTACAGCATTCCATCTTCAGTCACAGAGTCCTTCAGCAGAGATGTGTAGCAGCATGGATCATCATCAGGAGGTTGGGATGAAGTGATCAAGTGTTACCCACACTTGCTAACCACTATATACACAGTTAATTACACATTACAGTCAGCTGATCCCTGACTGGCTTACTACAGTTACAAACTCTTAAGCAACTTACATACAATTGTTAGTTACTATACTGTTATACCCTAACACAAGGGAAGGGGGAGATTCAAAATTGGGCACCAGCCAATGAGAGGCCACCAAGCCCAACAAGACTCCAGACTTTCCATGTGCCAGCATCTGCACAGCTGGCTCCATTCCTCATAGGTGCTACCATGCAGCTGCACCAGCAACAAATGAACATTTCAGTAAGTTGGGGTGTGTGTATGTATGTGTTATTCTTTAAGTGTAATGTGGAATGGCTGCAGCTCCTTGAAGTCTTGCTTGGGGGGGGGGGAAACACTCTCATTTTCACTCACAATTCAAAATGTTGGTTTTAACCTACAAAGCACAAAATGGTCTGGGTCTAAACTAGGGATGGACTATTCGTTTTGGAAGCTACCAGTTCCAAAACAACCCACAGGAGCCCAGCTGGTGTTCAGAAGCTTCTAAAACACAATCAGCCAATTGGTTCTGGTTCCATTAGGGTGCAGTTGACAGCGAGTGGTACGTCCTCTCTGATCCCAGTTTACCTTATTTACTCATTCTCCAACCTTCCTATATAATATGAGCATTTGAAACTTCTGAAAGTAATTGACTCACATTTATTGGTTTACTGGTGTTAGTTGCCCAGCCATGGCTGCTTCAGAGGGCTGGTCGTGGGAGTATTTCGGGTTGGTGATAGCTATGCTCAGTGCCCTGCTTAGCAAGCTATTTAACAAGCATCTATCAAGCCATTTGTCAAGGCACTTGTCAAGGCAAAATTCCCCACGAAATTGGAGCTAGCATAAACACTGCCTTGCCCACCCAGCATGAAATAATGAGATAAGGCACAATATTTGGGTTTAACTTGGACCACAATTTATTAACCATCATTTTAACTCTATATTTTAACTATTAGCCTACAAGAGGACCTGTAACTTAGCGCAAGGGTCAGAAACCTATTGATATTAATAATAAATAACCCTCCATGTAGAGATGGGCACGAAACAACCATTTTTTTTTGTTTCCGTTCTCCATTACTGGCCTGACCACGCAATGAGAATGAGTCCTCCTACCTGCTGGTGCTGCTGGCCTTCCTGCCTGGTCCAGTCTTCCGGGTTCCGGCTTCCTGGTCCAGTTAGGGGCGGAGTTGAGAATGGGCTGCCATCCGGTCTCTACGCGCGGAGGCCGTATCGGAGCCCCCTCTCACCGCCCTCCGCCTCGATGCATGGCAGCCCGCCGGGCTGTCATTTCTGTGGTGGAGATCGCTGGACAGGAAGGAAGGGGCCTGCAATCCGGTCTCCGTGCATGGATGCCGGATCCCAGCCCCCTCTCTCCGCCCTCTGCCTCGATGCATGGCAGCCCGCCGGGCTGCCATTTCCAGGGTGGAGATCGCTGGACACAGGGCTCCGATCTGGCCTCCGTGTGCGGAGACCGGATTGCGGACCCCACTCTCCGCTCTCCAGAGATGCATGGCGGTGGGCGGTGGGAGGGGTCTGCAATCCAGTCTCCACACACGGAGGCCCGTGTCCAGCTCTCCACCCCAGAAATGACAGCCCGGCGGGCTGTCATTCTCGGGGTGGTGGGCGGTGGGAGGGGCCTGCAATCTGGTCTCCGCACACGGAGGCCGGATCCGAGCCCCTGTCCAGCGATCTCCGCCCCGGAAATGACAGCCCACAGGGCTGCCATGCATTGAGGCGGAGGGTGGAGAGAGGGATCTTTCCCATGGCGGATGACAGGGTGCTGTCATCCGGCGCGGCGAAGTAAGACCCCCGTTTCCGAAAAAAGAAAAACGGAAACGATTTTTAAAAAAAAACTGAAGGAAACAGAAACGGAAATGGAGGGATATGGGCCACGAACAGAACAGAAATGGAACACAATTTTTCCATTTCTTGCCCATCTCTACCTCCATGGCTTTAATGAGATTCCTATATGGAGGGCAAGGGAGCTACCTGCCAGATGAGCACCCTTTACACTCCCTACTTCTCATAAGCCAAAAGCAGCCCTCATTTCTTTCCTGCCATTAAATTTCCTCTAAGTCTATTCTATGCTATGCTACTGTTTTTAACGTTATGTTAATATGAGGGCTGCCTAGCATCGTATAGGTCAGTGATGGCGAACCTTTTAGAGACTGAATGCCCAAACTGTGATTCAAAACCCACTAATTTTTCATAAAGTGGCAAAATGTGAAGGGGCGATGTTGGGTGCCCACAGAAAGGGCTCTAAGTGCCACCTTTGGCACCCGTGCCATAGGTTCACCAACACTGGTCTAGGTGGAAACTGAGACGGGGCATACATAATTGGGTTACCTCTTGCGCTACCTCTTGTGACCAGTTTAAGTGGTATGCAACTATACCCTGCCACACATTGAAGATAATGAGACTGGCGAAAACACACTGTTACTCAATGAGCAATATGAGTAACAGCCAAAAATTCCCATCCAGCCCCGAGGCAACCACCTAATCTTACCATCTTCAAGTTAGGGTGGGAGGGTGGAGGCAAAGCTTGATGAGGCAAGAAGAAGGAGAAGGACGGGGACAGCCTTAAATTGGTTCACTCCCCCCCCCAGCCTCGGGAAGGGTGTGTAATATTGGCGCATCTTCATGCTGGGAGGCAAAGAAGCCCCGCCTAGCCAGCAAAGCACCTGAATCTCCCTGTTCTTACTCATTCAGCAATTTACTCTTACTGTGGCCTCTGAAAACAAAGTGATAAGTTTGTGCTTCTGAATGAACGTATCTAATAGATACAAAGACGCTGGAAATATTGGACCTCACCCCTTCTCCCCCAGTCCTATGCCAGATAAAGAAACATACTCCAATTGCTATCACACCCATCCACACCTTAGTCGGACATAGAGAAGCCTTACAACATCAACTTCCGTCTCAGAGCAGAAGCTCTACATCTCCCTCTTTGCCAGGCGGCTCCACACTAACCGACAGCAATGTTCAATTAAAGACAGTTGCTCGAAACATCACACTGAGGAAAATGCATCAAGCGAAGATCACAGACTTTACCAATGGGTATGTGTCTCCCACATGCAATGCAAATTATATATGTGATATGAGAGGAGACAGGCCTTTAGAAATTCTTGCTAATCCTCGGGTGGATTTAACGGAGCCCCTCTCCAAAGATGACCAGGTTTTGGGGCATGTATCATTTGCTTTCAGCCAACTCAATAGTACAGTGAACACAGATTTTGGAGAGCTAAAAATGAAAACCTTATATCCCGCCCCCAAGCTATTCCACCAGAGAACTTTATGACGAACTTCGAGGAGACTACTCAACCACGAAGCCTGAGCAAATCACAATCCAAGCTCTTTAGTGCTGAAACACCCAATCTACCTCAAATCAAACTCAATAACCCATCTCCATCCATAGCAGACAATGTTGATACCATTTTCTTTACCTCCAGCTTATTAGCTTCCTTTTCCAATGTGTCCAGGCTCCACGATGAAATTGTGCAGAAGAAGAAAGGCAATAATTGTCTCAACCAGACCAGCCTAGCTGAAATCAGAGACACTGTTTTAGAAATCAAGCAACTTATGCAGGTCATGTTGGGATCCATGAAAGAAGTTGTGAACAATACTGTGATGCTTAATGAGACCTTATCCAGGCAGAACAAAAACAACACAACCTGCCAATGTAAGGGCAACATTGACTATTACAATTTATCTCCTGTCACTATAAACAAAATAGAAGGCTTGTCCCTGGATGAACTACTTTTTTGTGTGGCTCCCCCACTGGATCCCCACCCAAATTCTGTAATTTCTGCACCAACTAAAGTGGTCAATACTGTTTCCAATCAGGTCCCTTCCACCGATGCTTCACAAACTGTTGAAGTGGCTTGCCCAGCATCCAACCCCCAAATCAACATAGCCAAGGACATAAAACATTTAGGGAGAAATGCACCTGTTTCAACATGCCCCAAAAGAAAGAACACTCTCCTCTTATGTTATTATGTTCTTAATACTCAAAAGTCTTCAAAAACCAAGGGGGGCTGAAAGACTAAGGGCAAAAAAGAAAGAAGCATGACTTTTAAGCCCCTCTATAAATTGTTAGACTCTACATCTACTAACCTAAGGGTGAGGCAAACAGGGAAAAACACACAGTCTAATATCAATCATATCAATGGCCAACCAATAATCACTCCCCCAACACTTCAAGAGTACATCTCTGGAAGTCATCAAGATTGACCTACCAAAGAACTCATCAACAGTGTACCCCAAAAGGACATATGGCCTACTAATATAAAGTTCCAACCACAAGCCCTGTCCCTTCAGAATCATCATACCAAGTATTTTTACATTCACCCCACCAACCCAATTGAGGGGACCCTCAACTCTTCAATGGGCATGTCTAACCCAGTTCTCATCAGAGATAGGAACAAGCATTTCCAGAATAAAAGAAGAAACTTTTGTGGGGACAATTAAGGATAGGAGACCATTTACAAACCAGATGAGGTCAAACTACTGGCACTCAGAAGTGTAACCAAGTTGGGATAAGTCCCAATGGAGTCAGTCTACAAGAGTGGACCCAATTCGGCACACTATGATCTGATATGGGGACATGGGGCCTTCTCAATGACCTCAGAAGCCATTGTCTTGGGATGGCAAATTGGTCATACTCAATTCAACTCCAACCGTTGTGAGTTAGAACCTATTGCACCCTCTTGTTCTGAACAAAGTATGCTATATATAGTCATCAATAAGGTTTCATCCTTGAATGGTCCCTTTTGTAAATATAGAATGAACCATAACAATGACTCAGTGATCAAGATCCTCTCTTGGAATACAGCAGGTTGGTCAAACAAGATTTGGAACACCAACTTTATTGAGCATATAGGTCAATTTGACATCCTGCTGCTCCAAGAGACTTGGTTCCAAGATGATTTGGTTCTAGATGGCTATGTGTCTCATTCCCTCAAAGCAGCTGTTAGCAAGAGGTGTGGATGACAAAGGTGGCATGGCCATCTTCATATCAACCAAACTACAGGTATCTGTCTAAGAATTGCACCCTACCTGTTATTTAGCTCTTGCTGCTACCCTTAAGTTCACTTCACAACTGATAATAATTATCAATGTATATATTCCCCCTCAACAATCCCGTACACTGTGTAAAGACCATTGGGTTAATTTGGTAGCTGATATTGAAAGTTTGATATTAATGTATACAGGAGCTTCCCTTTTGATAACAGGGGATTTTAATGCTAGAATAAGAAAAAATGACAAGATATATACAAGCAGTTCAAAATGATACCTCCAGAACCAGTGCACCCCCAGTGCCTTTACCACAGGCAATCCATGGGATCTGCAACTTTGCTGGCCTTCGCCTAATGCAGATGAGTTGGATCTTGTCTTATTAAATGGAAATATGGAGGGAGATAGGCCTGGGCAATTTACATTTATGTCTTACATGGGTGCCTCCACCAAAGATTATGTTCTAGTAACTAAGGATTTGTTGACTCCAATTATTGATTTTGGGGTTGAATGCTGTCCTGACAGCAACCACTTTCCCTTACTTCTCTCAATCAACTTTGGAAGTATAAAAGTATCCACTGAGATTGACATAGCACTACCACCCCCAATAGAAATAAGAGCTGCTTGCATTAAGTGGTCCATTGAAAGGGAGGTCACCATGAGACAACTGTTATCCTCAGACTCCACTCTCTCATCTTGGTACACTAATTTTAATAGCAGACTCAATCTATACAGCCCTTAAAGCCTATGATGGGTTGGTTCAGGAACTACATATCAAGCAATAATTAAGGGATTATGAAAAGAAAATACACACATTTGTATAGCAGAGAAAAATATGAGCTTAGCAGCAGTAGCATGTAGATGAAGTGTAGATAATTGTTATAAGTAGAGATGGGCACGAAATGAACAATTTTTCATTTCCGTTTTCATTTTTTTGTTTTGTTACGTAACGAAGCGACAAACGAATTTTGTCTCTAAAATGAAACAAAACGAACAGAAACACTGGAATTTTGTCGTGCGTTTCGTTTCCGTTACTGCAATATGAGTGAATTGCTTAAAATCCTAAAAAAAATCACAAAAAATGAAATAAATGCTAACAAAATGGTAACAAAATGAACGAAAACCAAAACGATTTTTTTGCAAAAATTCACGAAAAACTGAAACGGACCCTCCAAACGACAAACGACAAACGAAATGCCATTTTTCTGATTCATGCCCATCTCTAGTTATAAGTATTATCAGAACTTAGAAACGGAGAGACAAAGAAACATGACTTAGAATAAAACTCTTATATTGAATATATACAGCAAATATACAGCAAATAACAACGGCATAACACCAAGCAATAACATATATACAAATCAACAGAGTGTGGGGTACTGTTTCTCACCATAAACAGTCCCCAATTTAACATTATTACAGCCAGTCCTTTTGTACACATTTAGACCTCATCAGACATGATTTTAACCAATCACATTCTGACACACCATGATGTCATTAACTATTCCACCTGTGCTAAATCACTTAACCTGTTAGAGATTTCCAATTCCTTGCACTTGTGGCTAACATCATGACACTGCATTTTTGACTGACTCCATTTTTCAAATTCTCTTTTCAATCTGTTAAATATATATTACATATATTTTGTCAATTCTACATATTATGACACTACAACCACACCTAAGACATAAAACTACAAACTCCATCCCCTCCAGAGTAGCCAAAGGGAATGCATGGTTTGATCATGAGTGTAAAGCAGCTAAAAAAGAGTTAATGGCAAAGTACAAATGGTATTGTGAGCAGAACCTGGTCAGAATCCCTTCTGAATGGTTCGTTCTTAAGAGTAAATATAAGGCCCTGTTCAAAAATAAAAAAAAACCCTTCAAGCCCAGTGAGAGTCTTGGCAAAGATTGAAGACTGCAGCCAACCTTAAAGACTCGGCTACCTTTTGGAAGCTAGTGGCAAGGGGAATGAGGGAATACTCCCTTAGACATGTATTCCATATTTTAACAAGCGCCTGGGAGGAACACTGAAGGCCAAGACTGCCACTTCTTTACTATCTTTCTGGAAGCAGGCAAAGATCTATCTCTACAGGCAAGCTTACCTGTTATGTGACTTTTAGTTGGATTGCCATGCAATATTACTACCAGCGAATTCATAAAAATGGGCACAAAACAGGAAAATAGTGTTTCATTTCATTTCATTTCATTGACCCATTGGTTCGTTTCATTTTGTTTTAAAATGACTTTTTTGAAAAAAAATTGTATGAAATGAAACAGAAATGAATCAATTTGTTTCTCTTAAAAATGGGTTCTGTGGGTCCTAGGTGCACCAAATTTGGAGTGATCCATCCTTGGACTCTCCCCTTTAATCCCTCTAAATTTGGAGAAATTTGGTGTTTGGAGTTTTGAGTTATTAAAATTCAAAGGGGGCAGCCCTTGAAAAAACATTTCTCTGTGTCATTTTCTGTGCTAGAAAATAGTGATACCAGGGAGCTAGCACCATGAAAATTGCTGTGGAGCATCCTAAAGCTCTCCCCTGGAAGCACATCAAATTTGAAGAGGTATAGGTTAGGGGTGACAAGTTATTCAACTCCAAACAGGGTGCCCATAGGGAAAAAAACATTTGTAATTCAAAAGTACTTGGAAATACTGATCCCAGGCGGCTAGCAGCATGGAAATTGCTGGAGCATCCTCAGACTCTCCCCTTGAAGCACCCCAAGGCACATTGGGCTGAAGGCTCTCTCTGCACTGTCCATACAAACCACACATACAGCTACACAAAGCAGCTTGAGCTTAGCCTTGCTTTAAGCTGAGCAAAGCCATCAAGAGGATCAGCACAGCAGCAGAGAGAAGCTAGCCAAATCAACTGCTTCAGGCCTTCAGCTAAGTTTAACACCAAACACTGCCAGTGACATCAGTCTCTCTCCTTCTCTCTTGCACCACAGACAATGAGAAGTGAAACTAGCCCATGGTCTTATATGCCTTGCTGCCATGAGGCAGTTAGAAACAACAACCACACCAAAAATAATTTTAAAAAATGCAATGGATTCCTATGGGTACCCCATTTGGAGTGAATAACTTGGTCCACCATAGCTGAAAGCTGTCCAAATTTGGGATGTTTCAAGAGCAGAGTTTGAGGATGCTCCACAGAAATTTCCATGCTGCTAGCTACCTGGGATCAGTATTTTCAAGAACATTAAATTTACAACAGTTTTTTTTTACTGGTGGCTCCCTGTTTGGAGTTGAATAACTTGCCCCCCATATCCTAAACCTCTCCAAATTTGGGGTGCCTAAAGGGGAGACCTTGAGGAAGGTCCACAGCAATTTTCATGCTGCTAGCTATCAGGGAACAGTATTTTCAAGCACAGAAAATGGTGCTTAGAAATGTTTTTCAAAGGGCACCCAATTTGAAATTTAATAACTCAGTCCCCCAAACCCCAAATCACCTCAGATTTGGAGGGCTTAAAGGGAAAAGTCCAAGGAAAGGACCCACCAAATTTTATGTCTCTAGGACCCCAGGGTGCTGAGTTATAGAGAAAAAAGTACATTCATTTTAACATAAAAAGTGCCAATTCATTTTGTTAATAACGAAACGGCATGTCCCTATTTCGTTTCATTTCATTTAGCTAGCTAATGAAATGATGAAACAGTGTGTTGTTTTTCATTTGGTGCCCATCCCTATAACAGATGTTTTTCTTTTAATTGTTTGTGTGTTGCATTAGCTTTAATACTGTGTCTTACTGTTGTAAGATGCCTCTTCAAATTCATTGTTCTTAAACTTGAACAAGTCTTAAAGGTTCTAGAATGTATATTGATCTTAAATATTGTAAGCCATTTTGGATCCTTTTCCAAGGAGAAAGGCGGGGTAAAAATCTTCAAAATAAATAAATAAGTGAAAAAAATGAGGAATGATCCCCCCCCTCCATTCACTTCTTCTAGAAGCCCACCATAACAAGCACATTCAGGCTGAAACCATATTCTGCATGTTTTTATTTAAATGGAACAATTTTAATTGAGAACGGAGTATCGCTACATCAGAAGCCAGAATGACTATAGAAAAGTCATTCTTTCAGGGCTTGACTGCAATGACGCATCGTGCTATAACACTAAATGATATAGCCCCAGTTCCTCACCCCCAATTCAGACACCATGAGTCCCAATCCAGTAAAGATCAGGCATTTTTTTCTCTGCCTTTTGTTGCTGTTGCTGCTGCTGATAAGAAGATGGGTACTTTATGTTTTTCTGAGGGTTTATTTCCCCAAGAAGAAAGAGCTTAATACTTTAGGGCTTCCTGTGGAGAATTCATTTCTGCAACAGAGATTCCCAATCCAAACCATTTCGTTAGCTCTTAAAATTAGATGTGAACATGGGAGGGGTAAAGCAAAAGGCAAAGCTTTAGTAGGGTTGTGAATGGGTCTGATTCATTTCCTAGGGAAGTGCCACTCAGACATGAATATAAGAAAACCCTGGTTCACACTTGAACGCATGGTTGCCCACCAAGCTCATTCAATGTAGAATGTTGACCATTAGAACAACCCCTCAATCTTACCTCCTATATGCAAAATAGTATGAAACAAAATATATTAAAGATATCCTTTTCATATTTTGAATGCAATTCTGCACAGGGATTGTAGCATTGCTGTGTGGCTTTGCAATGGGTTCCAGAAAAATTGTTATAGAACATCCAAGAGATCTCATGAGATACCCAAAATAAATTATTATGGGTGGGAGGGTCATTTACAGAGAAACGGATGGAAAAAAGAATTGCCCCTTCCCCTTCTCTCAAAAACGGAAATGGTATACTCTGTCTAATTAAGTGGAAAGAGTGACAGACTAGGAACCAGGGGTCCTGGGTTTTAATCTCCTTTTCGGTCATGGAATCTCTTGGTGGGTGTGGAGTGGCATTCATTCATAAAACCATTCATTATCTTACCCTGAAAACGGCCGTAGGCACACTAAAAGTCAAGTCCAATGACCACCCTAGGTTCCTCTGTTATGTGGTCCAACAAGGACTGATCATCTCCCCAATGCTCCTTAGTCCTTAATGCTCAGTGTCCAATATGAAAATGCTGAGAAAAGTAATATGGCGATTTGAAATATGCTGTCACCACTATGATGACTTGCAGTTTTGCCTCTCCTTTGCTTCAGGTGATGCTGTACAAGTCCTGGAGTGCTGCCTATGTTTCAAAATGGGGACCAATCAACTAAAACTGAATCAGGATAAGATGGAGATCCTACTGATAGGAGGACCATTAGACCAATTAGAGGAAAATTGACTGGCCTTGATGGGTCGTACTTCCACTGAGGTATTGGATGTAGTTTGGGGTAATGTTGGATCCAGCACTCTCTAAGGAGGTTCAAATATCTACTGTGGTCAAGAATGTCCTCTGTCAAGTTTGGCTGATTATCAGTTGCATCCCTACTTGGATAAGAAATACCTTGCAACACTGGTCCACACACTGGTAATCTCAAAAATAGAAGAAAACTGTATTGCTTGCTACATACGGATGCCCTTGAAAACAGTATGGAAAGTACAGAAGGCCCAACATGCAGTGGCCAGACTGATTAGAAAAACTAGTCAATTTGATCATATATCTCTTGTCTTAGTGTGACTTCAATTACTCCATGTTAGTTTTTGTGCCCACCGAAGATGCTGCTTATGATATATAAAGGCTTTAACGGTTTAGGACCTTGAAAGACATCAAAACATCTCCCCAAGAAACCAGCCATCTGTTTCACTCACTCTGCTTAATCCATGTTGTTAAAGTTTCTACAAGAAGGGAGGCCAAAGAGGCAAATACCAAAAATTGTGTCTTTTGGATTGTAGCCCCTTGGGGGGTGGGGGGGGAAGGATGCTGTCAGAGATATGTCAGGCTCATTCTCTCGTTATGTTTTGAAATATGGTAAAGGCCAAATTCTTTAAAGATGAATCTCCAGGATAGTGTCAATCACAACTCTTAAAAACAAAATGTATTTTTTCAGAGTTATCCATATTTATAGTTCTTATCTGTTGTATCTGTGTATTGTTTTTAATCTTTTTATTGTGGATTATTGAGGGTTTGTGAATCTTAATCTGTGTAAAGTGCCCACCACTGTATTTGCACTAATAATCCAGGATAGATAGATAGATAGATAGATAGATAGATAGATAGATAGATAGATAGATAGATAGATAGATAGATAGATAGATAGACAGACTCTGAGCATCTCAACAGCCTAGTGGTCCTCTTCTACCAATTAAGATAGGGAATATTGGGAATAATTGAGAAATTGGACTGCCAAGTCTTTCTCCCTTCTCCCGGGAGTGAAAAAATAAATAATGCCTGTCTCTGGACTACGGTGCCTTGTAGACTGTTCCAGGATCCCTTTTGAAGAGTACGGTGTACTCTCAGAGGAACTGACATTATGATGAGCTAGCCTCCTGACTGCAATGACTCTTTGCTAAAAAATGCCCTGCATATGCCCACTTCTTTTGCAATGGACCAGGTGTCCTTCACGCAGATGGCATAATGTGAGGAAGCTGAAAGGAATCAACAGTTTATGTAACCAAACAAAAGCCCTTTTGAAAAAATCACATCTGAACAAAAGGTATGAGGTAGTCAAGAGCAGATTGACTGAATGTTTGTGATTAGCTTTCTTAAGACTCCCTTTCTCAGGTGTACTGTTTCTTGAGCTACTTTCTCTTAGAAGAGGAACCAAGCAGTACAATGTGTGGCAGAGGGCACTTTTACACAACCCCTAAAATCCGACGCAAAGGGCTCCAAGATGCGGAGCTTAATATTGTTTTCCCACCAGCTCTGGACTAAAAAAAAATTAAGTATGACCACGTCCACCTAAGCATGTGCCAGCACATTTTCCAAGTACCTGGTCTACAAAGGTGACAAATTTCTGATGTGGATTGCAAAGCAGTGAGTGCCAGGCTCTCCTCACCTTGTTTGGGTTTTTTTTTGCCCCCTGCCCCTTTAAGAGAATGGAATGCTTCCCAGAGCAGCTCCAGACAGCAGAGCAGAAGTGAGCCTGCATTCTTTTCTCCCTTTTTTCCTCCCTCCCCTCATGCACACAGGAGCAATGGCATGCGGAGGGGTGGGAACTCAGCAAGAGGAGCAAACCCCCAAGATCTCTGGTCCGAATTTAAGTTGCCAGCAGATCTTAGGGGTCATGTAAAAGCGCCCAGAGTGGTTAAACTGCTATACTGAAGCTTCTGTATAACTGTGCTCACAACCTGGGGTTCAGTCCCAGGTAGCTGGCTCAAGGTTCACTCAGCCTTCCATCATTTTTGAGGTTGAAAAAATGGAGTATCCAGCGGCAATGTATAACCTGCATAATTAAATTATAAACTGCCCAGAGAGTGCTTTAAGCACTATGGAGTGCTATAGGAGCAGAACACTTTGATTGGGTCCTCACACATCTGTCCAGAGGTATGCACTCATGTGTTCACATTGCAATGAGGGAAATAAGAACTACCATTTCTCCTCCAGCCTCTGTAAATGGGGTTTCAGAACTATTGTTCCCATTTTACAACAAATGATGCTTCTGAATGGTCTAAAGAAGAAGCCTTTAAACAGAGCAGATTGCCAAATGTTCATCAGAAATACTTCTAAGACTAGGTTATGCTTTCTTTTACCCTTATACTGTCCTTGGGGAAAGGGAGGTTAAAGCTTAGCACATATTTGTAGAACAGGCTATCTAAATCTTCTAGACTAATGTCCTAGAAGTTCACACTCCTTGGTCTTGGCCAATCCTTCAAACCTGACAAGTTGTCAGGGTCATATTGTATACCTTCCTATGAAAGAATATTCACCAAATACACTTAACAGATATTGAGAACTGTCAGCCTTTAACTCACATTTCACTAGACACTGAAGTCTTGCTTCATGATTTTCAAGGATTTTTGAAAATATTATTAATTATTAAGCCATTCAAGAGTACTTTGACTTCAGCAAGACTAGTATCCTTCTTAATGGTTTCCATCATATTATAGAAGGTTACTGGAGCATTTCCCGGTTCCTTATAGATCAGCCCTCTCCAAACTGGTACCCTACAGAAGTGTAGGATTACAATTCCCACCATAGTCAGCTAATATGGCCAAAGACTAGGACAGCTGTGGATGATGGGAGCTGCAGCCCAATCCCTATAGAAGGCTTTTATTTGGGCATTTTTGTACAAAAGTGCAG
Source organism: Phrynocephalus forsythii (assembly GCA_029282475.1). Lineage (NCBI taxonomy): Eukaryota > Metazoa > Chordata > Lepidosauria > Squamata > Agamidae > Phrynocephalus > Phrynocephalus forsythii. Next base: position 157,689,714 of record JAPFRF010000001.1, on the reverse strand, counting down.
ATTGGCCACAGGGGCTTATATATATGTTGTTTTAGCTTCTTTATTCTCAAATTTGAATTTGGGATGCAGTACTCAAAGAAAGGACACTGAAATACAGTAGATGAGTCTTTTCCTATATTTGACAAAAGACATACCACTTCCTTGTTGCTGATACAGTAGGACCCCAGTATCTGCTGGGGATTGGTTCCAAGCCTTCCTGTGGATAATGAAAACTGTGGATAAGAGAGAATGCCCCAGAATCCCTAAAACTGCTTTTTTGTGGCAGCAGCTTGCTTTACAACTGCTGTTTTGCAACAGTAGCTTGGAAACCAGGACTGGGATTTCACTGGGAAGTTGGAAATCTTGCTTGTTGAAGCATAGAATCCCAGCAAGAGTCTCAGCATAACCAGAACAATTCAGAAAATAATGGACATTTTGAGTAGTCTTGACCTCTTATCACTACACACACTTTTCTGTTCTCTTCTTTCTTCTGGAAGTGCAGATGCTGGGAGTACCATAAATATGCCTTCTTCAAAAAGTGTGGTAACAGCCACTAGGCAAGTGATTTTTCATTCCTGTAGCTTTATTTATCTATGGCAAGTGTGGGTAACCCCTCAACTTTAAATGAAGAACCCCACCTCAGATTGTGTAGGCATTTCTGAGGGGAAAGGGTGTGTCCCCATTGGCAGCAGAAATATTGCAAATAATATGCCATGACATCCTAGTATAGTGATACCCTGGTTTAAGAATGCCTCGGTTAATGACATTTTCGCATCACGAAAGGAAATCCATTAAAAATGCTTCTGTTTATAGAGTTTTTCCTGAAACACCTCTGTTTACAATTATATTCAAAGGACTTCCTTTCCCAGGATGTATTGTGTCCCTGTACATTTCTGGTTTACGAAATTTCTGCTTGACAAAGTGTGCCAGAGAACACGTTAATTTCTTAAACCAAAGTATGCCTGTATTCTAATCATCACTGGGTTCACAGAATGCCCTGTGGACATTCATACTTGTCTGAAGCAATGGCAAAAGGGTTTTGTTGCTACTAGTAAAGAAACAGAACAAAAAGTCCACCTGAAAACAACCTTAAGAGAGGAACATAGTATCAGCTGGGATGATTTGCCAGAAGTTGATAAAAGGACTGTTACAAATCCTTAAAAAGAATTAGAAAGCAAAATGAATCTTGCATATTGTGAAAGCACTATATCACACGATTAACCTCCTTTAAAATGTTAGGATCTGTAGAAAAATCTGCTTCAGCAATTCTCTCCAAGTCTCTTTTCCAAAAAGTTGTTTGCATTCAGGACTTAGGGATGAATCGCCAAGGTCAAGATTTAAAAAAATGGATGTGGATGTCTTCCTTTTCAGCTGGTATTGGCCTGACTTAATACACAATTTTACCTTTTGCAGTCACACACCTTTTAAATAATGTAATTCCATGTGAGGTCTCCTTCTGCAGTTCCACTGTGATTCTATTATAAAACTCACTCGCTTCCTAGCAAACTATATTTCTACCCCAGGAGCCTTTTGAAAAATATCACTCCTCTGTATCTTCTAATATCACCTCATTTGGTACTTTCCTTGGTAACATCCTGACAGCTCTAGCAACATTGTTTAGCTCCATAAAGCCAATGTGACATCCTTATTTGCTTTTAGTTTATCCCACACCTTTTTCTCTGTGTTATAGGCAGTGTTTGGCCCGCAGTCCAAATGACATCAATTTGAATTCTGATAGCCGTTGTGAGTTTTTCGGGCTGCTTGGCTGTGTTCTGGAAGTTTTTCTTCCTGATGTTTTGCCAGACTCTGTGGCCGGCATCTTCAGAGGGCAAGGAGCTGAAGGAACTAGGAGTTCTCCTACTTGCTGTCTATTGTGGAATTGTATACCGCACAAGCTAAAAAGAGGGTGATGAAGATATATACAGATTCCATACATTCTGGGCATAATCTGTTTCAACTGTTAACCCTCAGAACAATGTTTCAGGGCATTGCATACTAGGACAACTAGATATAAAGACAGCATCTTTCCAAGTGCTATCAAACTGTTGAATATTTTTTTAAAAAATAATATATTATATTATGTTGTCATACTGTGTTGTCATTATTGAACATATGATTCTTATATTTCCTTCTATGCATATGGAGAGCAAATTTACCAAAACAAATTCCAGGTATGTCTAGCCACACTTCACTTAAGCAGGTCAAGGAAGACATCTAGAATTTTGAGAGACCCTTCGTATCATGGCCACCAATTTTTTGAACTGTTGCCGTCTGGCAGGAGATACAGGACTCTTAGGTCAAGGACAAACAGACTAAAGAACAGTTTTTATCACAGAGCGGTATCCAAGTTAAATGCGACAGTTTTAGCACCATCTTAATCAGTTTTTAAGTAGTGTTTTAAATTTCTGTAAGCAATTTTAAGAGTTTTTAATATTTTGTATGGTGTTTTATGTGTTTTATGTGTTTTATGTGTTTTGTATATTTAAAGTGTGTAGTGGAACAGCACTCTAATTTCGTTGTGCATATCTTGTGTATGCATAATGACAATAAACCTCTATTCTATTCTATTTTGAAGAAGACATCTGCTTGGGAATACCCTGAAGCAAATTGTGAGCCACTGTGTGAGACAGAATGATGGACTGCATGATCTGTAGCCTGCTCTGGCAAGTTGGCCCCATTCTGTTTATACACAGACACATTTTGTTTATTTGCTTGGTTGGGCTTCCTAAACGGTTATGTAGAATGACAGTGATTTCTAGCCATTTGCTATGGTTCAGTCTGAGAAACTGTTTTGACTGATTACACAAGATTGTCTCTTTCAAGAAAAATCCCACTATGTCTTTTAACACCTACCAACTATTTTAACACTTATAAGTCATAGCAATGAGATTTCACTATAGTGGTGATTGGCTCCATATGTTTTCTTAGGAATGAACAACCAAGAGTTTTGAATTGTTGTCATTCACTTTTAGAAGGCTCTCACACAAAAATAAATGGAGTTGGAGGTAACTTTAAAAGTTGGGAATTAAAAGATAGAATTAAAACCCTGATCATGAAAGTTGTCCCTGTAGTGTGTGTGTGTGTGTGTGTGTGTGTGTGTGTGTGTGTGTGTGTGTGTGTGTGTGTGTGTGTGTGTGTGTGTGTGTGTGTTATTACAGTCATGACCAACCCTTCGTGCCTCCACCACCATGGCATTTTCTTGGCATGAATACTGGAGTGGCTTGCCAGTTCCTATTCCAGGCGCCTACAGCTACTGGTATTCCCTGGCGGTCTCCCATCCAAGTACCTGCTTAGCTTCCGAAATCAGGCGAGATCGGATGTGCTTAGGGCATTTAGGCAGCATGTCCCTGTACTAACCTTCCCTAAAACAACTGAGGACAGTGGTTCCTTGGCTCCACCAAAATATGGACAACTTTGTTATGAAACTTGCAAGCAGGAACAACGTACACACACACTGAGATTCCTACTAATACTCTAAATTGCTTAGATGGTCTGGTTGGCCATCAAATTCCCAAACCAGGGCCCAGGAACATATTTTGCATGCCTTACTGAGGGTTATCATGCAAAGCAGACCAAGGCTGAAGGACACTGCAACCCAGACTGAGGCTTTCCCAAACAAGATAGTAGAGTAGGACCTAGTGTCTGCACACATCCCTGCAGGAGGGTGGAAGCCAAAGAGAGACCCTTTCCACCAAAACCCCACAATCTGCAACTAGCCTTACTCTAGTCAAGGTCTCTCTATTGGAGGGAGAAGTAGATTAAAATTAATTGGGCACTGGAGAATATATTTAAAAAGGAACTGGAGAAGGTGGAGAGGAAGCTGGAGCTAGAAGAAGCTCAATGGGTGAGTTTAAACCTGATAGTGGAGAAGGAGGAAGGAGACAGGGGAGACATGCAAGAGGAGTTTTGGGAGACCTTACAGGCTAAGGAAGTCAAGGGAGAGCAACCAGGGCCTCTGGGGAATGAATCAATGACATAAAGAGAGTGGATTGAACACAGAGTCCTTAAAAGTGAGAGACACAAATATGAGTACTCCCTCCTCATTGCCATTACTGGGTCAAGAGACTCTGAAATCCCATTCCCAAAACATCTTCTGAAGGCAATGAAGGAGAGTTGACACCAACTAGCAGTGATACTGAAGGTGACAATGCCAGAAAGTCCATCCAGGAACAACACAAATAGTCAGTCCCTTGCTGCCATGGTGGGCCTCAGGCTTCAGAAGTACATAGCATCTACTATTAAAGATAACTCTAGATTCTAATCCCCCAGTGCAGTTAATTGAAGGGACCGGATAAAACAAGACCAACTTTGAGCTAGCTATATCAACTTGCCCCAATGGAGAATTGTTGGTTGTTTGATTTTGATTCCCCTTCTCCAGTTATCTGAGAATGGAAGAGGGGTCACCCACTGACCAAGTTAGGTTTGGCCAGGCTCACAAACTTACATGGGAGTTGACTCCGTACATCCTGCTCTGCTTGTGACTTCCAATTTCCAGAGTGGGCAGTATAGAAATCATCTATCTATCTATCTATCTATCTATCTATCTATCTATCTATCTATCTATCTATCTATCTATCTATCTATCTTGAGTTAGAAGAACCATAATATAGCACTCTAATAATCATCCCTATGATAAGCATCATAAATACTATATGTCCCAGATGTTTCATTCTCAGAACAAGAAAAATAAAACTAATATATTTGAGTCTCCACCCACCCACCCAGTTCAACTAAGACAGGTATACATGCTGACACAGAACATGCATCTGCAACTCTTAATGTGATGAATACACAATGAGTGTTCTGCTTATATACAGCCCCGTCACTTTTTCTCTATGCTAACCTTCATTGTCTCCTTTCAATTCCTCTCCCTTTAATGACTACTCTGATTCACATTACTCAACTTCAAAAAGAAAAAAGTGTGCTGCTTATATACCGTCACCATCCATAGCACTTAAAACACACTCTGGGCAGTTTACAAGTAATTATACAGGCTTTACATTGCCCCCCTCCAGTAAACTGAGTATTCATTTTACTAACTTAAAAAGGATGGAAGCCTGAGTTAACCTTGAGACGGATACCTGGGATTGAACCCCAACTCGTAAGCACAGTCATAGTTGCAGTACAGCTATTTTACCACTGCACCATGAGGCAGTAGTTAATTGTATGCAGAATTACATACACTGACATTCAAAAAGGAAAGTCAAAGTTGGCCCTGGGAGAGAGAAGTTTCTGTCTCAGCTAGGAAAGTCTGTCAGATGATGAGTGTTTCCCAGGTACACCAAGGTAACCAGTCAGTATAATATGAGGAAGTAATATTCCTTCTGCGTTAAGAGAAGAAAAAAAATCTAGTACACAGTAAAAAAAAAAAGGATTGCTTGTTTAATGTGGAAGACATAACCTTTGACAGGAGATATGTTTTACAGTGAAGAGGTCTACAGAGATGATATACGGTACCAAGATATTCATATTTCCATCACAGTATGACTGTCAGCTGTCAAGTTATTTCTGGGCATTTGGGGGTTGCTGTTGTACAGCCATATCTGTATTATTCCATGCTCCTTCAACTAGTATTTCTACTTATTTTGCCAGCGATGCTCTGGTGTATCAAGAATAATTACAGATGCTATCAAAGAAGTAGCTGTGAGGTTACCTGCCATCAAGTTGTTTAAAAATACTGATTTAAACCATGGGCAGCCTAGTAAAGTTGGTGCTACAGAAGGCACCTGCAAAACCTTTTTTGCATGAAAATACCCATTGTGCCGAAGGACTTGGCATCTTTTTGCATGAACCAGCTGAGCTAAAAATCTGGTAGTACTTAGAAAGCAATGGAATTATGGCTCAACATCAGGCATGTCCAAACATCACCCCTCCTGATGTTTTGGACCACAACTGCCAGAATTCTAAGCTTAGATTGCCAATGGCAGTGACTGTGGGAGTTGTGATCCAAAACTTCTGGAGGGCCAAAGTTTGGACATGCCTGCTCTACATGATGTTTTTCGTAGTGCAGGAAACACCCAATAAGGCCCAGCGAATGATGGGATTTTGTCTAAAGCAAATGAGACTCTCCTGAGAAAGCAACAGATGGGAGATTCATCTAGCAAGGAGGATTTATATTATTATTTATTTATTATTTATTTGTTGTACTTATATCCCGCCCATCTTCTGGATCGGAACTCTGGGCGGCTAACAGAATACAAAACCACAATAAAGAGAAAAACCTAAAAATCAAAATAAAAAATAAAGATCCAATAAAATAGAGGGGGTCAATATTCATCAGAACAGACAAGGTGGGGTGGGCAGCAAAAAAAAATATTAAACAAAAAGGTCGCCAAATGCCTCCTTAAAAAGGTGGGTCTTCAAAGCCTTTTTAAAGGCGGGCAGGGACTGTGCAAGGTGCAGCTCACTGGGGAGATGGTTCCACAACGTGGGGCCCACCACAGAAAAGGCGCGGTTACGCGTGAGCAATTTCCGCGCCACCCTGGGTGTGGCCACCCTCAGTGAGCATGCCTGTGCCATTCTCGTGGGACTGGTCCCAGTCGATCTCTGAGAGATACACTGTGACAGGTACTCTGGTCCCAAGCCGTGGAGGGTTTTGAAAATCAAAACCAGGACCTTGAACCTTATCCGGAGGGCAACAGGTAGCCAATGCAGGAGAGCCAAAACTGGGGTGATGTGCTCGAATCTACGAGCATGCACCACCAGTCTGGCTGCTGCATTCTGCACCCGCTGGAGCCTCCGGACAAGGGTCAAGGGCAACCACACATAGAGGGCATTGCAATAGTTGATCCTCGAAATCACGAGGGCCTGCACGACTGTCCATGGGGAGGACTTATTGAGGTACGGTCGGATCTGGGCGATCCTGCGGAGCTGGAAAAAAGCGGCCCTGAAGACTGCCATCACCTGGGCTTCCAGGGAGAGGGCTGAATCCAGGACCACACCCAGATTCCTGGCCCTGTCTGTAGGCTGGAGGGAAATTCCCCCCAGTCTAGGGAGGGGGCCATTGTACCCAGACGAGGACGCCCCAAAGAACAGAACCTCAGGCTTCTCCGGGTTTTGTCTAAAGCAAAGGAGACTCTGCTGAGAAAGCAACAGATGGGAGCTTCATCTAGCAAGGAGGATGGCTATGTAGTCAAATGTAGGAGGTACGCTCATGGAGGAATGTGGCATAGATAAGTGGGACTATTAATTTAAGAAGTGTGCTACCATATGTAATTGAAGTCATGCTGTCAATATGAGTCCTTCTTTTGGAAGTGATTATTGGACCTACTGAGCTGGAAGAGACACTTGGGGTCATTGCAGCTAGCTCATGTCAAAGTGGCACAATGGGGAATTAAACCCCCAACTAGGGATGAGCAAAGCACGAAACGGAAAAATATGTTTTGTTTCATTTTGTCCCCCCTGCATTTTGTTTTGTTTTGTTTGGTATGGTTTTTTGCAAACAAAAAATCATACAAACAAAACACTGATGAAATTGTTCCGGGGAGGGGACTGGAAAAAAACATTCCCCCCACCATAGCACCAACCAGCTGGCAGGAGCGGCTTAGGGGTGTTGAATAACTGTTTTCCCTCTCCAGGCTCCACCTGCCAGCCAGCTGATCAGTGCTGGGGAAGGGTTAAAAAAACCTTTCCCCCACCCTAGCACTGATCAGCTGGTGCACAGGGCTCTGGGGAGGCAAAAAGGTTTTTTTAAAAGCCCTGGGCTTTTTTTAAAAAAAACTTTTTCCCCTTCCCCAAGTCCACACATGCGGCTTACAGACAAAACAAAATGGTTCATTTCAAAAAACAAAGACCATTTCATTTCATCTGTAACAAAATGCTGCTTCCAAGTTTTGTTTCATTTTGTTTTATGTAGCGACATGATGAAACAGCATTTTGTTTTTCATTTCGTGCCCATCCCTACCCCCATCTTTGGCTCCACACAGCCAGAGACCTAAACTGCTGAACTATGAGCAGTGGAATCTGTGGAGGACAAATTCAGAGAACACAGAAATGGTAATGGAGCATATTGTAGAGTGATGGATGCTGCCATCTCTCCAGGGGGGAGGATGAGGAATAGGAATGGGCACCTACCATCAGTTTGGTGGCTTGGCATGGTCCATTTACTGGCCACATAGCTGTTCTGTGGTTCAGCTCCATGTAACCTCCAGTGGGTACCCACTCAGATTTCTCCACCCACATCTTCCAAGCCTTGACTCTGAGGGGGTGTCCATCAGAGGGGGCAGGGCAATAAACTACATGTCAGCTGTGTGGCCAGTTTAAAAAAAACACAGGACCACTCCACTGAATTGGTGATCCATGCCTATCTGTAAATATGAAGTTACATTTCCTATTTGGGAGAGGAAACATTTAATTTAACTTTTAACAAAGTAGATAAGGAAAAACTGTTTTCCCTATTGTACAACACTAGAACCAGGGGGGACTCCATGAAAATTTGGTATGCTAGATCTCAAACAAATAAGAGAAAGTACTTTTTCACCCAGTCTGTGGAACTCCCTGCCACAAGAAGTGGTGACGGCTGTCAGCCTTGGCAGCTTTAAGAAAGAATTAGACAAGTTCACAGAGAACAGGGGTATCAATGGATATTATTATGGATCCCTAAGGACAACCTCTTGGCTGGAGAGATAGGCAGGTTATCTCTCAATGCCATTTGCAGGGAATCGTAAGCAGGTGAAGACAACTGCTTGGGAATACCCTGAAGCAAATGGTGAGCCGCTGTGTGAGACAGAATGCTGGACTGGATTTGCTGTGGCCTGTTCCAGCAAGGCTGTTCTTATGTTCTTATGTTCTAATTAACAGGGCAATCCTGTAAATACTTATTCATAAGTAAATCTCGTTGCATTTATTAGTACAGGCACCTGGAGTAGGAACTGGCAAACCACTCCAATATTCCTGCCAAGAAAACTCCATGGACATGGGGTCATGAAGAGTCAGTCAAGATTTTAATGACACAACACACACATAGTCACAGGAATTTGAATTTAGCTCTAAAAATGTCCACCTCTTTGTTATTATTGCATTCTGATTTCTGTCGCTCTTGGTTTGGTTAGCTTGGAACTTTGAAAACGTGGATTCCACTGCCATTTACATGTCCAGTTCATCAGTGCCAGGACCCTGCCTGTCACAGAACCTGACTCTGAGGGGTTAAATGGTGAAGAGCTGCTGGAGGAGCCTTGCAGCTCAAGTCAGCAGGCAGCTGGGTCTGATGACTCAGCTGAAAACTTATCTTCTCCCCCTAGAAGGGCTATGAGCAGGATTCTGCAAAGACATGCTACCAGGAGAGCTAGGGAAAGGGTCTTTGATGATAGATGGGGAATCAGATTGGGAAGCCCTGAGTACTAGCAGGAGCCTTTAAAGAAGGAAGGGTGTGTTCCCTGTTTTGAGATAAAGCTGGTAAGCTCACCTTGAGCTCTCTGTGGGAGCAACGCGTCATTTGAATTTGCAACCATGTTCCTGTCTGTGACCTAGGCTTTGTTTCCTGATTTTGAACTGGCTTCCTGGACAATGGCTTAATCTGTTCCCTTGGGTTTGGCATCTGGTTTCTGTGAGATATTCTGGTTTTGACTTGGGCTGTTAATCGCTGGGAGTTGGAGTCTGTTATTTATCTGGCACTTGATTGTTGGCAAAGGACTTGAACTTGCCCGGCTTTCCACTAAAGAGCTTGGCAAAGAACTGAACCCTGTTTGTGTGTGTGCTCTGTGTGTGGGGCTTGACAATCAGCAGGCAACTAGAAGCAATATTGATAAAAGTGGTTGCAATAGCTGGAACAAGTTACAGTTGTTGGTATATGAATATAGCAGAGATAAAATTGACACGAAGTTAGTACAATTGTGTATTATTACTAATCGGCTCTAATGGGGAAAGGAAAGCTCTTCTAACCTAGATACTGGGGTGACATTTGTTGCATGCATTCATGGCAAAGTTTGAATAACTCTGGAATGGACAGCTTCAGTATCTGGCCTCTCATTGGCTCTTTAGCCCAGCCAATCATAATCTGGGAAGGCTGTTTTGTGGAGCTAGGGCAGAGGAGGGGCTGTGTAGAACATTTGAAAGTGGCCAGTTGTGGTATTTGATTATAATTAATGTGGGGATGAAATGTGTGTGTTTTTGTGTATGAGTTGTGTTTTAGTTTGTGTACATTTTGTTCAGCGGACAAACTTTACAATCGGCAAGACCTTCCCAAGATAGGAGTGTGCTACAAGCAGAGTGTTACAGCTGAGTTTCTTAGATTACACAACATCCCAGAGAGCATAGCAAGAACCCCCGGTTCTCCGTGGATTGTTATCCCTATGGTGAGGAGGTGGAGGTGGCGGTGGCGTAAAGAGAGGAAGTGGAAGCGAGGTTGCAGAGCTGGAGTGTTGACTAGACTGCGGAAACAACCACATAAACCACCACTTCCCAGTCTCTATCTTACAAATGCAAGATCCTTCACAAATAAGATGGATGAACTGAGGCTTCAGATTGTAAGTAATAATATCATGAAGGATAGCTGCATTTTGTGAATTACAGAGACATGGCTCCACCCAGGCATTCCAGACTCAGTGGTTGGGTTGTCAGGTTACACGGCACAGCATCACGACAGGACTCTGGTAAAAATAGAGGAGGAGGGTTCTCTGTGTATGTTAACAATAACTGGTGCACAAATACAGTGATCGTGGACAGACACTGCTCTCCAGATCTGGAATACATGACTGTCAAATGTAGGCCCTTTTATCTACCAAGAGAGTTTTCTGTTGTCATGATTACGGCAGTTTATATTCCACCAGACGCAAACAGTAACTCAGCCATTGGACCCTTATATGATAGTATTAATCATCAACAGAGCACACACCCAAACGCAGTACACATTATAGCAGGGGATTTTAATCATGTGGACTTGAAAACAGCACTCCCCAAACTGTATCAACATGTCAAGTGTGCTACTAGTGAATCTAACACACTGGAGAAGGTATATTCAAATATCAGGTTGGGCTACAGAGCTAGACCATTAGCACATTTGGGCCAATCTGATCACATGTCCTTGTTTTTGGTTCCTGCATACATCCCCATCAGGAAAACTGCTCCTGCCACTATAAAGACTGTGAGAAGCTGGTCAATTGGTGCATCTCAGCAGCTTCAGGACTGCTTTTTCGGGACTAGCTGAGATGTTTTTGAACATCAAGATTTGGAGATTTTCACAGACAGTGTTATGTGTTATATTAGGAACTGCATAGACACTGTTATGGTGAACAAACGTATCCGGATCTACCCAAATCAGAAGCCCTGGATGACTCAGGAAGTCCAGAGACTATTGAAAGAAAGGGATATCGCCTTCAGGTCTGGAGATAGGGCTTCTTACAGTATGGCCCGAGCGAACCTGAAGAGAGGAATTAGAGAGGCCAAACTGGACCACAAGAATAGGATTGAGCGGCATCTGGACAGTAATAACAACAGGAAAGTGTGGCAAGGAGTCCAGCATCTTACGAACTACAAGACAAACAACGGAGCTGTAGCGGGCGATGCAGCATTGGCAGAAGACTTAAACATCTTTTTTGGCCGTTTTGAGGTGGAAGCACCAAAGGAAGCTGCACTACAGTCCACAGTCCACAGCAGCTTTATCCTTAAAGTAGACGAGTATGAGGTGAGGCGTATGCTGCGGGCGATCAACCCGAAGAAGGCTGCTGGACCCGATGGAATTCCTGGATGTGTGTTGAAAGACTGTGCAGATCAACTAGCTGGAGTCTTTACCAAGATCTTTAATCAGTCTCTGGCTCAATGTAGGGTTCCATCTTGTTTGAAGTCCTCCACCATAGTTCCTGTACCTAAAAAATCTCATATCTCCAGTCTTAATGATTATCGACCAGTTGCACTTACTCCAGTGGTGATGAAATGTTTTGAAAAACTGGTCCAGAATTACATCACATCACTTCTCCCCCAGAGTTTTGATCCCCACCAGTTTGCATATCGAGCAAGTAAATCTGCAGAGGATGCTGTAGCTACATAAGAACATAAGAACATAAGAAGAGCCATGCTGGATCAGGCCAAAGGCCCATCTAGTCCAGCTTCCTGTATCTCACAGCGGCCCCACCAGATGCGTTTGGGAGCGCATGAGACTAGATATCTGTCTCCTGATACCACTCCCCTGCATCTGGCCCTTGAAGTACCCTGGTTTAAAGCCTAGAGATTACACATCTCCATCATGGTTTGTAACACGTGATGGACATTTCCTCTAGGAATCTGTCCAATCCCCTTTTGAAGGCATCCAGGCCAGATGCCATCACCACATCCTGTGGCAGGGAGTTCCATAGACTTACAATGCGCTGGGTGAAAAAATATTTTCTTTTGTCAGTTCTTACTCTCCCAGCCCTCAATTTGAGTGAATGTCCCCTAGTTCTAGTATTTTGAGAGAGGGAGAAGAGCTTCCCTCTATCCACTTTACACATACCCTGCATTATTTTGTATGTCTCAATCATATCCCCCCTCAAGCGCCTTTTTTCCAGACTAAAGAGGCCCAATTGTTTTAGCCTTTCTTCATAAGGGAGGTGCCCCAGCCCAGTAATCATTTTAGTCACTCTCTTCTGCACCTTTTCCAGTTCCACTATGACTTTCTTGAGATGCGGTGACCAGAATTGTACACAATACTCCAGGTGCGGCCTTACTATTGTTTTGTATAACGGCATTATAATGTTGGCTGTTTTATTTTCAATCCCCTTTTTGATAATCCCTAGCATGGAATTGGCCTTCTTCACTGCTGCCACACATTGGGGAGACACCTTCATGGAGCTGTCCACCAACACACCAAGATCTCTTTCCTGATCCGTCACGGATAACTCAGAGCCCATGAGTTGATAGATGAAGTATGGATTTTTTGCCCCAATATGCATTACTTTGCATTTGGTTACATTAAAACGCATTTGCCATTTCTCAGCCCACTCCCCCAGTTTGGAGAGATCCTTCTGGAGCTCTTCACAATCTTCTCTGGTTTTTACCACACGGAAAAGTTTTGTGTCATTGGCAAACTTGGCCACCTCACTGTTTATCCCTGTCTCCAGGTCATTTATGAACAGATTGAAAAGCACCGGTCCCAGGACCGAGCCCTGGGGCACACCGCTTTTCACTTCTCTCCATTGTGAAAATTTCCCATTGACACCTACTCTTTGTTTCCGGGATCTCAACCAGTTCTCAATCCATAAGAGGACCTGCCCTCTTATCCCCTGTCTATGCAATTTTCTCAGCAGCCTTTGGTGAGGGACTGTGTCAAAAGCCTTTTGAAAAGCCAGATAGACTATATCCACCGGTTCACCCAAATCCACGTGCCTGTTGACCTTTTCAAAAAATTCTAAAAGGTTTGTAAGACAAGATTTACCCTTACAGAAGCCATGCTGATTTTCTCTCAGCAAGGTTTGTTCTTTTATGTGTTTTAAGATTTTCTCTTGGATGAGGCCTTCCACCATCTTCCCTGGGACAGATGTAAGGCTAACCGGCCTGTAGTTTTCTGGGTCCCCCCTCCTTCCTTTTTTAAAAATTGGTGTGACATCTGCTATCCTCCAGTCCTCCGGCACTGTGGCCGTTTTAAGAGACAAGTTGCATATAACCGTTAAGAGATCTGCAATTTCATTTCTCAGTTCCCTAATAACTCTTGGGTGGATGCCATCTGGGCCCGGTGACTTGTTAATCCTCAATTTATCAATTAGTCCTAAAACCTCCTCTCTTTTAACCTGTATTTGATTTAATTCTTTAGTCAAGAGGGGCGGCTCAGGCAGTGGAATCCGCTCAAGGTCCTCTGTCGTGAAGTCCTTCATGCTGCATTGTCACATCTGAAACAGCGGGGAAGCTATGCAAGACTGCTTTTCATGGACTTTAGCTCAGCATTTAATACCATCCTCCCTCACAGACTGGTGGTTAAATTAGGGGATTTGGGATTGCCACATTCTATATGTATGTGGATAAATAGTTTTTTGTCCGGACGTAGTCAGAGTGTTAGAGTAGGTCAATATACATCTACGGATCTGAGTCTCAGTACTGGCTCTCCACAGGGCTGTGTGCTGAGTCCACTGCTCTTTACTCTTTATACTTATGATTGTATTCCCACCTATCATAACAACATTATAGTTAAGTTTGCGGATGACACCACGGTAGTGGGGCTTATATCATAAGGAGATGAGTCTGCTTATAGGGATGAGGTGGAGCGGTTGATTGAGTGGTGCAGAGAGAATAACTTGCTTCTGAACACATTAAAAACTAAGGGGCTCATAATAGATTACAGGAAGAAGAAAATAGATCTTCAACCACTATTCATCAGTGGGGACAGTGTAGAAAGGGTGACTGACTTCCGTTTGTTGGGAGTCCATATTGAGGAGTATTTAACCTGGAGCTATTGGTGCCTTTTTATCATTGTGTAGTAGAAAGTGTACTGACGTACTGTATATGTGTGTGGTATGCCAGTTGCATGGTGGCTCATAGGAAATCGCTCCAGAGGGTTATCAATATGACATAGAAGATCATCGGATGCCCACGCCTCACATTGGAGGAACTAAACAGCTCCCGCTGTCTTAAGAAAGCTCAGAATATTGTAGGAGATATTTCTCATCCTGGACACTCTCTGTTTCTACCATTACCATCAGGCAGAAGGTATAGATCTATTAGAACAAGGACAGAAAGATTCAGAAATAGTTTTTACCCAATAGCAGTAACCATGCTAAATTCTGTTAAAAATTAAGTTGACGGGTAATATTAGTGTTGAATGTGTTACACATATATTGTATGGGGGACTGTGTATGGCTGTTGTTGTTTTTTAAATTGTAGTTTTTATGGATTGGGTATGAATGTTGTCAGGTGAAAGAGTGTAGGGCTGTGTGTGTATGTTTGGTTTTTATGTCAGTTTTAAATGAGTGTAAGTGATGTTCAGCGTGTGAATGTTGGAGTATGTGTATAGATGGTTTGTTCTTAAGATTGTAGATTTTACGTCTTGGATTTTTATGCTGGGTTGTGTGAATGACTGACTGGATGGCACTTTTAATCTCGTTGTATTTATACAATGACAATAAATTCCACTCCATTCCATTTCCATTCCATTCCATTTCCATTTCAAGTTGCATGTGGCTGGCAGGAGAGAGGGTTTTGTGTATTAATTAGACTGTGGGATGCAATGCCAGCTGGTCAGTAGGCTGTAGTGCATGTGTAAAATGGAACTGTGGTAAATGAGAAGTGTACTCTTTGATGCAAAAGTAACACATTAGAAGCTTTAACTTATAGTTCAATTCCATAGGCATTCTGTGCCTATTTCAGCCTTATAAGACAATTATTCACATAAACACACAACCCTTTGAGTGAATGAATCTATAAACTGAAGATCTGTGCTATGCTACCAGATAAAACTTTAGAGACACAATCCACTTTTCTGGTGGCAATCCTTCATTTTCCTCCATAATACTCAAGTGGAGAAATTGGGGGGTGGGGGTGAGGAGTATGAGCCCCAAAATTATTTGAAAGTGGATTTGCCTCTGCCATATTTTCTTTGGTCCAGTATTGATTATCAATGTGATAAATGAAAAACAGATCAATAGAGCATATCTCCATTGAAGACTGACTACTTGGGAGTGGAAATTGGTATGTGAAATCAGAACACAACTCCGTGTTACATGTTTTTTGGACATCATTGCAAGGAATGCACATCATCAAGGAGGTGGAGAACATTGTTATGTAATATCAAGCGGAGGTCTTTACAATAATTTGCATTATCTGCAGCATCTGCTTTGAACGTTGCATTTTTGATGGAGCAGAGAAAAGCTACACAGCACTCCTGTCTCTCGAGGGAAGAAGCTATGACCCTACAAAAAGATGCAGGAGTGAGGTTCTAGGCAACAAGGAAGAGGAACAAAAGATTGCACTGGAAAATCCCATGTAATTAGATCACAGCAGGTGTACGAAGTAGGCCAAGTCTGCTCTGTGGAGTAGTAAGGATAATAGTTAATCCATCACTGAGTTTAATAGGTTAATATGTTCATCTCTAAAAGCTGCAATTATCAGCTGCTTGGTAAGATAGATGTAAAGTTTAAAAAAGGAAAAACAAACTAAAAATGGTCAGTCCTGGAACAGGAAGACTAATCTTCAGTGCAGCAATCTGGGAAAGATTTATGGATATCTATAACTGTCAGTGCACCTAATTCATTATTGAAGATGCATGAATTAGGTACTTAACTATTTATGTGCTTAAAACGGAGCTCCCGAGGAAGATTTTATCTGGATGCAGCTTTGATTCATGGAGTTCATAAAGGTTATTAAACCATTATGGGAATCCTACAGAACATGGAATAGCAAAGATATATAAGACTTGGAGGGGGGAAATCACTTATGAAGGCTTCTGTGAGGTCTGTAATACATCAGCATCCACATGGCTTTACAAATATTCATCTTTTTCATAGAACCATCCCATATTATCTGAACAAGTTAAGCATAGTCAGACACATGCTGTTTCTGCATTGCATCACTGCTATATGTACTCCCTTCTGAGTTTTTGGAGAACTCTTTTTGAGACTGTTAGCTTTTGGACTATAATTCCTGCCATCTCAAATAGGTATGGTATTATAAAGATGGTAGTCCATAAAAAGGCACTTTTCTAAGATCAAGTCCATCCATAAATCAATTTCATTTCATTCAAAGCACAAAAAAGTTTACTCAAACATTTGTACTGAAACAAACATTGTAAAGGAATTTTAACCTAAAATGTAACTTGTTAAAAATAGTAATGCAATATAGAATATAGAAATTTTTTAATGTCTTGTTGCATTCCTCATTTTTATGGGTTCAGCAAGTCAAGCTGTCCTTATTTACTGTTGCTTGTTCCTAAAAGTAATCTGTTCCATCATGTGTTATTAACATTTAATGTTGTCTTTAGCAGCATGGCAAATGATTTCCAATTTCCTGTAATAACACTTCTGCATTATAAAAAAGATGCAGAAAAATGCAAATGATAAAACAAAACAGTACTACCTTTGCCACTACTCAAAATATATGGCCTGAATCCTTGTTGTTTAGTGGAATAAATTACACTAGACACATTAACTCAGTGGGGATTTGGTGAATCAACTCCTTCAAAGTTCCATGGATTCATAGAATCATAAAATCACAGAGCTGGAAGAGACCTCAAGGGCCATCCAGTCCAACACCCTACTATGCAGGAACCTCCATCAAAGTACTTCAGACAGATGGCCATCCAGCCTCTGCTTAAAAACCTCCAAAGAAGGAGACTCCACCAGCCTCCGTGGCAGCATATTCAACTGCTGAACAGCTCTAACCATCATGAAGTTCTTCCTAAGGTTTAAATTGAATCTCTTTTCCTGTAGTTTGAAACCATTGCCCCACATCCTAGTCTCTGAAGCCATGGAAAATAAACAAGTCCCGTTTTCAATGTTACATCATTTTAATGAAAATACTGCTAAAATGCATGACATAAGCTTATTAGCTGACAAAAATGTGTATCTTGAATAAAAGAAAACCTGGATCTAGAACATAGGAAATCACATACAGTTTTATGCAATACTTTTTAAGTAAACAAAAACATTGGGGGGGGGACTAACCTTTGGAAAAGAAAAAAATAATGAGCAACATCAAAATCTTAGTTTTAACAGACTCGAAGTGCTAAATATAGAACCTCCCTAGAAATATGGCAGTACATCATGTTGGCCATGTATAAATTTGTACCCTTCCACCTTTGCCACTTTCCATGCAGAAACAAGATGGCCGTATTGCATACAGCTTGGAATGTAGCGCGTGCTTACTGTACACAGTCAAGAGAGCCCACCTCTAATGGTGGAGGCTATCTAGGAGAGCTGATAATATTCTGTTTTGTTTTCTCTCTCCTTATGTTCATTTTCAAGTACCACCTTTGTGGTTATATCAAGATTTTCTCTTTGGTCACTTTTGCATGAGAGGTTAAAGCTGAGGAGCTTTCCTCATCGCCTGTGGATTTCACACACTTTCTCAATTCCTGAGTAGGATGTTTGGAAACATGGGTTTGTCATCCATCCAGTGGCTATATCCATGGAAAACTAGAGAAGTAATTTAAAACTCTGCTATCTTATATAGAATGACTAATATATTGAAGCCTTTAAAGATGGAAGCAGAAGAGAAAGTGCAGTAGAAGGTTTTCTTTATTCTTTCTGTATGGAAATGATGTACTGACCTCTGATGAGCCTAACAGGTTTTTTTTAATATAAAAGAAAGATATCTATGGAGTCATTTTGTAATTGTCAGTGCCACCCCAGTGAGTTTTCCTGACTGAGTGTGAATTTGAACTCAGGCTTAATGGGTCCTAGTATGCTACTCTCCCTACCATATCACACTAACCTTCTCTCCTTTCAGTCTGTTGTCATTATTGTCCACTGACAGATTACGATTCAGACATCTGGGATGAGGCCTAGAGTCTTCATTTCACGAGAGGGAATACCCTCCTGATGGGACTCTGCTGAATCCACAAGTTTGCAGACCTTGTAATCCCCCCAACCAGCTGGGTAAACTTCATTCACCTATTACTTACTATTTAGCTGAAGCAATAGTTACTTTTCATTTACTCAGCTTGTGTACTCACTCTGACTCTGTTCTGCTCATCTCTGTTATTCACTCTTGGTTACTGGGATACTTCCACTTCTAATCCTGTTTGCTTTTCATTTCCCTTTACCTATTCTCGTCTACTTCTCATTAACTCACCTCTTGTCTGTAAACAGCAAGGACATGTGTTATTGTAATCAATAACTTTGCAAAAGCATGCTCTGTTCATAAGGCGATTCTCTATAGAGCAGCCAACCAGCATATGTAACGTTTCCCTTGTAACCAATCACTGATGCTGTGCATACTGTGGGATGTAAATGATATGTAATAAAACGTGCCAATGGCAAGGGGCGAGGGATCGCTCTGCTGGTTGGACAACTGGACTCGAGTCTTCTTTCTTCATCACACAGTCCACTACTTTAATAATTTCAAGCCTTTCTTCCAATCCAGACCAGGTATGAGTTGCTACTTAAATGAAAGCAAAATCCAGAGTTTTGTTATTTTTCAAACTGTATTTCAGGACCCAATATAACTCCCTTTTCTTTAAAGGACTAGAGTTACAGGTATAGAGGATGGCAAATGAACAATCCCTTGTCACATATCCCTAGCAATGATATAAAATTTGTTAATTAAGGGTTACCTCTGGAGTGAGCAAATGTTTCAATTTTCATGCCATCTGAAGCTGTTTTGTCCCCATCCTAGGAGGGTTGCTGCTAATTATTGCCAGCACATTTAACTGGTTTGAAAAAAGTCTTTCTGTAAGAAAGACAATGTGTCTGTTGTACATGAGAATATTAGACATAAATGACCTCTGACAATCAATCAAGGAAGGAAATATGAATCCATCTTTCTGTCTCCCAGATCATCATATTCTATTCATGGTTAGTTCCTAATTCCTGTTAAACCTCAGTACCCTGAAGCCATCCACATATTTTTAATGAAAAGAAAAAACTTAAGGCAGTGTTTGCCTTTTTTTAAAATTTGGTGCATTTTCATTTGTAACATGATATATTCAGTTATGTGAACACCTAGTCTGGATGCAAACCTGTTTTATATGCAGATTTAAGGTAATGAGCATTCAAGTTTAAAAAATGGCTCTGATATCCTGCAGCTTCTCAATAATAATATACTCTTACTTTCCTGTGGAGCGGGATGGATTATGGGTTTTTCAATTTGTCTCGGGCATATTAATTGCTGAGTAGGGTTTCCACATAAAATTTCAATGTAGTGGAACAAACTGTTAATGTACCAGAATATGAATGCTTACATTCATTTCTTGAAATTTAAAAGCAATCTTCATCTTTCCTTAATACTTTAAAACGGTGTTGAGGATTTTTTTAAAAAAATCTGCTAATGAGGACAGTGTAACCAGGGTTTTTTCTTTCTTTCCTTCTTTCTTTCGTTTTTTTTTTTTTTTTGAAAAAAGAAAAGTCTTAATTAGCTTAAGTGTTAATAGCACTTTCATTGTATTGGCAAACAATACAACAAGCCATTAGGGAAATAAAATCATTTACAGGGATGGTGAGAGAAAGAGGAAATATTTAGAGTAACATAGTTCTTAAGAAACAAATGAGGGAAGAAGAATGCTATTTTGCCAGAAGAAAGAAAGGCATTGCTTTGTATGACTTCTGTTTTTGCCAAATTTCTCAGCTGTGAAAGAAGAAATTTCATTGCCAGTAAAACTGTAACTGAGAAATGTGGGGACAAGACGAACTTCCTGGGACACATGTTTCTTTCACCACACTGCAATCAAAAGGCCACACCTTGGCAATATTTTTACACACTTTTCTGACCTTAATTAAGAACCATGAGGCTACTGTGGAAAAACATCAGGTAGGCTGAGAAGCTACCTAAAATTTCCAGAGTGGAAAAAGTTGTCAGTTGAGGAAAACTGTAAAGGTACCCCGAGAGAGAAGAATTTAGGAGAGTTGAAGGTTTGTGAGGGCAAACGTAGCTGGTAGAAACTAACAGGCAAACTAGCAACTTGGATATGAATATGTGCCTGCTTCATGTAAGCAAATATCCTGCAGATGTCTAATACAGAGAACTATACATTGCCCTGTAATTCATAATGCTTTGGAATACTGTTTCCCCTATGGTGATGGTAAATAATAATAGTATTACATCTACAAGCTACTCAAAAGAATATCATCTGGAGTTTTTCTTCCACACACTATGTACCTCCATGAGCCAAACATGGAAAAGTACTGGCTACTTAGGATAACTTCACAGAAAACAATTTGTCCCCTCACCCAGCCCAGATTAAAGAAACAGAACACAAAGGTTGGATAAAAACTGGGCCACAACATTACTTCAACACATTTAACTTTAGTCTTGTAAAGTGTAGTACAAGCAGATCTGAGCCAGGAGTCTTGCTTGACCTCCGGGCCATGCCTGATTTCAGTGAGTTCCTACTTCAGAAAATTGCTGCCCACCTGTTCAGCATGTAGGTTTGATTACCACTAGGCAGCCCTCCAATTCATAATCATTAATCATGTTTGACCTGTATCTTTTTATTCCAACTGTCCTCTCCTTCCTCTCTAAATTCTGCTATGAGGGCTACCTTGCACCACTTGGATGCCTTACCATGGAGCTCATCTGATTTCTACCACTGAATTCTACTGAATTCTTGCACTACCCGCCATTGCAACCGGATGACAAGCCTGCCTAAATTTGTGGTGAGAATGGGATGGATGGAAACTCACTGGAACCCAAGGCAAATTTGAGTACCAGCCCAAAATTCACATCTGACCCAATATAGAACTTTTGTTCTTACTGCTCTTGGGGTGGGAGGGAGGAATGCAGCTTCCAAGACAAAAGAGGTCAGGGCAGACTCATGCAGGCTATTTATAGCCTGCCAATTCCCCTGCTTGCTGGCCCAGAGTAGGAGGGATTTTGTGCTTAAAATTCAGGTGGGAGAGAAAAGAATCCTCACACTAGAGCTGCGTCCATTTTGAAGAAGAGTCCATTCTCTTCTAGATGGAAGTGGGCAGATATAATGCTCATCAGAATTTAAGTTTATTATCCCTCGCTGTGTCTTTGGCAGTACTGTAGCACATATAATCAACTTCTAAATGATTGTCCTTTGGAACCTGCCATTGGATGGACTGCTTTCACATGTTTCAGGTCTTTGGATGTTATTTGGGTGGCATGTTGTGAAAAGGAGTCATTCTGTGGCAATCCCCTGTCTCCCAAAGCAAACTGAGAAAACAGTGTTTGTCTTGCTAGATAGGAAATAGCTACTCCAGCTTGTCTATGTCCTTGGACTTTCCACTGCAAAAATCACAGGTGTCCAGAGTGAGTGTTATGAAAGTAAGAAACATGCCAGGTTCCATCCTATTGCCATGGTTACTGAGGAGCAGAGTGATGTTTTTGCCACTGGAATTTCTTCTTTTCATCAAGAACTGTTTTGACCAAGGACACCACCTGCTTCAGCCACTGATGTTTCTTCCAGACTCAAAGTGGTGCTCAAGTAGTACTCTTATGTGACATCAGTGTTATATTCAGGAGCCAGAGTGACTTTCAAGAGGAGCAGTCGAAGTATGCATTGCCACCAGGGATCTGCAAGTGAAGAAAATCTTTGGTATTGATACAAGGCTACAGGGTATGATGGTCATCAGAATCTAAATTCACCACCCATACCTTTGGCTTTGCCAGCGCAATAGTGCATACAATCAACTTCTAAATTAACCATGCTGGTGCTGGCAAGTTTTTGTTTTTAAACCAAAAAGAAGTATGTCTGTTTAAAGTTGTTAAACTAACATCAGGAAACATTAAAGCAGTCTTCAGATTCCAGCCTAATGAGTAGGTCAAGGTGAGTGAAAACTGTTCAAGACTCTGCAAATATAAGGCAGACAGATGGCTCAGCAGTTGGCAATCCTTGCATCCCAGACCAAGAAGGTGGCAGATCAAAGGAAAAGTGAAGGTTCACGATCATGAGGACCTGAAATATTCCTAAAGCACTCTAGGGTGTTCCCTGAAAGTCAGCAAAAATGTCCAGAAAATAAAGTTCACTTAGATCACAGTCCTGTGTTCCTGAGGGTAGGGGGTGGCATCACCGTGCAATCTAAAAAGGCCAGCCTTGATTGGGGATGATATGTCCGCCTACCTCAAAGGGATAAACCAGACATTACTAAAGGATGCAGAACTTAATGGCCACACTGCCTTTGAGAGAAGAAAAGCTGCTTCTGAAAGGCTGGTTTGGATATTATGGAGAAGAGGAAACCCTTGACTTTCTACCTCTGCTATGGTTCTTCACTGGATGTCAACCACATAGGCTGATACTTCATGTCCATCTCATCGCTGTTCGTGGTCCCGCTTGGGACCAGTATGAAGTAATCTAACTGCACGTCCATTGCGGGATGAGGGGAGTTCGTCCCGACCACGCTCCCTGAACTGTGATTTAAGTGGGAAGAGAGATTCCCATCCCTGGCCTCGGGAATCTGCTCATCACGCTTCTCATTCTGAGATGAGTGGCCGTGAGGTAAGGCTCATCACATAATGTGCCATTCTCCATCTAGTGGCAGGAGTGTGAAGTGCCATTCACCAGTACATTCCCTATGGAGTCAGCAACATAGTGCAGAGAGTTTAAAAGACATATGCCTCAAACTTAGCTCAGTAACACATTGAAGGCAAGGCTTTGGAGAATCAAAACATCAAAAAACGGAAGGTCAGGGTTGAAAAAACAAAATGGAGAACAAAGGCATGGAATTTCACACCTCATTACGGAATGAGGATGTGTGGTAACAGTCATGCTGGTATCATCCATCACGCCCGTGCGTATACAGGAACAGGGACAGAACTGGAAGAAGACCACGTGACTACGACCAACATCAACATGCAATGAATTTCCTCCTGGGATGAGAATGGACATGAAGTAACCATCATGCATGAACACTATAGCACTTGAAACAGTGAGATAGGTTAAGAAATCTTTCGCCTTGCCATTTCTCTTCTTCTGAATTGCACTCCAGATGTGTTTGTCCCCAAGGAAAGCTTCCATCAGAACAATGTCTCCACGTCTAACATTTGACTTTCAGATGAAGCACGGCAAGAGGAAAGAAACCAAACACACAGTAACAAGATGGGAGATACTTTTCTCAGTATTGCTACAAGCAAGAAGGATCTTGAAACTGTTATAGAGCACAAGCTGAATAAGAGCCAGAAACTGCAATGTGACTGCAGAAAAAGGCAAATGCGTTAACAGAAGCATAGTCACTAAATCATATGAAGTACAAGTTCCTCTCTATTTGGCACTGGTTAGGCCTTATCTTGGGCACAATTTTGTAGACTACACTTTAAGAAGGATGTAGACAAACTGGAACAGGTTCAGAGGAGAACAAGATCAGAAGAATCGAAGCCAGTCCTTATGGGCCTCATAAGGACAGACTTAAAGATCTGGTTATGTTTAAACTTGGGAAGAGAAAACTGAGGGGAGCCATGGTAGCACTATTCAGTTAGATGGCTGTCACGGAGAGGAGGGGCAGGACCTTTTCTCAAACATTTCAGAGTATGGGAATACATAATAATGTGCTCAAGTTACAGGATGCTACAAAATTTCCTGCTAAGTAGCACAAAAGACTTTCCAATTCTTAAAGCCGTATGAGAAAGGAAACAATTACATCAGGAAGTGGTGGGCACTCTGACACAGGAAGAAAAATTTAGACAGGCATCTGTGAGCTATACACTAGCTCAAATTCCTGCACGAGGCAGAAAGTTGGAGAAGTAGGAGAATTCAGATGGTGCCCTGAGTCCTGGCAACCCTGTTCAAGGCATGCAACAGATAAAGAATGGTGATCAGTAACCAATGCAATATAGTGATCAGAGGCATAGCTAGGGCTTCCAGAGCCTGGGGCAACAGTCAATCCCCCCCGTCACTGCAAAATATAATCTGGATAGCGGGTGGGGGGCATGGGGAGTTGGTAGGCAATTTGGTGCCCCCTAACTGCTGTGCCCAGGGTGCCCTGCCCCCCTTGCCCTCCTCACGCTACACCCCTGATAGTGATGCCACCAAGGCTTTATGTAGGAGATAAGAAATGAACAGAGGCTACAGTTATCAGTGGCTAATAGCTCTGGTGATTGCATATTTCCTCCAAGATCAAACATAGTGTACCCTTGAACACTAGCTAGAGCAAATTCCATGAACCAATTGCCAAATGATGAGTAAATACATAAATCCTATGGATCCAGTGACTCCTCTTTACCTGAGATTACCAATTGAAAACAAGCCTAAGCACTTGAACTTGAGTGCCATTGAATTTTGGGCCTCAAGCAGAAAAGGAGAAGGCACTTTTCCCACAAGTGATAACCAAGAAAACCACAACAGTCATAATCTAATTTTCATTATCTAATCTCCCCTGCTTCTCATCCTACTTTTGCATGGGTGTGTAAATTATGTATGCACACAACTGGCAGGGTGTTTTCCCCCTTCCTTCTGACATACAAAACATCAGGTGAGAAGCTCCTCTTAGACCTGCTGAGGAAGGTTTATGGGGAATCTATTAATCCCGCATTGATAAGTGCATTGTTTCAAGAGGCTTTAGTTTCCTTTTAATGATGGCTCTGACTCACATTACTCAACTTTAGTGTCTCTGCAAAAAACCAGCAGCAAAGTCTGGTGTGTCTCTTTGGAAAAAACAAACAGAAAAGGGAAAATATTTGAGTTTGCATGCCTCAGCTGCAGGCAGTGAATTATCACACCAGGGAAGAGTAGAAATACCACCCACGTAATCCAACAGGAGGCCTGATTCATTTTCTGTGTGAAGTGACTGCAACATTTCTACAAATCTGAAATGCTTTTCTTGTACAATGTTTCCGAGGTAAAAAGTGAGGTACATCATCATTATTATTAGTTTAAACAAAACTCTTCTCCTCCCTTCTTTCAATGAGGTTCATTAGCTCTCATCCCCATTATAAATGCTGGTTTGATGCAAAGTACTGTGTAAAAAAGAGAAGTGAGTGCACACAAAATAGGAAACATTCACAATTTTCATAATAGGCCTCTCCCATTGCAACAATAAATAATTTTGGCCCCCTTTATATTTAACTTCCAGGTGTGCTTTGTAGTATATTCACAGATTGTGTTGTGTTTTGCCTAATATATAATCCAGATATTGGATTGCAATAATTCTACAAATTGCTGTTGCTATACCATTTGTATTATGCTAATATAAATATATTTTAGCAACTGTGAGATGAAAATATTCCTTGTTTCTTATTGTTACACAGCTATTCAGCAATTCTTATTCCACATCTAAATAGCTTCAAACGTTTCTTTTAGTGTTGAATTGGCAGACACAATAAATGAAGGTATGTGTTACTGTCAATAAACAAAGGTTTGGCCAGAATAGACATCATAGTAGCAGAAAAAAGGGAGTGAAATCCATCCTCAATAGCAAATAGGCATGCAGGGTGGAATTCAAAACATTCTCTTGCATATCTACTTTAAGCTGTGCAGTTGATCCTTCCAGGCATTTTTTCCCTGTGCTATTCTGATAGCAGAGGTTTCCTCAGCTGGATGAAAACCAGATTTTAGACAAGAGAGGTGGAAAGGAAATAGAGGCAAGTGGCCGACAATGGGTGGTTGGCACCAGGGATTGGGCTTTCAGGTTTTAACAAATGAAAAGAACATAAGAACATGAGAAGAGCCATGGTGGATCAGGCCAAAGGCCCATCTAGTCCAGCTTCCTGTATCTCACAGTGGCCCCACCAAATGCATCTGGAAGCACTAGAGACTAGATATCAGTCTCCTGATACCATTCCCCTGCATCTGGCCCTTGAAGTACCCCGGTTTTAAGCCTGGAGATTACACATCACCATCATGGAAGGATCCCCTCTTGGTTTGGTGATAGATCAGGAAAGTTTTCCCACAAATATGAAGAAATATGGAGAATTATTTAAAATAATGAAAGTGGCAAGATTAAAAGCATGGACTAGCAAAATGAGAAAAAAGCAAAAATTAAGTGCATACTACAAACCAAGGATTTAACTTGGATGAACTATGTTCAATTAGAAAGTTGGACGAAAGATTGGATAAGGAGAAATATACAATTTAGAGAATATACAAAGTTTGAACAATTTTTATTAACATATGAACCAGAGAAAGGAACTACAGGGAAAGGAGTGGTAGGAAAAATATATAAAATAATTGAGGACTCACTAGAGGAAAGGGAACAAGATACAATAAGAGAGGTTTGGAAGCAAGACATTGATAAAGAAATAAATAACGATGAATGGAAAAAAATCTGAGGAATATCATTAGGAATTTATTTTAAACTAATTTTAAGATATTCTAGTCAGACTTTAGAATAAATCTATATTCTAAATTTGTGAAAAAAAAAAGATAGGCACCTATATTCATCTTTGGAGGGAATGTGAAATAGTTCAAAAGTTTTGGCAACAGATTTTCAGTGAGATAAAAGAAATACTTCAAATTGATATCAAATGTAAGCCGGAAATTGCACTGCTATCATTACCACTTACTAATGAATATGATATCAGGTTGACAAAGGAGAGGCACCTGAACATTTCAGATTTCCTCATTTGAATTACCTTCATTTCACCTACATATGTGAACTCTCCTCCTCTGCTTCTGAGGCTGGCCAGCATCCTTTCTTATCTGTACTGTATCCAACTAATGAATGCATGGTGAGGAGGAGGATGACAATGCAATGATAATAGTGAAATTTAAAGTACTGTTAATGGCTGCTTAGGTCTTATGATGATGACTGATCCATTTTGTCATGGACTGTTGTTTTCACCTGCATTTGGAGTAGATGATTTTCTTTGCCTTTTCTCTGCTCCTCTAGAGTATTTTTCCTTATTTCCTTATGTTTTCTTTATTTAGCTCCTTTCAACCATTCTTTTCTGTGACTGGGTCAAAGGAGGCGGCAGAATTCTAAGAATCTATGTAGGAATTATTCCACATAGGGCCTTTTCACACGACCCCTAAGATCCGCTGGTCCCTTAAATTCGGACCAGAGATCTTGAGGGTTCATTTCTGTTCCTGCGTTCCCACCCCTCAGCACTTCCTGCTCCTGTCGGCGTGAGGGGGGGGGGGAAAGGACAAAAGAAGCCTTTACTAACCTGCCGGTGCTGGTCGAAGTTGCCACGAGCCCCATTACTTCCTGGTTCCTTCTCAAGGGGCTCTTAAAGGGTCGGGAGGCAAAAAAAACAGCAGACAAGCGAGGAGAGCCCGGCACTCTTATCCGCATCAATTTTTTTTCACCTCCAGAGAGCAGGTACATGAAAAATGTGCTGGGTCGCGCTAAAGTGGGCGGGGTCGCACTTAATTGTCTGCAAACTCCGGAGCTGGTGGGGAAACATTTCTAAGCTCCAGAGCTGGGATCCATTTGCAGCGCAGCTTAGGGTTCGTGTATAAACGCCCATAGATGCATATTGTTGGGTTCAACGAAGACCAGGCCTCATGCAACAGCTTTTTCTGCAAGCATGAGTTCCAGGTTCTTTATTGGTATAATGGCAGAGCATCAGAGAGGGTGGAGACAGGACTTACGTGTCAGGATGGTGTAGGCTGATGAATTCCTGGGAAGGGCTTCTCAGTGTCACATAGCAGGGGTCTTGATGAATGATTACCAGACAGCTTGTTATTTCCTTATATACCATCTCATGGCCTTGCTGGATAGTGTGGGGGCAAGAGATAAGAGCAAGCTGGCTTCCTGCGCATCAGGCCACACAGGACCCATTGTTCTCTCATCCGGGGCTTCCCCACACAGATGGGGTTCAATGCTTCTCAAGTGACCCTGCGCAGGAAGCTGGCTGGGGTGCTTTTTAATCTCTTCCAAGGGGATATCTATATAGGTCAAACTATCCAATATACTGATTAGTTCTTTCCAGAGGTGCTCCCCTGAGTGGTAAAGAAAAAAAAACCCTCATGGCATTTTTTTTGTACTTATATTTTAGTTTTAATTTTATTTAATTTATAATATTTCTATCACGTGTTTCTCCCCAAAAGGCACCCAAGGTGGGTCCACTTGTTTTGTTTGTGATTGGCCAGGCCACTATAATGTAAAAATGGGATTAATTTGCAACCTTGATCAGCAAAGCACATATACCTGAGGAAATCCCATGGTGGAAGGTACAACGGGTCAATAGTGATTTATCTGGCTTGCCTGAGAGAAAAATGTGTGCATTTTGACTAATTTGTCCACTTGTCCAGTCATTGTAAGCTCCCTAACCCATGTAATGCCAATGAAACCAAAAAGAGAACTCCCCTCAGGATAGGTGGGATTCTGTGCCAGTGATGTTCTTACTACTTCATACACTTTATTACTTTTTCCTCTGTGCTAACCTTCAATGTCCTGGTTCCATTCCCTCCCTTTAATGACTTCTCTGACTCACATTACTCAACTTCAAAAAGAAAAGTATGCTGCCTATATAATACCCCAAAGCACTCAGAATACTCTCTGGACAGTTTATAAGTAATGATGCAGGCTACACAGTGCCCCTCTCCCCAGCAGTTTAACCACTGTGCCATGAGGTGGTAAGAAAGTAGGAGGAAAATATCAGCACATATTTTAATAGAGTAAGAAGCCAAGCTGTAAAAAGTTTCTTTCTGAGCAAAAGCTAGGCATGCAAGATGGTTTATAATATAAACCAATATACAGTAGAATAATATACAGTAGACTAATGTGTTTTGGAAAGAGTCCCTTGCCTCTATGCTCTAGATCTAAATGGGAAATACTGTAGTTGGTTTCAGATAATACAGGAAAGAAAATGGTTCATCAGTGGGTAAGAGGAAGTAGATCTGTACTGCAGGTCACATCTCATGTATAATGCCTCTCTGTCAGCTCTGCCTCCCAACATCTGCATCATGAAAGATTATCTATGGAGAAAATCTGAACTTATCTGTGGAGAATGTAGTAACATCTTCTGCCATCTTGCTGAGCTTCAGATACCACACAGTACTGTAGTTTTATCTGTAGCTTGTTGTTACAGGAAATGGAAGAGAGTACTGTTTAGTTCATTTTCGAAGAATGTCTTAACTTGTGTTTCAAAAGATTTGAAGGAGGAAGGTGAAAGAAACACTGGAAAATTTTCCCAATCCCTAGCTGCATACTTTAGTATAACTCTGACCTTTTAGCGTGTGTCAATTGCCCCATGTATCTATTACAGGTGTTTACCTTGAACCCCTCTTTATCTTGTGCTTCTCTAATTCCTTTCTAGAGATGGGCATGAAATGAATTTTTGGTTCGTTGTGTTATTTGTTATTCATTTCGTTACATACCGAAATGAATAAAGAACTGCCCACCTCTGAGAGAAACAAAACGAAATGAAATGGAAATTTCCATTTTGTTTTGTTTTGTTTCATTTGCCAGTGTCTCCTACCTGGGTCCTGGAGTGGACATCTTCCTGGTCCGATCCTCCTGGCTGCAGGTAGGGGTATCGGGGGGGGGGCTGACCAGCCTGCGCTACAGCTGTAGCGTGGGCCAGTCGATCATCAGTAAAAAACAAACAATAAAATAAAAATAAAATAAAATAAAATAAAATAAAATAAAATAAAATAAAATAAGCCAGTGCTGACCTGGCCCCAGGGGCTGTGCAGTCGGTGCTTGGACAAAATAAAATAAAATAATATTAAAAAGGAGCACTGACCTGCCCCCAGGGGTGGCCAGGGTGGCACCCTAAAATAAATAAAGAAAAAAAAAGCAGTGCTGACCTGGCCCCCAAACGCTGTGCGCTTGGCACTTAGAAAAAACGAATAACAATTCAAAATGAACCAATGAAATTAATATTTCAGGGGAAAATCATTTAAAATGAAACAAAACGAACTGAACCCTAAAATGAACTGAACTAAAATGAATTGCCATTTTTTCAGTTCGTGCCCATCTCTATTCCTTTCCTACCAGAGGATAGACATCATCATAATCATTCTGACTTCAGATGGATAGCTATAAACAAGGATGTAGTGCTGTCTGCAAACCAGTCTTGTAAGTTTGTTAGCCAATGCTTTTTTCCCCTTCCAGCACTTCTTTTCCCATTTATTCTAACCTGAATGTTAATCTTGAACAATTTGTATTTCCCTCCCTTTTCTAATTACCTATTTATCTGAGATCCAGTTAATACCTCCTTTAAAAAAACTTGGTCCAGCTGGTCTGGCTAGTAGTATCTCATGAGGGCCCCTCCCCAGGGGTACAAGAGAAGATGGTGAGAGGCAGTATGATAGTCAACTTTAAACATTTGAAGGGCTGTCATATGGAAGATGCAGGAAGCACATACACCTTTTCTTTGACAACATTCCTAGTTCAATAGCCAGTTAGATTTGCAAAATTGTTTGTCTTTCTAGTTGAAAACTAAAGTGTGCCTTACAGTTGGCTGGAGATGTTCTCTTGACACCCACTTCCATGAGTTAAACCCATGCAGTCAGCAGCAAGCAGTTCACTATGGGCAAGACTTCAAGTGTGGATAGGATTGTTGCCTTGCAAATCTAATTATGCAACTCTATTTCTGGACTGTTTTGAAAGTCTCTGTGTTACAGTGGTGACTTTAATCCGAGTTTAAAAACAACTATTGTATATTGAGTGTAAGAAACAGAGAGGTAGAATCTCTAGGATCAAGATAACAGATGAGATGCAAACACAGTGTTTTCTTCTGCATTTATATATCAAATGCCCATCCTCTCCTGTCATCACCACCACCACCAGCACTGTCATCATAGAATAGCAGAGTTTGAATGGACCCTACTCATAATCATGCCAAGTCTCTGACAAGGATTGATAACCTCTGGCTTTGCAGCCTGATTCTTAAACCATTGAGTAGAGATGGGCACGAATTGAAAAAATGATGTTTTGGTTTTTCATTTTTCATTGCAGGTCTGTTTCGTTTCATTTTCATTTTTTGTGAATTTTTTGAAAAAAATTGTTTTGTTTTTTCATTTTTGTTTTTCATTTTTACCCGCTTTTTGCGTGACCTAAAGCATTTCAACACACGGACATCCCCCAATGCCCCAGACCAGAGGGAAAACACTAAAAAAATTATGCTGGCATAGACACAGTATAGACTAGGTATGCAGGGAGGCTGCAAAGGCAGTGGCGGGCATTGCCCAGGGCGTAAGGCAGCTGCAGAGTGACTGCACTGTGGGGCAGGGGAGGGTACTCACTGAGAGGTACGCACACACACAGGGAGGCTGCAAGAGAAATCTCTTCTTTCTCTCCCCTAAGAGCCAGGAGGAACACAGAGACACACACCTGCCTGGCTGGCCTAAAGTAACGAGCCGAAGAGACAGCAAACCCACCCTAACTCCCACCACAGACTGCAAGAAGGATGGGGGCTGCCAAAGCTTTTTATGCCCTCTGTGACTGCCACACCTACCCAGTCTGCAACCTGGGCATGCTATTGGTTGAAATTGTCCAAGAATTTACATGATCCCATCACATGGCTTGCATCCATCTTGTGGCTGGAATCCATTTTGTGTCATCCTTAAAGGGAAAAGAAATATACATCGCAATGGGAGAAAGACAAAAACAAACGTTTTAAGGACCGCAACCCCCTGGTAGGTAATAATTTCAAATAATTATCACTGCATTTTTACAGATGTCCAGGGCATTTTAATATCCAAGAAATCAATATTAGGCATCTGGGAGCCATTTTGGGTCGATGTCCCCTAACTCCCCTTAAGGGAAAAAAAATACAGTGATCTGAGAAAAGACATAAATGCACGTTTTAAGGACCCCAACCTCCCTGGTAGGTATTATCAGGCAGAATAAATAATTATCGCTGGGTTTTTACAGATATTCAGGATGTTTTTTAACATTTAAAAACAGCTCATTTCATTGCACATCACCATTAACGAAAAAGAAACATAACAAACCTAATTTTTGTGGTTCTGTTCAGTTTGTTCCAATTTCATCACAATTTTTGTTATTCGGTTCCTTACGTAACAAGACAAATAACGAATAACAGAACGAATTTTTTTTCATTTTTGCCCATCTCTACCATTGAGCTATCCAGAAGTTTTTATTTATGTACAAAGCAAAATGACTGACTATACAGGACAGATTACTGTTCATGTGCAGGCTTTCCACATGTGGAGAAACCCAAGATAATTGAGTCCTAAGTAAAATTGGGAGTGTGGCCATTGGGACTCTCAGGACGAATGCTCTACCACCAGCCTGACATGACCCCTTTCCCCCTTCTACTACACTTCATTTAAACTACAGTAAAATAGTTGTTAGTACCTTTTACTACCAACACTTTTTAATTTGAAAAATAACCCCTAAAAATTAAATATCTCAATTAGCTTTTGCTTGAACACATATGCTGGCCAAATCATTTCAGCTTGCCTATGAGAGCCACACGAGTCTCAATTTTGCTTCATAGGCACAATACTCTGCCACCTGTGCCCCTGTTTTTATCAAAAACACACATCTATCAAACTTAATATATATGTTAACATTTACAATAATTATTGCATTCCTTCTGGGGATGTAATCTTTGAACACGCTGACAGCCTCTGCTCCCGAAGGCAGGCTAACAGGCTATGGAGACCAAAGAGAAACTCAACCACACAGGGAAATAACTGCTCTGAGAGCTTTTTGCATGATTCTCGTTGCTAAGGAAACCACTTCTTTGTCTGTACGTGTTTAGAATGACTGCCTCATTAGGGCACTTACTTTGAGCACTCCTTTAGAAGAAAATGGAAGGAAAACTATTAATAGGTTTGTCATTGCCAAAGATTCAGAGATTCATAAGGGGGTGGGAAAATCAAATTTAATTCTATGTATTTTTGCTGATATTTAGGTTTGGCAGAAGCTTTTATAATTGAAGGAGTCTGTTTATTTGTGTAGAAATGAGTGAATGAAAGATGTATGAATAATTCTCTCTTCTTGTGTGCTTCAGAGTTTTTTTTTAAAGAAAGGCAGTCACAAATGACCAGGGTACGTGTGAAAAAAACCAATATGCCAATTATATGTATGTGTTTTTGTATAACACAACCGAAAAGAAAACAAGAAAAGAAAACACCTTCTGCTCCCCTGCAAATGGTAGAAAAACATATTTCCTGAGGTTATATGCATCATGTGTGCATCTATTACAGAGATGCAGCAATGTGGAAATGAGATTTTACCCAAAAATATAGAGGGCTTGAAACTGTAAGTGGGGAGACAGACATGTATGATTGCTTTTATCAAAACTCTAAGGTGTGTGCCAAAATGTATACATGCCAATAGTCTATAGCAATTTCATGGCAATCTCCAACTTTTAACTGGCATTAAAAATGCTGATAGAGAAAGACAGAAACAGGATGAAGATGAGCAAAATTGTTTGGTAGCATCGGGCCATTATCCATCAGCAGTATAGCTGTAAGTCTGAAGTCCTGTAGGTGCACAGGTCCCAGCCTAAACTGATAAGAAAATCTTTTGAAAATAGGGGCAGAGCTTAACATTGACCCTATGCTTATAAATACCAACACTGATATGGGATTTTATAAGCCATTGCATTTCACTTCCATTTGAAGGACAGAAAGAGAAAAAAGGATAGAAGGAGAGTAGGTAGGCAGGTTAAAATATATATATATCAGTAGCTGTACATGAATAGCCCTTGTTAAACAGGTAGACACCACGTCCTCCTTGACCATGTGTATTGCACAGTGATAGCTGGTGTAATGGATATAGGGTTATGTTGTAACTTACACACATCTGAAAAGGACAGAACCACCCTTTGCTAGAATAGAATATTATTAAAGTATTTCCAGCCCCTAAATGTCTGCAAAATCCCAGGTATCCATGTCCCTGAATAAGCAGGATTGTTTTATTTTTTCACGCTATTGGTTGTAACAATGGAACACAATTATACACTTGTAGCTATGTGCATGTGTGTGAGTACACATTTTACATATAGACTAGAGATGGGCACGAACCGAAAAAATTGTAATTCGTTTTGGTTCAGTTTGTTTTAAGGTTTAGTTTGGTTTGGTTCATTTTTAATGTTTTTTTCCAATTATTCATTTTGTTGGTTCATTTAGAATCATTATCCCTTTTTCCCTACTTTGCATGATTTAATCAATTTGACAGCCCACGGGGGGGGGGGACATTAAAAATAATTTAAAAAAACACAGCCATTGACAACTGTACAAATTGGACTGGCAGCATCCTCATCCTCATGCTCATCCTCATCCTCCTCATCCTCATCTTCAATCATCATTCATCACATCATCCTTACCGGGTGGTGGTGGTGGCGGTGGCAGCGGTGGGGTGATCCTGGCCCCTGGGGCTGGGGCTTTTTGAGGCACTGGCTTGGGGCCAGCACCTCATTCCCCCCCCCCCAAGCACTGACTGCACAGCCCCTGTGGCTGTGTCAGAGCTTGTTTTATATATTTTCCCCTTTATTTTAGAGCACTGACCTGGCCACCCCTGGGGCTGGCTCAGCACTCCTTTTTTGTTTAGATTTTTTTTAAAAATTCAAACACCAACCACGTGGCCCCTGGGGCTGGGTCAGCATTTGTTCTAATTTTTATTTTTTTTTCTTTATTTTAGAGCACTGACCCAGCCAACCCTGGGGCCGGGTCGGTGCTTCTTTTTAAAGATTAAATTAAATTTTATTTTTTTCAAGCGCTGACTTCTAACAAACTATCTAGATTTCTCGTGATGTATACAACCTTTGCACCTGGCAGGCAAGTCACTATATAATTATCATGCAAATCAAATGATAAGCCCAGTAATGCCAGCCTCCTGGTAATAAATACAAAGAACACACCTACTGGAAGTAAAAAAACAAACAAACCACAACTTTATTAATTGATCGGAGCTGCATTTCCCCTGGCCAAGAACTAGACCTGGATCTGGTTCCATTGGAGGACCTGGATGTCATCTGAGTGCCACTCAGTGTAGCAGTCCACCTTCCAGATCGTTCTGGACCATGACCTGGGATGGCAGATCCTCAGAGACTATGCAGGCATCTGCCACACCATGGCTACCTGCCACCCAAGGGGCAAGGCCAGTGTTCTGCCCCTCCCAAACTGGAACAGTTCCTAGTTTTTGCTCCTGCCCACCCCTTCAACTCATGCCTGCCTTTATGACATCACAAGGACTCATCCCTCTCAGATTTTGGTTCTGAAATCTACGGGAGTTGCTGCTAATCCAGCAAGGTCACTCTGCAACCCCTTCCCAACAGCTTTCCCCAACAAAAGAGCAGGAAGATGAAACCGTGTGACACCACCTTTCTCCCAATTTTGGTCCTTATACTAGGGAGTATACATGGGCACGACCAGAAAAAAATGATGTTTTGAGTTTTCGTTTGTCGGAACGGGTCCGTTTCGGGTCATTTCCGTTTGTCGTGAAATTTTTCAAAAATTTGTTGTTTCGTTTGTCACTTGTTGTTTGTCGTTTCCACCATGATTTAGCGTGATTTGACTTCCCAGAGCATAGGGGTGTCCCGCAATCAGGGCCGGCGCTAGGTATTTTTGCGCCTTAGGCAGCGGGCGGGTGGGCGGCGGCCGCGGGCGGGCGAGTGGGCGGGCGGCGGCGCGGGCCACAGACGGGTGGTGGCGCAGGCAGATGGGCGAGTGGGCAATTAGGATATCACTTAGGATAGAAGTTCTGTTCTTGGCTTGCACCCCAAATGTGTGTGTGTGTGCAAGCAAATTGAAGTTGGGAAAATAGAAAATAAATGGTAGTATATAATATATTTTTAAAATAAATCCACTCCTCCCACTCCCAGTCGAACCTCCCCCTTTATCCAATATCAGAAAAAAATCCTCACAAACTGCCAGAGAAGAAATAAAGAATAAACTGCTATTCCCTTCAGCAGACAAAGCTGCAGGGAATCAAAGAAATTGTTTTCTAAATTCAATTCCCTCCCTGCCTGCCTAACTTAAATCCTAAAGCCTCCAGCCTCCCTCCTCAATCTCGATCGGGTCACACCAGCACCAGCAGTGAGCCCTCCTCCCTCAACCACATCCATACACCCGACTGCGATTTCTGGAAGGTGCCTCAGCTTTTTATGCCCTCCGAGACATCCAGAAGTGTCAGTCAAAAACCTGGCGATGCCATTGGTGGAATGGTTCAAAAATTGCATGGTCCCATCCCATGCCCAGCCCAAATGGGCAGGTCTAAAAAAATAAAAAATAAAATAAAATAAAATCAATACAACTTTTTATTGCTATAAAAAACCCACTGCTGCTACTATTAAAATTCAGGCATTTAAAATAAATAAATTTCACATGTTTCTGTGGTGATTTGGTGTGTTTTTTGACCATGATTTCAAAAGAAAAACTGCGGTCACCATTTTGGATCCCCCCCCACCGCATGGCATGGTGAGACGACGAGGATGACCCCCCCCAGCCTGGTGCAAGCAGCCCAGGACAGGAGAAGAGGGGGGGTAAGGCTGGGGACCCCCCAGAAACCACCCCTCTGCTAGGTGGCAAAGCCTCAGGCAGGCATATTTCCGGCTGCTTTTTTGGCCGGGAGTTGGGTTTTTTTAAAAAAAACTTTTAAAAACTTTTTCTGTGCTTCACATTGCGCGATTGCCGTGATGCCACAAATGGAAATGAAAAACCCGACCAAATTTTTCTTTTTTTGGTTCGAGTTCGAGTTCTGACGGCTTAATTATCATTACCGTTTCTGTTACGTAATGGAAACGATAACCAAAAATGGAAACGACAATTTCGCCGAGTCGTGCCCATGTCTACTTGGGAGAGAATGGGGAAAATATAATTTGACTACAACTCTCAGAATTCCCCAACCACCATTTCTGTAGCTGAATAAAAGGAACTTTCCCAAACTATGGTGCTAGCTTTCCTTTCAACTTTGCTCCCATGAGTGCAACAATGGAACCTTTGTATCCTCTTTCACATGCTGTCTACCATTTTAGCATACAATTTCATCAGACTATCCACCATCCACAAGAAATTAAAGATCTTCACCAGCCTTCTCATCTTCCTAGGAAGAAAGCCACGGGCTTATGTCCTCCCCTGCACAGCTTCCCATGTATTTATTTAGTTCAGTTACACTATCTATTTCTCCTGTCAAAAACTGAGTCATTGTGGCAAATAAAAGAATATGATTAAAATAATATAAAACAGAACAGAATAAATAAGAACAGGAATAAGAATAATACTTTAGAGAAGAGGTAGGAATGAAATGAAAAACAAATCACATTTTCTGATGAATTCAATCAAATTTCATTGATTCATAAAGTCCCCCTATAAATATGAATTAACAATTTTTTAGTGATTGTTGATTCATTGGGCCATAAATAAACACCAAGTTTGGAGAGAGGATTCCTCTGACACTCCTCTACAATCCCTCCATGTTTGGCCAAGATTGGGTTTCCTCAACCCAGTTGTTATAGGGGACTTTCCTGTGTGTGTATATATATATATATATAGACATCTTGAAACCCAGTCTTCACCACAGAGAAGCCACTCTGCAAGTTTGGTTTTTCTAGGTGATTGGGGGCCACTTTGGGGAGAGGGCTCTTTTGGGTGTATATATCTCAGAGGTAGCTCTCACCAAACTTTTAGGGCTTTTAGAGAGAGTCAGATAATGCTTCCCTCCAAATCTGGTTTCTCTGGGTGCCTTTGTTGTTGTGTCATTACAGTCATGACCGACTGTTTGACACCATGTCCATGGAGTTTTCTTGGCAGGAGTACTGGAGTGGCTTGCCAGTTCCTACTCCAGGCACCTATAGCACCTGGGGACCCTTTTATAGCCTTTTAAATGAGAGACAAATCAATTCATGGATTCATTAATTCATCACGAGGAATTCATCAGTTCATTGATTCATCAGCCCTGTTGAATCATGATGAATCCCCTTTTTTAATTTGTCCCCATCTCTGCTTTAGATGCAGTTAATTAAAGCATGTTGTTGAGACAAAATAAAAAGGAGGAATAGCAAATTGATTGTCAAATGTTTCCCAGACCCCCTAAAAAAAAAAAAGGTATTGGGCTGCAGCACAAAAGACAGTGCACAAGGGTCCTGGCCAGGCTCTCTTGGAAGGGGGGCTTACACCCTGAAAGAAGCCACAGACAAATGAAAAGAGAATGAGAATGTGCAACGGTTTGTGTGGGTGAATACAATGCTAAGGCTATCTGGAACTCATGTTGTTCTGTTGCCCACCTTGGCTGCCTCCTATCTCCCTTCTACTAAAAAAGGAAAAGGTTCCCCCCGCAGATGCGTGATAGTCATGTCTGACTCTCGGGGTGGTGCTTATCTCTGTATTCAAGCTGAAGAGCCAGTGTTGTGCAACTCCATGGCCATGTGGCCGGCATGGCTGCAAGGAAACACTTTTACTAGTGTCTTGGAAAGTTTGTGTTCCTTTCTTTACACTCCCCTCTGCTTTGACCAAGACTGCATCCACTCCATCTGGTGCCATGAAGCTGCTATAGACAGTTACTTCACATCCATTCTCATTCTGGGAGGAAGTTCATTGTGTGTTGAGATTGGTTGTGGTCACATGGTCTTCTCCCGCTTCTGTCCCTGTTCCCGTGTACCCACGGGCGTGATTCTGGGATAATGGGATGACTGTTACCGCACGTCCTCATTCTGTGATGAGATGTGAAATTCTGTGCCTTCGTTCTCTTTTTTTCCGGTCTGACCTTCTGTTTTTCTATGTTTTGATTCTCCGAAGCCTTGCCTTCAATGCATTATGGAGCAAATGTTGAGGCATTTTTCTTTTAAAATCTCAGCACTGCATTGCTAACTTCATAGGGAATTTACTGGTGAATGTCACTTCGCACTCCTGCCACTAGATGGCAACGAGCTACAATCAGCACTCCTTCTGCAATGAGGCTTACTTTATGGGCTCTTGTCTCGGAATGAGAAGCGAGATGAGCAGATTCCCGAGGCCAGGGAGGGGAATCACTCATACCGCTTAGATCGCAGTTTAGAGAGTGTGGTCAGGATGAACTCCCATCGTCACCCAATGGACGTGCGGTAAGATTACTTCATACTTGTACCAAGCGGGACCGTGAACTGCGATGAAAAGGATGTGAAATAACGGCAATAGCAGCACCTGGCTACATCCCCCCATGTTCTTTCTCTGTTCTTCTCACATTGTTCCTGTCTTCCATGTCTGCTTCTTATCCTTCAAGGGTCTCATAGTGTCCCAGTTCTTTACACAGTGAGTGGAAGGACAGAAGCAGAAAGAGAGGAGAAATCTTTATGCAAGCTCAAAGGCATGTATCCCCCCACCCCGTTTTGCACCAAGGGACTGCACATGGACTCACTGAGCTGTTGTTCTATACATTTGCTTAAAATATTTTATTCCACCCTTCAACATCAATACGCAAATCAGCTTACAAAATTTCAAACAGTGACCTTAAAGGAAAGTAGTTATAGGAAAACAGAGCCATCAAAGTCACATAAAAACTCACATAAAACTCACATAAAATCCAACAACAATAAATGATAAACAGTAGACATTCAACCTCCTTGCAGTCATAGCCTTCTTTCTACCATCAATCTATTGATAAACACAAGAATAAAATTGAACAAGGATAAATATAGCCTTCTTTGTATTCCTATGACTTCTTTCTGTTTCCTAATTCTTCCAGCCAACATTCCTCTTGTTCTTTCCTTTTTTACGAGAACATGCATCCAGACACACCCAGATGTGTGTGTGTGTGTGTGTGTGTGTGTGTGTGTGTGTGTGTGTGTGTGTGTGTGTGTGTGTGTGTGTGTGTGTGTGTGTGTGTGTGAGAGAGAGAGAGAGAGAGAGAGAGAGAGAGAGAGAGAGAGAGGAAGATGGAAGGCTGTGCATGGCTCATACCACGCATACTCTTACAGTAAGCTGTTTCCTGGATAATTACCCGGCCAAGAAGAACATTGCAATAGTTATGGGGAGGGGGGGGAAACAGGTCCGTACTGCCAGCCTCTGTTTGGAAGTAGGTGCATTTGTTCTGTGGTCTCCACATGGTAGTTTGCATGTGGTTTCAACTGTTGGGCATATGCAGAATGATATTAAAGAATCATCTCCTCCCAAATTATTGTGCTGAAGCTGTGAGATCAACTGGAAGTCTCTTTAGCCCCATCCGATCTGGGATTACACATGTGCAGGCAGGGCATGGTGTAGTTCTGAGCTTGTCAAATACAGCCATGACTCTGAAAGATGTGCCTCACCACCTCCTTTATAGTACTGTATTTCATTGTCAGATGGAAACACTCTTGCTCTAACAATCTAGTACAATTCTTATTTAATGATTTCCTATACCACCTCCTGTGACTAATTTTATATCCAAGCTGTGTGGTAGAGAGGAGAAAAAAATGAAAAGCAGAAATATATTAAAAACACATTAAAATGTAAACATTAAAAGAGGAAAAAGCCAATAAATTAAAGTGATTAAAAGTGCATCTTTTAAAAGACGAGAATGAAAATGCAGGCAGTCCGTCTAGGGAGATCTTGAGGAAAACATACGTCAATAATAAGAACTCGATCATATTAGAAGACAGACAAGATGTATCATAAAGAAAGCCCTCTTCTTGCATCCCTCCTGATAGCTACAGTATATAGGGCTCTCTACTCTTCAGCCTCACACTACATGAGATCTCAGGGCCAAAACCTGAGAATAGCAAGCAGGTACTTGTGATGTTGCAGAGGTGAGCATAGGTAGAGTGATCTGGATAAGCAGTTTATGGAAAGGTGTATGAGTCACAGTGCTGATGTGCCAAACCCTTCCTTGCTTCTGATGATATAGTAAGCCCAATATTTGCATGCAAAAAAGCGAGGAGGAAGAGGAGCAGATAGGAGAAAGAGAGTGCCAACAGAGTATGAAAATGTATTGGCCTAAAAGCCTCTATCTACACAGTGGATAACTGTTCAGAGACATACAGAGTATAATTGACTTTCACATATTCTTCATTATTGCTTAATTTACCTCAACTGGCACTTAGTGTCTTAATAACTCACAAGGAGACATGCTTAAAGAAAAGAATAAAGTGTCCCATTAATTAATTCATAGACTAAAAACAAAGAAACAGAATTTTGTAGAAAAACAGTGACTAGCTACATGAACAAAAGTTAACTTATTAACTAGCTTCATGATAGACTGCTTTGGTGACTGACTAAATACATCTCTCTAAATACATAATAAATACATTACTAAATACATAGCTGACTAACTGGCTTCTGACTCTTGACTGGCAAAGGCAGGAAAAGAAGACTTCAGTAAAGTGGTGTAGCTCTTTTCAGACTCTGAAGTACAGAAGGAACAATTGGAAGCTATAAGATTGATTGACATTCACCTCAGTCCAGAAATGCCCCTTCCATCCAACCCTAACCCCCGTAAATATCATCAGGAGTCATTGGATAAAACTGGTCCAATAAAACTGGACTAGACAATGTGCAAGACATCTTCATCTGGATTCCTGCTGTACTAACAGATTCCAGGTCCCTTCCTTCCTTCCTTCCTTCCTTTCCTTCCTTCCTTCCTTCCTTCCTTCCTTCCTTGAAAAGGACCCCAAAGAGTTTACATAATTAAAAGACAATATTAAAGCTAACAACATATACAAATGCTTAAAAAGACCAAACAAATACAATACAAAAAGCATAAGCAGCGCCAAAACCCATCCAAAGTGGTGTAATAAAGATGGGCACAACTAGGGAAAATGACATTTTCGAGTTGTCGTGTGTCGGAGGCAGTCCGTTTCGGCTCGTTTCCGTTTTTCGTGAAATTTCGCAAAATTAGTCGGTTCGTGTTTTCTTTGTTGTTGTTAGTACTGGTTTGGGGGGTAGCGGGCTCCTGGAGGGAGCTGCAGGAGTCAGCCAGAGCCACAAGTGACGGACTGGCAGACTCTTTGCACCCGCTGTGTCTCACATACTTGCATGTAGTGCAATGCAAGTAGATCTGGCTTAGGGTTAAGACGGGTTAGCGCAAGGGCTAGGGTTAGGCTAGTTATGGGTGAGGTTAGGGTGAGTATTGGGGTGCACCTCTGGGTGCCTCTCTGACCCACTTAGAAGGACAGTGTACTGGCATATGGGTTAGGCTTAGGCTTAGGGTTTGGGCTTGGGCTACGATTAGTGGGCTGTTTATGCCCGATTGGCACATCCCAGAAGTCTCTGTGGTCAACCTGGCCAAGTGGCCATGCGATTGGTGGAAAATTTGCATGGTCCACTCCCATGGGCGAGCCCATCATTGCAAATGTGCAGGTGTAATAAAATAAAATAAAATAAAATAAAATAAAATAAAATAAAATAAAATAAAATCAACGGAGACTTTTTTTTGCAAGAAAAATCCACTGCTGCTACTGTAAAAATTCAAGCATTTAAAATAGCTAATTTTCGCATGTTTCTGTGGTGCTTTGGTGGGGTTTTGGGCAACGATTTCAAAAAAAATATTGCGGTCGCCATTTTGGATCCCCCGCACTGCATGGCAAATGGATGCGCCCTCCCAGCCTGGTACAGTCAGCAAAACCTGGCCATGCAATTGGTGGAATGGCTCCAAAACTTTGCATGGTCCACTCCCATGGGCGAGCCCATCATTGCGAATGCGCAGGTGTAAAAAAATAAAATAAAATAAAATAAAATAAAATAAAATCAACAGAGACTTTTTTTTGCAAGAAAAACCCACTGCTGCTACTGTAAAAATTCAAGCATTTAAAATAGCTAATTTTCGCATGTTTCTGTGGTGCTTTGGTGGGGTTTTGGGCAACGATTTCAAAAAAAATATTGTGGTCGCCATTTTGGA
Organism: Phrynocephalus forsythii; assembly: GCA_029282475.1. NCBI lineage: Eukaryota > Metazoa > Chordata > Lepidosauria > Squamata > Agamidae > Phrynocephalus > Phrynocephalus forsythii. The sequence goes on along the minus strand of JAPFRF010000001.1, from coordinate 157,646,572 downwards.
TCCCCCGCACTGCATGGCAAATGGATGCGCCCTCCCAGCCTGGTACCAGCAGCGCAGCAGTTGCAATAGCCAAGGAGAGGGGGGCGGGGAAACCCCCCCCCAAATAAAACACCCTTCTGGCCTGGTAGGTGCCCTCAGACAGTTTTCACCTACTTTTAGGGCCGGGAATCGGATTTTTTTTTTAACTTTTAAAAACTTTTTTTCTGTGCCGCTTGGCATTGCGCGATCGCCGCGATGCAAGTAACGAGCACGACAAATCAGACCAAATTGTTTGTTCGTCGGTTCGAGCTCGAATTCTGGTGGAGTAATTCCCGTTACCGTTTCCGTAGAGTAACGGATATGAGTAACGGAAACGGAAATGGGAATACCGCTAAGTCATGCCCTCTATGGTGTAACAATCCATTTCAAAACTCCACTGAGACAACCAGACACTGAGAGAAAACCTGCCTGAACAGGAAGATCTTTACTTGCTTACTGAAGGACAGCAAAAAATAGGGCCAGTCTAGCCTTTTGTGGGAGTTTCAAAGTCTGAGAGCAGCAGCAACAGAGAAGGACATATTTACCTTTGAGAACTGATTGTGGCATCTCATTGCATGAAGTGCATGCATTATACTCAGCATTAGAGATGGGCACGGAACAAACATTTTTTCGTTTCCATTACCGTTTGTCGTTTACATTACGCAACGAAACGACAAACAAAAATTGTGATGAAAAGGCAACAAAATGAACAGAACCACGACAATTGTGGTCGTTATGTTTTGTTTCCGTTACTGGCAGCGTGCAATGAAATGAGCTGTTTTAAATGTTAAAAAACGCCCTGGACATCCATAAAAACGCAGCGATAATTATTTATATTGTCTGATAATACCTACCGGGGGGTTGGGGTTGTTAAAATGTTTGTTTTAGTCTTCTCCCATCGTAATGTATTATTCTTTTCCCTTTAAAATGGATGTTGCCACCAGCCACAAAATGGAGGCAAGCCATGTGATGGGATCATGTTCAACCAACAGCATGCCCAGGTTGCAGACTGGGCGGGCAGGTCTGGCAGCCACAGAGGGTATAAAAAGGTCTGGCAGCCCCCGTCCTCTTTGCAGTCTCTGGTGGGAGTTAGGGTGGGATTGCTGTCTCTGCTGCACCTCTAGCTTCAGTCCTGCAGCCTCCCTGTGTGCGTGTGTGCTGCGTACCTCTCGGTGAGTACCCTCCCTTGCCCCGCAGTGCAGTCACTCTGCGGCTGCCTTGCACCCTGGGCAATGCCCGCCGCTGCCTTTGCAGCCTCCCTGCATACCTAGTCTATATTGTGTCTCTGCCAGCATCCATTTTTTTTAGTGTTTTCTCTCTGGTCTGGGGTGTTGGTGGATGCCTGCGCACGGAAATGCTTTAAAAATCGCGCAAAAAGCGGGTAGAAACGACAAACGAAAAACTGAAACACATTTTTTCTGTTTTGTGCCCATCTCTACTCAGCATAATGTTTTCTCTTAAATTAGGAAGGAGAGCTGGTAAACAAATAGCTTGGAAACATCCTAGGCAATTTCCATATGCTACAATTTCATTGTGCACATTTTTTAAAAAAACTTTGTCTATATACGTCTACTTGTTTTGAATGTAATACCACATTTCAATGGAAACTATGAATAAATCATAATTCAGACCACACAGCAACATCAATGTCATATATAGCTTAAAAATAATATAGTAAAAAGAAATACTGCTTAATGTACTCAGAAGACCAAGAGAAGCACAGAGGTAGACTTATAAACCCATTTTAACCCAGGTGAAAATTAGAGCAGTAGACTATTAGAAAAAAAATCAATGGCATTTTGATATTTGTTTACTTTATTTATTTATATTGAGAAATATGCATGAATCACAAAAAATGTTGATTTGGTTTGAAACTAGTTAGAGAGAAACTGAAGGGGAGGGTTAGAAGAATCCAATCTCTTCAGAGTGCATGGAGCCTGTTTAAAACAACAATAATAGAGGCCCAGCACAAGTGCATACCACAAAGAAAGAAGAGCTCATTTAAGTCCAAGAGGACACCGGCATGGTTAACGAGTGGAGTTAGAGAGGCTCTAAAGCACAAGGAGAGGTCCTTCTGTAAATGGAAATCCTCCCCAAATGAGGAAAATAAAAAGGAACACAAACTCTGGCAAAAGAAATGTAAAAAGATGATAAGGAAGGAAAAGAAAGACTTTGAGGAACGCATGGCTAGCAATATAAAGGGTAATAATAAAAGCTTCTTTAAATATGTTAGAAGTAGAAAACCTGCCAGAGAACCAATTGGGCCTCTGGATGGTGAGAGAGGAAAAGGGGAGGTTAAGGAGGACTTGGACATTGCAGAGAAATAGAACGAGTTCTTTGCGTCTGTCTTCACGACAGAGGACCTTGAGCGGATTCCGCTGCCTGAGCCGCCCCTCTTGACTAAAGAATTAAATCAAATACAGGTTAAAAGAGAGGAGGTTTTAGGACTAATTGATAAATTGAGGATTAACAAGTCACCGGGCCCAGATGGCATCCACCCAAGGGTTATTAGGGAACTGAGAAATGAAATTGCAGATCTCTTAACGGTAATATGCAACTTGTCTCTTCAAACGGCCACAGTGCCGGAGGACTGGAGGATAGCGGATGTCACACCAATTTTTAAAAAAGGAAGGAGGGGGACCCAGGAAACTACAGGCCGGTTAGCCTTACATCTGTCCCAGGAAGATGGAGGAAGGCCTCATCCAAGAGAAAATCTTAAAACACATAAAAGAACAAACCTTGCTGAGAGAAAATCAGCATGGCTTCTGTAAGGGTAAATCTTGTCTTACAAACCTTTAGAATTTTTTGAAAAGGTCAACAGGCACGTGGATTTGGGTGAACCGGTGGATATAGTCTATCTGGATTTTCAAAAGGCTTTTGACACAGTCCCTCACCAAAGGCTGCTGAGAAAATTGCATAGTCAGGGGATAAGAGGGCAGGTCCTCTTATGGATTGAGAACTGGTTGAGATCCCGGAAACAAAGAGTAGGTGTCAATGGGAAATTTTCACAATGGAGAGAAGTGAAAAGCGGTGTGCCCCAGGGCTCGGTCCTGGGACCGGTGCTTTTCAATCTGTTCATAAATGACCTGGAGACAGGGATAAACAGTGTGGTGGCCAAGTTTGCAGATGACACAAAACTTTTCCATGTCGTAAAAACCAGAGAAGATTGTGAAGAGCTCCAGAAGGATCTCTCCAAACTGGGAGAGTGGGCTGAGAAATGGCAAATGCGTTTTAATGTAACCAAATGTAAAGTAATGCATATTGGGGCAAAAAATCCAAACTTCATCTATCAACTCATGGGCTCTGAGTTATCCGTGACAGATCAGGAAAGAGATCTTGGTGTGTTGGTGGACAGCTCCATGAAGGTGTCTCCCCAATGTGTGGCAGCGGTGAAGAAGGCCAATTCCATGCTAGGGATTATCAAAAAGGGGATTGAAAATAAAACAGCCAACATTATAATGCCGTTATACAAAACAATAGTAAGGCCCCACCTGGAGTATTGTGTACAATTCTGGTCACCGCATCTCAAGAAAGACATAGTGGAACTGGAAAAGGTGCAGAAGAGAGCGACTAAAATGATTACTGGGCTGGGGCACCTCCCTTATGAAGAAAGGCTAAAACAATTGGGCCTCTTCAGTCTGGAAAAAAGGCGCTTGAGGGGGGATATGACTGAGACATACAAAATAATGCAGGGTATGAGTGGATAGAGGGAAGCTCTTCTCCCTCTCTCAAAATACCAGAACTAGGGGACATACACTCAAATTGAGTGCTGGGAGAGTAAGAACTGACAAAAGAAAATATTTTTTCACCCAGCGCGTTGTAAGTCTATGGAACTCCCTGCCACAGGATGTGGTGTTGGCATCTGGCCTGGATGCCTTTAAAAGGGGATTGGACAGATTCCTAGAGGAAAAGTCCATCACGGGTTACAAACCATGATGGAGATGTGTAATCTCTAGGCTTTAAACCAGGGTACTTCAAGGGCCAGATGCAGGGGAGTGGTATCAGGAGACAGATATCTAGTCTCATGCGCTCCCAAACTCATCTGGTGGGGCCGCTGTGAGATACAGGAAGCTGGACTAGATGGGCCTTTGGCCTGATCCAGCATGGCTCTTCTTATGTTCTTATGTTCTTATGATTTCTGATTTGTCCAGGTCACTGGATCACAAATAACAACTTAATGATTTTTTTCTTATGAAATGAAGAATTGGTTTGTTGATTCATTTTTGCACTTAGAAACCATATTAAATGCTTCCCATGACACTTAAAAAGACCAACATTTCAGAGAAGTTTCACCTTACTCTCCTCTACAAGCCCTCCAAGATCGGTGTAGACTGGATTTGAGATATCTGAGTTCTATGCCCACAAAATTTGGATCAATAATCTAGATTTGATTTGTACTCTATTCCGATTGAGATCCAATCTGGATCATCTTGAACTGGCCAAATTCAATTTGAGCTTCATCTGCAAAGAGTTGCAGGTCTACTTGGAACATATGAGCCAGCTTTTAATTTATGTATGTGGAATCAAATCCTTCATGTAAAATAAGTTGTGCTGAGTTTGATGCAACTTCATCTGAAGTAATCATAGATTACAGTCTTCATTTGCAATGCTATGCACAGTTTCTCAGAGCCACTTGGACATGCATGTCAGTAATAGCCTATCCCCTTAGACAAGGCTACCATGCTCCTAAATTTCATTCACTCTTGTTGAGGGTGGGGATTGTGATCAGGTGTCTTAAAAGTAAGGAAACTGGGTTCATAGAAATGTTTCTCCTCATATTGGAACCTGAGATCATTTACTGAAGCTGATGGTGGAAGAATCACATTAAATGTTTTTTCTCTCAAGACCTAGTTAACCTGTGGAATTAACTAATATGGTATGTACCTGTTAGACACCAACATTAGAGATGGGCATGAAACAATTTTTTGTTTTGTTATTCATTATTCGTTTCATTACATAACGAAGTGAATAACGACCCTAGGGGCAAATTTAACATGAAACAAAACAAACTGAGAAAAATTGTTTCGGTTAGGTTCATTTCTTTAATGGGGGGCAGAGATGTCTCCTACCTGGTGCTGGTCCAGAGGTCCTTTCATGCCAAGCTGCACAGAGGGAGCACGCATGTCGTCGGTGCCATTGAGGGATGCGGCAGACTCGAGCCTCAGCCCAGCCCCAGGAGGAGCGATAAGAAGCAGGCCGCGTTTAGGCTGCCAGAGCAGCATAGCTTCGAAGCCGCCCCCCTTGTGCCTCCCTCCCACAGCCCTTTATCATGGGGCTGATCAGGAGGAGAGTTAAGGAGGCTGCATGTAGGTGGCCAGAACAGCGCAGCTTCAAAGCCGCCACCCCTTGCGCCTCCCTCCTTCAGCCCATTATCGCAGGGGCTGATAGGGAGGGGTGATAAGGAGGCCACGCTTAGGCAGCCAGAGCAGTGCGGCTCCAACACCGCTCCCCCTCTTTATTCCTCCCACGCCCGTTCGTAGGCACTGGACAAAGAAGAGGGTAAAAATGAATAATGAATTAATGAAATGAATTTTTTGTAAAAATTCATGAAAAATGAAACGAAACAAAATGAACTCCTTAACAAAAATGAAATGAAATGAAATGGCATTTTTTTTCAATTCATGTCCATCTCTAACCAACATAAATAGATTTCCAAGTGAGTGAACAAATTTGTAGAAGATAACATTATCAGAGACTTTTTGGCTGTATATCTCCTACAGCACAAAGACTCAGCAAGCCGCCTTACACCAGTTGGCAACAAATCCAAATGTGTGAATGTTTTTCACGTTCAGCTTATGGGCTGCCTGTAGGCCCTCCAGAATGCCACTGCATGAACAGAACTTTGGACTGGATCGGTTCTCTTACGTTCTACATGGCAGTAAGTATATAATGCTTTCAAGAATAGACAAATAAAGCTTATGACACCATGAGTGTTCATGAGGGGAAGACTGTATATCAGTGAAGTGAAATAATGATATAAATGTTGGCCATGTTTCTGAAGTTGGCCAAAGACAAACACAAAACACTCTTCTGAAGTTTTACAAATGCACAGCTCAGGGCCAATCTGTATTTAACACAGTATTTGAAAAGGGAGCAGAGATGGTAAATTAACAGCAGGCGTAAAAATTACCAGAAGCGGGTGGCTTACTCAGAGGCACGCTCCCACCTCAGAGGCATGCACAGGCTAACATCTGCCTGCTGTGTTCTGCTTTCTGTTGTCTCGCTAGGCTACAATTTAATTTTGAGAAACACAACTTCTCTCAGAAACAAGCTCTGAGCTGCTTTGTTTCCAGCAAATCAGTTTTGCTCGCAGGTACTTTGTCTCCCCTTTTGCTCTCAGGTACTTTGTCTCCCCTGTAAGAAAAGTTCTTCCTGAGTAACTGACCCCGCCTCGGAATCCAGTGCATGGAAATGGAACATTATGTCACGTCTGTAGATAACAAAATAAGCTGCCTTCCCTGTTCTGCTGCCCGCTGGGAACACCCATAGTCAGAGATGCGGCACTGTACATTAATCTTCCCAGCATTACACAGGACATCTGTAACTCAATTCCCCTGCATGCTCAAAATCTAATATGTCCAATTTCTGAGAGATAAGAAATAAGGAAGATATTGTTAATCAGTCACATATTTCTCACTGGGAGTCAGGTTCAGGAACACAACATTATAACGTGGAGGACAAAATAATAATGCAGGGTGAAAGTAAGAAATGTATTAAGGACAATAACCTTGTTATAATTGAAGAATTACTTGGGGAAAGAAAGAAAGAAAAGTGATTCCTGCCACGTTCCCCCTGGAGTGCAAGAATATTTGACAGCACTCAAAAAAAGTGTTATAACAAATGATTCAAGTGCACATGTGAGTCACCGGAGAACTTGTTGTTTCATCACTTACTATCTCACAGTTGAATTTGTGCCTTGTCTTTATTGAAAATCATCATGACTGGTACCAAACTAAGCATGTGAGGTTTCATCACTAAATTGGCACTCAGTGAATGACTATAAGAAATATAATGGGCAGAATCCCTTTGATTTTGCATAGCAAAAGCCCCAAACTGTGTAACTGGTCTATGCAATTGCTTCGGCTATCAGCTGCGTACTTGCATGTGCTCAGGTCACACATGCAGTTGCATGCCTGGGCACATGGCAGGCAGCTGGAAAACTGTGAAAGATGCTTACTCAATTTCCCATACATGTAAAGCATTTTACAATACAAGTCTTTTCTAATGTGAGAAAAAAAAAAACAGGGGCAAGGCAACAGAGAATCAGCTTTCCTCCAGAAGCAGGCACTCAAAAACAGCAGCAATGAAACAAAATGGTTCTTCAGAAACCCACTAAACCTTGCTAAAACAGTTACTAAATTATCAGTAAATTAACAAAACAATATTTTAAAAACCAAACCAGGAAAGCAAGCCTTGTCTTCCTCTATCCCAGAGGCCCCCTACCCAAAATGAAGAAAAGCAAGCAAGCAAATAAAGGCAAAATTTTTACTCAAAGCTCCTGCCCAGCCAATATCACTAAATTATGGGGGTTTTTTTCTTCCATCCCACCTAATGCTTTCTTGTCTCTTCCTATAGCAGGCAGATAAAGCATGCAGCAGCCACCTGGGCCACTATACAAAAAACAAAAGGCATACAGGCAAAGGTGGAAGCAGCAAAAATAATCCAAATAAATTGGGAGAGGGGTTGTTTTATAGCAAAAAACCTAAGGTAAAAAGGCAAAAAGAGATGGGGAGGGGGAGGGTGGAGAAAGAGAAGAAGAGGGAGGGAGAAGATTAGATAGATAGATAGATAGATAGATAGATAGATAGATAGATAGATAGATAGATAGATAGATAGATAGATAGAGAGAGAGAGAGAGAGAGAGAGAGAGAGAGAGAGCACTCCTTGGGGTTTCCAACCAATCCACATATCTGTCAAGTGTTCCTCACGACCGCCCGGGATGGGAGGAAAGAGGCGCAACTGCTGGGAGCTCCAGGGAGGTGGGGCACTGGCAGCTGGGCCCTTTGCTAGGGGTGGAGCCTCATTTGCATACAGGGTTCCCAGAATCCTTTGCAGTGGCTTCAAAATGCTCACTGTGACCTAGGTGTCTCAGCTTTCTAGGGGATATATATACCAATCCGGAGAGCTGGTGGGGTGTGGGTTAGGGGTTGCGCAGGTAGACCTATTCTCTGGCAGGCCACATGGAGGCCAGGCACATAGCCGCCCAGCAGCATCCGGAGCTCAGCCACCTGCCCCCAGAAATGTTTCAGGGAAAAATAATTTTTTGGGTGGGAAAGAGTGATCAATCCGCGAATGTCCTGCCCAAAACATAACACTTGACAGATCTGCGAATCCAGGGCTTTTTACATATTCAGTATTTGCTTCCCTAGACATGCTTGTGATGGATGGAAAATTCCTAGGTGATTAGACAGATTAAAGATGATAGAAAGAAAGATTCCTTTCTGAGCTTTTCATTTTCATTATCACACTAAAGGCCCATCCCCAGGGATTATCCCATTGAAAGCAATGAGCATTTCTGGCTGTCCAACTAGGCAGTAGACATGGGCACAACTAGGCGAAATTGTCGTTTCCATTTTCAGTTCTCGTTATCGTTACGTAACGGGTAACGGTAACGAGAATTGGCTCCAGCTCGAACCCGAACTGAAAAAGAAAAATTGGGTCTGAATTTTCGTTGTCGTTCATGGCATCGCGGCGATTGTGCGATGCCAAGCAGCACAGAAAAAAGTTTAAAAAAATAAAAAAACCTGATTCCCAGCCATAAAAGCAGGCAAAAATATGCCTGCCTCAGTGAGAGCACCTACCGAGGGGTGGTTTCTGGCGGGGGGTCCCCCGGCCTCCCCCCCTCTCCTGTCCTGGGCTGCTTGCACCAGGCTGGGGGGGTCATCCTCGTCATCTCCATTTGCCATATGGGGGGGAATCCAAAATGGCAACCACAATTTTTCTTTTGAAATCGTGGTCCAAAAACCCACCAAAGCACCACAGAAACATGTGAAAATTAGGTATTTTAAATGCCTGAATTTTTATAGTAGCAGCAGTGGGTTTTTTTAATAGCAATAAAATGTTGTATTGATTTTATTTTATTTTATTTTATTTTTATTTTTATTTTTTTACACCTGCCTGCACACGTGCAATGATGGGCTGGCCATGGGATGGGACCATGCAAATTTTTGGAGCCATTCCACTAATCGCATGGCCAGGTTTTGCTGAGACTTCTGGATGTGCCAGAGAGGGCATAAAAAGCCCACCAACCCTAACCCTGACCCTAACCCTTACGCCAGTACATTGTCCTTCTTAGTGGGTCAGAGGCACCCAGAGGTGCAGCCCACTAACCCACCCTAACCTTAACCGTAACCCTAAGCCTAGACCTTACCCTAACCCCAACCCTAACCCAGATTCGTACGCAAGTACACTTCCCTTCTTAGTGGGTCAGAGTGATGCACCCAGAGAGGTGCCTTCAACTCAGAGACCCACTCCCTCCCTCCCTAAGTGTAACCTGTACAGCAGTACACCAGTATGCTTTCCTTCTTAATGAGTCAGAGAAGCGCCGACGAGGTTCCTCTGACACACTAACCCCCACCCTAACATAATGTTCTTAGTGAGACAGAGAAGTGCCGACGAGGTTTCCTGTCACACTAACAACCCCAACATAATGTATAACGGTGGCTACACGTTACGCTCCCTAAACCACTGTACAAACGACAGACGACAAACAGAAACGACAAATTTTTGAAAATTTTTGCGACAAACGGAAATAACCCGAAACGGGCCCATCCCGACAAATAACAACTCGAAACGTAATTTTTTCTGGTCATGCCCATCTCTACTAGGCAGTGCATACACTGTTGTGTGAGCTCTGGAAAATCACAGATCTTCATACAATGGACTTTTATGCAAGTGATGGAAGAGGTAGCCTGCTTATATGGAAAATTTACTGTAACATTTTTACACCTTAAATAAATGGAACCACCTCGGCTTCTTTCCTACATAATTGCAGAGCCCTCCTGCCCACCCTGGGATGGTAAGAGTGATATTAGCTGTTTGCTTAGCAGCTGGGTGGGAATTTTGGACTTGTTCTCATGACTGGCCAGCACCATTTTTACTCCCAGGAAAATTTGGCTTAATTTGGTGGTCCTATGTTAAATAGACCACAATATGGGATGTGCGAAGGAAAAACTTGAAGTGAGTTCTAGGACACCCAAAGAGGGTGTCAGCCATCTCACATCCCAGACCTGTTGAGCAAAACTATGTAGGAGAAGGTGGATATAAGGGAATCTCCCAGGTATGAGTGCACCTAAGATTGGGGTGATGCTGAGGGGGTATTCCTAGAACTGGGTGGATGAAGCCATTCTGTACAGGGGATGGCATGCCTTGGAACCAGGAACTTGTGCTTGAGAAGTTTTATCCAGCCCATACTATCCAGACTCAGAACATATTTCACACTATGGTAGCCCCCTTGTGAAAGGTGAAATTACCATTAAATAGTTCAGTAAAGTTGTGGCCCAAGTTTTAATCTGACCTTTGTGTTTATTTCATAAACAGAAACCCTTTTGTAAACAGAGCAAAAACATAGAACTGTCACTAATAAATTTAGTATGAAACTGATAAGAAGATAAGAACAAATGTCAAACTCTACTGTTTCGGATCAATATATGCCATGGATGAGAGGAGGCAATCATTCACATTAGAAGTCATAGAAAGAATGGTGAAGACCAAACAGACTGTGAGACCAATTTATCAACATGATGAAGAAACGTAAAATTGTGGGTATTCATTTCCAATGTCAAGGCACACATAATTTCCAATTTGAGTACCCATTCTTTGCAGTAATGGAAAAGCTATTGTAGATCTAGGAGCACTCAAAGGCGATCAGAGCAATCTATGAAGGTCAGAAGGGGAAGCCTGTAGCGGAGGAACCAATCATTCCCAAGATCAGCCAGCCTTGTGCCAACCAAGGAAGAAGATTGGGGGCAGCCTTTTGGCACATTTTCTTGTTTCGTCTTTATTTTTTAAAACTTAACTGGCTGATTGCGACGGAACTGAAATCTCAAGGCAAGCCAGTTGCAATTTATGAGATGAATAATTTTGACCAAATTGAAGCAAAGGATATTGATACACTTGTGATCAATGCTTATAAAGTACCACCATAAAAAGTAGTATCTAAATGTTTTTAAAATGTTGTTCATTAATAAGCAAAAGAGAAGAAGAGAATGGAAACAAACACACACTCTCCAGCTCAATCAGGTAGGAATACAGTAATTACTGCACTGCCCAGCCAGTCTGGAATAATGAAGCAACACAACAGGAAGTGAGTTAAATTAGGGCCCCCGAATTCATGAACAAGCATTCCCTTTCAAAAGGGGATGTACAGTATTGAGAAAGCGGGGTCTGGACCCAGGGCTGGCCTTGCCCCAGACCCAGACCTTTTCATGATGAATTCCTATAATGTCAGGTCATCCCTTGAGCACCAGCTACTTAAGACTGCTACCTCTAGGTGGTTTGAGCCCCAGGGTGGCCTTTCCTTGTCCACCTCCCAGTACAGAAGCCCCTGAGTCTTCGGCTCTATAAGGTGGGATGGATACACCCCTGTTGAGTGGCCCTTGAGTCTTAACTAAAAAGCCCATGCTTTTCACACTACCCACCAGGGTGACCAACAGAACAAAGCCTTCACCCTTTCTGAATGACAAACCTGTCAAATGAAATAAAAATGGGCAGAAACTCACTTGTCTCTTACAGTGCCAGTTATAAGGACAGTTCAAGAATTCACATCTCGCCCCAAAGTAAACAGCTAAGCTCATTCTTGCCAAGGGTGGGAGAGTAGGCCAATGACTCAGTGAAAATATCAGTAAGGATGCAAGAGTGCCATGAAACTGTGTATGTAGCTTCATCCCTGTGATTATATGAATCCTCTCAGCTCCTTTTGAGATGAGATGGAATTTTTGATGGAATTCTAAAGTGCACATGGAGATGACTGAAAGAAAAGACCGCAGAAGTCCAGTCTCCTCCTCTAGGCTGGAAGGAACAGAACCAATCCCACAGCACTGCTGTTCTACTGCAGTCCCCTTCAGGTATCCAGCCTGAAAATATTTTAAGTGATGGGGGGAATGTAAGGAAGCTTGTATAGGCCTTGAATTTTTGTGGTTTATTTGGATGAGTAATGCCTGTAAGAACTAGTTTATGTCGGGAGTAGGGATGGGCACAAAACGAAAAATGAATTGCTGTTTCATCATGTCACCTAACAAAATGAAACAAAATGAAACAACATGAGGAAACAGCATTTCGTTACAGATAAAACAGAATGGTGGGTTTTGTTTTTTTTGTTTTGTTGTTGAAATGAGCCATTTCGTTCTGTCTGTAAGCCACTAGGGGAGGGAAATTTTTCCCTCCCCCAGCCCTGCACACCAGCTGAGCAGTGCTAGGGTGGAAAAAAGTTTTTTTTAAAACCCTGGAGCTTTTTTTTAAAAAAACATTTTTTCTGTCTCCAAGCCCTGCCTGCCAGCTGATCAGCAACAGGATGAGGGGAGGAACCTTTTCCCCCATCCCAGCATCGATCTGCTGGCAGGTGGGGCTTGGGGGAGATAATTTTTTTAAAAAAAGGCCTGAATTTTTTTTTAAAAAAACTTTTCCCCCTCACCCAAGCCCTGCCTGCCAGCTGATCGGTGCTAGGGTGGGGAAAATTTCACCCACCACAATGCTGATCAGCTGGCAGGTGGAGCTTGGGGGAAGGGAAAAGGTTTTTTTATAAAAAGCCCAGAGCTTTTTTTTTTAAAAAAAACTTTCCCCCTCTGCCACTTTCCAGCTCCCCCCCCCAATCATTTCATTAGTGTTTTGTTTTGTATTATTTTTTTAAACAAAATCATACAAAATGAAACAAAAATTTTTTTGTGTTTCGTGCCAATCTCTAGTAAGGAGTTGATGACATTGTGCATGTTCTTGAAAAATCTGGATGTCTCAGTATCCTGGCAGGCATGATATCTCTCTTCTGCAGGGCAGAATGTTTCTGTCATTTTTGTAAAATGCCTCTTCCCAAAACTAAATCCCTTTCACTACACCATGTGAAATAAAGCACAGACACCAGAGGCACAGGAGGAGTGCCTTATTGGTCAAAAAGTTGTGAATCCATCTGACACTTTTAATTCTTAGAAGTCCATGCAAGAAGGCAGCAGCTACCATAGTTTAGGTATTCAGTTCACACAACTGGTGAGGACATATTTCCACCAATGCCAAAACTGCTCCTACGACTGAAAGAAAATATTTCTCTGCCTCATATGGTTTGGGTTCTGGCCATGAAGATTTACATATGAACAAGAAAGTGCCCAGAAGATCATCTGGAAATGGCACAGAATATAATAACATGGAAAATCTGTCTGTCTACTCTGCCATCAATGATCTCTTTTTCTTTAAAAAAAAACTTCGTATTTTCTTTTATGAAAGTTGACTCAGTAATTGGATTTGCTAATATGATCAGGTGATTTATCTCAGCATTGACTTGTGTAATTTCCTAATTTACTTAATTGCAAAAAAAAAAATCCTAGCGTTTTAATATGCCTTTCTCTCCCTCCGCATCAGCTATCAAAGACATTTTATTTAACAAATTTATTTTAGAATGCTGCTGCATATGCTAGTTCACCATCCTCTTTCCAATCGCCTATGCGCTCATGAGCACTCTTGCTTTTCTCGGCTATTTTCCCAGAGTTATTGATTGCATTCTTCTCACTTCTGTCATCAGTTTTGCTTCATGAGCATTAGACTGTGTCATTATTTATGACTCATCAGTTGAAGCATAATCATATCCATTCCCAGCCAATGTATTCTGTCCTCATTTAAATACAATTTCTCTCCTGCTATTCCTGCCACCGAACAATGTAGACTATTTTAATGAAATGTGAAATGATTCCCTTTTGTTTGTCAGTTTCCAATTTTTTTCTATATTTCTTCTCTTCCACCATCTTTTCAGTGCTTACACTTTTCAGACTTTTATAACAATGAGGACTACCTTGATTCTTTGGTAGCCCCAACAGTTATAAAAGATAATCAGTCAAGTCAGGAAAAAGCATTTGCAAATTAAATTATTTCTTTAGGGAAAAATACTGCTCTAACCATTAATAAGCTTTTCTTGATATCCATGTTCAAACTCACTAATATGTCAAGTTACCCTTTTTATCTACTTTCTAAGCCAGAACTACTGAAATGTTTGTATTATTTCACCCCTTGTATATTTTTGTAACTTAAGGCATACTTTCCCCTTGAATTGCATGGGCTTGAGCAGCATGGCTTGAGTTATACACAGATGAGTGAATGAATGAATGTAAAAGTGAATATGTAGTAATTAGGTACTGCTGGCAACCCAGAACTCCATGTGTTCAATGGCAAAGGCACTAGAGTAGTCTCCTTACCCCCTAATACAACATCTGTAATTCAGCCTCTATATTTGGGGATCAGAAAGACCTTTAAGGCTCATCATGAAAAGGGACTTAAAAGATAAGATATAACTGTTCCATATGTGTGTGTTTGTGTGTGCCAGTCAACAATGCTGTTTAGTTATCTTTTGGGGGCATAAGAGTTATACGTAGATTTTGAACTACACCAGGGTCTGGTGTCCCTAACACCAATGTTGTTGAAGTGATAAGTATACATTTTAATTGCACCATCTGTTTCTGTAAGTTGTGATTAATATGTGTTAGTGGGGTAGGGATTAACACCCTTTTTTAAAAAAAGCAGTTCTTGCCAATAATGAACAAATATGTTTATCTTTTTTTTTTAATGGTCAAGTTCATTCTATCCAATTTGTGAAGAAATTGTAAAGTTCTTATGCACAACGAACTAAATAGAATTCTTAATGACTTGCACTGGCCATATTCTATGGAAACAGCTGTTTCTAAGGCAGAGAGGGTTATTGTTCTTGCCTGGCCTGTAGCTGCTCAAGACAAAGAGCATGTCAAGAAAAGAGAGAGCAACAGCATTCCAGCAGCACAAGCATAGTTTAATTCTACACAGGTGTCAAACCAAGATTTTTGAGGGCTGAGCAGTCAGAAACCTCTGCCTGGAATGGTTGTCAGCTTTGCTTTTCTGCTCATTCAAATTGCATCAAATGCAAGTTATTTCCACTGCATTTATAGAGGAATTTATCACAAATGTGGAACATTCTTATAAAAAAATACACCCCAAATTTCTCATTTATTTCTCTGTTCAACTTGAAATGTCATAAGCATAAATAAATAAATGTGTCCCCTTCTTTATTTATTTATTTATTTATTTATTTATTTATTTATTTATTTATTTATTTATTTATTTATTTTTGAACTCACTAGTTCTGTGAGATTTGGGACAAACTCACAGTTCCTCATTTTCACTGACTTAACTGCTCAGTGCAGTGAGACATCTTATTGAGAAGGGAGCATTGGAGCTAGAGCAAAAACAGCAGGAGAGTCACAGCTCTAGTGCATAGCAATGGTGGCAGGATGGAAGCCGTTCTCCTCTGCCACTATTACATCTGCACAGAGCCATCCAACAGAGCAGGAGAAAAGGAAGAGCAAGGGTGGCATGAGGACAAAGGAATGAAAGGAGCAGGGAGGCAGGATGATGAGGAAGATAAGGATGGGGGAACCAAGGATGACCCACAGATGACACAGCTGAAACATGGTGAGTGCCTCCATTCTCCTGCCTTGGTATGGCTCCAAATACCATCCTAGCCCATATCACAGAACAAGATGCCTGACCCAGCCCAAGATAGAAAAGGCGGCAGAGAAGAAAATGCCAGGTGTGCCATCCTAGTTTAAAGGAGTAAAGAAATGTGGAAGACTAGAAAACTGCCGCCTTGCTGGGGGCACAAAGTAGGAAGTAAGGGCATATCTGCAGGTGGTGGTGACCCATAGAGACTGGCCATTGGCATGAAAGAGTGAGAGGAACCACTTTCAGGCCTGTTCCCTCACTAGTACGCTGGGCAAAGCTGAATGTTGGTGCAGACTGGCTGGGTAATTTGTATCCCTGAGGGAGTGTTCTGTTAAACGACTGGCCTTTCAGAATACAACCTTTCAATACCCCCTAAATCTATGGAGGTCATGGAGGGGGGCACAATATGAAATTGCTGGGGTTTGGTGTCACCACTATGAAGACGGCACCCTACTGTCCTTTTCTTTTTCACTTAAATCTGAGGAACCTGTTTTGGTTTGAAATCAGTCTCTGGTGTCATTAATGGACCGGAGGAGAGTAAATAAACTGAAACTTAGTCCAGACCTTTTCTAGCAGAACAGCAAAGAGGAAGAGGTGGTGAGGAGAAGCACATGGCTATAGAGGAAGCACACGGCCAGAGGGCATAGAGATTGCTTCCTGTTTTTGCAGGAGGTAAGGGGCGGAGTTTTATCTTTAAATAGCTGCTCCCAGCAGCCTCTCAGTCCTTTTCTTGCAGAGCAGCAAAAAGGAAGGAGGTGGTGAGGAGAAGCACACGGCTATAGAGGAAGCACACGGCCAGAGGGCATAGAGATTGCTTCCTGTTTTTGCAGGAGGTAAGGGGCGGAGTTTTATCTTTAAATAGCTGCTCCCAGCAGCCTCTCAGTCCTTTTCTTGCAGAGCAGCAAAAGGAAGGAGGTGGTGAGGAGAAGCACACGGCTATAGAGGAAGCACACGGCCAGAGGGCATAGAGATTGCTTCCTGTTTTTGCAGGAGGTAAGGGGCGGAGTTTTATCTTTAAATAGCTGCTCCCAGCAGCCTCTCAGTCCTTTTCTTGCAGAGCAGCAAAGAGGAAGGAGGTGGTGAGGAGAAGCACACGGCTATAGAGGAAGCACATGGCCAGAGGGCATAGAGATTGCTTCCTGTTTTTGCAGGAGGTATATTTTTATCTTTAAATAGCTGCTCCCAGTTCCCAAACTAAATAAAAAAAAACCTGAGTATATTTGAGTTCCCAAGCCAAGCTACTCCTGAGGAGATCCTTAGCAAGTTAGCACTGGAAACTTCCTGACGTGCTTGCACTTGGTGTAGAGGTGCTTTAGCAGCCCCTACACTGTTAGATTTTGAATAAACAACAAAAGAAGTAAAGAATCTTAATTGATTTAAAAATAGTGTAAGTTTACATTTTTGAGACCTTGAATACATTTTATTGCACTCATTAAAATGGAGTTGGAGGGAGCAGCTGTAGTTACCTGCAGTACTTGTGCCATGTTTGTCATCTTGACAGAGCGTGTGCAGAACTACATCTGCTGCAAGTGCAAGATGGTTGCGCTATTGGAAGAGAAGGTCCAGCAGCTAGAGGGTCGCATATCAGACCAAAAACATATTAAGGAGCTTGAGTGGTTCTTGGACAGAGCGGAATGGACTATCCAGGTCCAAGAAGAGACAGGGCACACTTCTGAGGATGAAGTCACTTCCCCAACTCAGGAGGTAGATGGGTGGAGGAATGTGACTCATAGGAGTAGAAGGCCAAGGGATCGCTCAGAGTGTCTCATATTGCACAATCAGTTTGAGGCTCTTTCCCTCAGCACACCTCATGAGGCACACACAGAGGAAGATTTGGTTTCACTGGAGGATCTCTCCCTCATCACTATTGATGAGATACAAGATCAGGTACATGTAGATGAGCAGGCTGCAGGAGAGAAGCTTCTTGTACTAGGGGATTCTATCATTAGAAATACAGAGGGATGGATTTGTGACGAGCATGATAACCGTATGGTCACTTGCCTGCCAGGTGCAAAGGTTGCAGACATCACGAGAAATCTAGATACCTTGTTAGAGAGAATCGGGAAGGAGCCAGTGGTCATGGTACACGTTGGTACCAATGATGTCGGGAAGGCCAAGCGGTCAGTCTTGGAAGCCATATTCAGGTTGTTAGGTAGAAGATTGAAGTCCCGGGCTTCCAAGGTAGCATTTTCAGAAGTGCTACCTGTTCCTCGTGCAGGACCTGCAAGGCAGGCAGAACTCAGAAGCCTCAATGCGTGGATGAGACGATGGTGTCGAGAGGAGGGCTTTAGATTTGTCAGGAACTGGAGAACATTTTGGGACAAGCCAAACCTGTTCAGGAGGGATGGGTTGCACTTGAATCATGATGGGACCAGATTGCTGGCACTCAACCTCAAAAAGGCAGCAGAGCAGCTTTTAAACTGATAACTGGGGAAAGCCGACAGGAGCTGAGTGGCATCCGGTTGAACACCTCATCCTCGGGGAATGAGGTTGGAGAGGGTAGAGAATCACATAGAGAAGACATAGCAAGTATTAGCACTGGGAGAATAAGGGAATGTGACAGTTTGCCTACTGAAAATAAAAGCTGTCGGGGAAAAAGAACAAGGCAGCAGCTGTTGTTGCGGGACCCACTGTACAGGTGCTTCTACGCCAATGCTCGAAGCCTCCGAGCAAAGATGGGAGAACTTGAACATTTGGCAGCTAGGGATAACATAGATATAATAGCCATAACAGAAACCTGGGGGAATGAGGAGAACCAGTGGAATACAGCAATCCCAGGCTATAAACTCTATAGAAGGGATAGAGAGGGGCGGGTTGGAGGAGGAGTGGCCATCTATGTCAAAGAAGGGGTAAAATCCAGCAGAATGGAGATGGACAGAGGGTCTGACTCCACCATAGAATCACTGTGGGTTAAACTACCAGGTCCAAGGAGTGATGTGATAGTTGGAGTATTCTATCATCCACCAGATCAAAAACTTGAGGGGGACCTTGAAATGAGGAGAGAAATCATGGAGATGGCTAAGAGGGATAGGGTAGTAATCATGGGGGACTTCAATTATCCCCACATTGACTGGGTCAATGCGAGCTCCGGGCAAGAAAGAGAAACTGGGTTTCTCGACTTGCTGAATGACTGTGCCTTAGAGCAACTTGTCATGGAGCCCACCCGAGAACAGGCAACTGTACATCTAATACTGTGTGATACTCAGGACCTGGTCAGGGATGTGAATGTCACTGAGCCTCTGGGGAACAGTGACCATGCTGCAATTTCCTTTGCCATGCATGTCGGAGGAAGAGTGTCAACCAAATCAGACATAAAAACCCTTGATTTTTGAAGGGCAAATTTCCCTCAGATGAGGAAACTAGTTAGAGAGAAATTGAAGGGGAAGGTTAGAAGAATCCAATCTCTTCAGAGTGCATGGAGCCTCTTTAAAACAACAATAATAGAGGCCCAGCACAAGTGCATACCACAAAGAAGAGCTCATTTAAGTCCAAGAGGACACTGGCATGGTTAACAAGTGGAGTTAGAGAGGCTCTAAAGCACAGGGAAAGGTCCTTCTGTAAATAGAAATCCTCCCCAAATGTGGAAAATAAAAAGGAACACAAACTGTGGCAAAAGAAATGTAAGAAGATGATAAGGGAGGCAAAGAAAGATTTTGAGGAATGCATGGCTAGCATGGGGGGTGACTGCGCTTGGCTTGATTGTCGGGGCCTTCTCTCCTTCCCACTGCCTTTCCTCCGGGGGAACTACATCTCGGGCGGCAGCTCGGCCGCCGGCGCCATTTCCATCTTGCAACGTTCCCGCTGTTGCCGCCTGCTTCCCCATGTGGACCGAGCTATCAGGCGGCTGGTCGGCCGCTGGAGGTGAGTTAGGGGCCCCCCGCTGTCTTCGCTCCTGGGGGGGCCTTGGTTCTCGGGCGGCGGGTCGGCCGCCGGCGCCCCTTGCCGGGGGGGTGGGGCCAGGTGCGGTTTTTCCATCTCTCGCCGCGGCCTGCCCCCCGGCCAGGCTGTTCCTCGGGCAGTAGGTTGGCCGCCGGTGCCACCTTTGTGGCTATCGGGTGGCGGGGCGGCCGCCGAAGCTGAGCTAAGGGGGCCCCTGCCGTCTTCGCCCCTGGGGGGCCTTGGTTCTCGGGTGGCGGGTCGGCCGCCGGCATCCCTTGCCGGGGGGGTGGGCCAGGCGCGGTCTCTCCATCGCTCGCCGCAGCCTGGCCCCCCCGCCGGGCTGGTCCTCGGGGTAGGTCGGCCGGCCGCCAGTGCCACCTTTGGGGCTGTCGAGCGGCGGGGCGGCCACGGAGGTTGAGCTGCCCCCCCCGCCGTCTTCGCCCCTGGGGGGCCTTGGTTCTCGGGTGGCGGGTCGGCCGCCGGCGCCCCTTGCTGGGGGGGTGGGGTCAGGCGCAGTTTTTCCATCTCTCGCCGTGGCCTGCCCCCCCACCGGGCTGGTCCTCGGGCGGTAGGTCGACCGCCGGTGCCATCTTTGGGGGGCAATGGGTGGCTGTTCCATCCCTTGCCCTCCCTGTGGAGGGAGGGTCCAGGACTCTGGGCGGCAGCTGGCCGCTGACTCTGGGCAGTAATTTTGGATGCCGGTACCAACATGCCCGATGGACCTGCTCTGGCTGCTCCCCTGATACTCGAACGATGGGTGGTAGACCCGCTGTTTATACCATCAAGCTGGTTTTTGGACCACCCAATTTGGACTGGCTTGGTTGTAAGCTGCAAGCCGCTTGGCCATATTATTTGACTATTGAACTATCTATGATCCCAGGGGTGCTGGTTGGCCCGGAGTGGCCCTCCCCTGGGATCAATCAAGCCTGAGGCTGTTGACCCCAGCTGTAGACTCCCTCCAATCCTCTTTGTTGCTCCCCTGGGTTTGACATCTATGGCCATTTGCTGCGGAGTTGCTCTATGGACTTGTTGAGTGGGAGAAGCCTTATATTGTCTGTCCTTATTCTGATCCTTCCCCCCTCACTTCTCCCACTGTGATACTGTTGCCCCCCTTTCTCCCCCCCACTCCCCACTCCCCACTTACTCCATCTGCCTGTGGGTTACCCTTGACCTTTTATATTTATTTTCATTATTTATATTGTCTATTGTATTGCTCTGTTTTGTTGTTAGGTTAATTGGTTATTGTATTTTGGTTGTTTTATCTTGTACTGTATTTTGGTGGTTACTTTTGGTAATCTTACCTTTGTAATTCTTTTTTTTTTTTTTTCTGCTCTGGGCCCTTGACCTCTTGAGATCTTATGGAGCCTGCCGGGTGCTCCATTAGGGTGGTGTCGGACCGCGGGAGATACGCTGTGGGCCGGCGGGTCGATCGGGCAAGGAGAACTCGGGACAGACAGTTATTGCCTGTCCCCCGTTCTGACCCATTGGCTCACCGCCAAATGGCTGGGATCCAAACCGCCTGTCCCCCCGACCTGTCCTGTCTGCTTATTAATGCCAGGTCGGTACACAATAAGATCCCTCTCATACACGACCTGATTGTGGATGAGCGTGCCGACCTGGCTTTCATCACGGAGACCTGGGTGGGTGAGGGGGGTGGGGCTTCTCTCACCCTCCTTTGCCCCCAGGGCTACCGTTTGCAGCAGCTGGGCAGGTCGGAGGGGCGGGGTGGCGGGGTGGCTATGGTCTTTATGGACTCTTTTCATGTCAGCAGATCCGCGACATTGGTGAGTCCAGGTTTGGAATGTCTCCACCTTATGGTGGGTCAAAGGGACAGGTTTGGGGTAGTGCTTGTGTACCGTGCTCCCCGCGACCCTGCACTCTCCCTTCCGGAGCTCTCCGAGTTCATCTCGGCGGCACTTTTGAGGTCCCCCCGCCTATTGGTGGTGGGGGATTTCAATGTGCACGCCGAGTTTGGGCTGTCCAGGGTAGCTCTGGAATTCATGGAGTCCATAGCCTCCATGAACCTGTCTCAATTAGTCATCGGACCTACCCATATAGGTGGTCACACCCTGGACCTGGTTTTTGCCTCCACATCGTGGGGTTTTGATCTGGGGGTCGGGAGGTTGCTGGCCCGGCCCGTGTCATGGTCAGATCATTATCTGCTGACCTTCTCTCTTGCGGTAGCCACCCCGCCCCGCGGGGAGCCGGGCCCGTCCATCTGGGCCCACCCCCGGGGGCTCCTGGACCCTGTGCGGTTTTCGGAGGCCCTCGGGGATGTACCAGATGGTTTGGATGACGATCCGGCCGACTCCCTAGCCCAACGGTGGTTTGAGGAGGTGGCTGGGGTTGTTGACCGGATCGCCCCCAAGCGCCTGATCCGATGCGGAGCCCGTTCGTCCCCTTGGTTTACCGAGGAGCTATGGGCGATGAAGCAAGAGCGGAGAAGACTAGAGAGCAGATGGCGGAACGCTCGGACGGGTCAGAATTGGGCTGCGGTTAAGGCGTCGAACGGTCGCTATTCTCGCGCGATAAGGGCGGCTAGGAGATTTTTTGCCACCCTGAGAATTGGTGAGGCCTCGAATCGTCAAGCGGAATTATACCGTGTGGTCCGAGACCTCACCAATCCCGCTCCGCCAGGGCCTCCTCCTAGTGATTTCACTAGTGAGTCATTTGCAGCCTATTTTAAATCCAAGATAGAGGCCATCCGCTCCGAGCTGGACACCGGTTGCCCTGATCCGGCCCCTGTCACGGCCAGTGTCGGGCCGCCTCGGTTGCCTCGGTTTGTTGAGTTTGGGCCTGTTACACTGGTGGATGCCTCCAGGGCACTGGGACATTGCAGGCCTGTGGCCTCTCCATTCGATCCTTGCCCTTCCTGGTTGATTAAGAGCGCAGGGGGGAGCATGCCGAAATGGGCTTCACTGATTGCCTCGACCTCCTTCAGAGATGGGATTTTTCCCAGTCTTCTGAAGGAGACAGTGGTGAAGCCCATTATTAAAAGATCCGGCTTGGCTGTGGACGATTTGTCCAACTATCGTCCCGTAGCCAATGTTCCCTTTTTGGGCAAGGTGATTGAGCGAGTCGCCGCCCTGTGTCTCCAGTCGTTCTTGGAGGAGAACCATGTCCTGGATCCTTTCCAGTCCGGGTTCAGGCCGCGTCATGGGACCGAAACAGCCCTGGTCACGCTGCATGATGATCTGTTGAGGAGGGCTGACAGGGGTTGCTCTACCCTGCTGGTCCTTCTCGACCTCTCAGCGGCTTTTGATACCGTCGACCACGGTATCCTGCTGGAGCGGCTCTCGGAGGTTGGGATTGGAGGCCAGGCTTTGGCCTGGCTCCGGTCCTTCCTTGGGGGCCGCACCCAGCGAGTGAGCTTGGGGGGTGAGTTGTCGGCTCCCTGGACACTCTCTTGTGGGGTGCCTCAGGGGTCGTCACTCTCCCCAATGCTCTTTAACATCTGTATGAAGCCGCTGGCTGAGATCATCCGGAGTTATGGAGTCTGCTGCCATCAGTACGCTGATGACACGCAGCTCTATCTCTCCTTTTCCACCTGTGCAGTGGAGGCCGTCAGGACCCTTGATCGTTGCCTGGCTGCGGTACTGGACTGGACCAGGTCGCACAGGCTCAGGCTCAACCCAGGCAAGACCGAGGTTATGTTCTTCAGGGGCTCGTCGGAGGGGTACTGTGGCCCTCTTCCCAGTCTGGGTGGGTCCACCCTCCAGCTGGCGCAAAGAGTGAGGAATCTGGGCGTTGTCCTGGACCCGGATCTGACGCTGGAACCTCAGGTGTCAGCCGTGGTCAGGTCGGCCTTTTACCATCTTAGGCTTATCGCCCAGATTCGCCCGTACCTCGATGAGGGCTCCTTGCGGACTGTGGTACAGGCACTGGTCATGTCGAGGCTGGATTACTGAAACGCTCTCTACATGGGGCTTCCCTTGAACCTTGTTCGGCGATTGCAGCGGGTCCAGAATATGGCGGCCAGGCTGGTGGTTGGCGCGCGCCGCTATGACCGCGCCACCTCTATCCTGGCTCACCTACACTGGTTACCCGTTGCCTCCTGAATAAGGTTCAAGGTGCTGGTTTTGGCTTACAAAACCCTCCATGGCTTGGCCCCGGCATATTTGGCGGAGCGTCTCCCCTGACAATTAGATTTGGCCCGAGCCACCCATGCCTCGGTGGCCTTATCACTGCGGACAGTCACTCTGAGAGAGGCCCATAAGGCTGGTACTCATGGACGGGCTTTCTCGGTAGTGGCACCATCAATTTAGAATAAACTTCCCAGTGACCTACGACAGGCTCCATCGCTGGCAGCGTTTAAGAGGAATCTCAAGACCATCCTCTTTCGAGAAGCTTACGGCGATGTCTAAGGTCCCACTCTGCATTTTTTTTACATACCCACCTAATTACTCCCGGACATCGTTGTTCTGTTAATTGTTGTTAGTAATCGATTTTATTTGTTTTTATTCTGATGTTGTGAACCGCCCAGAGTCCCCATTGTGGGAATGGGGCGGTATACAAGCGTAAATAATAAATAAATAAATAAATAAATAAATAAAGGGTAATAATAAAAGCTTCTTTAAATATGTTAGAAGTAGAAAACCTGCCAGAGAACCAGTTGGCCCTCTGGATGGTGAGGGAGGAAAAGGGGAGGTTAAGGAGGACTTAGACATTGCAGAGAAATTGAATGAGTTCTCTGCGTCTGTCTTCACGACAGAGGACCTTGAGCGGATTCCGCTGCCTGAGCCGCCCCTCTTGACTAAAGAATTAAATCAAATACAGGTTAAAAGAGAGGAGGTTTTATGAGTAATTGATAAATTGAGGATTAACAAGTCACCAGGCCCAGATGACATCCACCCAAGGGTTATTAGGAAACTGAGAAACGAAATTGCAGACCTCTTAACGGTTATATGCAACTTGTCTCTTAAAACGGCCACAGTGCTGGAGGACTGGAGGATAGCAGATGTCACACCAATTTTTAAAAAGGAAGGAGGGGGGACTCGGGAAACTACAGGCCAGTTAGCCTTACATCTTTCCCAGGGAAGATGGTGGAAAGCCTCATCCAAGAGAAAATCTTAAAACACATAAAAGAACAAACCTTGCTGAGAGAAAATCAGCATGGCTTCTCTAAGGGTAAATCTTGTGTGACAAAACTTTTAGAATTTTTTGAAAAGGTCAACAGGCACATGGATTTGGGTGAACTGGTGGATAGAGTCTATCTGGATTTTCAAAAGGCTTTTGACACAGTCCCTCACCAAAGGCTGCTGAGAAAATTGCACAGTCAGGGGATAAGAGGGCAGGTCCTCTTATGGAATGAGAACTGGTTGAGATCCCGGAAACAAAGAGTAGGTGTCAATGGGAAATTTTCACAATGGAGAGAGGTGAAAAGCGGTGTGCCCCAGGGCTCTGTCCTGGGATCGGTGCTTTTCAATCTGTTCATAAATGACCTGGAGACAGGGATAAACAGTGAGGTGGCCAAGTTTGCCGATGACACAAAACTTTTCCGTGTGGTAAGAACATAAGAACATAAGAACATAAGAAGAGCCATGCTGGATCAGGCCAAAGGCCCATCTAATCCAGCTTCCTGTATCTCACAGCGGCCCCACCAGATGCGTTTGGGAGCGCATGAGACTAGATATATGTCTCCTGATACCACTCCCCTGCATCTGGCCCTTGAAGTACCCTGGTTTAAAGCCTAGAGATTACACATCTCCATCATGGTTTGTAACCCGTGATGGACTTTTCCTCTAGGAATCTGTCCAATCCCCCTTTGAATGCATCCAGGCCAGATGCCATCACCATATCCTGTGGCAGGGAGTTCCATAGACTTACAACGCGCTGGGTGAAAAAATATTTTCTTTTATCAGTTCTTACTCTCCCAGCACTCAATTTGAGTGTATGTCCCCTAGTTCTGGTATTTTGAGAGAGGGAGAAGAGCTTCCCTCTATCCACTTTACTCATACCCTGCATTATTTTGTATGTCTCAATCATATCCCCCCTCAAGCGCCTTTTTTCCAGACTAAAGGGGCCCAATTGTTTTAGCCTTTCTTCATAAGGGAGGTGCCCCAGCCCAGTAATCATTTTAGTCGCTCTCTTCTGCACCTTTTCCAGTTCCACTATGTCTTTCTTGAGATGCGGTGACCAGAATTGTACACAATACTCCAGGTGGGGCCTTACTATTGTTTTGTATAACGGCATTATAATGTTGGCTGTTTTATTTTCAATCCCCTTTTTGATAATCCCTAGCATGGAATTGGCCTTCTTCACTGCTGCCACACATTGGGGAGACACCTTCATGGAGCTGTCCAGCAACACACCAAGATCTCTTTCCTGATCCGTCACAGATAACTCAGAGCCCATGAATTGATAGATGAAGTTTGGATTTTTTGCCCCAATATGCATTACTTTACATTTGGTTACATTAAAACGCATTTGCCATTTCTCAGCCCACTCCCCCAGTTTGGAGAGATCCTTCTGGAGCTCTTCACAATCTTCTCTGGTTTTTACCACATGGAAAAGTTTTGTGTCATCTGCAAACTTGGCCACCTCACTGTTTATCCCTGTCTCCAGGTCATTTATGAACAGATTGAAAAGCACCGGTCCCAGGACCGAGCCCTGGGGCACACCGCTTTTCACTTCTCTCCATTGTGAAAATTTCCCATTGACACCTACTCTTTGTTTCGGGATCTCAACCAGTTCTCAATCCATAAGAGGACCTGCCCTCTTATCCCCTGACTATGCAATTTTCTCAGCAGCCTTTGGTGAGGGACTGTGTCAAAAGCCTTTTGAAAATCCAGATAGACTATATCCACCGGTTCACCCAAATCCACGTGCCTGTTGACCTTTTCAAAAATTCTAAAAGGTTTGTAAGACAAGATTTACCCTTAGAGAAGCCATGCTGATTTTCTCTCAGCAAGGTTTGTTCTTTTATGTGTTTTAAGATTTTCTCTTGGATGAGGCCTTCCACCATCTTCCCTGGGACAGATGTAAGGCTAACTGGCCTGTAGTTTCCTGGGTCCCCCTCCTTCCTTTTTAAAAATTGGTGTGACATCCGCTATCCTCCAGTCCTCCGGCACTGTGGCTGTTTGAAGAGACAAGTTGCATATTACCGTTAAGAGATCTGCAATTTCATTTCTCAGTTCCCTAATAACCCTTGGGTGGATGCCATCTGGGCCCGGTGACTTGTTAATCCTCAATTTATCAATTAGTCCTAAAACCTCCTCTCTTTTAACCTGTATTTGATTTAATTCTTTAGTCAAGAGGGGCGGCTCAGGCAGCGGAATCCGCTCAAGGTCCTCTGTCGTGAAGACAGACGCAAAGAACTCGTTCAATTTCTCTGCAATGTCCAAGTCCTCCTTTACCTCCCCTTTTCCTCCCTCACCATCCAGAGGCCCAATTGGTTCTCTGGCAGGTTTTCTACTTCTAACATATTTAAAGAAGCTTTTATTATTACCCTATATATTGCTAGCCATGCGTTCCTCAAAGTCTTTCTTTGCCTCCCTTATCATCTTTTTACATTTCTTTTGCCAGAGTTTGTGTTCCTTTTTATTTTCCTCATTTGGGGAGGATTTCCATTTACAGAAGGACCTCTCCTTGTGCTTTAGAGCCTCTCTAACTCCACTCGTTAACCATGCCGGTGTCCTCTTGGACTTAAATGAGCTCTTCTTTCTTTGTGGTATGCACTTGTGCTGGGCCTCTATTATTGTTATTTTAAACAGGCTCCATGCACTCTGAAGAGATTGGATTCTTCTAACTCTCCCCTTCAGTTTCTCTCTAACTAGTTTCCTCATCTGAGGGAAGTTTGCCCTTCGAAAATCAAGGGTTTTTATGTCTGATTTGGTTGACACTCTTCCTCCGACATGCATGGCAAAGGTAATTGCAGCATGGTCACTGTTCCCCAGAGGCTCAGTGACATTCACATCCCTGACGAGGTCCTGAGTATCACACAATATTAGATCTAGAGTTGCTTGTTCTCGGGTGGGCTCCATGACAAGTTGCTCTAAGGCACAGTCATTCAGCAAGTCGAGAAACCCAGTTTCCCTTTCTTGCCCGGAGCTCGCTTTGGCCCAGTCAATGTGGGGATAATTAAAGTCCCCCATGATTACTATCCTATCCCTCTTAGCCACCTCCATGATTTCTCTCCTCATTTCAAGGTCCCCCTCAAGTTTTTGATCTGGTGGACGATAGAATACTCCAACTATCACATCACTCTTTGGACCTGGTAGTTTAACCCACAGTGATTCTATGGCGGAGTCAGACCCTCTGTCAATCTCCATTCTGCTGGATTTTATGCCTTCTTTGACATAGATGGCCACTCCTCCTCCAACCCGCCCCTCTCTATCCCTTCTATAGAGTTTATAGCCTGGGATTGCTGTGTCCCACTGGTTCGCCACATTCCACCAGGTTTCTGTTATGGCTATTATATCAATGTTATCCCTAGCTGCCAGATGTTCAAGTTCTCCCATCTTTGCTCGGAGGCTTCGAGCATTGGCGTAGTACAGTGGGTCCCACAACAGCTGCTGCCTTGTTCTTCTCCCCCCCCACAGCTTTTATTTTCAGTAGACGAACTGTCACATTCCGCTATTCTGCCAGTGTTAATACTTGCTATGTCATCTCTATGTGATTCTCTACCCTCTCCAACCTCATTCCCCGAGGATGAGGTGTTCCGAACCGGACGCCACACAGCTCCTGTCGGCTTTCCCCCAGTTATCAGTTTAAAAGCTGCTCTGCTGCCTTTTTGAGGTTGAGTGCCAGCAATCTGGTCCCATCATGATTCAAGTGCAACCCATCCCTCCTGAAGAGGTTTGGCTTGTCCCAAAATGTTCTCCAGTTCCTGACAAATCTAAAGCCCTCCTCTCGACACCATCGCCTCATCCACGCATTGAGGCTTCTGAGTTCTGCCTGCCTGGCGGGACCTGCACGAGGAACAGGTAGCACTTCTGAAAATGCTACCTTGGAAGCCCGGGACTTCAATCTTCTACCTAGCAACCTAAAAACCAGAGAAGATTGTGAAGAGCTCCAGAAGGATCTCTCCAAACTGGGGGAATGGGCTGAGAAATGGCAAATGCGTTTTAATGGAACTAAATGTAAAGTAATGCATATTGGGGCAAAAAATCCAAACTTCATCTATAAACTCATGGGCTTTGAGTTATCCGTGATGGATCAGGAAAGAGATCTTGGTGTGTTGGTGGACAGCCCCATGAAGGTGTCTCCCCAATGTGTGGCAGTGGTGAAGAAGGCCAATTCCATGCTAGGGATTATCAAAAAGGGGATTGAAAATAAAACAGCGAACATTATAATGCCTTTATAAAAAACAATAGTAAGGCCCCACCTGGAGTATTGTGTACAATTCTGGTCACAGCATCTCAAGAAAGACATAGTGGAACTGGAAAAGGTGCAGAAGAGAGCGACTAAAATGATTACTGGCCTGGGGCACCTCCCTTATGAAGAAAGGCTAAAACATTTGGGCCTCTTTAGTCTGGAAAAAAGGCGCTTGAGGGGGGATATGATTGAGACATACAAAATAATGCAGGGTATGAGTAAAGTGGATAGAGGGAAGCTCTTCTCTCTCTCCCAAAATGCCAGAACTAGGGGACATACACCCAAATTGAGGACTGGGAGAGTAAGAACTGACAAAAGAATTTTTTTTCCCCCAGTGTGTTGTAAGTCTATGGAACTCCCTGCCACAGGATGTGGTGATGGCATCTGGCCTGGATGCCTTCAAAAGGGGATTGGACAGATTCCTGGAGGAAAAGTCCATCACAGGTTACAAACCATGATGGAGATGTGTAATCTCCAGGCTTTAAACCAGGGTACTTCAAGGGCCAGATGCAGGGGAGTGGTATCAGGAGACAGATATCTAGTCTCATGGGCTCCCAAACGCATCTGGTGGAACCGCTGTGAGATACAGGAAGCTGGACTAGATGGGCCTTTGGCCTGATCCAGCATGGCTTTTCTTATGTTCTTATGTTCTTATGTTCTTATGTACAAGAAAGACAAATTATTCAGCAGTCAAAAGGCAGATCCGAAAATAGGGATTCAGCCTGTGCTAGTGGATGGGGTTCTGCTCCCACTGACATATTGAGGATCCTCCTAGGTACATCTTTGAGCCTGGATGCCCAGGAGTGCACAATATAAACAGGTGCACTGTCTGTGCCTGTTCTCTGAGATGTTTCATTTGGCAACTGTGACATAGTTGTAAGCCTGAGATGCCTTTTCTTTGGATTACCTTGACACATTATATATGGGGATGCATTCGAAATGTCCTTGGAAACCTCAGCTGATTCGGGATGCTCCAGTCAGATTATTAGTTGAGCCTCATTAGGAGGAACATAACTTTCTGCTACAATAGCTCCACTGACTTTCACTTTATTTTGAAGCTCAACAAAAGGTGACTATCAAAATAGGCAACCATGAACAAAAAAGCAATGGGGCCCAGACATATAAAATGTGATGCACAGGGTCTGAAATCCTATAACCCTTTGCCAGGGAATTTTTGAGATTTAAATATTTGCCTGTGCTGGTTCTTCTCTCTTCTGTACCACATACATTGTGCCAGACTTGGAAATGGCTAGGGAGCACCAAGAGACATTTCACACCATCGGCTTTCTATGTTTTGCGGTGCTCATTCCTTATCACCACACACATCCCAGAAATGAAATATATAAATTTGGCCTCACAGCCTGTGAATGCAAATGAAAAAACCTTGTCTGTGGTGACGGTGATAGCAGCACATGCCCTTAAGCCTAGCTTGGAGACCAGCTAACGCTGCACATAATTGGATGAGAGTACAGCAAGGGTTCAGATATGCACAGACACCTTCTCAGGCAAAAGCAACTGACAATATTGTAACTCTTTAAAGACTAACACGTTTGACTTCTCACAAGCTTGTCTGGACTGCAGTTTACAAGACAGTTCTAGACAGGTGAACATGCCTGCATCCATCTCAGATTTCCAGGCATGATTAGACAATAGAGCTCAACTAGTCTGTGTCAACAATGTGTGACATAATGTTGCTTTGGGTTGGGCGGCACACTTGACCCAAATGTATAGTGGGGTGAGAGATACATTCCTAAAACATCCATGTAACGTGTTAAGCTCTCACCGTGTATTTGATACAAGTGTACGCTCCTTGATGAGTATGAGGAACCAGTGGTATCTTAGATCCATAGTTACATTCAAGATGACAAACTTTTAGCATTCCAAATTGTGCTTGAGCTTTGCTAGCAAGTATGATTTATTCAGTTGAACTAAAAGGTAAAAAAAGTTTGATTGCTGTCTCATTGTTTTGACTTATATACCACTCCATAGCCCTAAAGCATTCTCTGGACAGTTTACAACATGATTATGCAAACAATAGTTTTAAACTCCCCACCCCCCACCCCCAGCAAGCTAGGTACTGATTTTACCAAAACATGTACAATTTAAACATAAATGCATGCACATTTATATAATAATACCACCTGGGTGGACCTTTTTGATCTAGTTTCAAGAGAGCTTTTTTTTTACCCTCCTTAGCCATTAATCACTGGAACGAAAACCTCATAAACATAGTGACATGAACTTAAAGCAATCTTTTTATTTTAGTAAAGGTCAATCAAAAATAGACTATGGAAGAAACAACTAGTCAATAAATAATCTCACGGGCTAAACACTGCACTTAGTCTTTTCCATGCAGCCATTAGTCATGTCTTGATCTCTGAACAATATTTGTTCTGAACTGCAATACTTATGTTTGTCTCACATGCCCACGAGGGAATATTATTTGGCTACTGTGAAGCAGAGAGGAATAGACCGATGCTCCTCATAGCTGTGGTCCCATATTACTGTGAATAAGGAATGGGTCATATAGTTTGGCTCAGATCCAGCTGCTTATAAAACTTATATTTGGATTAACCTAGCAAATTTCTTTTCCTCAGCTTTCCCCTCAAGAGGGCCAAAAGAGTTGTGTTTTACTGGCCACAGCATTGTTTACTGGGTAGAGAGAGATGCATCTACAAGCAGTTGGGCATGTCAACTTGGACTGGAGATAATAGAGAACATCAGGGATAGTTTGCAGAGGAATATATAATTTAAAAAAATGCATTGGGAATAGTTTATGCCCTTCCTATGCTGATGAGTTAGGAGCAGGGGCCCACCCAATGTGTTGGTGCCACAGCCTAGAGGAAATGCCTTGTCAGATGTGACAGGACCTGACTTGACGTACTCCATCAAGGCAAGTGAAATTAATACATCACTGCCACTCCACAATCTGCATAATATGGTGAGACATCCTTGTGTCCGGTAAAGTGCACAAGATTCTTGCAAGGTGGATATTTTTAGGCAGAAGGTAACCAGATGCCCTAAGCACATTCCATTGCCCCTGCTGCCTGGGGACAGAGACAGCCCCCTGGCCATGCCCTGTTCCCAGTGCCCCTTAGAGGGAGGATCCCTAAACACCCAAAGCTGACAGATTCATCTGATTTTGCTTGATTTCAGAAGCTAAGCAGGGTTAAGCCCCGGTTAATACTTGGATGGGAGACCACCAGGGAATACCAGATGCTGTAGGCGCCTGGAGAAGGAACTGGCAAGCCACTCCAATATTCCTGCCAAGAAAACTCCGGGGACATGGAGTCACAAAGAGTCGGTCATGACTATAATGACACAACACACACACATAACCAGAACATCTGACCATATGGCAGCATCACAGAGTGGCAGCTGGATCCAGCACATTGGTATCTCCAACAAGTTGGAAACATCATTTCAGGATGCTGGACTTCACCTATGAGACTGGGGACAGGAATTGTGGTTAAAGGGTGTTAAAGAGGCCATTGCATCTTGGTTTCAGCTGCAGTTTTGCTGCTCAACTCCTGTGGCTGGGACATTGGGGGTGGGTCCAGGTGGTGTTATTTATTTAGATTTTTACCCCCACTCAGCTAGTACATATGCACTACTCTGGTTGGCTTCCAAATAACAAACAGTGAAACATAAAGAACATATTAAAATAAAATAAACAAGATAGCAAGCAACACAAACTATAGCATAAGAAGATGTGGCAGGAGGAATCTGTCAGCTTTGGGTGTTTAGGGATCCTCCCTCTAAGGGGCACTGGAAACAGGGCATGGCCAGGGGACTGTCTCTGTCACCAGGCAGCAGGGGCAATGTAATGGTGTTTCCCTGCATAGTCTCCATGATATTTCATCCCTCATTCTTAAAGAACTAGGCCTGGACAACTGTGATGTCAGATTGAATGGAAATTTGTACTTTCCAGGAGAGGCATTAAAAAAGCAAAGGTGGATTATAAGAAGAAGATTGAGGCTTGTTTTTTACAGTAATAATAATGTGAGACAAATGTGGCAAGGGGTTCAGCAAATCACTAGTTATAGATCTAATTATGCTGCCCCTTCTGCTGGAAATGCTTCTTTGGCTGAAGAACTGAACAATTTTTTTGCTAGGTTTGAGACAGAACAAACAGAGGTATTTACATCACAGCCATCAGCACAGTTTATCCCCTTCCTTCTTGTTGAAACGTGGGAAGTGAGAAACATCTTGAGAACTGTGAACCCAAGGAAAGCTGCAGGACCTGATGGCATTTCTGGTTGGGTGATTAGGGAGTGCGCAGACCAGTTGGCTGGAGTTTTTACTGAAATTTTTAACCAGTCTCTAGCCCAGTCAACTATTCCATCTTGTCTGAAGGCCTCCATTATTGTTCCACTGCCAAAGAAGCCATCTATTAACAGCTTAAATGATTATAGACCTGTAGCACTTACCTCCATTGTAATGAAGTCTCTGGAACGATTAGTCCACCAGCATATCATCTCTTGCCTCCCAGGCACATTTGATAAATATCAGTTTGCTTACAGAGCAAATAGATCCACGGAAGATGCTATAGATATCACCTTGCACACTGCTCTTACCCATTTGGAGCTGCGGGGGACCTATGTAAGGATTCTCTTTGTGGACTTAAGCTCTGCTTTCAATACAATTATACCTCACAAGCTGATATCTAAACTTAAGGACTTTGGTTTTTGTCATTCCATCTGTGCCTGGATCATGGATTTCTTATCAAATCGCTCACAGAGGGTCAGATTAGGTGACTACATGTCGTCAGCCCTCACTCTCAACATGGGTACTCCACAGGGCTGTGTGTTGAGCCCACTATTGTTTAGTATTTACACCTCTGACTGCACTCATACTCATCCTGAAAATAAAATCATCAAGTTTGCCTATGACACAACAGTAGTGGGACTCATCTCTGGTGGAGACGAATCAGCCTACCGAGAGGAGGTGCATCGGCTGCTACGGTGGTGCAGAACCAACAATCTGATAATAAATATCAACAAGACCAAAGAACTTATAGTGGACTATCGAAAAGGAAATCAGACACTCAGCCCCTGATTATTGATGGAGTTTGTGTAGAGCGGGTGACTGACAGTAGGTTCTTAGGAGTTATTCTACAGGAGGATTTGACCTGGAGTGCCAACACTGAAGCACTGGTTAAGAAGGCCCAACAGAGATTATATATTCTGAGACTTCTCAGGAGGGAACAACTGACTAAGAAACTGTTGGTAACCTTCTACCGGGGCTTTAAAGAAAGCACTATCACTTACTGCCTCTGTGTCTGGTTTTCCAGTTGCACAGTGGCAGATAGAAGGGCACTCCAGAGGGTCATAAACACTGCTGAGAGGATAGTGGGCTGTCCTCTTCCTCCTTTGGAAGAATTATACAACTCCAGATGCTCAAGGAAGACATCTAGAATTTTGAGAGACCCTTCGCATCCTGGCTACCAATTTTTTGAACTGTTGCCGTCTGGCAGGAGATACAGGACTCTTAGGTCAAGGACAAATAGACTAAAGAACAGTTTTTATCACAGAGCAGTATCCAAGCTAAATGCGACAGTTTTAGCACTATCTTAATCAGTTTTAAGTAGTGTTTTAAATTTTGTAAGCAATTTTAAGAGTTTTTAATATTTTGTATGGTGTTTTATATGTTTTATGTGTTTGTATGCTTAGAGTGTGTAGTGGAACAGCACTCTAATTTCGTTGTGCATATTTTGCATATGCATAATGACAATAAAACTCTATTCTAAATTCCTGGAATCAGTGTGCTGGTGTCCAGACAGATGGTCTGATATCAGAAGAGGTGACAATTTCAAAAGGTGTTCATCAAGGTCATATTCTCTCACCTCTACTTTTAATATCTGTTCAGAAAGAATTGTCTGGGATGTTCCTGAAGGAAAGAACCAAGGTGTGAAGATGAATTGAGTTCTTGTTAATAACATTAAATATGCTAACAACACTGTCCTGCTTACAACTAGTCTGGCAGATTTGCAAAGATTCTTAGATTCTGTTGCTGCAGAAAGCATTGCCATGGGATTGCAACTTAATGTGAAGAAGACAAAATCGATGGTTATCAGTAAAAACAAACAAACCCAAAATGATTCACAGAACCTTTTCAAGGTTGGAAGTGATATTATTGAGAGAGTTTCATCTTATAAATACTTAGGATGCTGTCAATGATAATTGGGATTTCTTCATGTGAAATTCATTGTAGAATTGAACAAGCTAGAAATTCATTCCAAAAAATATGAGGAAAGTCTTGACAAACCAAGACTTATGTATCAGACTTCATACCTGAATACTTTGACCTTATGTATTTAGTATACTTCTCTATTGGATTGAAACTTGGACCCTTACAAAAGCATTATGTAGGAAGCTGGAAGCATTTGAGATGTGGATCTACAGACGAATTCTGAAGATACCTTGGACAGGCAGAGTCACTAATGTGGCTGTATTATAGCATATGAATAAAAAGCTAGAAATTCTCAATCCCATAAAGAGAAGACAATTGCAATATTTCCATCACATAATGTGCAGTGACAAATACCATTTGTTGCAGGTTATGCATGAAGGAAAAATAGATGGGAAACATGGCCCAGGATGTAGAAGAACATTCTGACTTAAGAATTTAAGCCAATGGTTCATAGTGAGCAGAGCTTTTCTATTTAAAAAAAGCTTTGGAGAAAAACCAGATCATGCTACTGATCGCCAATATTCTACAAGGACATGCCACTTGAAGAAGAAGGTATTTTCAGGCTTAATCTGTTCATGTTGGGACTGAACCCCAGAGCTTTTGCAAACAAAGCTTATAAAACATACTTGACAGTTATCGTTGTAGATCTCCTAATACAAAATGGATGCCTATCGTGCTTCTAGTGAATAGTCCTTAATTTGGCAGTTCTCACATTCTGTATAAATATATGACTATTGATATATGATTACAGTGACATTTTATTGTGTTTTGAATGGATCACAAAATGTCAGTAGGCTTACATGAGTTTATGCCAAAATACCTCTAGATTAGAAAGTTGGTATTTGTGAATGATGCAGAGGGTTAGCATAACTTCACATTTGTGTGTGGGGTTGGGATTGATTATATTCACAACATTTATAATATGATTACCTAAAGGTCTCTGAGAAAAAGATAAATTAGCACCTTTCTCCTATTCAAAGTTAGATGTTCTCAAGGCACTGTAAGATGATATTTCTTTTTCATTTGTTCATGTGACTGCATAATAAAAGAGTTAATACTAAATGCTTTGCATACTGAGCAAATGCTTTGCAATGATCTGAATTGGATATTACCTGTTAGAAAGTGGGAAGTGATAGTTAAGTAGCATAAACATTTTGACACGCGGAAGGCTTCCATAATTGAGCAGTGATGCGATGAAGAACATCATTCTACCGCTGCTCAAATATTGGTGACTTTAGTGTGCAACTATAATGATTGCTGTCAAAAGTAACTTTCCAAGCTGCATAACACAAAACTATGAAGAAACTAGGCATCCAAGAGTTTCCTGTGCTGTATTTTGTTGATTGTTTCATCAAGTGAACTGGAAAGTTTGTACATCATGTTGACGTCAAGGGAGGTTTTGTTTGCCTGAAGTAAGCCTAGTTGTTGTTGTTCAGTCGTTCAGTCGTGTCCGACTCTTCATGACCCCATGGACCAGAGCTTGCCAGGTCTTCCTATCTTCCACTGCCTCCCAGAATTTTGTCAAATTCATTTTGGTTGCATCGATGACACCATCCAACCATCTCATTCTCTTCCATCCTCTTTTCCTTTTGCCTTCAATTTTTCCCAACATCAGGGACTTTTCCAAGGACTCCTCTCTCCTCATGAGGTGGCCAAAGTACTGGAGCCTCATCTTCAAAATCTGTCCTTCCAGTGAATATTTGGGGTTGATTTCTTTCAGGATGGATAGGTTTGATCTCCTAGCAGTCCAGGGGACTCTCATGACTCTCCTCCAGCACCACAGCTCAAAAGCATCAATTCTGTGGCAATCAGCCTTCTTTATAGTCCAGCTTTCACTTCCATACATCACTACTGGAAAAGAAGTAAGCCTAGAGACAGGTACAAACCACAGTTTGTCTGTTCAGCCCAGTTAAGCATGCTGCCCATGGGTGCCATGCACTTTCCTCTCCCACCTCCATAATCTGATTGCCCACTTGCCAATTGCAACATGTTTCTTTCTTCTGCTTCCTCTGGTAGCCAGCCACACCTTAAAGGGAGCACTGTGGGCTTCCTCATCCCACCTCCTCATCTGCGTGGGCAGATGAGGGTGAGAGAACAGAGGAGGTGGGATAGGAGGAGCACACAGACTCCACGGAACACGTGTGAAAGCACCACACTGAACCGGGCCAAATTGCCAAACTGTGGTTTGTGTCCATCACTGTGTAGGACAAAAATGGCAGTGCATTGATTAATTCAAGATTAAAGTATTTTAAGAAAGTATTAAATATTTTAAGAATCTTGGAGGAATTTGTTATATCCACAACTTGGGAAAAAAATCAGGATTATGGACAGTGAAAAACAAGGAGCTTTTTATTTATTTATTTATTTATTTATTTATTTATTTATTTATTTATTTATTTATTTATTTATTTATGACTATTTTTACCCCGCCTTTCTCCTTGGAAAAGGACCCAAGGTGGCTTATAGTAATGAGGGATAATATACAGTTCAGTGCTATAAGACATGTTCAAGTATTGAGAAAAGGGAATTGAGGAAACATCTTACAGCTTTAAAATACAACATTACATTAAAGCTACAAGAGAACATGAGCAGTTAAAAGGAGAGTAAAATTCCATCTAAAGTTATGAGTGGTGGAAACTTACGTTGAAAACGTAATGTCAATGTAATCACATGAGCTTATAAGTGGTTATAAACACAAAGTCTGTGTGATCCTATAGATTCATATGAAAGACACATAATAGGTAGTCCATCATTCAGGGAAACCTTGCCTGAAGAGAAAGGTCTTTGCCTGTTTCCGGAAAGACATCAGAGATGGGGCAGTCCTGGCCTCTAGTGGGAGGGAGTTCCAGAGTCTGGGTGCAGCAGCTGAGAAGGCCCTTTCATGGGTTCCCACGAGCCTTAACTGTGAGGGTGGTGGGATGGAGAGAAGGGCCTCTCCTGATGACCTTAACACCCAAGCCAGTTCATACTGTGAAATTCGATCTTTGAGGTAGCTAGGGCCCAGGCCATAGAGTGTTTTGTAGGTCAAGGTCTTCACCTTAAATTGTGCCCAATAGCTTACTGGTACTGGCGGTCAGTGGAGCTGCTTTAATAGGGGTGTAATGTGATCTTTGTATCCCGCCCCATTTGACAATCTGGTTGCTGTATTTTAGACCTGTTGAAGTTTCCTGAGAAGGGAGGAAAATATATTTCATAATCAGTCAAGACCAAGATAAGCTCTGTCCCTCCCCCACCCCCACCCCATAATCTATTCCATCATTTACTGTCTAAAACTATTAATAGTTAGTCTTTTTAAAAATGAAAGTTAAGCAAAAAGCAAAGTGTGCTGCATATATAACACCCTGTAGTGTTTAAAGCACTCTCTGGGCAGTTTACAATTTAATTATGCAGGCTATATATTGCCTCCTTCCAGCAAATTCAGTTGCCCAGCCTCAAAAGGATGGAAGGCTGTGTCAACCTTAAACCAGCCATTTCAGCCCAGGACTGAACTCAGGTCATGAGCAGAGTATTCACTGCAATACTACAATTTAACCCATACAATCATTCGGTTCATTGAAATAACATCTGCGGCTTCCTAATACAAAGATAAAGTTTCCCAGTATTTCCTAAAAATTCAAGCGATGGTAACAACAATGTGTCTCTATTCCATAATCTCCTTTCCTTGAAAAATAGCCAGCCATCATAGGGTCAGCAGAATTTCCTCTCAGAGGCTCTGTGATTTTGGTCTCTAGGAGATCTTAAGTTTTTCATTGGCACTTGAGCCAATATCTTGCTTTGAACTTCCTCAATCATCTGTTAAATTGTCACTTTTGTTTTTCCAGTGAGGGATTTAAAAAAATAAAAAGCCAAAGCACGAAAACAATATTAGGCCCTTCAGAGAGCTCTGATTCAGTTCAAGCACCAATTTTACCTTCCTTGCTTCACTTTAAATCAGTTCAGAAATGGTCAGAAACCTTGGGTAGTTTTTAATGGGAACAGAATATGTTAATATGTTTATTTGATAAATCCTTTCACTTTGCTCTTATTTCCAAATAATATTTGGACCCAAAATACATGTTTGTCCAACACTATTATTATTTATATAGCTTTTTTTAGATTGTGGGTAGAAATGGGTGCAAGAGCTGCCTAGATGCCCTAAGCACATCCGATCTCGCCAGATTTCAGAAGCTAAGCAGGGTCGGCCCTGGTTAGTACTTGGATGGGAGACCACCAG
This sequence comes from Phrynocephalus forsythii, assembly GCA_029282475.1. Taxonomy (NCBI): domain Eukaryota; kingdom Metazoa; phylum Chordata; class Lepidosauria; order Squamata; family Agamidae; genus Phrynocephalus; species Phrynocephalus forsythii. The sequence goes on along the minus strand of JAPFRF010000001.1, from coordinate 157,607,286 downwards.
AGAATACCAGGTGCTGTAGGCACCTGGAGTAGGAACTGGCAAACCACTCCAGTATTCCTGCCAAGAAAACTCTATGGACATGGGGTCATGAAGAGTCGGTCACGACTGTAACGACACAACACACACACACACACACACACACACAGAGAGAGAGAGAGAGAGAGAGAGAGAGAGAGAGATTGAGAAATGGGTGCAAAGCCCACTGAAGCACTTCATGTGAAGCACCTTCCATGGCACCACAGGTGGTTCACTCACCAGTCTCAATGCACCACCAGGGTCCTTTTTCTCTGGAGGAGCTTGGCCAGCCTTTCATTGCTGCCTCGGCCAGCTGACAACTCCAAGGTGGAGGTGGGATGGGGCTTTCCCCCGTGCAGCTGATGAGTGGCCAGTGGGTGGATGAGGCAGGGATGGGGCAGCTAAGCTTCCTGTCTGGGTTGATAAACCACAAGAGAAAAGGGACCCTGGCGATGCATCAAGTCTGGTGAGTGGACCAGATGACCTGGGAGTGCAGGGAGGTGAAGTGCTTCAGATGAAACATTTTGAGGGACTTTGCGCCCTTCTCTAATGGTGTGTATGGATGAAATGAATGGATGAGGAAACAGGCCGGTAACACCTTAAAATAACCCAGATGTGTAGATAGGTGTAAGACTGATGCAAAAAGTAACAAAATGATATAACTGAAGTGCTTCTTAGAGTAGAGACATCAAACTCAAGCAGGTGCTGACCTGCGCACTCTGTGAAAAAGTATGTTGCATGGGTTACAGTACCTGGTCCTAGTTTGTAAATGATTCAGAATTCAGGGACGCTTGGCCATGGCCAATAATCTTTACAGCAAGCGTTTGATCTTCTCCCTGATCACCCTAACTTTCCTACTGATTCCCTATTATAATTTATTTAATTTAAGGGCAGTTCTGAAGTGTTTCAAGTTGCTTAATGAGGTGCTTGATTAGGCAAAAATGCTTGAGATCACTTTGAACCCACTCTAATTTTCCCAGGGAATCATTATTTTTGAGGTTTAGGGTCCTAAAGGAAGGGAATGGGAAACCAGCACCTTTTAATTGCTTTCATATCAGGCTAGAAGGAGAGTTTTTCTTGCATGACAGATAGCACATTACCTTGGTTTCTCTGGAGGAGTTTGAACAGAAAATGTATCCTTTGATTTTTCTGTGTAACTGAATGATATGTGACCCACACACTAAAATTGCAACAAAGACACGTGTGTTTGTCCATGTGCGTGCATGAGTCTGTGTCTGTGTTCCTGCCCTGTGAGTACATGTGTACAAGTAAATTTTATCCAAAAATGCAGACAATAAAATTGATCTTAAGAATCACTGACTGCGATGTAAACTCAGGGTCCAGAATGGGGCAGGTCACTCCCTCATGCATATATTGGAGGGTGTAGCCAAAGACTATCTAACTTACTTTCATAGCTCCAGAGACATGGACTGAGAAGGGAAATGATGTCATAAATACAAACCTGTTCAATACTTGGCATTATCCACTTGCCAGGACAGGTCTAAGGAATATCACCATGTATCCTGAGTAGCTGCTAGGGCCCTTATGCCTCAATTCAGCCCCATCCTACTGAATGGGTTCTGGTTTCTACCATTTAGCAAATGGGTGTTATTTTATTTTCTCCGAAGCTCCAGCCATTGCTTTGGCCTAAAGAAGTGAAAGAAAAAGAATTGGCTACTATAAGTGGACACCTCCTTTTATTATCTTCACAGTGCCCTGGAACAATAGAATGACATGGGGATTGTGGGGAAATGCACTACTGTCCTTTCTTATGTTATGGGAGCACTATAGCGGGTGTTACTACATTTTTCTCAGACTGCTAGGGCAATGTGAAAAGTTCTGAAGTCACGGGCAGAAGCAGATGTACACAATAGAGCTGCCCACCCTTTTTTGGGGTGACAAAAGTATATGTGTGAGGGAGGGAGGGTGATGGATAAGTATTTTACCATTTTAATGTCTTCAGACAAACTATATACTCCCCCCCACAAGCCCCGGAAATATAGAGGCAAGACCACTTTAGTTTTGGAATAAATTGGGCCACAATTTTATTTTTAATGTATTTAACTCATATCAACTAACATGCCTATAACCTGTTAAGGGGACCTGAAATGTAGTGCAAGCAGATTATGCATGGGAAATAATCCCCTACCAGCCAGTATGTATTCAGGGAGATTCACGCCTGGAAAAATGCTGCCCACCTGTTCAGCATCGTGCTAAATTGAGTGAATCTGCTAGCCCATCACAGCACTTGGGTTGGCCTAATATCAACTTACTGACTTGTTTAATTCCTAAAATTGCCAATGATGTTTAACTTTATTCGAGGGCTGTCTAGCACCTTAAGGGCAATTTACTCGGGCATGCCTGATTGCCATTACCTCTTGCACTACCCGCCACACTAAGAGGAAAAGCCTCTGGGTATACACTCCAGATGCACTAGCTTGCTTGAACAAACAGGAGAAATGGGTCCTGGATGAGGTGAGCAACTTGGCCCACAGGCCACTTTGCAGGTCATTAAGGAAAACCTCTTGGCCTTGGTTAGACAGGTGGATGCCATCCCTTCTGTACAATTGGGGGCAATGCATGTTAATGCCAGGGTGGTCTATCATCAACCCACATCCCTCATGAATGAACCTAGCTATTTTCCTATTCATTTCTGTCAAGATATGTAAAAGTTGATAAAATATATGTTATGTATATTTAACAGATAGTGGAAAGAGAATTGTAAAATGGAGGCAGTTAGATTCTGCAGACTCATGATGTTAATTCACAAGTGTAAGAGATAAGTAATCACAGGCATGTTATGTGATGAAGCACAGGTGAAAGAATTTATAGCATCATGATTGTATCAGATTGCATCAGATTGTAATTACTGATGACTCATATCTGATGGGTGCTGAACTGTATAAAAAGCACTAGCTTTCCATTTGTTAGGTGGGTCTGTTATGGTGAGAACAGAACCCCACACTCTGTTTGTCTGTTGTAAATATTGCTTGGTTGTTATGCTGTATATATTTTTGATGTATATATGAATATATGAGTTTTTATTCTACCCATTGTCATTGTCTCTTCATAACCTAACTCTGCAATACCTTATATCAATACTGACATTTTATCTGCACGCTACTGCTGCACTGCTCTGTGTCAAGCACAAGTAAATATTATATTTGTTGCTTAATTGCTGATAGGGTCATGGGTCCAGCTGGGTCAGCTGCCTGATGGGTTTTGTTGTACCTGTATAGATAAAGTGTGTGCTGTATAAAGTTATGTTTTTGCAGAGAAAAAAGGTTTGGAGTTGGAACGGAGACAAAGAGGAGCTGCAAAGGATTTTTCTCTCTGAGGCTTGGAAGCGAACAGAGGAGATAAGCAGCTGATAAGGGCAAGCCAAGCAAAACAGAGTGTTGTGAATAAAGCAGAGGAGGCTGAAGAAATATTTGCTGAAGCTGAAACAAGTGTCGCCAAAACGGTGGAGAAGCCGGCACTATCAGCGAAGATGGCAAGTATAAATTTATCTTCAATGCCTCTAATTAAGCTGTCTGACAATAATTGCCTGAACTGGTGTCTGCTTATGAAGCATTATTTAATTTTCCATGAGCTGTATCAGTATGTAGAACAAGAGCTGGAAGAAGATTCAGATGAGCAATGTATCAAAGAGGATGCAAAAGCCTTGGTGATTTTGATGTTATCCTTGGAGGAGTCACAGTTTGTTTATGTAAAAGAAGCTAAAACAGCACGTGAAGCGTGGTTAGCTTTGAGAATTGCTCACATCAAGGACTCAGCTGGAAGTAAGATATCACTAATGAAGCAGCTTTTCCGGACAAGGCAAAGCCCAGGTGAAACTATTTCTGATCATGTAAGGAAAGTAAATAATATTTTTCAGCAGTTGTCTGAAGTGGGCATTCAACATGATGAGGAGTATAAATGTCTTGTGATATTGTCAAGCCTGGATGAGTCCTATGACAATTTAGTAATGGGGATGGAAGCTTTGAAAAGTGATGATTTGTCTGTCTCATATATCCAGTCAAGACTGCAGCAGGAGGAACAGAGAAGAGCTGATTCTAAAGTAAATAAGAAGCCTGTTCAAGTTTCTGGAGAGACAATTCAAGTAGTAAGGAAATGCCACAATTGTGGGAGTGACAAACATATTTTGCGTTTCTGTGATAAGGTAAACAAGCGGCAAAAGCAAAAAAGAGTTGCAGGCACATGCTGGAAGAGTGAAGGTCACCAGCTGTCTGTAATTAATGATAACAATGAACAGGAGGGCTCAAAGCAGGAATTATTTATTGTAGATTTGGGAGCCAGCATTCATTGTATAAACAAGAAATGTTTGTTTGAAAAACTAACTTTGTTTAATTCTAGAACTGTAACATTGGCAGACGGAACTCAGGCAGAAATTTGTGGAGAAGGGAAAATATTTTTTAAGCCTCTCAGGTGTGTTTTTGATAAGGTCCTGTACATACCGTCTCTAAAAAATAATTTGCTTAGTGTGCCTATTCTTGTAAAGGAAGGATTTAATGTACAGTTCAATGAGAGCAGTTGCAAAATTGTAAAAAATGGGAAAACAATTGCAACTGGATGGCTGCAAAACAATTTGTTTGTGATTAGCACAGCAGAGAAATCTTCGAATATGGTTGATAATAAACCTCTACATGAAAAATGCATTCATTTAATACATAGAAGATTGGGGCATCTAGGTTTTGAAAACATTAGAAAAACTCTGCAACATGTGGAACATGGGTCTGTGCAAAGCTGTGATAAGTATTTAGATTGCCATGTTTGCAAAAGTACAAAAACTAAGTCTGCTCCCATTGCAAGAAAAAGTTTGAGAAAGTCACATCATCCTCTACAGTTGGTACATATTGATGTGATTGGACCCATGGCGAATTCTTTTGGTGGTGCCAGATTCTGTTTAGTAATAACAGATTATTTTTCTCGTTATTCTTGGGTCTACATAATGAAGCACAAAAGTGAAGTGAGTGCTATGTTTAGGAAATGGTTTCAAATGGCAGAGCGTCAGTACAAGCAGAAGATTGTTGCTGTACAGAGTGATAGAGGAGGTGAATTCTTATCAAAACAGTTTGTTGAATATTTGGAGAAAAAAGGGGTGAAACACAGATTGACTAACCCTGCAGCTTCTGCTGAACATGGTCTAGTTGAAAGGAAGAATGGGATTCTTCAAAACATAATGAATCTAATGTTGACTGATGCAAAACTTCCCAGAGGTTATTGGGCTGAAGCGATGAAGTATGCAAATTATGTGTCTAATACAGTATGGAGTTCAGCTGTTAATGAAGTTCCTTATACTCTGCTACATGCTAAGAGACCTACAATCAAATATCTTCATTTATTTGGCTCTGAAGCCTGGGTATTGGTTCCAAAGAAATATAGACACAAGAATAGCCCAAAGTCAAGGAAACTTATGTTTATTGGTTTTCAACCTGCTGCAAAATCCTGGCATTTTTGCGATAATCATGGGAAAGTTTATATTAGCAGATCTGCAACGTTTTGTGAACAAAGAAACTGGGAAGATCTACATGCAAACAATGAAGTGTTTTTGCCAAGCATTTGTCCCCACACTGAGCCTGCTGAGGAAGATTCCAGTGATGGGGGGGAGTCAACATCATTGCATGATGGAAAGGTTGATGAGGAGCCAGTGTTGCTCAGAAAGTCTACAAGATCCAATTTTGGAGTGCCACCTGAAAGGTTTGTTGTTAATTTTGTATCCCATGAGCCACAGTGTTATGAAGATGTACTGCAAGTGCCTGGAGAGGACAAGAAAGCAGTGGATGATGGCCATGAAAAAAGAGTATGAATCTCTGAAGGAACATAAGGTATTTACTCCAGTGATGTTACCAGAAGGACAAAAACCTGTTGGTTGCAGGTGGATATATAAAATTAAGAAGTCAAGTGACAATAATATAACCTGCAAAGCAAGGCTTGTGGCACAAGGGTTCTCACAAGAGAAATATATGAATTTCACAGATGTTTATTCCCCTACAGTGAAGGCTGAAACATTTAGAATGGTCTTGGCAATTGCAGCGTCAAGAAAATGCCGTGCATCATTTTGATGTGGAGACAGCATATTTGAATGCAAGTTTAAAGGAAGAGGTCTACATGAAACAAGTCCCTGGATATGAACTTAAAAATCCACAACTTGTTCTGAAGTTGAACAAAGCCTTGTATGGTCTTCGGCAATCAGGACTGGCATGGAATAGACATTTGCATGAGAAATTAACAAAAATAGGTTTTTCTCAAAGTAGGGCAGATCCTTGCTTATACACAAAGGGTTCTTTGATATTGATTGTTTTTGTTGATGATTTATGTTTAATGGTGCCTGATATCTCACATGTGAAGTGGTTTATGTCTTCATTAGGCAAAGAAGTAAAAATGAAGCATCTTGGTGAGACACAACATTATTTAGGGGTTGATGTCACAACTGATCCTGAAGGTAATTTCTATCTGTGTCAAAGTGACAAGATAGAACAGCTAATACAGAAGTGTAAGATGGGAGACTGCAATATAGTCTCGACACCCATGGAGGTGGGGTTCAACAGAGATCCTGATGATGGGAATTTTGAAAATGTTGAACTATACCAATCTGTATTGGGCTCACTAATGTATTTGTGTTCATGGTCCAGGTCTGATATTGCAGCAACTGTCAACATATTGTCCCAACATGCTGCAAAGCCATTGCCCCCCCACTCGAAATGATCAGGCGAGACAGTGCGTTGGGGATAAATGGGCCACACTTTATTAACACATATAACCAAACATTAACAACCACAACAGGAGGGGCCAGGCATCCGTAACTTGGTTGGAACCCCGGGGTCTCCCGGGACCCCTCCAACCGGGCAGCATTGGGCGAGCCACGAACCCCTAGGTGGTGCAGTCATCCGACAGCACCCACCAGGCCAGTCCATTTATTTAATCCTCCATGCCCCTTCTGTCACCCATCTGGGATATTCCCAGGGCAGGGAGGCGTTTCCTCTCTCCCACCCCAGCACCGAGACCTCTTGGCCCGCAGTGCTGTGGATGAGGAGGTTTGTGTTCAGCTGTTAGTTTTATGCTCACCGCTGCCCTCCATCAGCTTTTAGCCGCCACTGCCGAGGGCCTAGCCTTGCTATGGCCCCGGTCACCCATTAACCACCGCTTCCATAGCCTGGCCCCTCCTCCACTCCGGCAGGAACCACTCGGTGCCCATGTCCGTCGGGTATACACCGTCCGGCCTGCATGGCTCCGTCCTGCGTCCATTGGTCTCCGGGTGGCCCATCACTGCCCCCATATCCCGGCAGGCCGCCCGACAAACCTCTTGTTCACTCCTTTCCGGGAGTGGTTCTGTTTTGTGTGGGTCACAGTTTGTTCTCCCAATCTGGCGCGAAGTCCTCAACGACCAGAGCCCCTGCCGGCCGTAACCCGAGCCTTCTCTGACGCCAGGTCGCCCAAATTTGAGGATCAGGGACTCGCCAGTTTGCCTGGTTAAGTCCTTCCCCCCCCAAGTGAATCGGGCGAATGCCCGTCGAACTGCCCCCTCCGCAGCCATAGTTACTCCGGGGCGCTCAGGCCACCACGCTCCTCTCGTTCCCCGCCCCACCATGGTTGCCCAGTTGTCCTACGTGCACCTTCCTCGGCCTGGTACACGTAGCTGTGACCCACCAAGCTACTTCTCGCTCCCCATGTACAGCCTTCTGCTCCTGGGAAAACAAGTAACACATTAAAGCGCCGGCCGCGGCTGCAGGCATCTAGCAAAGACTGAGGGGCCTACCTCCCCGCTGGCCAATGGGGACAGATCACGGCCTACCGTTTCCGCTGTAAGCGGCCAACTACCCCTTCCAGGGGCTCGGAGCCAGTCCCCTGTGATGTAGGGAGACCAAGAATCGCTGAAGGTGCCCCACGGGCCGGGGGGGGGACCGTTAGGACCGGCCCTGGGCATCCCTAAAGGCGGGGAACTCCTCCCCCCCCGGTGTCCCTCCCTATGCCCAGGGAGGTGAGCACCCGACTGGTCCCTTTGGTCGTTCCTTCGACTAATGGAAGCTCCCCCCCCCCGCGGGCCAGTGAGCGAAACTGCTCCCACAGGGCTCTGTACCCGCCAGAGCCGGTGGGTCCACGGGACAGGTGGGCCTCCAAGTGGCGCACCGTATTCACCCAGCCTACATAGATGCTCTAGTGATATCCCTTCCTTTCTAGATGCCCCACCCGGATGGGACGGGTGATGGAATAACCGAAACTCCCCTGGCACTACCCCTGTTGCCGCGTCCATCGAGGACACTCGCAGAGATGGTACTGGTGGCTCCTAGTAGGGGCCGCGGGCCCACCCCCCGGACTTCCTTGGGGTGCCGTCATCTGCCGCCCCTACTGCCGTATCCCGGGGTTACCGTTTGGTGCTAACCAAGGCATGTGGGCCTCCTTAAACGGACTACGTAATTCCCCCTCAAAATCCTGCACTAGAAAACACGCCGCTGCCACAACGGGGTATGCCGCCGCCCATCGCCACAACACTCCAGACCACTCGGGCAGAGCCCCTTCACCAAGGGGGGGGGGTCCCCTCCGTACCTCCCGTTTCTTGGGCCCTCCTCCCTCCATGGGCCGTCCTTGCAAGGGGGGGGGCTCCGCTGCAACCGGTCTCTTGGCGGTGTGCCCCACCAATGACCCACTCATGACTCAAACGGCAGGGTTTCCTACTGTAGCTTCCCTGGCTATTATAGCCGCAGCAGACCAGTGGGACCTGACCCGGCTGGCCTGCAGCGTGGGCGGGTGTGTTGTCCGGCCCCGTCTTTCTGGCATGGCCACTGTCATACCGTTTGCCCAGTATCCGCCCCCTGGTGTCCCAAACTATAACAAGTGGGTGGCAGCGGCTCATCGCACGGACGTAGGGGTCCACGGCCACCCCCTGACGATATTCCTTGTTTTACGTAAGCCAGGCATGGCCTGGAGAATCCCCACCAGCCCGTATATATTATCTAGCAACTTAAGCCTCACCTGGGCCCCCTATGTGTGCCTGCGAGGTCCAGACATAAATTCAGGTAGGCTGGCAGCTATCTTGCCCAGGAGCAAGCGGCTTTTTCCTGATCCTGCGCTCCCCACCTCATGGGTCTTCTCCGTCCAACTCCTCGGTATCCTGCTCCCCAGCGATTAGGCTGAGGATGTCTATGAATGCCCCCGCTAGCAGTTCTCCCTATTGGGCAGAGACACAAGGTGCCCAGATGGTGAGGCGTAGATGCCCTATGGCCTGGCGGCCACTGCCCACCCCTGGTAGCCCGGGGCTGCACCCCTCCCTGGCCATGGTGCCATTCCCCCCGCCAAACGGCGGATCACCGACCAGCCCGGCAACCGGCCGGGTGCCCCCATTGGGGGGGGGAATCCCGGCAGAGTTGGTTGGTGCTGATATGTCGGTTGGACCGGTCTCAGCCCCACCTGTGAGGGGGCTAGCCGGCATCCACGATGGGATCGGCCTCCACGTCGTAAGCCTGGCCACTGGTAGCTGGGCAGGCGGCGCCTGGGCTGTTCCCTGCGCCGGGGCAGCTACCCCGGCCCAGAAACTACCACCCGGCCAAGGCCAAATGATAGTGAGCGCAGTTTCGGGTGCGCACGCCCACTCACTGATCGCTGTGCTCTCCGTTGCAGGCCTCAGGGCTGGTTTCCCCCCCTGGTTCCGCTGCCAGGGCTTCGTCCTTGTCTGCGTTCTGCGGGGCCAGACGTGGGCGCTTGAGCGAGGCTGAGGCCTCGCTGTACCCCACCGCCGGTCCCATGGGTGCTTCCGTCCACTCAACCCTGCAACGAGACTACGTATCGTGAATCAAGGCTTTCCCCTGTTCCCACTGACCCACACGTGCGGGACGCACCCCGATTCTGCGAGTTGGGCCTGTCAGAGTTCTCGTGCCCACCACCCGCTGTGGTGCCTGCCATGCTTTAAAGCGAGCCTCCCTGTGCAACTGGAGGGGGCAATGCTCGTCGCCTGCAACCCCTGTTGGGGGCCGGGCCAGCTATGGGGGCTGCCCCACTGCCATCCGTGTTCCCCTGATGGAGCAACCAGGGCGCTTCCAGCCAAGGTACTTCAAACCATGACGGGAAAACCAGGTTACTCCCAGGGCCAAATGCAGGGGAGAGGCCTCAGGGAACAGGTATTTAGTCCGATGCACTCCCCGAGGCATCTGGTGGAGCCACTTGTGAGATACCGGCAGCTGGACTGGATGGGCCTTTAGCCTGATCGCGCACGGCTCTCCTGCTGTTCTTTCTATGGGGTGGAATATAAGATGAACAGTGTGCGGTTGCCAATTTGACTGCCTTCAGCTAAGCAAACTCTTCCACACTCAGCTTGTTCTTAGTCTGTGGAACTCCCTGCCACAGGATGTGTTGCTCACATCTGGGCTGGAAGAAACGTCTCTCCCAGTTTACAATTCATGAAGGAGATGTGCTATCTCCCAGCATAAACCAGTGTACTTTTAAGGGCCAGGTGCAGGGGAGTGTTATCCGGAGACAGAGATCTAGCAACGTCTTCACTGAGTTATAACTTCCCTTGCTCTCAACATAGCACCTTTCGGTAAGGCCTCATAAAATCAGAGTGCCAAGATGTGTCCAAGGTTTATGCAAGCTTTGCCCAACGCATTCCAATGTCATCTAATTTTAGGGCAAGGAATCTTTTTGTTCGTCTATCACATGATAGCGCTGTATTCTTTCTTTAAAAAATTGACCTAATGGTGTAGCCCGGGAAGTGAAAACACACATACACACACACACACCCCAAAAAAGGGGATTTGAGATGATGAACATACTAGCTACAAGAATGCACTACTTTTAGGGATGTCTCTGATATCAGCTTTACTGGAGCCATGGGTATCCATCTCCACATGGCCTCCGCATGGCAAGGGTTCCCTTGTGTCATCGCAACCTATAGCAACTTCTTGCCGCCCTGACTGTTCCCCGCACCTTAGCGTTTCCAGCAATAACTGACAAAAGAAAATATTTCTCCCCCAGCGTATTGTAGGTCTATGGAGCTCCCCGCCACGGGCGAGGAAAGTCCATCACGGTTGGCGACCCATACTGGCGATGTGCAATCTCCAGGCTTAAACCAGGGTACTTCAAGCGCCAGATGCAAGGGAGCGGTGTCAGGAAACAGCTATCTAATCTCATGTGCACCCAAACGCGTCTGTCAGAGCCGCTGGGAGATACTGGAAGCTGGCTGAGAGGGGCCTTTGGCCTGATCCAGCCTGGCTCTTCATGCGCTCTCATGCCCCGCTCCCCGCGGTTTATCCCCCCCACCCCGGCGGAAGGTGCCCGTCTACGTGGCAGGATGCCATGGGTATTATGGACCCTGCCATTCCCCACATGCAATCCCCCAGCCCCGGCAGGCTCCAAGGAATGAGGGGCGGGTAGGCTGGTGCCTCCCGGTGGGGGGGGCATGGACTGTCCCGCCCGCTCCTGGGTCTGAGGGAGTACCCCTCGCTGCCATGTGGGATTCTGTAGGGGCCCAGTGCTCCCCAGGGTCCGCAAGAGGTAGGGGGGGGAGTGAGGCGCCCACCCGCCAGCCCAGACGTTCCTCCAGGCTGTGCCCGGTCGCCTCCCCCCCCCAGTCGCCGGCCCAGGTTATTTAAATTAGTGGGGGGGGAGCTGGCCGGCTCCGCGCCCTGCCGCCCGGGTTCGGCGCACTATGGGGGAGGGCTGATGCCACTCCCCCCAACCTGGTGCCAGGCCACGGCCTGGGCCGGCCGCGCGGTCCTTCGCCGCGGCGCTGCGGCCTGCCAAGTGGGCGGGGAGAGGTGACGCGCCCGCTCGCCAGACCCTCCCGGCTCGGCCCGCTCGCCGCCCCCCATCCCTGGCCATTAAGGTAAAACAAAAAAAGGGGGGGTGCCGGCCGGCGCTGCGCCGCGCCGCCCGGGCTCCGCGGCCCCGCTCACTCCGGGGGGGGAGGGCCGATGCCGCTCCCCCCAGTCTGCCGTCGGGCCGTGGCCGGGAGCCGGCCGCGCTGTCATTCCCTTCGCTCCGGGCACCTGGATGCGGCGCATCAGCTGCCGGCCGCGCCTGCTCCCCGGCCTGGGCTCCGCCGGCTTCTCTCGGCTCTCGCCCCGCCGGGGAGCGCTGCCACGCCGCACCGGGCCCTGCCGTCACCGCGGCCTCAAGGGCCGGAGCCTGGCGGCCGGCTGTCTCTCGCGCCGCCCAGGCTGCCCGGCCCCTCGCTCGGGGAGGGCCGATGCCGCTCCCCCACTTGCCGTCCTTAAGCCTCCCCGCGGGCTCCGCTTCTGGCGGCCCGGCCAAGCCGACTGCTGTCGGCTAAGCCCGACTGGAGAGCGCGCGCCATGCTGCGGGGTGGGCCGCCGGTGCGGCCCTCAAAATGGCGCCCGCCACGCGGCGCCCTCTGTGCCGCCGGCGTTCGAAGGTCCTCTCCGAACGCCGGCAGCAGACTGATGTTGTTTGGGGGGAGGAGCCGCCCCTTATAGGGCGCTCCTCCCCCCTCCCATCTAGGACCTCCAGGTCCTGTCTCGCCCCTCGCCATTCTCGCGAGGGGCAAATCCGCACCGCGGGTGGACAAGCCACCCGCGGAGCATGCATTGATGAAGCATTGGAAAGGTATAAAGCGTGTTTTGAGATACCTTAAAGGAACAATGCATGAAAAGTTGAAAATATTCAAGTGTGATAATCTTGATTTAATTAGCTATGCAGATGCTGACTGGGGTTCAAGTCCAGAAAGGAGGTCAATGTCTGGATATGCCATTTTCTTAGGTAACTCACTAATTGTATGGAAGGCCCGAAGGCAAATGTACATTTCGTGCTCTACTACGGAGGCTGAGTATGGGGCTGTGAGTGACTTGTGTTGTGAGTTAACCTGGGTGGTGCAGTTGTTAAAGGATGTAAATGTAAATGTTAAACTACCAGTCAAAGTGTATAATGATTCTTTTTGGTGTATCCAATTAACACAGAATCAGAAGGTCGGATCCAGAAGCAAGCATATTGGTATCCGTTACCAGAATGTGAAGGACTGCATAGAACAACATTTGATTTTATTAGAATACTTTACTAGTGTTGACAATTATGCAGATATATTTACAAAGCCTTTATGTAAAGAAAAACATGTATGTTTTAAGAAAAGGCTAGGAGTTGAAATCTGTTAAATATAGGAGGGGTGTCAAGATATGTAAAAGTTGATAAAATATATGTTATGTATATTTAACAGATAGTGGAAAGAGAATTGTAAAATGGAGGCAGTTAGATTCTGCAGACTCATGATGTTAATTCACAAATGTAAGAGATAAGTAATCACAGGCATGTTATGTGATGAAACACAGGTGAAAGAATTTATAGCATCATGATTGTATCAGATTGCATCAGATTGTAATTACTGATGACTCATATCTGATGGGTGCTGAACTGTATAAAAAGCACTAGCTTTCCATTTGTTAGGTGGGTCTGTTATGGTGAGAACAGAACCCCACACTCTGTTTGTCTGTTGTAAATATTGCTTGGTTGTTATGCTGTATATATTTTGATGTATATATGAATATATGAGTTTTTACTCTACCCATTGTCATTGTCTCTTCATAACCTAACTCTGCAATACTTTATATCAATACTGACATTTTATCTGCACGCTACTGCTGCACTGCTCTGTGTCAAGCACAAGTAAATATTATATTTGTTGCTTAATTGCTGATAATTTCCCTACAGGCTCTGTCCACCCATCAAGGGTCATGGGCTGATCTCAACACTAAATGTGGAATCAATGCATGTCTTAGGGAAATGTTGCAAGAATTCACTAAAGCCTCTCATGATCTCGTGGAAAAATGTTTTGCCAGGTGTTGCAGGCAAATCATTTGCTCAGGTGGATTAACAGGCATTCTTGAGACAGGCATTCTTGAGACTCTTGACATGCCCAGCTGCGAAATTTGTCCCAAAGCATGCCTCTCTGGCCTGGTCATTCGATGGTTGCACAGGTGCCCAGGCCAAGTTCTCAGCCCCAAAAAGAACCACCTGGACCACTGCCTGGTTATCACACCAGAATCGGACAGCGGCATTGGCTCAAATGTCCACCCACAGCCATATTGCACCTACGATGGGGAATAATTCCAAAAATGTGAGATCTTTGGTGATACCCTTAGCTAACCAGTCAGCTGGCCATGTGCCCACACACTATATGTTCTGGTAAAATATGCCATAGCGCAAGGCACCAGATGCATCAGTCTGGACCTGGAGCTTCGCCCCCAGCATGAGCTCCCTCCGCCAAAAGGATACCATGTTAAGGTGAACCTAGAAGCTCAGCCAGAGTTGGAGGTCCTCCCTCATCACAGCTGACACCCTCTGCCTGTGATGCAGCTTGGAAAGCCCAGCGGTAGCCTCACACAGGCACCTGAGGAAGGCCCTATCCACTGCGATGACTCTGCATACAAAATTTAGATATCCAGTCACTACCTGCAATTCCCTCAAGGAGACCTTGCTCTCATGTAGCAAGTCAGTCTCTGGAGGTCACAGAGCTTATTCTCAGGGAGCCAGCTAGACTTGCACACAGTGTCCAGCTCTATGCCCAAGAAGTTTAAATGGGTGGCAGGGCCCTCTGTTTTCTCATTAGCTAAGCTCATCTGCAATGCCCTGAAATACGGCCATTCGGTATGCACAGTTGTTAGAACCGGCTGTCCCACAGAAAAGGTAATCATCTAGGTAGTGCACCACCTGGGAACTGCCTGTCCTGACCCTGATAACCCACTCAAGGAAACAACTAAATGTCTCAAAAGCTGTGCAGGAAATTGAGCAGGCAAAAGGAAGGGACTTGTCCAAGTAAAATGTCCCCTAAAATGAGAAACCTAACAGCTCAAAATTTCTGGGGAATACCGGCAAGAGCCAGAATGCTGACTCTATGTCGCATTTTCCTAACTCTGTCCCAACCCCACGTTTCTTGATCATGCTTGTAGCCACATCAAAAGATGTATATCAGACTGAGCACCATTCAAGAGGGATTTGGTCGTTGACTGAATCACCTTCAGGGTAAGATAAATGGTGAATAAGCTGGTATTTCACCTGGCGTTTTCTTGGGAACGATACCCAATGGGGACACTCAGAAATGCCACACCCACCAGGTGACAGGTCAATGACTGTTTAAACTATGGGGCGCGCTTCCGACCTTGTGGGTGTGGACTCCAGACGCAATGGCTCACTTGAACAAGCAGGAACAATGGGTCCTGGATGAGGTGAACCAGCCTGCTTGTGGGGTACAGGTGGGATAGACCTGGCTTGAGCTGCTCCAGTGACCTCGCCCTCCAGGAAAGCAATGTGCGATAACATTAATTCTCCAATCCTATGTAATTCCACCATCTTCTGAGCCTTAGTGCCTGACTCTGGGCCAGTCTCCACCAGCCCCTGAACTCTTGCTTGCTCCCACTCCAAGTGGCTAAGCTTGTCCCAAATGGCTCAATAAACTGAGGATGAAGACAATTCAGGAGGCTGAGGGCAAGGAGGGGCCTCCTCTTAGCAGGGGACTTCCCCTTTGCCTTGTCACCACTTTTCTTGGGCACCATGATAATCCCTTAATCCACTAACCAAGGAACAGAGTATAAATGTAACTGGAGTGGACTGCCAAGCAGGGGGTCCAACATCCTTGGCCTTAGGGATATGCAGTAGCCTGACCAGAAATTAATCCAGTTAGCTGCACATGCTAACAAGCAGTGGCTGCAAGAGGTCGTGGTCTCAATTAGAGATGGGCATGAATTGAAACAATGACATTTCAGTTTTTCATTTTTCATTGCGGGTCCGTTTCGGTTTATTTTCATTTTTCTGTGAATTTTTTGAAAAAAATTCATTTCATTTTTTCGTTTTTTGTTTTTACTCGCTTTTTGCACGACTTAAAGCATTTCCACGTGCAGATGTCCCCCAACGCCCCAGACCAGAGAGAAAACACTAAAAAAATGATGCTGGCAGAGACACAGTGTAGACTAGGTACGCAGGGAGGCTGCAAAGGCAGCGGCAGGTGTTGCCCAGGGTGTAAGGCAGCCGCAGAGTGACTGCACTGCGGGGCAGGGGAGGGTACTCACCGAGAGGTATGCACGCACACAGGGAGGCTGCAAGAGAAATTTCTTCTTTCTCTCCCCTAAGAGCCAGGCTGCAGCCAGCAGGAACACAGAGACACACACCTGCCTGACTGGCCTAAAGTAACGAGTTGCAGAGACAGCAATCCCACCCTAACTTCCACCACAGACTGCAAGGAGGATGGGGGCTGCCAAAGCTGTTTATGCCCTCTGTGACTGCCACACCTACCCAGTCCGCAACCCGGGCATGCTATTGGTTGAAATTGTCCAATAATTTACAGGATCCCATCACATGGCATGCATCCATCTTGTGGCTGGAATCCATTTTGTGTCATCCTTAAAAGGAAAAGGAAAAACACATTGCGATGGGAGAAAGACAAAAACAAATGTTTTAAGGACTGCAACCCCCTGGTAGGTAATAATTTCAAATAATTATCACTGTGTTTTTACAGATGTCCAGGGCATTTTAATACCCAAGAAATCAATATTAGGCATCTGGGAGCCATTTTGGGTCGATGTCCCCTAACTCCCCTTAAAGGAAAAAAATACAGTGATATGAGAAAAGACATAAATGCACGTTTTAAGGACCCCAACCCCCCTGGTAGGTATTATTAGGCAGAATAAATAATTATCGCTAGGTTTTTACGGATATTCAGGATGTTTTTTAACATTTAAAAACAGCTCATTTCATTGCACGTCACCATTAATGAAAACAAAACGTAACAAACCTAATTTTCGTGGTTCTGTTCGGTTCGTTCCAATTTCATCACAATTTTCATTATTCATTTCGTTATGTAACGTAACGAATAACGAGTAACGGAATGAAAAAAAATTCATTTCGTGCCCATCTCTAGTCTCAATGAGGGCCAGGTAACCAAATTCAGATGGGGGGGGTAAATGCCTCTGCACATGTAAGCGAATATGAAAGAATAGTTTCTCCAGGCACCCAGTCTCCCAAATCCCCAGAGACCTTTGGGTAGTGGGCAACATATAAGTTGAATAAATAAATAAATAAATAAATAAATAAATAAATAAATAAATAAATAAATAAATCTCAGGCAGGGCTGCAGGGCTGTGCCAAAGGAAGCCAACCCCCTCCAGGGCACCTGCAGCCACCTACAATCACACATTGCAGATCTAGAGGAGCAGGCTGTTGGCCAAAGCGGAAAACCTCCCCACCGCAACATGGAGACAAGGCTCCAGTTGGTCTGTTTGCCCAATTGAATTAATCCCTAGCCTATTCTCCCTGCCCTGCTTTCTACCCCACCCGAGCGGCTTCACATGGATCATACCCAGCCCCCCTCTCCTGAACAGCCCATCCTGCTATCTAAACCCTCACCCCATAGATTCCCAAAGACAAACTGCACAGCCTGGCAGCAGCGCGCACCCCCTTGAAATCACCTAGTATTCTTGCGTTTATCCTCGCCCTGTTTCTCCTCTGCTCCCCGGCACTTCTCCATTCTCCTCTTCTCCCCCTCTATTGAAAAAGAAGCTGGTCCCAGCATGCTCTCCCAATCCACACTGCTGCCGGTCTCACCATGACGAGGCCGGGGAAGGGAGGGAGCCACCTTTCATTGGCTCCTGTCCCTGGGCAGCAAAGCCCCGGATGGGGGGGGGGAGTTTCATGCCAAAAGTCTGAGGCAAGCAGGCAAACGCGCTCCACCCCAAACTCCATTGGGCTTGGAGCTGCCCTTCTGTTTATTCATTATCCATGGCATACAATGAGGGATTTTGGTGGATAGTTTGTTGAAAACCTGCCTCTGAAAATGACATCAAAATGTCTCCACTGGAAAAGAAAAGGAGTAAGTTGACAGAAAGTGCCAGAATTAATTGACCCACACACAAAAATAGTTTTTTGGCACTATGGTTGACGTATTCTTGCTCAAAGCTTCTTCAATAAAGAATGTTGTGGACCATAAAGATTTGCTGTAGAAATTGGAAGAATGTGTAGTGAATAGGAAGGGACTTCAGATAAAGAGAGGATAACCTTCTAGATTAAGAAAGTGACATTTTGGAAAACTAGGTTGTTGGCGGTGGCACTTGGAGTTCTAAAGCTGAATTGCTAGGCCTGGGCATTCATTATTTTCTTACTGCTTACCTGACACAGTGGGAGCCTGATTTACAGAACTGCTGAGTGCTCACAATTGCAACTGAGTCCAGCAGGAACTTTGTCCAGCAAAACACACAGAACTAGAAAACTTTCTCTAGTTCTATCTTGCTGTCACCACCTCTAATCCCTGCACACAAACCTGACTTGGCTTAGCCATCAAAGCAATCATAACTGGTCAATTTTCCTTTACACTTAAAGATCAACTCAAACTTTTATAAAGAACTTATACAGTATGCATTGCATGAATAGACTGAATATATGAATAGAGGCATTTAAGTGGTCTTTGTCATGTTCCATCCAACAAAATATTGATGAATCTGCATGGGAATACTTTACATTTTATGAAAAATAAATAAGATCTATTCATATATCATGATACAGATATACTTCCAGCAGTAAGATTTACAGGGTACATTGTGTCACTTGTCTGGAAACCTAAATACATATCTACATAAAGTACGTATTAATTTATGTAAACTAGGTAACTTACAGTATAGTAGTCCACTTGACCTCTGCTCTGTGGTGATGGGTGAGCCAGGCTCTGGGGCCTCAGAAGGCCTCAGAACTTAATCCACTCACCAGAGAAATGTATCACTGCTTCTGCCTCTTGACTCCAATGCAGAGGTAGAGAAGGATGAGGAGGGCATATTGGTTTCTACCCTGCTTCCAGAATGACACAGCAACAGAACAGAACAGAACACCTCATGCCCACATTGTTGAACAGTGCCAGGATACTGTGTTCTATGGCAGGGAAAGCTGCCATTTATACTTCTGGTAGCAAATTCCACAATGTAATGTTGCACTATCTTGGATCTCACAACATGGACCTTCAATGGATGCCCCTACTTTCTAGTTTACATGGGAAGGAAAAGCTTTCCACCTATTGTAACTCCACACTAGGCATGATTTCATTACCAAGTCCACACTTTACTCAGAGTTCTGTCCTCTTGATCAGCCCTGTAAATATACTCTACTTGATTTATTCATAGACTCATAGCATAGTGATGTTGGAAGGAGGCTATAAAGCCATCAATTCCAACCGCTGCTAACAGCAGGAGTTGATGGCTTTACTGCTGAGTTCACTTCCACCTGGAAAAATTCTCTCACACATACAATTCTGGGGAAAATAGGCCATAGCTTTCTTGATTACAGTGGCAGTTATCATGGTCAAGCATTGGGTTGGATCCCCACATCGATGGACCCAACTGTTCCTCGATAATATGCCATCTCCCAGTGAGACTCCAGAAGAGGGACTTCTGGACACCACATGGACACAAGCCACTTTGTGGTACCGTTTCCCTTCTATCCCAATGCTAGCAAAAATGCCAACAAGTTGTGACAACTTACAAACAAAC
Organism: Phrynocephalus forsythii; assembly: GCA_029282475.1. Lineage (NCBI taxonomy): Eukaryota > Metazoa > Chordata > Lepidosauria > Squamata > Agamidae > Phrynocephalus > Phrynocephalus forsythii. The sequence continues at coordinate 157,587,805 of JAPFRF010000001.1, read as the reverse complement.
AATAAATTATTTAAAGGGTGGGATGGTCAGGTAACCTCTCTTCAGTGAGACTGAGGCTCCCTGTACCAGCTCATTCCTTAAATGCCTGGCCAGAGGACTGGCTTGACAATTACCAACGTCATGTCCTCTGGCAATGGTACTCCACCCACCACAACTGCCTGGCCAATCCAGGCCTTTTAGCTCATCCAGAATCTTCTTTCTTTCACTTCTGGGAGGCTGTTATTTGGTGGCTGCCATTAACCTGCTGGGGACTGCAGCTTCCAGTGCTGCGCCGGCAGGACCTTGGTAAGTCAGGGTCCCATCCTACAAATCAAAGGATATCCACCAGGTGGTTGTCCAAATTTCCCTTGAATGCCTCCTGGTGTTGGAACAGTCACCTTCTCTTGAGGCAATTGGTTTCATTCATCCAGGTATGTCAGAAGTCAACGACACAAATGGTAGCCCAACCAGACACCCTTCAGCTGGATCCACTGAAAATAATTTTATGCAACTAGACATGTGGTTGACAAAATTTCAAAGCTACTGCAAAGGTATATGAATATTGGAGTCAAAGAATGAAGCAAATTGTTCCAGGTGTACCACCGGCTTCTTCTCCTGGCATCTCCCATTCTAGCGTCCTATTGAAGAAGACGGACTTGCACAGGGTCTAGGATGTTGGAAATACAGCTCTTCCTCTTTCTTACAGAAATGGAACCAGGATCATGGAATGGCAACAGATGTTTGATGTATTTGGATAATATAGTGATAGCTGCAGATGGATTTGAAAATCCAGAATTTTCATAGTAAGTATTCAGTGCTACACTGATCCAGGTCCAATCCAATTTACTGAAACAATCTCAATGTTACTGTTGTTGAATGAGAAAGCTACTGTCGGAGAGCCCTTAAACACAAGATCAGGCCAGAAAATCATTACTGTAACACTCCTTTTTCGCTGCGCAAGGATTTTTTTTTAATCACTAATCAGGATAAAGTTGCTAATCACAGCCTTGTGTCTTCCATCATGGTGTTTTTATTTTGTTGGGAAGAAATACATGCCTTCTGGGTTGTTCTATTCCTCCACATCAATGTTTATAATAAACTATCAGAGATTTCAAAACTGCATTTGGCTCATTTTGGGCATCTGCTTGGATTCAGGCAGCTCCTGGATTGGTTCAAGTTCACTTTGGACTGATTACTGATTTAAGCTTTTTTGGATCTTAAGCATAACTTAATATATCCACCTTTATCTGATGTGTGCCACCTGAAAGCACAATATGCTGCTATATCAGAATGGGGGGGATAGCCTATTCAGAGTATCAGTTGTATTTTGTTGCATATATCTTCCACGTTGTTTGGTGCTTTTGGCCTCTGTCAAGCACTACCAGTGATATACTTAAGATTCAGCATCCTTCCAGACTATCTGAATTTATGAGGATCTGAAACAGTCTTTCAGTCACTCTTGACCTTGATAATGGCCTCAATTTCCTGGACAATCACAATCACAGGATATGTGGCTGTTTCACTGCAGTACTGTGATTCAGTGTCAGCTATCACTAAAGCATCTGGGATGATAAAATAGGCACAGGGTCCTGCTACTGTTTATCCTGAAAACAGAGATGTTATATGAAAATCAATGAAAAATGTTATCAGGGGCAAGCAGATGTTATCGATTTCCCCGTCTCCCTCGAGGCACAGCTCCATTGTACTTTTTTTATGCAAACCTATAGAGACACCGTGTTTTATTTATTTATATTTTAAAAACGAGAGGCAATTTTTGGGTTGATAGTTTTATTATTATTATTATAATTATTCATACTTATTTATTTATTTATTTATTTATTTGTAAGCTTGTATCCCGCCCATCTTCCCGGCGGGAACTCTGTGCGGCTAACAGCAGTAAAAGCACATAAAACAACAATAAAATAGCATAAAGATGTTCAGCGGTCAGCCAAAGATTTGGCAGCGGACATGTTGGGCATGAGATGTCAAGACAAAGAAGCTTCTCTTCGTGTTTTGATGATAACTTGTGTGGCCTATTCTTTTTGCAAACAAGCACTGGGTTATACTACAGTGGAACCTTGACTTACATGCTGCTTGACTTGCAGTGTATTTGACTTGCAGCAAGAAGGGTCCTTCTGCTGTGGCAGCCCACACACATGTATACACACTCTCTCCTCCTCCTGACTCTGCAGTGTGTGTGTGTGTGTGTGTGTGTGTGTGTGTGTGTGTGTGTGTGTGTGTGTGTGTGTGTGTGTGTGTGTGAGAGAGAGAGAGAGAGAGAGAGACTTACTGAGTGAGTGAGTGTGTGTGCATGTGTGCGTGCACACATATGTTTGTGGCCACTGCAAGCCCCACTGCCTTTCTCCTTTTCTGCACCTGCCACAACAGAAGGTGTGGTAACCCAAAGAGCCTACTGTTGCGGTGGGCACACACACACACACACACACACACACACACACACACACACACAGAGAGAGAGAGAGAGAGAGAGAGAGAGAGAGAGAGAGAGAGAGAGAGAGAGCAGAATCAGGGGGAGGGGGGAGGAGGAGGAGGAGGAGGAGGAGAGTGCATGTCTGTCTCTGTGTCTGGGGGTGCCTTCTGCCTCCCAGCTGGTTTTTTTTTTTTTTTTTTTTTTTTTTGACAGCCAGACGTCTAAAGAAAAAAAAACAGCTGAGAGGAACTGGGCAAGAACAAGCAGACCTGATTGAATTTTTCCACTGCTTGCTCTGTTTTGCCTTGCTGCCGCACCTCTCAGCTGCTTTTTTTACAGGTCCAGCTGTGAAGAGTGGGGCCCGCCCTGACTCCCCACAGCCAGACCTGTCAAACAGAGCTTTTCAATTTGAAGCACTGCCCCATGCATGATGTTTGTAGCATTTCTGGAACTAGGGATTCAGTTTCCAATTTAAAAGGAAATCATTGGAAACTGATGCCCTGATTCCGGAAACGCTATGCACAGCATGGGGCGGAGCTTTGTACTGAAAGGTAATAATTGGAAATGGTGTGGCTCATTTCAGTAATACAGAGATTATCAGAGACTCTTATTAGTATGGGTGGAAATACTTAGGGCGAGAAACAAATTAATATTATCATAAAAGCAGTTGACTAGATGAGGAATGGCTGCTTTTGTTCCTGCAAGGGTGAAAGATTTTCCTTAATCTACACATCTTCTAGGCAATGTTATTTTCATACACAAAGAGCAGCGTGATCCTCTGAGAACTTTAGATAGGCTACATGAACAGTAAGTCACCTCACATCTGAAACTGTGGGAGGGCTAGGCTTCTAATTCAGCCCATTCCATGGCTCACAGCAGTGGAAGTTCAATTATTCCAGGTACCCAATTGGAAATATCAACCTTTAAATAAATGCCTCTAGGACATTGTTTCAGCTCTAGTACACAAGCATAACAATCAATGATTCTTCTGAATGATACGCTGTAGTTTCAAGAAGCAGCCTTCTAAATTTGACTAAGAAAAGTATAATCTAAATCTTAGAAAAATGGGAAATAAATCCAGCTGCTTTTCAAAACCCTCAGTGGTCTGTCGGTGCCCCTGCTGAATAAGAAGACATACCATTCAAACAAATGCATAAGAAGTGGGAATATAAAAATAATGAGAAATACTAGGAAAAATGCTAGGCAACATCCCGGACTAAGTTACCTATTTTGATATAGTTCTGGCTTCCTGGGAACATTAGAGAAGCACATTTCAGTGAACATGTCCTGGAGCTGATCAGCTTGACATGTTGGATGCTGGCTTGGCCTGTTCTTCCAAAGCCTTTCATTGGTAAAGTTTAGGATCACTTCCAGGTGGACACTTGTAAAATAAAATGGTACTTTTGTGGCATGACAGCTTCAGGCATATGTCAAACTCAACCCCGAGAAGACCGAGGTGATGTTCTTTGGGACTTCCCCTTCTGGCTATGGGGGCTCTCTCCCGAGCATGGAGGGCATTTTCCTCCAGCTAGCAGGACAGCGTTTGGAATCTGGGCATGGCCCTGGACCCGGCTCTCACCATAGAGGCCCAGGTGGCTGCCGTGTCTAGGACCGCTTTTTTCCACCTTCATCAAATCGCCCAGATTTGCCCATACCTGGATGGGGACTCCCTGAGAACTGTTGTGCAGGCATTGGTGATCTCAAGGATAGATTATTGCAACACTCTCTACATGGGGTTGCCCTTGACTCTCCTTCGGTGACTGCAGCGGGTGCAAAATGTGGCGGCCAGGCTGGTGGCTGGTGTGCATCGCTATGACCACATCACCCCAGTCCTGGCTCGCCTGCATTGGTTACCCGTTGCATCCCAAATCAGATTCAAGGTCCTGATTTTAATTTATAAAACCCTCCATGGCCTAGGACCTGACTATCTGGCAGAGCAGATCACCCAGAGGTCAACTTTGGCCCATCCAACGAGGATGTCGCGGGTGCATTCGCTACGGGTGGCCACACCCAGAGAGGCCCGGAAAACCTCTACCCGGAGCCGGGCCTTCTCTATGGCAGGCCCTTCTTTATGGAACCATCTACCCAGTGAAGTGTGCCTTGCACAGTCCCTGCCAGCCTCTTGGAAGGCTTTAAAAATGATGCTCCTCTGTGAGGTGTTTGGTGACTTAATTTAATGTTTTTCCCACCATCTGCTTCCCATTCTTATGTTAGGGTTGTATTCTATACTGTTTGTTCAATTGTTGTTATTTGTTTGGTTGGTTATTATCTGATTTATTTTGTTGTGAACCACCCGGAGTTCCTTCAGGAAGACGGGTGGTATACAAGTCTTAAAATAAATAAATAAATAAATAAATAAATAAATAAATAAATAAATAAATAAATAAATAAATAGTCTCCATTGGCTAAATCCAATCATTAATCTATAAATGGGACTTCATAAATATTGTCTCAGCTATTTCTCAGTGGGACTCTAGCCTAGTTGGGAGGCAGCATCTCTCTCTGAGGAGGTATGTTTGATCTACCAAAAGCTTCCACTGAAATAGTCTTTCAGGTGCCACAGTTTTATTTTGCCGGTCTTTAATCTTAACCACTGGTATAAGCAGATTTGAACATACTGGAGAAAAATGAAAATAAAATTTATACCACCCTGAAAAGATCATTTCTCACACACACTGTGTGTATGTGTTGTGACATTACAGTCGTCCATGGAGTTTTATTTGGCAGGGCATCTAGGCCACCTGTATGCAAAGATTTTTGCCTTCTGGCAGACAGCAACCTCCATTTGGAGAACATTACACAGCCTGGAAGTAGCTGTTACAAATGCTGCCTCTTTTATCCTCATCACATACACTTTAAGGATGGGGAGACTGAGAGAAGGTTTGCCCGATAGGCATTAAAAATCAGATGGGACCATTCAGATAGCCTTGATGTACAGGCCTGTACAGGGTTTGAAACAATCAAGAAATGCCAAAATGGCAGTCATTTCCGTTATTCGGCCCCTGGGCCCCCTCTTTGTTCCATTACTGTTATTCGGGCCCCTGGGACCTGCTTCGTTTCCATTATTTCAGTTTTCAGAACGGTTGCGGGGAGCCCTCCCGGGTCCAGGCGCCGTCCGGAGCCAGAGGCATGTGGGCCGGGAGAGTGTTCCTGCAGCCGCGGGGAGCCCTCCCAGGGCTGGGGGCTGCTGGAGTGCCACAGAGATCACTGGAGAGGGGAGTGTGCGAGGCCGGATCACAGCCCCCTCTCACAGCCCCTCCCCACCTCAGTGCATGCCATTAGCAAAAAAAAAAAAAAAAAAAAAAGCCTGCATGGGGCCAAACCTGGAAGTGAACTCGAACTTCCGGGTTACACAAGGCTTTTTGTTAGTTTGTTTTTCTTACCAAGCCAGCAGCATCTTTGAGCAGTCACAGACCGAGCAGGCAAGGAGGAACCCGGGAGTCCGGAACAGCCACTGCCTCCCAAGGCTCAGCCCGCGCCTGGCCAGCAGCTTTCCTTGACCAGTCCCACTCACCCGGTAAAGCCTCCGAGAGGCCCTGAGGAGGGTGGTCCTGGCGGCAGCGGCGATGGCATTTTCAGGAATTCTGTGGCCATTTTTAATTGGTTTTTTTCACTGCCTTGCCAACCACATTGTAGCGCGGTGGTAAGCTTTCCCCCCTCTTCCTGGTTGCTGACTCGCCACCGTCCCTGAAGGACTTCCGGGCCAGCACCAGGTAGGAGACATCTCCACCCATCCTCCACATTACAGAAACAAACCCAACCAAACCCAATTTTCTCGGTTCTGTTCGGTTCGTGTAAAATTTGCCCCTAGGGTCGTTTTTCATTCTGTTACATAACGGAACAAATAACGGGTAACGGTAACGGAAAATTGATCGTTTTGTGCCCATCTCTAGTTATAACGAGCACTTTAAGTTGGCTGTCTATTGTCCAAATGAACAGATTATCAGCATCAGCATTTTAAAATGGCAGCTCTGGAAGGGACCCTCTTGATTGTTCAGTTCAGCCCATCACGGAGGTACAGAGTGGAATCAATAGAGAAATACTCTGTACACATATGTGCTGTAATATTGGCCTTTCAGGAGTCTGAGAGTGCAATCACATGGGGAAATACATCACAATTTGGAACTCTTTGGGTGAGATACCTTTTCCAGCAATCAAACACACACGGGGTAACATATTACAGCCCAGCCCCCCTGTGCTTTTTTCATCCAGCTGTAGAGCTGCTCATTTGAGGGGATGACAAGCTGGAGTGGTTCTCTGGCAAATGGAATGGCTGCTTTCAGTGAAACCATTCCCATTACAGCAACCTTTTCTAATGTGATCAGGCTCACACCTTACATTCAATGTACCTTCAGTGTTGCTCACACTGAGGCAACAGTACTTGGTTCATAACTGTTATTTTGGTTTAATTTTCCTGCCGATCAGAGGATGCAAGGCTGAATTTGATTAAATCTTTTCCCCCTGCATTTAATACTTTTGCATAATCTCCCTATGAGGCTTACATTATTTTGAACCAGGCTTTGTTGCAGGTGGTGGAGTTTAGTGTTACAGTGCAGACTTTGTTTCTTTGTCAGAGGCCCCCAGTTTGGAAGTATTTATGTAATCTTTCTAGTTGGATTATTGCAATGTGACCTATCTAGGTCTGCCTTCAACTCTCCCTTTGTCATTTTTAATGGCACTAACTGATTGCGGCTGAAGTCAATGTAAGGAGATCAGTGTGGTGTAAGTTCCTTCCCCAGCACTAGAACTGCAGTCTCTGTTCAGTTCACAAAGCTAGAAATACTGCATCTACAGACCTATAGCATAAAAGGAGAGAGCAAAGGCAGTCACTAAGAGGATGAAAAATGCCATCTGATCTTACAGTAGTCTCAGCTGGACTACTGTAATGTGCTCTATGTGGGGCTATTGATGGAAAGTCTCAGGAAAATTCAACAGGTCCAAAATGCAGCAGCCAGATTGCTGACTGGGGTGGGTTTCAGAGATCTTATTGCACCCCTACTAAAGCAGCTCCATTGGCTGCAAATCAGCTATTGAACACAATTTAAAGTGCTAGTTTTAACCTATAAAGCACAAATTGGCCTGGGTCCAAGCTACCTCAAAGATCAAATCTCGCAGTATGAACTGGCTCATGTGCTAAGGTCATCAGGAGAGGCCTTTTTCTCCATCTCATCACCTTCACAGGTGCTTCGCAGAAGAACACATGAAAGGGCCTTCTCTGTTGCTGCTCCCAGATTTTGGAACTCTTTCCCACTGGAGGCTAGGACTGCCACATCTCTGTTGTCTTTCTGGAAGGAGACAAAGTCCTTCCTCTTCAGGCAAGCTTTCTCATAATGATGGACTACCTAGTATGTGACTTTTTATGGACTATTGCATTGAATGATTTCATAAGAACACCAGTGTTTTCCATGTTATTTTCCACCCCATGTAAAAGATTTTTTTCTTTTTGCATTCTCTTTGTAGCTTTTATTTTACCTTTTAATGTTCTAAGATGCCTCTTCTAATTCCCTGTTCTTAACATGAATATGTCTTAAAAGTTCTGGACTATATAGACTGTATATTGTCCCTCATTATTATAAGCCACCTTGGGTCCTTTTCCAAGGAGACAGGTGGGGTAAAATAATCAAAAATAAATGAAATAAATCTTTTATCAAAATTAGAGATGGGCACGACTAGGGAAAATGACGTTTTCGAGTTGTCGTGTGTCGGAGGCAGTCCGTTACGGCTCATTTCCGTTTTTCGCGAAATTTCGCAAAAATTAGTCGGTTCGTTTTTTTGTTTTTTCGTTGTCGTTAGTACTGGTTTGGGGGGTAGCGGGCTCCTGGAGGGAGCTGCAGGAGTCAGCCAGAGCCACAAGCGCCGGACTGGCAGACTCTTTGCACCCGCTGTGTCTCACATACTTGCATGTAGTGCAATGCAAGTAGATCTGGCTTAGGGTTAAGACGGGTTAGCGCAAGGGCTAGGGTTAGGCTAGTTACGGGTGAGGTTAGGGTGAGTATTGGGGTGCCCCTCTGGGTGCCTCTCTGACCCACTTAGAAGGACAGTGTACTGGCTTATGGGTTAGGCTTAGGCTTAGGCTTCGGGTTTGGGCTATGATTAGTGGGCTGTTTATGCCTGATTGGCACATCCCAGAAGTCTCTGTGGTCAACCTGGCCAAGTGGCCATGCGATTGGTGGAAAATTTTCATGGTCCACTCCCATGGGCGAGCCCATCATTGCAAATGTGCAGGTGTAAAAAAATAAAATAAAATAAAATAAAATAAAATAAAATAAAATAAAATAAAATAAAAAAACCCACTAAAAAAATAAGCATTTAAAATAGCTAATTTTCGAGACTTTTTGGTGGGGTTTTGGGCAGAATAAACCCATTTTGGATCCCCCGCTATGGCAAATGGATAAAACATTCATAAGAAGAGCATTTCAAAATAGCCCATCTAGTCCAGCTTCCTGTATCTCACAGCACCAGATTTTGGGAGCTGAGACTGATATCTGTCTCCTGATACCACTTCTGGCCCTTGAAGTACCCTGGTTTAAAGCCTAGAGATTACATATCTCCATCATGGTTTGTAACCCGATGGACTTTTCCTCTAGAAATCTGTCCAATCCCCTTTTGAAGGCATCCAGGCCAGATGCCATCACCACATCCTGTGGCAGGGAGTTCCATAGACTGGAAAAATATTTTCTTTTGTCAGTTCTTACTCTCCCAGCACTCAATTTGAGTGTATGTCCCCTAGTTCAGGTATTTTGAGAGAGGGAGAAGAGCTTCCCTCTATCCACTTTACTCATACCCTGCATTATTTTGTATGTCTCAATCATATCCCCCTCAAGCGCCTTTTTCCAGACTAAAGAGGCCCAATTGTTTTAGCCTTTCTTCATAAGGGAGGTGCCCCAGCCCAGTAATCATTTTAGTACCTTTTCCAGTTCCACTATGTCTTTCTTGAGATGGGTGACCAGAATTGTACACAATACTCCAGGTGGGGCCTTACTATTGTTTTGTATAACCATTATAATGTTGTCTGTTTTATTTTCAATCCCCTTTTTGATAATCCCTAGCATGGAATTGGCCTTCTTCACTGCTGCCACACATTGGGGAGACACCTTCATGGAGCTGTCCACTCACACCAAGATCTCTTTCCTGATCCGTCACGGATAACTTGAGTTGATAGATGAAGTTTGGATTTTTGCCCCAATAAATCACTTTACATTTGGTTACATTAAAACGCATTTGCCATTTCTCAGCCCACTCCCCAGTTTGGAGAGATCCTTCTGGAGCTCTTCACAATCTTCTCTGGTTTTTACCACACGGAAAAGTTTTGTGTCATCTGCAAACTTGGCCACCTCACTGTTTATCCCTGTCTCCAGGTCATTTATGAACAGATTGAAAAGCACCGACCAGGATTGTTCCCTGGGACACACCGCTTTTCACTTCTCTCCATTGTGAAAATTTCCCATTGACACCTACTCTTTGTTTCCGGGATCTCAACCAGTTCTCAATCCATAAGAGGACCTGCCCTCTTATCCCCTGACTATGCAATTTTCTCAGCAGCCTTTGGTGAGGGACTGTGTCAAAAGCCTTTTGAAAATCCAGATAGACTATATCCACCGGTTCACCCAAATCCACGTGCCTGTTGACCTTTTCAAAAATTCTAAAAGGTTTGTAAGACAAGATTTACCCTTACAGAAGCCATGTAAGGGCTCCCAGCCTGCGCCTCCCAGCCTGGTACCAGCAGCGCAGCAGTAGCAATAGCCAAGGAGAGGGGGCGGGGAACCCCCCAAATAAAACACCCTTCTGGCTCTAATCAAAATTTTAGGGCCATAAAATTTGGGATGGATTCCCATGCAAGTAAAAGCTGATTTTGTTCGGTGTCCTGAACCAGTTAGTTGCTAGTTCTCTGAAAGTGTTTGTAGTTCTTTCAATCAAAATATTTACCATAAAATTTGGGATGGATTCCCACCCCCAAAGCTGATTTGAAGGTGTCCTGAACCAATTAGTTGCTAGTTCTCTGAAAGTGTTTGTAGTTCTTTCAAAGTTTCCAGATGGAGAAGAAAAATAAAAATATTTAAATAAATAAATAAATAAATAAATAAATAAATAAAAATGCTGTGATCTGGAATGAGGGGTGCTCTGCAGTCTTATCAACTCTAGGAACTTGGTGGACCTTCAGGTTTTAGCAAAGCTCCTTCCAGCTGCCTTCCACATGGAAGGTGAGCTCTTAGTATCTCCAGTCAGCAGGCAGCTATATGGAGAAATAAGAAGCAAAAGTAATGAAAATCCTAATTTCAGTAAAAATGGGTAAGTAGTATTTCTCTTATTAAGTACTCAAGTCCCCAGGATTTACGCTGAAAGTGTTAAAGGAACCAGAAACCATATAAACAAATACTGTATTGTACACCTCTTTTCATTTTCTAATTTAAAAGTCTATGAGCTATGCCTCCCCGATTCTGTGATGAAATATCTTTCAGAATCTGGACATTTATAGAGCTGTGCAAAGGCTACAGTCAGGCAGTTGTAAGGTGTGATCAGATTAGAGCAGGTTGTTTTTTTTTTTCAATTAAAGAAAGCATGATAATTCTTAAATAAATTAAATTGGAAGTTGGCACACAGTAGCAAAAAAAAAGAATGCATAACTGAATCAAGATTTTTGTTACTTGCTTTCTATGAATGAGATTCTGGAGTAAAGCAACATAATGCATTTGAAAGCCTATAACTACTTTTGTGACAACAAAATTAAATGATAAAAATCATTACAAAAATGTGCTCCTGCTGTCTTGTGTTAGGTTTCATCTTGGTTCCCCCCCCCTGAAAAAAAGATCTCATCCACACCAATTGTTATTACATTTCATAGAGTAATAAAGCATAATAATAATCTCCAATGGTATTTTTTTCATTATTGCAATAAAATATGGGATTCTTTCTCTGCTTCCTGGGTTAATTTGGTTATATTTAGTTTAAATTATAGCAGAATTCTATATCACAGATTTCTGTGGCTTGTGCTAACAAAGATAAATGAAAGTGAGGATTTCAATAAAACTTTGCAAACAATTCCATTATGACTTGTCAAACGTACAGCCAATCTCAGCTCTAAGTCCTTTCATTTATATGTCACCTTTTTAAACACTGGTGAATAAAAGGATGGACTTTCTGCACACAATGTGTACACAGAAGAGCAATGAAAGGACAATTTGAGCCAGGAGCTTTTAACGATGTCTTTAGCTCTGACATTTTTCCACCGGAGGGAGGGGGGGACAATCTGGTTTATGAAATACTACAGGAAGACGATAAAAGCCTGTCACATCTTAGACCTGGAATGAACTACATTTGCTTCAACTGTAGAAGGAATCAAATACCCAATTAATAAAGTATCTGTGCTCATCTTTTAATAAGGAACGTATTTTCCTAGGGTGCAGGATGCAACATACTGTAATATTGCCCAAGTTTCCAAATGCTACTGCAATCCAAAAGATGTCTGCTTAAAGGTAAGTTCTAGTACATGCAGCAGGGCCTACTTTCAAGTAAGTGGGTGCAATATTACCTTACAATATAAAAAGCAAAATCAATGTGTCCTGCTTGTATAATACTGTACATGTGTACTGGAAATGGCAGCCTATTGTGTTCAGTGGGGTGGACTCCCAAGCATGCCTGTACTGCATTTCATCCTTTTTTAAAAAAGCACATGAGCCCATTGAATGTGCCTGGGTCATTCACCTAAATTTACTAGTACAGTAAACCCCCATCTATCACAGGGGTTAGGGACCCAACCCAACCCTCAATAATTGAAAATCCTCACTATGCAGATGCTGGGTCAGGTCGGGACTGGGCAGGCTCTCTGGGGGCTCTTGTACTTACCCCAGGCCTGGCACTGCCCCAAACGGGCCTGCAAGGCGCTTTCCGGTCCTCCAGAGGCCCCCAAAGTGCTTTCTAATGATTTGGAGGTCACTTCTGGTTTACCGTAAGTCACTTCCAGTTTGCGGGGAAGCACTTTTGGGGCCTCCGACGGGCCTGGGAAAGTTTTTCCTCCTTACCCCAGGGGGGCTTTTTTTCATATAATGCGGACCCGTGATATACTGGGACTGCAGTATGTGAACCGCAAAAGGGCGGGGGACAACTCTATTTCTGATTCAAAACAACAATTGAATAATTATAAAAATGATTTATAGGCTGGCTATTAAAAATGTTAAATGAAGTTTGAAAAAAAATCTAAAAATGGGATCGTGAATTCATGAGCCTTCTACATAAAATAACCTCCTTAATAAAAGAATGACAAAGACAGTATTCATTATGGGCAGATTGCCATACACATGCCTGGCCCTGGACAAAGATAACCAATAATTTATATTACTCTTCAAATAGTGAGAAAAAGGGAAAATAAAAATAAATTATAGTTGCTTTATCACACATTCCAAATTGTAGACTCCTTTGTGATCCTATTTAAACTACATAAGAACATAAGAACATAAGAAGAGCCATGCTGGATCAGGCCAAAGGCCCATCTAGTCCAGCTTCCTGTATCTCACAGCGGCCCCACCAGATGCGTTTGGGAGCACATGAGACTAGATATCTGTCTCCTGATACCACTCCCCTGCATCTGGCCCTTGAAGTACCCTGGTTTCTCCATCATGGTTTGTAACCTGTGATGGACTTTTCCTCCAGGAATCTGTCCAATCCCCTTTTGAAGGCATCCAGGCCAGATGCCATCACCACATCCTGTGGCAGGGAGTTCCATAGACTTACAACGCGCTGGGTGAAAAAATATTTTCTTTTGTCAGTTCTTACTCTCCCAGCCCTCAATTTGAGTGTATGTCCCCTAGTTCTGGTATTTTGGGAGAGGGAGAAGAGCTTCCCTCTATCCACTTTACTCATACCCTGCATTATTTTTTATGTCTCAATCATATCCCCCCTTAAGCGCCTTTTTTCCAGACTAAAGAGGCCCAAATGTTTTAGCCTTTCTTCATAAGGGAGGTGCCCCAACAATCATTTTAGTCGCTCTCTTCTGCACCTTTTCCAGTTCCACTATGTCTTTCTTGAGATGCGGTGACCAGAATTGTACACAATACTCTAGGTGGGGCCTTACTATTGTTTTGTATAATGGCATTATAATGTTGGCTGTTTTATTTTCAATCCCGTTTTTGATAATCCCTGGCATGGAATTGGCCTTCTTCACTAGAGATGGGCACGACTTGGCGGAATTCCCGTTTCCGTTTCCGTTCCTCATTTCCGTTCCGGAACGGAAACGGTAATGGGAATTACTCCGCCAGAACTCAAACTCGAACTGACTAAAGAATAATTGGGCCTGATTTGTCGTGGTCGTTCCTGGCATCACGGAGATCCTGCGATGGCAAGCGGCAAAGAAAAAATGTTTTTAAAAGTTAAAAAAACCCCGATTCCCGGCCAAAAGCAGGCGGAAATATGCCTGCCTGAGTGAGGGCTCAGGGCACCTACCAGAGGGGTGGTTGACCCCCCCCTCTCCTGTCCTGGGCTGCTCTGGTGTGGGGGGGAAATCCTCGTCGTAGTCGCTCGCAACAAGCACCGGACTCGCTGCCGGCCACCGCAATTCAAACGGAAGCGGCACAGAAAAAAAGTGTTAAACTCCCCCCCCCCATTCCCGGACCAAAAGCAGGTGAAAATATGCTTGCAGTGCAGAGTGCACCGACCAGAGGGGTGATTTCTGGGGGGGTCCCCAGCCTCCCCCCTCTCCTGTCCTGGGCAGCCGGACTCAAGTCGCGCCATGCGGTGCGGGTGGGGGATCCAAAATGAGGCGGCGACCGCAATTTTTTTTTGAAATCGTGGTCCAAAAATACACAAGCACCACACAGAAACATGCGAAAATTGCTATTTTAAAACTGCCAGAATTTTTACAGTAGCAGTGGGTTTTTCTTGCAACAAAATGTCTCCTCTTTCCTCTCTTCATTTATTTTATTTTATTTTATTTTATTTTATTTTATTTTATTTTATTTACACCTGCGCAATGATGGGCTGGCCATGGGAGTGACCATGCAAATTTTTGGAGCCATTCCACCAATCACATGGCCAGTGGCCACTTGGCCAGGTTGACCACAGAGACTTCTAGGATGTGCCAACCAGGCATAAAAAGCCCACTAACCATAGCCCGAACCCGAACCCGAACCCTAAGCCTAACCCATACACCAGTACACTGTCCTTCTAAATGGGTCAGAGAGGCCCCCAGAGGTGCATCCCAATACTCACCCTAACCTCACCTGTAACTAGCCTAACCCTAGCCCTTGCGCTAACCCTGTTGCCTAAGCCAGATCTGTACTTGCATTGCACTACACGCAACAAGTACAATTCCCTTCTTAGTGAGACACAGTGGGTGCAGAGAGTCTGCCAGTCCGCCACTTGTGGCTCTGGGTGACTCCTGCAGGCTTGGCTCGGCCGGCAGCATGTGTGACATGCAAACCATGCCCCCGCGGCCTGACTGATGCAGGGAAGGCACCCCCAAAAGAGGGGTGCCTCTGCCAGTCTGCTGTGTCTCTGGGTGCAACTTGGTATGCAATCATATCCATATGGCTATGCATGCATGCCATTTTGCAGCAGGTGAGAAGAGGAGACCCCCATGTATGAGGGGTCTCCAGGAGCCTGCTTTCCCTAGCGGGTGAGGATAGGAGGCACCCCCCACCCCCCCAAAAAAAGAGGTGCCTCCAGGAGCCCGCTACCCCCCCCAAACCAATTTAACGACAGACAAAAAACAAAAAATGAAATGACAAATTTTTACGAAGTTTCGCGAAAAACGGAAACGAGCCGACCAAGGGCGCCTCCGACACACGACAACTCGAAAACGTCATTTTCCCTAGTCGTGCCCATCTTTATTCTTCACTGCTGCCACACACTGGGGAGACACCTTCATGGAGCTGTCCACCAACACACCAAGATCTCTTTCCTGATCCGTCACGGATAACTCAGAGCCCATGAGTTGATAGATGAAGTTTGGATTTTTTGCCCCAATATGTATTACTTTACATTTGGTTACATTAAAACACATTTGCCATTTCTCAGCCCATTCCCCCAGTTTGGAGAGATCCTTCTGCAGCTCTTCACAATCTTCTCTGGTTTTTACCACATGGAAAAGTTTTGTGTCATCTGCAAACTTGGCCACCTCACTGCTTATCCCTGTCTCCAGGTAATTTATGAACAGATTGAAAAGCACCGGTCCCAGGACAGAGCCCTGGGGCACACCGCTTTTCACTTCTCTCCATTGTGAAAATTTCCCATTGACACCTACTCTTTGTTTCCGGGATCTCAACCAGTTCTCAATCCATAAGAGGACCTGTCCTCTTATCCCCTGACTGTGCAATTTTCTCAGCAGCCTATGGTGAGGGACTGTGTCAAAAGCCTTTTGAAAATCCAGATAGACTATATCCACCGGTTCACCCAAATCCACGTGCCTATTGATCTTTTCAAAAAACTCTAAAAGGTTTGTCAGACAAGATTTACCCTTACAGAAGCCATGTTGATTTTCTCTCAGCAAGGTTTGTTCTTTTATGTGTTTTAAGATTTTCTCTTGGATGAGGCTTTCCACCATCTTCCCTGGGACAGATGTAAGGCTAACTGGCCTGTAGTTTCCTGGGTCCCCCCTCCTTCCTTTTTTAAAAATTGGTGTGACATCCGCCATCCTCCAGTCCTCCGGCACTGTGGCCGTTTTAAGAGACAAGTTGCATATAACCGTTAAGAGATCTACAATTTCATTTCTCAGTTCCCTAATAACCCTTGGGTGGATGCCATCTGGGCCCGGTGACTTGTTAATCCTCAATTTATCGATTAGTCCTAAAACCTCCTCTCTTTTAACCTGTATTTGATTTAATTCTTTAGTCAAGAGGGGCGGCTCAGACAGCGGAATCCGCTCAAGGTCCTCTGTCGTGAAGACAGACGCAAAGAACTCATTCCATTTCTCTGCAATGTCCAAGTCCTCCTTAACCTCCCCTTTTCCTCCCTCACCATCCAGAGGGCCAACTGGTTCTCTGGCAGGTTTTCTACGTCTAACATATTTAAAGCAGCTTTTATTATTACCCTTTATATTGCTAGCCATGTGTTCCTCAAAGTCTTTCTTTGCCTCCCTTATCATCTTCTTACATTTCTTTTGCCAGAGTTTGTGTTCCTTTTTATTTTCCTCATTTAGGGAGGATTTCCATTTACAGAAAGACCTCTCCTTGCGTTTTAGAGCCTCTCTAACTCCACTCGTTAACCATGCCAGTGTCCTCTTGGACTTAAATGAGCTCTTCTTTCTTTGTGGTATGCACTTGTGCTGGGCCTCTATTATTGTTGTTTTAAACAGGCTCCATGCAGTCTGAAGAGATTGGATTCTTCTAACATTCCCCTTCAGTTTCTCTCTAACTAGTTTCCTCATCTGAGGGATGTTTGCCCTTCAAAAATCAAGGGTTTTTATGTCTGATTTGCTTGACACTCTTCCTCCGACATGCATGGCAAAGGAGATTGCAGCATGGTCACTGTTCCCCAGAGGTTCAGTGACATTCACATCCCTGACCAGGTCCAGAGTATCACACAGTATTAGATCCAGAGTTGCCTGTTCTCGGGTGGGCTCCATGACAAGTTGCTCTAAGGCACAGTCATTCAGCATGTCGAGAAACCCAGTTTCTCTTTCTTGCCCAGAGCTCGCATTGGCCCAGTCAATGTGGGGATAATTGAAGTCCCCCATCATTACTATCCTATCCCTCTTAGTCACCTCCATGATTTCTCTCCTCATTTCAAGGTCCCCCTCAAGTTTTTGATCTGGTGTATGATAGAATACTCCAACTATCACATCACTCCTGGGACCTGGTAGTTTAACCCGCAGTGATTCTATGGTGGAGTCAGACCCTCTGTCCATCTCCATTCTGCTGGATTTTACCCCTTCTTTGATATAGATGGCCACTCCTCCTCCAACCCGCCCCTCTCTATCCCTTCTATAAAGTTTATAGCCTGGGATTTCTGTATTCCACTGGTTCTCCTCATTCCACCAGGTTTCTGTTATGGCTATTATATCTATGTTATCCCTAGCTGCCAAATGTTCAAGTTCTCCCATCTTTGCTCGGAGGCTTCGAGCATTGGCGTAGAAGCACCTGTACAGTGGGTCCCACAACAACAGCTGCTGCCTTGTTCTTTCCCCATCACAGCTTTTATTTTCAGTAGACAAACTGTCACATTCCATTATTCTCCCAGTGCTAATACCTGCTATGTCATCTCTATGTGATTCTCTACCCTCTCCAACCTCATTCCCTGAGGATGAGGTGTTCCGAATCGGATGCCACTCAGCTCCTGTCGGCTTTCTCCCAGTTATCAGTTTAAAAGCTGCTCTGCTGCCTTTTTGAGGTTGAGTGCCAGCAATCTGGTCCCATCATGATTCAAGTGCAACCCATCCCTCCTGAAAAGGTTTGGCTTGTCCCAAAATGTTCTCCAGTTCCTGACAAATCTGAAGCCCTCCTCTCGACACCATCACCTCATCCACGCATTGAGGCTTCTGAGTTCTGCCTGCCTGGCGGGTCCTGCACGAGGAACAAGTAGCACTTCTGAAAATGCTACCTTGGAAGCCCGGGACTTCAATCTTCTACCTAACATCCTGAATTTGGCTTCCAAGACTGACCGCTTGGCCTTCCCAACATCATTGGTACCAATGTGTACCATGACCACTGGTTCCTTCCCAGTTCTCTCTAACAAGCTATCTAGATTTCTCATGATGTCTGCAACCTTTGCACCTGGCAGGCAAGTGACCATACGGTTATCATGCTCCTCACAAATCCATCCCTCTGTATTTCTAATTATAGAATCCCCTAGTACAAGGAGCTTCTTTCCTGCAGCCTGCTCATCTACATGTACCTGATCTTGTATCTCATCAATAGTGATGAGGGAGAGATCCTCAGGTGGAACCAATTCTTCCTTGGTGTGTGCCTCATGAGGTGTGCTGAGGGAAAGAGCCTCAAATTGATTGTGCAATATAAGACTCTCTGAGCGATCCCTTGGCCTTTTACTCCTTTGAGTCACATTCCTCCACCCATCTACCTCCTGGTTTGGGGAAGTGATTACATCCTCAGAAGTGTGCCCTGTCTCTTCTTGGACCTGGATAGTCCGTTCCGCTCTGTCCAAGAACCGCTCAAGCTCCTTAATATGTTGCTGGTCCGATATGCGAGCCTCTAGCTGCTGGAACTTCTCTTCCAATAGTGCAACCAACTTGCACTTGCAGCAAATGTAGTTCTGCACACGCTCTGTCAAGATGACAAACATGGCACAAGTACTGCAGGTAACTACAGTTGCTCCCTCCAACTCCATTTTAGCGAGTGCAATAAAATGTATTCAAGGTCTCAAAATGTAAACTTAAACTAATTTTTTTTGTCTAGTAAGACTAGTTACTTCTTTTGTTGTTTATTCAAGATCTAAAAGTGTAGGGTCCGCTAAAGCACTTGCACTTGTTAATGTGCGTAGGATCTCCTGAGGAGTAGATTGCCTTGGGAACTCAAATATACCCAGAAGAATTTTTTTTTTTTTTTAGTTTGCATGCGCCGTCAGGCGCGTGCTGCTGGGAGCAGCTATTTAAAGATAAAACTCCACCCCTTACCTCCTGCAAGGACAGGAAGTAAGCTCTATCCCCTCTGGCCGTGTGCTTCCTCTCACAGCCGTGTGCTTCCTCTCACAGCCTGCTACCTCTCTGCTTCTCTGCAAGAAAAGGACTGGGAGGCTAAATAGAATAAGTGTGTAAATAGAATATGTGGAAATGGGAACAGTGGGAATGAAATGCCTCTCCCAGTCATCCATAAACTCTGATCAATAACTTAGCTGGGGATGCCCAATGTGGTGTTGTCAATAGACTGATGGACTAGGACTCAAAAAGGCTGAGTTTGAATCCCTGCTTACCCACAGAAGCTCATTGGGGGTGTGGAACTGGAAAAAAACTTTTCCTTAAACATCTCACCTTGAAACCCCTATTAAGGTCAATATAAATAGGTTCCAACTTGATAGCACATAGCAACCACAACACCTTATCTAATACACTATTTTATCAAGGGTCACAGTTGCTCCCTCCCCTAATAAGTTATCTAGTGTAGGAAAAGTTGCCCATCATAATGGCCTGAATATCATATTTCCATCTCCCCAAGGTGTGGAATAAAAGGAGGGGGAGAAAGAAGGGAAACTGATTACCCCCTCAAAAACAAAACAAAGCAAATAAACAGTGTCTTAGCAGAAATGCTCAACCTTTATTTTTGTATTATTATTTTTTGCTGCTAAAAAGGATCCAAGGTGTCAAAGTCTTCAAAAATCCACTGTATTAAGAGCTAAAATAGATTATTATGTCATTAAGAAGATAATTAAAGAAATAGAGTATAATATAATTAAAATTAAAGCTATATGATCAAGAAGATATTTTAGTCACATGGATCTACATTTTTTTTGCAGAATTCACAATAAACTGGACCTTTAGGTAAGCATTTTATTAGATTTCACCTGGAGACTGTTCAGGTCCCTCCATTGTACAGACTGTGCTTTTCCACAGAGCAAAAAGGGGCTGGAACAAAAATTGTCCCAATCCCAACATATTGATTAGTCATTATCATTGGGAATCTTTCTTTCTTTCTTTCTTTCTTTCTTTCTTTCTTTCTTTCTTTCTTTCTTTTCTTTCTTTCTTTCTTTCTTTCTTTCTTTCCAGACAATGCAATGCGTTTGGGCAACAAAGCCCATGCTGGTTTTAGACTTGATGCCAAGAAAGCAGAAGGGATGTACTTTACCTTTGCATCTTTGGCAGATTGGCAGAGGTTGGAATTTTCAGTAGGCTCAAGAAGAGGTGCTATGCTTATGAGACACCCTTAAGAAATAGTAATTAACATTTCACTGTAAGGCACTAAATGATGCCCTTCTCATGGCTCTCAATGATAAGCAGATTGGAAGGAGAGAAGCAGAGGCAGACTAAGGCTGCTTTCCCCTCCCTTTTGCCCTGATGGGAAGAACCCAACAAGATTTTGGAGATATCAAAGTCACCCATCTTCACAGCACTCCATGGAACTGAAGGTGAACATGAGTTTGAAAATTGTTTTTTACTGCAGAACGAGCTTCATGGGTTTCAGTAGAGGTTGTCTATGATCTTGTGATCTGAGCAAGGCACCACTGTCTCATTTCAGGGTGAAGATGTGCAACAATTCCAATTGCAATTTGTGTATGGCTCAACTACATCTTCCAGGAATCGGTCCTTAATTATTCTGTATAAGCATTACTAAAAGTGACTACATTAGTTTAACCGAGAGGATAAAGGGTATGTATATTACTCCATTGTATATGTTGCACTTCTTCACATTTTTGCTTCAGTATTTCATGAGACCCAAAACAGCTGTTCAAAATGTTTGTCACAGAGGAGCTACTGCCACATCCCAGCTGTTCTTGCCTCTGTCATCTCCCAGCAACCATTGCCACCCCACACCGGAATAACACATGAGACATGGTGTTGGGTAGACATGGGCACGACTCGGCAAAATCCTCGTTTCAATTTCCGTTCCTCGTTTCCGTTACGTAACAAAACGAAGAACGACAATTACTCCGCCAGAACTCGAACTCGAACCGACTAAAGAAAAATTGGGTCTGATTTGTCATGGTCGTTCCTGGCGGCATCGCAGCGATCGCGCGATGCCAAGTGGCTCAAGAAAAAAGTATTAAAAATAAAAAAACCCGATTCCCAGCCAAAAAAGCAGGTGAAAATATGCCTGCCTGAGGGCACCTACCAGAGGGGTGGTTTCTGGGGGGGTCCCCGGCCTCCCTCCCTCCTCTCCTGGGCTGCGCATCCTCGTAATCTTGCCAACTCGCCAAGCGGCGCGGCACAGAAAAAAAGCTAAAAAACACCGATTCCCGGCCAAAAATGCAGGCGAAAATATGCCTGCCTGAGTGAGGGCACCTACCAGAGTGGTGGTTTTGGGGGGTTCCCCGGCCTCCCCCCATCTCCTCTCCTGGGCTGCGCATCCTTGTCATCTCGCCAACTTGCCAAGCGGCGCGGCACAGAAAAAAATTTTTTTTTTTAAAAAAAACCCAATTCCTAGCCAAAAAAGCAGGCAAAAATATGCCTGCCTGTGTGAGGGCACCTACCAGAGGGGTGGTTTCTGGGGGTTCCCGGCCTCTACCTCTCTCCTCTCCTGGGCTGCGCATCCTCGTCATCTCACCAACTCGCCATGCCATGCGGTGCGGGCGGGGGATCCAAAATGGGGCGACCGCAAGCAATATTTATTTATTTTGAAATCTTGGTGGTCCAAAAACACACCACAGCACCACAGAAACGTGCGAAAATAGATATTTTAAAACTGCCTGAATTTTTACAGTAGCAGCAGTGGGTTTTTCTTGCAACAAAACGTCTCCATTGATTTTATTTTATTTTATTTTTATTTTTATTTTTTTACACCTGTGCAATGATGGGCTGGCCATGGGAGTGGACCATGCAAATTTTTGGAGCCATTCCACCAATTGCATGGCCACTTGACCAGGTTTTGACCGAGACTTCTGGGATGTGCCTGTCGGACATAAAAAGCCCACTAACTGTAGACCGAACCCGAACCCGAACCCTAACCCTAACACATACGCCAGTACACTGTCCTTCTTAGTGGGTCAGAGAGGCACCCAGAGGTGCACCCCACGAACTCACCCTAACCTTACCCGTAACAACCCTAAGCCTAGCCCTTGCGCTAGCCCCCTAACCCTAAGCCAAATCTGTACTCTCATTGCACTCACACAAGTACAGTTCCCTTCTTGGTGAACCACAAAGCGCTGAGACTGAGGAGGAGCCTTCCCCAGTGTGCGCACTGTGACACTGCAGTTAGCAGTGGGCCTGTGGTCAACAGAGAGAGGCACCCAAAAAAGAGGTGCCTTGAGTCTCAACTTGGTATGCATATCCAATTGGCTATGCATGCCATTTTGTAGCGGGCCAGAGGAGGCACCCACCCCAGAGAGGTGCCTCCAGGAGCCCACTTTCCCTTCATAGCGGGCCAGAGGAGGCACCCACCCCAGAGAGGTGCCTCCAGGAGCCCGCTCCCCCCCAAACCAGTACTAATGACAGACAAAAAACTGACAAACAAAATGACAAATTTTTGAAAATTTTCACAAAAAATGGAAACGAGCTGAAACGGGCTGGCTCCGACACACGACAACTCGAAAACGTCATTTTCTCTGGTCGTGCCCATCTCTAGTGTTGGGTATACGCCTCAGGCCACACTTTATTCATAACACAGAACATAAACACAACTTCAACCAGGGGGGCTGCTGTAGTGCGGCTTTAAAGTTGACACCTCAGGGTCTCCCAGGACCCTACCAACTAGCAGTCATGTAGGGTGAGTGAATCACCCAGAGGGTGCCCTGTCCGTGTGCAGAGCATCCACGGCCAGGCATCCCATTTCCCCAACTGTTCTGCCCAGGCCTGTCCTTTGTGCCTGCCAGGCCGGTGGGCCCTCCAGGTGCACCCTTCCCCCCGGTGTTGTGACCTCGCAACGCCGTGAGGTTGGGCGGTCCTACAGGGAATTTGGGATTTTACTCACCTGCTGCTGATCCTTATTCTTCACTACCGCCACGGTAGGGGCCTAGCCTTGCTAAGACCCCTACCACCCCCACCATCTGTACACCACTTGCTGCAGGCCCCTCTTTAGGTCAGCCAGAAACAGCTCCATCCCCTGGTCAGACAAATGGACCCCATCCCCCCGGTATAACTCGGCCCTTGCAGCACAGATCCTCGGGTTACCCACCACTATACCCAACCGCTGAACCATGGCATTGCAAAGATCTCTGTTAACTCCCCTCCGAGACCGGTTGATCACCTGAGGGTCACAAGGTGCTCTCCACTGCTGCCGCGGCACAATAGTGGACCAAACCAGGATAGTCTCGGGAATGCCGCTTTCCAGATCTCAAGATCCCACACTATATCTTGCGCCAATGATTTACCCGTCTGGGACGTGATGTCATTGCCCCCTAGGTGAACCAGCATGACATCCGGCGGTCTGGCGGTCCTCTCAAATTGACACCACCACATTCCTCTCTGCCCCTTCCATTCTATGACCGCTGTCCTCCCCATCCCCAAGTTAACTCCCCACGCCGTCCTGGCAGTGTATTGCCCCCAATATATATAACTATGTCCCAGGATGAGGATGCGGCACCTCAAACGTCCCAACCTAGAACCTGTGGGGAACAAAACCAAACGGTTAACATTGGGGCAGGGGGCGGACATAAGACTTGTAGCGCGAAGATGCCCATCTCCCCAACAATTTTATCTCCCCCGGTCCGTAACCCAAGGCGGACGCTGTAGATGCCACACCGATCCTGAAGGAGTGCGACCCGAACTTCACTCCCGCCAGGCCCAGCTTCTTCAACGCCATCTCAGTCATCCTCCAAAACTGGAACTTGGTAAGGGGCTCACCTGAGGCGTGCTGGAACAGGGGGCCCTCAGCCACCCCCCTGAGACCCATGTAGACCTCCATCGCCTGCACCGGGCAAATATCCTCCACTGAACAAGGGCCCAGTACCACCCTCTTCCCCCGTGCCCACTGGTTTGTCTTGGAACGGCATACCATAAACACGATGTTACCTTGCTGCTGGCTGAAGTCCTCCGCTTGCAGTGCGGTACCTGATGTGTCCCCTTTCCCTGCAGCTACCAGCTCGCTGACCCGGAAAGCCCCGAAGAAGGCGGCCAAAGACGCTGGCCTCATCAGAGAGGCTTCGTAGTCATCCCTACAGATCTGGTCCCACTGTTTACCCATCCTTCCCAGAATTTCCAGTGTCAGCGGGAACCTTGATTCCCGGGCCCTAACCCTTTACTTACTCCACCCCTCCAGCATCTTCCTTACCCTAAAATCCTGGGTAGTGTCTGCCCAGCCTCGGGATTTCGCGTGAAAGGCCAAGGCTGCGAGGCGCCCCTGCATAGTGCCCGGCGTAAGTCCCTTTCTGCGCAGGTGTACCAGGTACTGGCGCACGTGGTCAACGGAGGCCGACCAGGATAGGGGCAATCTCATCAGCTCGCGGAAGTCCGTAAAGTCCTTCACTGTGGCCCCATACCCCTTCTGGGTTCATGGAGCGAGCGCCAGCTCAAGGGCCCCATCAGCCTCCTCCCACCAACCCGCCATACCTCCTCTGGCTGCTGCTCGGCAAGTTCGGCCGCCTAGAGGGCCAGTGCCCTGAACTGATCGATGCGCTGGTGGGAAAGAGCGTCGGCAATGCTGTTATCCAACCCCAGCACATGGCGTGCTTGCACTACAATGTTATATTGGAGCACACGCAACATCAGGGCCCAGACCAACCCCGTAACCCTCCTGGATTTAGATGTAAGCTCGTTAATGGTGCATACAACTGCCATGTTGTCGCACCAGAAATGGACCATGGAGTTGGCCCAGTCCTGGGACCAGAGCCACAGGGCACCCACGATAGGGAAGAGCTCCAGAAATGTGAGGTCCCTGGTGATGCCAGCAGCCGCCCATTCCCTTAGCCAGGTGCCATGGCACCACGTACCCTTCCAGTAAATGCCGACCCCGAGGGATCCCGCAGCGTCCATGTGGACCTGAAAGTCGGCTCCCATCCTAAGCTCATCCTGCCAAAAGGACACCCCGTTGAATCCCTGGAGGAATTCACCCCACATCCGCAGATCTTCCCACATGCCTCCAGAGAGTTTGACCCTGTGGTTCGGCCTCCTTAGCCCCTGCATCGCCTCACAGAATCACCGAATGAAGTGTCTGCCTGGCACTATCACCCAACAAGCGAAGTTGAGGTGCCCGACAAGCTCCTGCAACTCCCTGAGGGTGATATTCTTGCGCCGCGACAATGCGCCAATCCTTGCCCTGAGGTCCTCCAACTTATCCCCAGGCAGCCTGTGCCATGACCCTGCAGGCCTGGTTCCATGTGTCGAGTTCGACTCCCAGGAACATTAGGCAAGTGGCGGGTCCCTCTGTTTTGTCCGCTGCAAAGGGAAGGCCCAGTTCACCCGCCAGCTCCTGGGAGGTCCGGAGGAGAAAACTACACGTACCTGTGGACCGCCTTCCACAAAATATGTAGTCGTCCAGGTAGTAGGCTACGCTAGCCACACCGGTAACCTGACGCAACCTCCATTCCATAAAGGAACTAAACCGCTCGAACACTGCACAAGAAATTGAGCACCCAAATGGTAATGCCCTGTCCAGATTGAACTGGTCCTGGAACTGAAAGCCTAACAGGTCGAAATCATCCAGGTGAACAGGCAAGAGCCGGAATGCTGACTGGATGTCACACTTGGCCATTTCAGCCCCAGCCCCGCACGCCTGAACCATTGCAACTGCGGCATCAAACGAAGTGTACCGAACAGAACAAAGGTCTTGGGGAAATCCCATCATTCACTGAGCTGCCTTCCGGGTAAGACAGGTGGTGAATCAACCTGTATTTGCCTGGGGCCTTCTTAGGTACCAGCCCAAGGGGTGACACCCGGAAGGCCGGCAAAAGGGGGTGGGCAAATGGCCCCAATACCCGCCCCTTCGCCACCTTCTTGTCAATCTTTTCCCGAGCAATGTGCTCCATGCCCCGCAAAGACCTCAAATTGGGGGCCATAAATGCCACCCGACTCCCCCAAACTGCAACTTGAACCCAACAGCAAACCCGTCCCTCAAAAACTGGGCGCTCCCACAGTCAGGATAACCCTCCAGCCACTGCTCCATCACCCTACGGTTGATTGGGCTGGGGCCCTTTACCCGTATTAGGGACTCCCCCTGGGGGGGTATTCTCCCCGCCTGTCCCCCTCCCCTGGGTCGACCAGAGGGACCCTTTGCCCTGGGACAGTTGATGGCTGCATGCTGTGCTCCACATACAGAGCAGTTATGTGTAAACCTGCATGAGGCATGGTTGCAGGAGCCCCGGCTGTTAAAGTCCCAGCAGATCAGCCAGGGTTGAACCTGCTAGCCTGCTGTAGGGCGGGCAGCGGCTGCTGGATTAGGGCACTGGATTATGTGCCCACTATTGAAACGGTCGCCCAGCTCTGGGTGAACCAGCGTCATGTACTGCAGCCACAGGGGCGGGTACGGCTCGTCCCACTGCAAGTGGGGCTGGACGGTTGCCCTCATATGGAAACGTTTGTCATAGGTCAACCAGGCGTAGCCTGGGAAGTCGACAAACACCCTGTAAATCATGTCGTGGTATTTGATCAAGGATTGCGCCCTCCAGGGATGCGCGTGAAGAACCATGGACATATAGATTGAAAATGCTGGCAGCCAATTCGCCCAGGAGTGCTCCGGCTTGCGTCGCAACCTGCGCTCCCTGTCCTTTGCTTCCTCCTTCTCCAGCTCCTCACTGTCTAACTCCCGGTTCAGGAGGCTAAAGAGATCCACATAGTCCCCCCTCCAGATCTTTTCCTTATTTGACTGGGCCATGTGGTCGCCCAATGGGGATGCATAGTCCACCCAAGCCCACCCGGCAAGGGTGGGAGGAGGCCTGAAGGGCTGGGTGCGTGTGAAAGGCCACAGCCCGCTCCCGGGTCCGCGGCCGCGTAGTAACCGCCGCCCACCACCCCAAAGCAAGTAACCATGTGGGTGGGGCGGGGGCTGAGGCCCGTTCCAAGGCCCCGTGCCGGCTGGCCGAGTTCACCCGGCAAGGGCAGGGGAAGGTATGGAAGGCGGGGTGTGTGGAAAAGACAGCGGCCCACTCCCGGGTCCGCGGCCGCCGGGTGACCTCCGCCCTCCACCCCGAGGGAGAAGGAAGATGCTTGGCAAGCGCCGCATGCATGCCAGCCCCGTCCGGTGCTCCCCCTCCCCCCGGGCTCCAGCACCACGGCTTCCCCGGCGCCGCCTCCGGGCCCAATCCACGGCATGGCAAGGGTGCCATGCAGATAACCTGGGGGGAGTGCCGCCGCACCCCCCGATGCTCCTCCTCGCCGCCGGTTGTCTCCCGCCGCATGACCAGGGTCTCCGCCATCCGGCTGCGCCACGCAAAATGGCACCCAGACCGGATCCGCTATACGTCGCTCCCTCAATCCTCTGAAGGAACCTCCGGTCGAAGAAGAGGCTGGGACCACGAGGGCCAGCCCTTATAAGGGCTCGGTCCTTGGCTCTCCTCTGCGAGACTGGTGAGTCTCGGGTGCTCTCTGGTGTGGGTGGGGGCAGGGGAGCTCTGCTAGGCGCAGCCGCGCCTCGGAGCCAGACATTGTACAGATTATATGCACATCTTTGGGATCCTCTGTCACTGGGTGATTCTACACAAGGGAAACTTGGTTGGAATTTGTGTGTAGTGCATATATGTATTATGCTTTTAAATGCCAGGAAATTCAATTCCCAAAACAAAACAAAACAAAACAAAACATTCTGGTTTCTGAATGTGGAGCATTGTGCTTTGTACTGGATAATTCACACCCCCAATAAAATGGCCTGATATGGCTACACAAATCATGTCTGCATTGCAGGAAGAAAAAGGCATGCCAACATGCTTTACATAGCAACGGGCAGCCGGAATATTAAGAACATAAGAACATAAGAAGAGCCATGCTGGATCAGGCCAAAGGCCATCTAGTCCAGCTTCCTGTATCTCACAGTGGCCCCACCAGATGTGTCTGGGAGCACATGAGACTAGATATCTGTCTCCTGATAGCACTCTCCTGCATCTGGCCCTTGAAGTACCCCGGTTTTAAGCCTGGAGATTACATATCTCCATCATGGTTTGTAACCTGTGATGGACTTTTCCTCCAGGAATCTGCCCAATCCCCTTTTGAAGGTATCCAGGCCAGATGCCATCCCCACGTCCTGTGGCAGGGAGTTCCACAGACTAACAACATGCTGGAAAAAATATTTTGTCTGTTCTCACTCTCCCAACCCTCAGATTGAGTGGATGTCCCCTAGTTCTGGTATTTTGTGAGAGGGAGAAGAGCGTGTTGATAATACCATTGGCATCAGTCAAGATGGTCTAAAGGATACTCTCTTCTGCTCACTGTCATTCTCAATTATTGAACAGTAGCTGCCACTGGTGTTATCAATATTCACACTGCCATTTGCTATGCAAGTTTAGAATATTTTTATCTTCTAGCAGCAGGGTCACAATATTCACCAATAGCCTCCTGTTTTGAATAATGGGTACTAGAGATGGGCACGACCAGAATTTTTTTTTTCGAGTTGTCATTTTTCGGGACGGGTCCATTTCGGGTCGTTTCCATTTTTGTGAAATTTTTTTAAAATTTGTCATTTCGTCGTGTCGTTTGTCGTTTGTCGTTACCACCACCGCGATTTCGCGCGATTTGACGTCCCAGCGAGTGGCGTCCCGCCAGCGCTAGGTGTTTTGTGCCCTAGGTGGCGGGCGGGGTGGCGGGGGGCCATGGGCGGGCGGTGGCAGCGGCAGTGGGAGGGGCGGGCGCGTGGGCGCACGGGCGGCAGGCGCGGGTCCCACAATGACCCAGAGCAGGCGGAAAACACTTTAAACTGACTTGCTGCACAAGACTGCATCGAATACAGCAATTGCAATTTTTATTGCAAACAAAGTGGGCAGTGCACCCACAGCAGAGCTGCAGGCAGGGTTTGAAAGGACCTTGGCTTGCCACCAAGCAAATGAAATTTTTAAAATAAATCCACACCTCCCCTCCCACTCAAACCTCCCCCCCTTTGAAGCACTATCAGAAAAGAAATCCTAACAAACTGCAGGAGAATAAAAAAGAATAAACTGTGTTGCTATTCCCCACAGCAGACAGAGAACGAAAGGAATTATTATTATTTCCTAAAAATTCAATTGAATCAATTCCCTCCCTGCCTGCCTAACTGAAATCTAAAGGCTCCGCAAAATCGAAACAAGTCTAGCAGAGCAGCCAGCTACACACAGCCCTCTCCCACCCATATCCAAGCCCGGACTGCGACTCTTCCGGGAGTGCCTCTGCTTTTTATGCCCTCTTGCACATCCAGAAGTGTCAGTCAAAACCTGGCCATGCGATTGGTAGAATGGGTCCAAAAATTTGCATGGTCCCATCCCATGGCCAGCCCAACATTGCGCAGGTGTAAAAAATAAAAATAAAAATAAAAAAAAATAAAATCAGTGTGACCTTTTACTGCTATAAAAAACCCACTGCTGCTACTGTAAAAATTCAAGCATTTAAAATAGCTAATTTTCGCATGTTTCTGTGGTGCTTTGGTGGATTTTTTGGACCACGATTTCAAAAAAAATATTGTGGACGCCATTTTGGATCCCCCCGCACCGCATGGCAAATGGAGGTGCCGAAGATGCCCCCTCCCAGCCCGGTACCAGCAGCCCAGGACAGGAGGGGGGAGGTTGGGGACCCCCCCCCAGAAACCACCCCTCGGTAGGTGCCCTCAGGCAGGCATATTTTCGCCTGCTTTTTTGTCCGGGAATCGGGGTTTTTTATTTTTAAAACTTTTTTTCTGTGCTGCTTGGCATCGGCGATCGCCGCGTGATGCCAGGAACGACAATGACAAATCAGACCCAATTTTTCTTTTTTCGGTTCGAGTTCGAGTTCTGCAGCTTAATTGTCGTTACCGTTTCCGTTACGTAACGGAAATGATATCCGAAAACAGAAACGACAATTTCACCAAGTCGTGCCCATGTCTAATGGGTACAGAAGGACAATATTCTACTTTCACAAACCACTGATTATTATATATTTTTTGATGAATTGAATATATAATAATAACTATTTTTCAGTTCACATGCAGACCTCAAATGTGATGAGGAGAACATGCTATCCTTGCCCCCTCTCTTGTTGCTTTAATCACATAAGCAAAATAGTCTGAAGAGTAGGAGACTGCTTCTTGTGGGTTGCCCCTCCGTATGAGCCATAGCCTGGTTGCTAGAGAGAAATGAGGACAGTACACCCTTATGAACACATATGGGCTGCACACACCAACTGAGCAGCTGAATAGGAATAGATAGTCTGTGTTTCCTTGAAATACCATCAATGATCAGGGACGTTTCATTTTCACACTGTGAGGACATGTTGTGAGCAATGTACGCACATTTTCTGTTAAGACATGGTGAAATTCTTAAGCAAATTACAGGGCACATGTTGTTCTTCCTCCTTTGAAGTAATTCAGATCAATGCACCTTGGATCCTGTCTAATACGCAGCCAAGCTGTGAAGAATAATGAAGCGGATTTATGCTTCTAGAGGATAGTGCCCTATTTAAAAGTGTGTGTAATAGTTTTGTCAGTGAACCTCAAATTACAGTGAAAATGAAGGACAAGTAATCTCAGTTTGTGAAAGAGAGCCAGGTTCTTATCCACTCTAGCCAAATTCTGTGGGGAATGGCAGTTCCTGTGAATATTGGTCTCCAGGTAGTCATTCTTTTCAAGGATATTAAAGAAAGAATGACTGCCTCTTGTAGTTAAGAATTACTGGGACTCTTCAAGGTTGAGCTTTGTGCAGTAATGGAGAAGCTAGATGGATTTTGACTTAAAATGCTTAAGATACATTGCAGATTTCGGGGGGGGGACTCCACCTTCAAATGGGTGACACTTCACTTCCTCAATTTATCTTAATTTCCTGCAAGCCAGTTGTAGAGTGCAAATCAAACTACAAATCACATCCTTTAAAGATGAAAGCACCACAGTATAATATGCTGTGACAGAATTCATGCTGCTGTCCTTCATTAATAGAGAAATGAGAGCCATACAGTATCACACCAAACAACCATCTAGTACAGCATTCTGTTGCCACAGTGGCCAGTCAGGAGTTGTTGTTGTTGTTGTTTGTTGTTGTTGTTGTTGTTGTTGTTGTTGTTGAGTCATTTAGTTGTGTGTGACTCTTCATGACCCCATGGACCAGAACACACCAAGCCCTCCTGGCTACCCTGTCTCTCCTCACTATTCTTTGGAAGTCTGCATTCAATTTTCTGTATCTTTCCCTTTCTCCCTTTCATTTTGCTTCCCTTCTCTCTTCCACTATTTTAGCGCCTCATTGGACAGCCACTTTGCTTTTTTGCATTTTCTTTTCTTTGGGCTGGTTTTCATTGCTGCCTCCTGTACAATGTTACAAGCCTGGAAAACTCTATCCATAGTTCTTCAGGCTTTCTGTCCACCAAATCTATTTCTTTAAATCTGTTCTTCACCTCCACTATGTATTCATTAGGGATTTGACTTTGATTCTACCTGACTGGCCTGATAGTCTTCCATATTTTCTTCAGCTTAAGTTTGAATTTTGCTATAAGAAGCCTAGATGCCCTAAGCACATTCAATCTCGCCTGATCTCGGAAGCTGGGTCAGCCCTGGTTAGTACAGTGGAACCCTTACTTACGTGCCACTTGATTTACCTCATATTCAACCTGAGACAAGAAGGGGCCTGTTTGACCTTCGCCACCGGCTCCGACTTACGGCTTGGAGCCCCAACACAAGGCCCCTTTCCTTCGCTCTGCACCAGGGCTGTCTCACCCCCACACACTCACATACAACGAAGAGCGTTGGTGGTGATGCTGGTGCTCAGCCGGACGGTCCCGCCCACACATCCCCATGGCGCTTACTTTGCCATTGCGTGCTGTGGCGGTAGAAGCAGGGGGAAGGTGGAGGGCGGAGTGGGAGGAGGAGGAAGCCTCCACTTGGAACTTCCTGTTCATCTGCCCAGTGGGGTGGCTGGTTGTCCAGGCTACCACCGCCGCTGCTGCTGCCACTTACCCCAGCTTGGCTTCCTCCGTGCCCCATGCCCCCCAGGTCCTCAGCAGTCCCCAACCACCCACCTCAAAGGTGTTGCATGCTGGCGACAGCAGCACCCACCTCATCCCCAAGAGCTACTGGGCTGGGGGCATGGCTGGAGTCCCCTGGCTGCCCCAGCCAGTGGAGGTGGCCACAGCGGAGGCTGGGGAGCTGCAGGGCAGGCAGAGCTGGGAGGCAGAAGCAGGGTCTCTCTCTCTCTCTATGGTCCAGTCGCTCCATCTGTCTTGCCCACCCCTCCCCCTGCACCCACCCCAACCCCACTGGGACCCCCTTCCCTGTGGTTTTCTCCATGCCGGGGGTGGAGTGGGGGGGGGCAGATGCCTCTACAGGAGCACCCGGACAGCCCTTCTTCTTCTGTGTTTCCCGGAGGGGAGGGGGGCTGCTGCGGCTGCTGCTGCTGCTGTTCTGGCCCAGGGCGGGGATTGGGGGTGGGAGATACGGAGGGGGGGAGGCTCCTTTGGCTGGCCTGCCCTGCATTGCAGACATGGGGTGCTGGGCGTCTCCCCACTGGGGCTTTGGGAAGGGGCTGGCGGGGGGGAGCAGGTCACCCCTCTTCCAGCCGAGGAGGAGGAAGAGTTGGGAGGATGCACGGAAACCAAAGGGGGTTGTGATGGGAGGCCTTGCTCAGCCCTGTGGGGCACGATTCGGGGCTGCCTGAATTTCAGGCTGAATCAGGGATCTGCTTGTGCCCCCCATGCAGCACTTGGTCGAGCTGAAGGTCCTGGCCCATCCCGACAATGACCCCCTGGTCTTCCATTTTGAGGATGCACAGAAGGCCCAGAAGTGGTGGAGGGTCCTTAGCAGCTCCCTCCTGGAGGTACAGAAAGGTCAGCTACTCCCTCCCAGGGCACCTCTTCCCACACCTCTGTGTGCTTCTCTGTGTGCGTAAGCTTTGCACCAACAAGGGCTGGCTACCTGCAAGGGCTCTGGTGCATCACCTGCCTGTAAGATGCCAGTGTTTATATTTTTCACTGTGTTTGTGTCACTGCTGTGTTTGGTTCATTTGCAACAGCATGTGTGACAGCAAAGTTCCACTGTACTTGGGTGGGAGACCACTAGGGAATACCAGATGCTGTAGGTGCCTGGAGTAGGAACTGGCAAACCATTCCAGTATTTCTGCCAAGAAAACTCCATAGACATGGAGTCAGAAAGAGTTGGTCATGACTGTAGCGACACAACACACACATAAGAAGCTGATGATCTGAGCTGCAGGTCTCGTTTTTGATGACTGTATAGAGCTCCTCCATCTTTGGCTGCAGAGAACATAGTCAATCTGATTGGTGTATTGTCCATCTGGTGATGTCCACGTGTAGAGTCACCTTTTGTGTTGTTGGAAAGGAGTGTTTGCAATGACCAGCTTGTTCTCTTGACAAAACTCTATTAGCCTTTGCCCTGCTTCTATCATTTTTGAGGTAGTATCCAAGCACAGCTTTTCCCACTCTATGGGGGCTAATCTATTTCTTCTATGGAATTCTTGCCCACAGTAGTAGATGTGATAGTCATCAGAACTGAATTCACCCACTCTGGTCCTTTTAAGTTTGCTGATGCCCAAGATGTCAATGTTTATTCTTGCCATCTCACATTTGACCACATCCAGCTTACTCTGGTTCATAGATCTCACATTCCAGGTTCCTATGCAGTACGTATATTTCTATGCTGTGGACGACATATTCTCTTATTTTGGTTTCTGTTTGTCCCAGTATGGCCGTTACTTCACGAGCCGCTCACTTCGTGGCTAGCCTTCTTTTCTGTCTGAATTGATCGTTTTAGTCCGCACGCCCCTCCATTTTAGCTTTGGTGCCACCCCGACCACTCCCCCTTAACCATGCTCCAACAGGGGTGAGTGGTGCCCCTGGCTGCTGCCGGGAATCTTTTCGCTTCGCATCTTGCTTCGCTCCCAATGTGACGTGTGGTCTCGGTTTTTGGCTTTTATTTCAAGTTTTTTTAAAAAATATTCAAACAAGGATATCGATGCATCGCTATATCGTTTCATCGCTTTGCGCTGTTACTTCCTCGCTCGAGTAGCGGCGGTGGCGGCGGCGGCGGCAGGAGCAGGAGGAGCCACTGCCGCCTCACCCGACCAGAGCAGGGCACCCGGGGCAGGCAGCGTGCAAGCGGCGGAGGGCGGGCGGCTGTGCCATGCGGGGCTCCCCCCGAGTAGCAGTGGCGGCGGCGGGGGGGCTGCCAATGATGCCAGGAAACAGTTGAAATCAGTAGAGCCATTGCAACTGACAGTCCAGCATCGATGCATCGATACACTGTCGGTAGGAATTTTTTTAAAGGACGGATGGGAAATAACGAACATTGAAAAGTGGCATGCAAATGCGAAGGGAGCACGTGAGGTTGTGCTCGAATCGATCCTAAAACTGCAGCTCGTGAGTACTGAGAAACAGGGGCGGGAGCGAAGCGAGAACACGTGACCGCCTCCGAATTCAAATCGAAGGCAATATCGCTGCGGAGCACCGCGCCTCGTGAAGTAAGGGCCTATGTCAACATAATCAATGTGCACGAAGAGCTATGAAGCGCTTTGTGCTGAATGAACTGCTCAGCGTACCATGTGAACATTGGGAAAAGGAACATCAATAACTTAAAATGTGCAGAAAACTTCAGAAAGTGGCAATGACTTGAAATGACTTTTAGTAAAGTAAAAGGAGAAAGTGCCCAAGCAGGACTGCAGTTGAACAACTACAGGGAGAACTGGGCAGGCAAAGCTGAAGGACGTGGATCCATAACTCTGATAAGCTCCAAACACCATGTCAGGAATGGTGGACTCTCTAGTCCAGTATGCCCAGAGAACACCAAATTGGCTTCCTGTGCTCTGGGATAAGAGTAATGGTGTGCTAACTAGCAGCATCAACAGAAAAGCGAGATACAAGGGATCAACTTTTTTGAAAAGAGGAACTATGCCTTTTTCCATTTTTACTCTGAGACAGCAGCAAGAAATGTCAAGAGTGGCAGCTAGAGATAAATGGGACTGGAGAGTAGTTGAAAGGTCAGGTGTGGAGAAATGAATTTGGAGCCATAAGCAAAAAATAATAAAAAAGGAGGAAGCTGTTGCTAACCATTCTTTTGCTGTTGCCATTTAATCCTTGCCTATGGCTTAGGGAAGAACAGATCCGAAGCCATTCCACTAGGCTGCTTCCCAGTCAGCAAGTTCCCTCCTCTTTCTCCCCCCCCCCATTGTCTGGCTTCTGTTGCATACCCCATATTTTCTGCCGTCTTCAAATTACAGCCCCGTTTCTCTTAATCTTTGTGATTATATGTCAGCTCAGGACTGTATCCTAGGGCAAGTTTTGAAAATGCGGCAACCAATAAATACTTCTTAAATAATGTGTGGTACAAACATTAGAAAACATTGCCATGGCACTACCCACGTGCACACGCGCCACCGCCACCACACACAACAAGATCCTGTGAGTCAGTCTCATTAATTCAGAATGGGGATAAACTTATCAGAGGACAAATGGAGCTGCAGTGAGAAGATCAAATCCAGGGTTATATTCTTTTTATGAGAAAGGCAAACGGGAGCTGGAAGACGAATGATTACCTGAAGCCACAGGAAGCCCCATTTGTAGTTTCTTTGTATGCATCTGTCTTTGAGTGGCACTTATTTATAGGAAGCATGATTCTCCACTATTCTTATTAGAATTGGACATGCGGGCATGGAGGCTTACCATAAAGCTTGCTACTTAAATCCTACTCAAGCTAAATAAGCACTGCTATATATTTAAATGTCAATTGTTTTTCCCTCAGCGGGGCAACATTTCTTTTCTATAGCTGTGTTTTTTTTTCCAAGTGTGCCCTTCACAGAATTTCCCATTTAAATTAAAGAAAGCTTGTCGTGGAAGTAGGGCTCTCAGGAATTGCTGTTCACATTTGGGTTTAATGTTGCTGCGAAGCTTGAGAACAAAGACTGCAAGATTAAACTTGTAATAAGGGGATCCTGATTGAGCTCTTCTTAACTGAAATCTCAAACAGAGAACTGTGCTTCCCATTTCTCAAGATAGAGAAAGAAAGGTACATCCGAAGCAATAATGTCTGCCAATGTTGGTTCAAAAGAATGAGTATGTGTGCTGTAAAATTGGCAATGTATCTTGAATAGCATTGAGAATGCACAGAATTAATTATCGTTGGAGATAATAAAGGTTATTTTCTGCAAAAAGAGATTGAGATGAGGGGGTGGAATGTCTTACTGGACTGCCCTCTCCGATTCAGCCTTTGTCTCTTCCTCAGCTGTGTGATTGAGGATGTATTCTGTCTACATACACCTGGCCAGGGATGCTTTTTGAGAAGAGAACCATTGTTATTTCTGAGGAGAATGAATTCTGTACATGCAGTGACATTCAAGACGAGTTGCCAGTTTTAAAAAACACACACCCATTGTTTGAACCAACAGCAGGAGATGTTAATTATTTCTGGTGTACTTCTGATATCTTGAAGGAACAGATCCGTTTCTGAGTTCTCATTCAAGAGAAGTTCATTAGTTTGGGGCAAACAGTGCTCCTCACTGAAACAATGAGCAGTAGCCAAATGCAGGCAAGTTGTTGTGCCACAGGAAGAAGAAAATCCCACAAGTGACTGCCTTCCTGTCCAAAACCAGGGCCGGCGCTAGGTTTTTTCTGCCCTAGGCGATGGGTGGGGTGGTGGTCGGGCAGGGCAGGGGGTGGCGGGGGTGGCGCAGGGGCAGGGGCGGGCAGCTGTGGGGGGCGATGGGCGGGTGGGTGGCAGCAGGGTGGTGGGGTGGCAGGGGACGGCAGATGGTGGCGGACGGCGACGGGCGTGGGGACAGATGGCGATGGGCATGGGGGGTGGGTGGCGATGGGCACGGGGAGCAGCGGGCGGGTGGTGATGGGCAGCGATGGGCGGATGGCAATGGGCAGCTGGTGGGCGGTGGGGGCGCCTCTGCCGCCACCCCCAGCCAGGCGCCCACCACCCCATCATCGCACCTCCACTGTGCCTGGGCTCTGCAGGTGGCTTCATAAGAAGCGCCGCCGAGCAGGAGGAGGAGGAGGAGGAGGAGGAGGGTGGTGCACCTAGTGGGGTGAGCAGCATCCAATATGGAGAGGCAGAGCCCCTCCGAGGGGGCAGCCCACAGCCTATCCACCCCCCCAAGGCCGGGCTCTCAGGCGAGCAGGAGGCACGGACAGCCCACTGCAGGGGAGGGGTGCGGAGCCCCCTCTGTCTCTCCTCCCCCTCTCTTTCTGGCCGCGCAGCCCTTGGCAAGGCGTGGGGGCTCCGCCCATCGTCCCTCCTTCCCTCTTGTTCAGGCTTCTGGGGTGACCGGAGTCCGCTGGGGAGAGGGCGCTGCATGGCCGGAATGCGCACGTCTTCCCGGATGGCTGGCGGAGCTCGGAGGGTGCGGGAGCTCGGAGGGCAGTGGGCGGCGGGGGGAGGCAGGGGGCAGCAGGCTTGCCAGCACCCTCTCCATTTCGGCACTCTAGGCAGCTGCCTAGTTCGCCTTAATGGTAGTGTCGGCCCTGTCCATAACCATACATTGTTAACCGATTAAATGACATCAGATGTCTACTTCCTGAGGTAGGTGCCTCACGCTGCCAAATGACAGAGCCAGCCCTTAGACAGAGCAGGGGATCTTTGCAAGAACAGCTAGGAGAGCAGCTGGGAGTATGACAATTACAAACCTTTGTTTGCCCTCCACCCCAATGGCAAAATAAACAGGTGAGATACCAGAATGGGATTAACTCAGGCCACACTGAATACTGAATACTTTCTGAATACTTTCTCCCCTGACTCACCAGCTGTGTTCAGTTTCCACACTACTGCCAAGTGTGACCAATGCAAGACAACCCTAACATCCCATCCACAATATTTTGGTATTCCAATCTGTGGACAGGACAAAAAATTCCTATCTGGCCCCATCAAGTGACCGGTTAGACTCATACTAGTACCAATCAATGTGGTGGGTTGGTGGAGAACGCTCAATGCTGGCAAGAGGCTGCTGCCTGGGAGGAGTCCTGTTATATACAGGACTCCTCTGTCACTCCCCTCTGGACCTGTGGCTATCTTACCACAAGTCTCACACTGTCTTCACCAGGAGGAGGCAAAACCACCCACCCTTCAGATGAACCAGCAGGTAAGTGGCATCTTATCACCCTCAAATGAATGGGCTTGTAGACTGATTCAATAAGACCTTGAAGATTATAAATTGGTTCATGGCAAGCCAGGACAGTGACATCTTTTATTAGCCCTGTTGATGTTCGCTATAAGAGAGGTGCCTCAGGCATCAATAGGGTATTCACCTTTCAAGTTATTGCATGGACATAACCCCAGGGGAGTGTTAGATGCAATTAAGGAGCAATGGGAGAAACATACTGACTCCCCACAATTGGTGGTTCAACATGTGGTGGAAATGTGACACTCTTTACGTTCAGCTCAGGAATTGGTAAAAATTGTGCACCCACAGTCTTATATACTGGATGTGTGAGAGATTTTTACCTGATACCAGTTTGTGCTTATTATTTTTGTTTTGTTATTTTATTGTTTTTATTGTTATCTTCATGTTGTGCTCTGTGCTGCATTAAATGTTCCATTCTAGATTATTCATTGCCCTAGTTAAGTACGTATTATATGATCAAAAGTGTTGTTCTAGAGTA
The DNA here is from genome assembly GCA_029282475.1 of Phrynocephalus forsythii. Taxonomy (NCBI): domain Eukaryota; kingdom Metazoa; phylum Chordata; class Lepidosauria; order Squamata; family Agamidae; genus Phrynocephalus; species Phrynocephalus forsythii. The sequence continues at coordinate 157,549,187 of JAPFRF010000001.1, read as the reverse complement.
AAATCGAGACCTTAGAAGATCGAGGTAATGTAGAATCTAAACACTGGATAGAAATGGGAATTTACTTCAACTTCTTACCATCAAATACCTAACAGAAGAATTTTGAAGAAAAGTTAAGCAGGAAACATAACTAGATTGATTTGTTCTTTGGGTTTTTAAAAAGAAATTCATAGGAAAAAATGAAGGAGTTTTTCAGACATTTAAGAAAGCATTTTACAGGCCATAGGATCAAAGTTACCCCATTTTTAACAATCAGTCTATCAAAATATATAAGTACTTGGGTCATAATAGAAGCCTGGGCATTTCATGGTGTTCAATTTCATTTCAAATCAAGTAGCATATCATAGGGTTTCCTGTAGAAATGAACAACATTAAGATCTGAGTTCTGATGCCTCTAGCCCTGGTGCTTTATAAGCTGCACTATCACAATTATGTTTATATGATATGAATTCTGTGCACTTGAGAAGGTACAAATCTCAGGGTCAAAAGTATAACACAATTAACTATGAGCTCCATAAAACTTTATAATCATTGTTGGCAGCTTGAGTCTGTGGTAGACTCTTATAGCTGAAATTTGTCCCTGAAAGGGTTAATTCCATTGTGAACCAGATAACCTTTTCCATTCATACCAAAATTGATCTGAATATCAAGGTAAACTTAATTTCGTTATTGAAATAATTTCAGGCATATCAACTGATCTAATTTTACAAACTTTGTTAATCTGCATTTCTTCTTTGCATAAAAACCCAAGCATTATTGAAACAAGTAATCTTTTGAGAAGTGTCGGGCATACGTATTACTTTAAAAAAATTCTTACAGATGTGAGATAAAGCTGTAGGTGTGTATGTTTAAAATATATGACCAAAAGAAGAAAATAGAATTTAATTTGTGGGCAAATACTTGAGTCAGGAAAATGTATTTCAATTTTAGCTGTTAAAAGGTACAGTTGTTGTTATGAGCTCTCAGGTTGGAATCAATTTATAGTATTAGGGCTTTAAAGGTAATTGAGATCTTTAAGGAGCAGTTTTACCAGTTTCACTCTCCCAGGGAATTTCTGTGGCTGAAGATAGATTCAAACCGAAGCCCCCTGAGTCTTAGTCCATTACGCTATCCACTACACCACACTGGGTATTGTGGGATTAGGCTTTTGGGTTGACATGACTGTGGCCATATTTTGCTATATCAGAAGCAACAGCTTTTGATGCAAACAGGCCTGGGTTCTTTGCAACAGCAAACAAGTTGTGCCAGCACATTGCCCCCTCCCTCTATCTTCCTTAGTTAAGCTAGATTTCTTTGTCTTCTCATGTTACCAGTAAAGCATGCCAACAAGTGATCTCATTGTCTTACTAGTTAAGTTTGCCAATTAGAGAACTGTATCATATCTAAAGCTTAGCAATTAGAGCAATACACATAGGTACCAGTAATGCATAATAATGTAGACCTCCCATGTAACGCCTCTTTCACTATATTTGGGGATTTACTACTGTGACACAAAGAGATGATGTAATCACCTTTTCTAATTACCTAGGGGAGAAGATTAATAAAACGAGGCCTCCCCAGAGGGTGTGTGTGTGTCCTCTGCTGGTTCGGATTTGTGTGTGTGTGTGTGTGTGTGTGTGTGTGTGTGTGTGTGTGTGTGTGTGTGTGTGTGTGTGTGTGTGTGTGTGTGTGTGTGTGTGTGTGTTCAAAGCGCTTTCCCGGTACTCCAGTACCCATCTGCCCCTGTTTGTCCAAGGTTATTGCTACAGGGTATAAAAGTTATATATAACTTAAATCATATTTGATACAACAATACAGATATTTGTACCCCTAAAAGGCACAATCAAAAATGTATCACACTCAAGCACATGTGAGAAATGGCTCCCTGCAAAACACAACTACCACAGTAGCTACGGCTGTGTTAGAGAAACTGTTCACTAAGACTTACTAAAGCTGAGTTGTCAGATGTTGCTGAAATCCATTTCTCAGATGACCTAGCCACTATGGCTAATAGGACTGTGGGAATTATCGTCGAACAACCTCTGAGATTTCAATGATAGAAACAACGGCACTAGAGTACTCAAAAATAGTTATTCCTTCCCCCCTCCCCCAGGCAATTGAAAACCTGGGGGGAAAGCAGATCAATGTGGGTTTTGCTAGCTGAAAAACCAGATCAATATAAGGCTTCATTATGCTTCTAATTACAGTTCCACTCTTATGTCAAAATGTTTGGTGCCGCACATTGCAAAGCAATTATAAAGCCATCATTAAAATGCATCTTTCATTCTTTTGTTGTCGCTCTCTGCCTTTTGAAATCCCTTTAAGTGAAATTAATTTTGTATTTCTCACATCAATTTGGGACTTGTATGTATAGAAATAATACCTCTAGAACAGGGGTGTCCAAACTTTTTGCAAGGAGGGCCAGATTTGGCAAGGTGAAAGTGTGAGGGGGCCGACCATTCAGCTGCATTTGGCCCCCGGGCTGGATTTTGGACACATCTCTATAACATGTAAAGAGGCAGAGAGGACTCTGCAGCGGAGGAGCAGGGGGGCAGGTAGGCTGGGCAGGTGGCTGGGGGGATGGACAGAGGCAGGGAGGGCAGGCAAACCATAAAACTGCAAGCTGGTGACTCCATCCAGTATGGGGAGGGGCCAGCTGGCGGGGATGCATGACAGGCTGAGCTGGCGGGGAGAAGAGGCTGCGGGGCGCTTGAAATTTGAAAACGGGCCACATTTGGCCCCCGGGCCTGACTTTGGACATGCCTGCTCTAGAATAATTCTAGTAAGGCTCCTTCCATTGCTGTTTTTTGTGTGGGCAAGAGCTCTTAGCCTGCCACCCAAAAGAGACTGGCATCTCGGTTATGGTGGCCTGGAGGGAGCACAGAAGCTATCCTATTAAAAGGCTGCTCATCCTCACCCCAGCCTCTTTCCACCATCATTGGAGCAAAGTGGTGCTTGGTTTGATAGAACATTGCGGGGTGAGGGGTTTTCTTAGGCTCTTCCCTGGAAAGAAGAGTTCTGAGTGGAATATCTTGGAGTTTTGTTATTTAAAATAAAGGAAAAATAAAGTAGGCATAGAAGGGGGTAGGGAGTTTGGGAGTTAAGATAAAAACAGGGGCTGGCAGGCCACTGGTTCTTTGTTGGCCTCTTTGTCCCCTTACCCAGTCATCTGTTAGGGGTCAAATAGATAGATAGATAGATAGATAGATAGATAGATAGATAGATAGATAGATAGATAGATAGATAGATAGATAGATAGATAGATAGATAGATAGTGATTAAAATTTGGATTTAAAGATTTATAAATAAATAAGGAAGCTCAAATTAGTGGAGAGGTCAGATCCTAAGGAGTTGGAAAAGTCTCCCCCTTTGGTAGTTATCAGGACATTGGGGAAGGCTAAGTGCTTAATTAGATTAAAATAAAATCAATATTGATATTAATATTAGCAATTATAGCATAGGCATGATGGGTGCCAAGAAGGGCCAGGGAGTAAGAAAGGCAAGCAGCCAGCAAAAAGACAGGCACCTCCCTTCCTGCCTGCAGTGCAGGCTTCATCAGATATGTGGAGGACTGGCCTGCCTATGATGCTTTTATGAGCAGGCTTAGTAGGCTGCAAAGGGAAAGAGCTTAGTATAGGGACGCAGCAAATGTGGTTAGTGTAAGGTGATCCAGTTATAGAGTCAAAGGAACACAGGATGGCTATAAGCTAAGGCTTTTGGCTGATACTGTATCAGCCAAATGTCAGAGGCAGAATCTTCAAGAGCAGTGGCAGTTCACACAATTCTCATGTATCTGAGATGCATCTGCCTCAACAGCAGGTGGCAGCAGACTCAGAGAGCTTCCTGTGGTACTCAGATGGCAATGAGTCCTGGATGCAGACCAACAAGCCAATGGGACAGGTCACCACATCAGAGAGCAATCACCCAGTGACAGGAAAAGATGAGGCAGCACAAGCCAAATGGGTACAGGACTCATTGGCTTCCAGGTTGCATCATTTATGCTGGGACAACTGGGCAGGCTCAGCCAAGCAGGGCAATCTTTCTGTTGCAATATTTGGATTCAATTTATAGAGCTTCATGTCAGAGTCCATATGGCACACAGTGGCCTTTAGTAACTAAACATAGGCACCAGAACACAGCCAACAGAATAGGATGAATAGTCCAAACCAAACCCAGACCCATCCACATGGAAAGGAACACAGGAACTGGAGTTGGCATAGAAGGGCTGGAGCCAGACCACCAGTGCAGGGGCACTCTACTAGAGCAGAAGACTGACACACAAGGTCCAGGGCACGAGAGGCAAAGCAGGAATTGCAGCTAAAGGGCACATGAGTGTCACAGTGCAGCTAAAGACCTATGTTGCTGAGGCATCTTCCCAGAGGGAGTGTCACTCCTTAAGTAGGCCTTCCCTCAGGGCTCTCAGGTGGACCTCATGAGAGCTCTGACAGGTGATGCCTCAGAAGGGCATTATGCTCCAATTACTAGGGCCAGGGCTGGCACGTCCATTAAGGCGAACTAGGCAGTTGCCTAGGGTGCCAAAATGGAGAGGGGGCGCCAAAATGGAGAGGGGGTGCCACCCATGCCCCCCACTGCCCGTCTGCCACCACCACCACTGCCTGCCTGCCCGCGCCGCCCGCCGCCGCCCACCCATGCCCGCCACCGCCCGCCTGCCCCCCCCGCCGCCACCCGCCCCCCACCCCTGCACCCCCCGCCGCCCCGCTGCCGCCCAGGGCGCAAAAAAACCTAGCGCCAGCCCTGACTAGGCCACACACACACACACACACACACACACACACACAGATTGAGAGAGAGAGAGACCCTCCTCCACAGTATACATATTTGTTTTTCATATAAAGGTTGGAAACCCAGAGACCTTTAGGTAGTGGGCGGCATATAAGTTGAATAAATAAATAAATAAATAAATAAATAAATAAATAAATAAACTTCTTATAGGGTGAAAGTCACATTAGATATGGAAATCAATTGATTTATATTATTATTAGCAAACAACAACAACAATGACAACAATAGCAACAACAATGATAACATCAGTGACAATAAGATACTGAAATAAAAGTGATGTTTTTATTGAAAGAGTTAAGTAAAAAAGTGCATGAGAAATGTTTGAAATACAAGATATGAAGCTAGTTTTTTCTGTCATTTGTATAACTGAATACAATGCTGATATCCAAGCACAGCTAATATAAATCTCTTCTAAAGACTGATAAGTTTTTTTCTTGTATGCAACTAGTAAAACATGTGCTCCCAACTGTTTTTGCACACAAACTGCCTCACATCTCTGTCTCCCCAGCAAAATTCATTTCTGAAAGGATGAATTTTTATTTAATTAATTTTTTTTGAACATTTTGCCTTCTGGCAACTGTTTGTGTGCATGTGTGTATGTCCATGTGCATGCATGTCCAAGCGTGTATACTCATACATGTTTGGGATCCAGAATGTGTAATGGCTTCTCTTCCTCTCCACTGTACTATGTTTTTGGTTTGTTTGCTTCTGATACGAATAAAGGGAAAAAAGGAATCTTCCTCCCCACTGAAAAGCAGGTATACCTCCTAGAGAAATGTGCAGAAGCCTTTTTCTTTAAAACATACTTTGGAAGTCTCACTTTATGGATTTATATGAGAAGTAGAACTTCTGCTGGGTCTTTGTAGTCACTGGCAGAGCTTTAGGGAGGAAGGTAAAAAGGCACTGGAGGATTCCAGTGGAAGAACTATTGGAATCCTCAATAGCGAATTGACAATAATAAGCCATCAGGGCCATCTGAAAAGTCTTGTAATGGGGTGTGCTTGAAGAAATGTAATATTTGCATTTCTTTCACCAGCACAGATGGGCCTCTGCAGATTTGTCACAGATTCTAAAAGGAAGAGTGAAACAAGAGTGAAACAATAACCCACCAAAGTGTTCATCTCTATCTCTGTTTGTCTTCTCCGTCTCTCTGGAATAAAACACATTTTCAATTTTTCGTCAGCCACTGCTGGGCTACTGTAGGAAACCGGGGGGGGGGGTTGTGGAGGAGAGATTAAGGCCGGCGAGGATTGCTGCACAAGAATGCCTGAGGAGGGAGAATGGTTTCTGCACAGATAAAAAAAAGTCCAGGGCAATGGAGTGAAGTACGACGAGGGGTTTATAATGAAGATACAGGAAGGCCCTGGAGCCATTTCTGTTGCACAAGCAAAGAGAGATATGAAACCCCAGAAGGTAAAGACTAAAGAACGTCTGCCTGTGACTGAAATCCCAGTGCTATTGCGGAGGTACTTTGAACTGAGGGCAGCTGTGCGGGATGTGGCTGCATCTTCTCTCCTAGACATAATTCAGAAGGGGGTGCAGGGTTGACGTAAGGGAGTTTACTTTGGCATTCATTAGCCCCCCCCCGAGTCATTATGCCATTAAAAAAAAGGTGGCGGTGGAGAATGCTCAAAGAATACAAAACTCCCGCATTGAATTTCGGTGGTGCTCTTTCTCTCCTCGCTTGGTGATGGGAACTGAAAAGCAGGACCCCAATGAGGCACACTTTAATGATCTCCCTAAATTTTTGTGGATTTCAGTGGCAGGCAGTGCTAAATGAAATCTAGCAAGTGCAATGTTCTGCCGCAGAAAGAGCTCGAAGGCCTGCTTCTTCATGCTAAATAAGCGACGTGCTGCTGCTGTGTTGTTCAGGAGTCCTTTCCACTGTCACAGAGTGAGTAACTCTTCTGCTACTTCACATCCGCCAGTGGGGTGATGAAGGCTCAGCACCTCACAGCTGTATGGGGCTCCTGCTCAGTGATCCCATTGCAGACAGACAGAATCATGTTAAATCCCTCACACCATATGTGGTGGTAGCAGACCTTTGGGAAAGTCCCTCTTATGGACTAGAATTGCACAGGCAGCCAGCAGGGGGAGAGGGGGCTGAATTCTAAAAATGTAATTCCCAGCCAATCTCAATGGGGTGGGGTGGGGGCTATAGTCCCATGGGAAGGGACTGGCACATTTGAAATGGGCGGGGAGGAGGGATAACAGACTGAAAAATTATATTCTGTATTGATAGGTCCAGCTGCACAGAATCCACATGGAAATGATGTAGCAAAATGAAGGGCAGACAGAGGTCAGGCCCAAGCTTTACTACTGCCCGGAGAATCCACCATTAGAAGCAGTGTCTCAGCCATGTTTAAAAAGTGATGACTCATTCACCAGCAGAGGGAGGGAATTGTCCGGTTCACACCAGCCATGTCCTAAGGGCATCTATCTCCTGTTTGCAGGGCCCTTTGTCTCCCCTCCTCCTCCCTGTAAACAGGTATCATTCATTTGTATAACAAATGGTCTAGGGCAGTGGTCCTCAACCCCCGGGCCGCGGACCGGTGCCGGTCCGTGGAGCAATCTACGCCGGGCCGCCGCCCGAGGAACTTCCAATCATTCCCCTGTGGTGGCGGCCCGGTTCCCGGAAATGAGAGAGAGAGAGAGAGAGAGAGAGAGAGAGAGAGAGAGAGAGAGAGAAAGGAGCCCTGCTCGGAAGGGCCGCTTTCTCCCGGCGACTCCCGAACCCCTCGGGCTCTTGGCTGGCGGCGGCGAGGAAGGCAGGCCGCGCCTGTTTTGAGGGGAGGGGAGGGGAGGGGAGGGGGGAGGGGGGCGGCTCAGGCCGGGCCGGGCTTTGGCCGGCGGCGCCGTGCGTGCCTCTTTTTTGGGGGAGGGGGGCATCTCAGGCCGGCTGGGCTTTGGCCGGCCGGCGCCGCGCGTGCCTCTTTTTGGGGGGGAGGGGGAGGGGGGCGCCGTGCATGTGTGCCTCTTTTTAGGGGGAGGGGGAGGGGGCGTCAGGCCAGCCTGGGTCTTTTCCCCCGCCGCGCCTGTGTTGAGGTGGGCGGGGGGGGCGGCGCAGGCCAGCCTGGGTGTTTTCCCCGCTGCCGCCGCCGCGACCCCCCCAGCAATTGCGCCGCCACCGCCGCCGTGACCCCCCCGCCATCGCGCCCACCCTGCCCCGCCATCGCCGCCACCATCGCGCGCCGCCGCAATGCCGCGCCGCGACCCCCCGCCATCACCGCGCGCGCGCGACTTTAATCGCGCCCGTCGCTGCCACTGCAACCCCCCGCCATCGCGCCCGCCCCGCCATCGCCGCCGCGCGCGATCGCCCGCCCCGCCATCGCCGCCGCCGCCGACGCGACGCGACCCCCGCAAGTGGGCCAGGGAAAAATTATCAAACGTTTACCGGTCCCCGGTGATAAAAAGGTTGGGGAGCACTGGTCTAGGGCAGTGATGGCGAACCTTTTAGAGACCGAGTGCCCAAACTGCAGTTCAAAACCCACTATTTTTCTTTTTTTGCAAAGTGCCAATACAGTAATTTAACCTGTATACAGGTAGCTATGAAGGGGCAATGTCGGGTGCCCACAGAAAGGGCTCCGAGTGCCACCTTTGGCACCCGTGCCATAGGTTCGCCATCACTGGTCTAGGGAAATCCTTTGCACACACACCTGGACACCCACCACCACCACCACCAAGCCACTTTCTTAAACCCTCTATCTCCATTCTTTGTCCTCCATCTAAGTCCATCATCCCAGGAGGAACAGTCATTGTTTATACTGTATGTTCAGCAATGTGGTCTATTTGTATGCCAATACTGTAAATAATTATTTTAAGCCATTGCTGATCTTTCCTGCACATTGTATCCTTTGTTTTGTATTTAGAAACTTTTCCAGGTTTTCCTGTATCTTCCTTATACCACTGCCTCCTCCCACTATACAAATTTATAAAAACCCTGTTCCCGCTCTGATCAGAGCAGAGACTTGACTTTTGCTGCCAGAGGTTAAGATTGTCTCTGCCTGGTTGCTTTATTGATCAATAAACCTTGCAAAATGGAACTCTCTCACATCAGATATTTATTTGGTGACTTGGATCTGGTGACCACGGGAGGCTAGCTCCCCAGGACCCAACAGTATTTTATTCAGTGTTTGCATTGTTTTCTTATATAACAGGAGGCCTTAAAACCTGAAAAAAGAGCTCCTGAAAGGGCTGTGCCCCCAAATGGTTTCAGAATAGCTGCAAGCTAGTCTGGGGCGATGGGCACGACCAGGGAAAATGATGTTTTCAAGCTGTCGTGTGTTGGAGCCGGCCCGTTTCGGCTCGTTTCCGTTTTTCGCGAAATTTTCCAAAAATTTGTCATTTCGTTTGTCAGTTTTTCGTCTGTCGTTAGTACTGGTTTGGGGGGGGAGCGGGCTCCTGGAGGCACCTCTCTGGGGTGGGTGCCTCCTCTGGCCCGCTATGAAGGGAAAGCGGGCTCCTGGAGGCACCTCTCTGGGGTGGGTGCCTCCTCTGGCCTACTACAAAATGGCATGCATAGCCAATTGGATATGCATACCAAGTTGAAACTTGAGGCACCTCTTTTTTGGGTGCCTCTCTCTGTTGACCACAGGCCCACTGCTAACTGCAGTGTCACAGTGCGCATACTGGGGGAAGGCTCCTCCTCAGTCTCGGCGCTCTGTGGTTCACCAAGAAGGGAACTGTACTTGCGTGTGTGCAATGCGAGTACAGATTTGGCTTAGGGTTAGGGGGTTAGCACAAGGGCTAGGCTTAGGGTTGTTACGGGTAAGGTTAGGGTGAGTTCGTGGGGTGCACCTCTGGGTGCCTCTCTGACCCACTAAGAAGGACAGTGTACTGGCGTATGGGTTCGGGTTAGGGTTCGGGCTACGGTTAGTGGGCTTTTTATGCCCGACAGGCACATCCCAGAAGTCTCGGTCAAAACCTGGTCAAGTGGCCATGCAATTGGTGGAATGGCTCCAAAAATTTGCATGGCCCACTCCCATTGCCAGCCCATCATTGCACAGGTGTAAAAAAATAAAATAAAAATAAAATAAAATAAAATCAATGGAGATGGTTTGTTGCAAGAAAAACCCACTGCTGCTACTGTAAAAATTCGGGCAGTTTTAAAATAGCTATTTTCGCATGTTTCTGTGGTGCTTTGGTGTGTTTTTGGATCACCACGATTTCAAAATAAATAAATATTTTGCGGTCGCCTCATTTTGGATCCCCCGCCCGCACCGCATGGCATGGCGAGTTGGCGAGATGACGAGGAATGGATGTGCAGCCCAGGAGAGGAGAGGGGGGGCGGGGACCCCCCCCCACAGAAACCACCCCTCTGGTAGGTGCCCTCACTCAGGCAGGCATATTTTCACCTGCTTTTTTGGCCAGGAATCGGGTTTTTTATTTTTAAAACTTTTTTCTGTGTCGCGCCACTTGGCGAGTTGGCGAGACGATGAGGATGCGCAGCCCAGGAGAGGAGGGGGGAGGCTGAGGACACCCCCCCCAGAAACCACCCCTCTGGTAGGTGCCCTCACTCAGGCAGGCATATTTTCGCCTGCTTTTTTGGCTGGGAATCGGGTTTTATTTTTTTACTTTTTTTCTGTGCCGCGCCGCTTGGCGAGTTGGCGAGACGACGAGGAACGGATGCGCATGCGCAGGCACTCGCAGCCCAGGAGAGGAGGGGGGAGGCCGGGGACCCCCCCCAGAAACCACCCCTCTGGTAGGTGCCCTCAGGCAGGCATATTTTCACCTGCTTTTTTGGCCGGGAATCGGTTTTTTTTAATTTTTAAAACTTTTTTCCTGTGCCACTTGGCAAAACGCGATCGCTGCAATGCCACCAAGAACGACCACGACAAATCAGACCCAATTTTTCTTTAGTCAGTTCGAGTTCGAGTTCTGGCAGAGTAATTGTCGTTCTTCGTTTCGTTACGTAATGGAAACGAGGAACGGAAACGGAAACGAGGATTTCGCCGAGTCGTGCCCATGTCTAGTCTGGGCTATAGCGCTGTGAAAGACCTCTGCCTGAGATACCTTTTAGTCCAAGTGGAATATAGAGTGCTTGGTGCACCTTTGATCAAGCCTTCCATTTGTTTGTTTGAATGTTTGTTTGTTTGTTCATTTGTTTGTTTGTTTGCTTGTTTATTGGGTTTATATACGGCATCATCTAGCCCAAAGGCTACTCTCCAAGAGCTGATATGAGACTTGTGCTACTTCATATTGTGAGCCTCCCTACTTGTCTACGAGGAGTAAAAAATATAGCATGACTTTTGTTGTTGTTGGTGGTGGTGGTGGTGGTGTTTTTAATTTCATATAATTCATGATTAGGGATGGCCATGAAACGGAAAAATTGAATTTCATTTCATTTATTTTCATTCTGTCCCCCTGCCCCATGATTTGTTTTGTTTTGTTAGAAATGATTTTTTTTTAATTGTATGAAATGAACCAGTAATGGACACATTAGTTACTCTATTAATCGGGTCCCCTGAGGCCTAGAGGCACCAGATTTGGTGGGTACCTTCCTATGATTCTCCCCTCTCAGCCCTCCAAATTCCAGACCTTTGGAAAAGTCCCTGTTATGGACTAGAATTGTTTGAAATGAATTCTAAAAATGTAATTCCCAGCCAATCTCAATGGGGTGGGGTGGGGGCTATAGTCCCATGGGAAGGGACTGGCACATTTGAAATGGGCGGGGAGGAGGGATAACAGACTGAAAAATTATATTCTGTATTGATAGGTCCAGCTGCACAGAATCCACATGGAAATGATGTAGCAAAATGGGCAGACAGAGGTCAGGCCCAAGCTTTACTAGAGAATCCACCATTAGAAGTAGTGTCTCAGCCATGTTTAAAAAGTGATGACTCATTCACCAGCAGAGGGAGGGTATTGTCTGGTTCACACCAGCCATGTCCTAAGGGCATCTATCTCCTGTTTGCAGGGCCCTTTGTCTCCCCTCCTCCTCCCTCTAAACAGGTATCATTCATTTGTATAACAAATGGTCTAGGGCAGTGATGGCGAACCTTTTAGAGACCGAGTGCAAAAACTGCAGTTCAAAACCCACTATTTTTCTTTTTTTGCAAAGTGCCAATACAGTAATTTAACCTGTATACAGGTAGCTATGAAGGGGCAATGTCGGGTGCCCACAGAAAGGGCTCCAAATGTGGAAAGATTTGGGGTTTAGGGAGCTGGGTTATTCAACTTCAAATTGGGTGCCCTAGAAAAATATTCTAATTGCAATGTTACAGTATGTGCTTGAAAATAGTGATCCCAGGCAGCTAGCAGTGTGGAAATTACAGTGGAGCTTCTTCAAGCTCACCCCCAATTTTTAAAGGTTTGGGGTACAGGGGGCAAAGTTATTCAACTCCAAGGGGGTGCCTCCAGGAAAAAAATTAATTTAAATGTATTTGAAAATACGGAGCCCAGGTTCATTTAAATGAAAAACTTCCTGTTTATTTTGTTACTAACAAAACACTGCTTCCCTGTTTCATTTTGTTTTGTTAGCTAACGAACTGATGAAACAGCATTTTGTTTTTTGTTTGGTGCCCATCCCGATTCATGATATTCACCCAACCCATCCTTGACTAAGGCGAGGTCAGCCTGGACCAAAGAGCAGCTCCCTCCTGTAGGGCCTGCTTCTGACTCGCAATTCAGTTGCTACAGGATGTAATTTCTTTAAACCCATGTGAGAACAAGCTGCTTCTAGGACTTAGTATATTTACACAGTATTTTGAAGATGCCATCACATCTGTGAAGGGCTAATACAATGACCGGATTATCCACATCCATGGATTCTGCAAACAAGTCTCTTTTTCGGCATGTGAATTGATTACTTGTGTGCTATTTGGGTGTGGGGGGGAACCTCCACAAGATGAATAACATTTCATTGAGTTTTTTAGACAAAGAGCCATTGTGGTGGTGGAGAGGTTTTATTTTATTTTATTTTATTTCATATGATGCAGATAACAGAAACAAGACATACACACAGTCACAATTACAATTATCAGCCAGGTTCCATTTATGTCTCCAATACTGGCTCCTGCTGCGGTTCATTCGAATCTGGTTAAGCATTGCCTAGCTTGTTCTTGGGAGATCAAAGCCATCTGGGCACTCTAATGGTTCAGATACTTAGTTAAACAGATCTGGAATAGAAGTTGTTCATGCCATAATGAGTATTGTGTACAATTCTGGTCACCATACCTCCAGAAGGATGTTATGGAAATGGGAAAAGTGCAGAAGAGGGCAGCCAGAATTATTAGGGGACTGGAACACCTTCCTTACCATCTGAGGCTGCAATGGCTGGGCTTCTTCACTCTCGAACAACAGCACTTAAGAGGTGACCGGATTGAGGTTTATAAAATCATACACAGTGTGGTCAATTTAGATAAGGAAAAACTGTTTTCCCTGTCACACAATACTAGAACTAGGGGGCACTCCATGAAACTTTTGGGTGCTAGATCTCAAACAACAGAAAATACTTTATCACCCAGAGTGTAACTGATCTATGGAATTCCCTGCCAGAAGAAGTGGATGACAGCTGTCAGCCTTGACAGCTTTAAGAAAGGATTGGACAAGTTCATGGAGAACAAGGGTATCAATGGCTATCATTATGGATGCCTAAGGACAACCTCCGGATTGGAGAGATAGGCAGGATATCTCTCAATGCCAGTTGCAGGGAATCATAAGCAGGTGAAGGCATCTGCTTGGGAATACCGTGAAGCTAATGGTGAGCCACTGTTTGAGACAGAATGCTGGACTAGATGGGCTGTGGCCTGTTCCAGCAAGGCTGTTCTTTTGCTCTTATGCCATGCTGTCCTAGTGGCAAAGTCTTCTCTGACTAGTTGCTATCCACTTTTCTGAGGTTTATTTACTGCTTGCATGTATATCTTTCCTTTAGCACTCCATGCTTGCCTCATAGCTGCCCTTTGAGGCTGGTCAAAGCTTAAAGATCAAAATTGGCCCAAAGTCAGAGGCAGGTGTCATGGGCTTGGACTTCCCAGTTTTCAACCCTAACACCAGCACTCATCACTACACCACACTAGCTGCACCTGTTTTATCATTCCCTTTTTATTGTAATAAAGATTATCTGAATATAAATATTATTTAATTCATTTCATCAATTTTCATAATCTCCTTGTTGGGCATCTTTTTTATTTGTCTGGTCACTGTACTCCTCACTCAGACACGGTGTTATATTACATACTGTATAGACAATCTGTTGCATAACTGAAAACCCGATTAATGCCATCCAGTCACTCAACAGCCTTGCATAGTATAATGTACATCCTTGACAAGCAATTAGATGTTTATGAAGACACTGGTTGCTTATAATTATAATCCTGCTAATTTTCTTCAGTCCCCAAAGCAACATTAATGTTTGCTAATGAACTGCAGATTAATTCACTTTGAATTAGTCTCTTCCCCACCCCCACCCCCTTGCACATGCAAGAAAGCACTAATTTTGCTTTGGGGACCTTAGACTTCAATGTTACAAGGGGAAACTCAAATGGCCTGTGCTAAAATTATTTAAGATTTTGATTAACTTTAATTTGAAATCAATTGCTTTCTAATGTTTCCAATACTTCTGGAAAGACATTATTATATGCAGTAACAGATAACAGGATAGATGTCTATGTGCAATAAGAAACTCTGAGGGTATATATTAAATGAAAATAATACTAATCTACATCTTAAACTCAATTCAAGTGTTAGTTTTACAGATGGACTCACTATGCTTCAAGGGAAATACCAGGCTCCCAAGTATACATCATATAGAAAATGGAGTGTCTGTGCTGTGATATGGAGGAGAGATTCCTGTTTCCATGCTTTTTTCCCAATGTAGATAAAGACTTCCATTTTCTAGGCCTCTTGCTTATGTGTCTGGACTACATTCAAGCACAAGCTTCTCTGCTGCAGATGTATCACTCTCCACTTTCACATTTCTCTGAGTCAAAAGAGGACCATTGCATCTACCTATAAGGGCCCTGTAGGTAGCCGTTGAAAGTCAGAGCTCCATTTGAGATGCTCCATGCATACAGAGGTGGTCATTTCGTTCAGATTTAGATAAATGAAAATGAGCCTTCTGGGAGGAACACAGCAGTCTGTACAAGTGCCCCTTGAGCAGAAGGCTCATTTTATTCTCTTATCTATGTTGACAAGCAATAGATTAGAACAGTTATGAAAACAGGAGCTTGGATAGGAGGCAGGTGCCATTTAGCCCTTGGGCCCTGTCTCAAAGCAAAAGGTCAGGGGAAATAGAAGGTCACTTCTCTTTCAGATATGCCATGTCGGTCATGAGTGTGTGTACATCACTGTAGCCCCTCCGAAACACATCCATCAAAGAAAGGTTCCCACAAACATTCTTTCTTTTTGTTTGTTATTTTCTGTCAAATTGGAACCAACATATAGTAATGCTAATGGGGCTTTCAAGTTAAGTGAGATATTGAAGGAGAGGTTTTACCAGTTTTACACCCCCAGTGGTCTTCCATGACTAAGTGGGGATTTAACCCAGGCCTCCTGAGTATTAGTCCATAACCCTTTCCTCAATATTGCACATTTCTTTATTTAGATTATTTATATTCTGCCCTATATCATGCAATCTCTAGTCAGAATTCAAACAGTATAAAATAGTTCAACAAATTGAAACAATTGAAAACTGCATACATTGAAACCAATAATAGTAAAGAAAATGTCTATAAAGGCATGATCCTTAATCCACGATGAAGACCTTGATGAACAACCAGCTTTGACTTGGCCCTAAAGTAAGATTAGTTTAGTGTCAGTCAAGCCTCCTCCTTTGCAATCTAATATGTGTGTTAGATGCTGTCAATTTGGAACCATATTATGGACATCCTATTAGAGCTTTCAAGCTAGGTAAGGTGTTTAAGAAGTGATTTTACCAGTGCCATCTCTTCAGTGGGTTTCCATGGTCTAGTGGATACTTGGACCCAAGTCTCCAGAGACCTAGTCCATCAATCTGCACTGGTATTATTAAGGACATACGTGCAATCCTCTGATCAATGTACATATGCCAGCTAAATAAAGGGTATTTGACTGGAATGCATGGATTTGTTTGAGGACTACACATTTCTGAAGTGATGATGAGGGAGAGCAAAGGGCTCACAACACAAAAAAGAAATGAAGATATCAGTGCCTTATAAGGAAGATGCTGAACTTGCTCTGGAGAAGGAGGAGGACAGCTTCACTCCTGCCCCCAATGAAATATGAGCTATTTTCTGCACACTCCAATAGTTAAAGGTTTGTAAGTGAAGTCATCAGGCTCTAGTAACTGCTCTCTACAGTTCTTTTTCTTCCCTGTGGTAGAAAGTGAGTGACTTCCAGCGATGCATCTGAACCAAATGCTTGTGTTGTTTCCTTCTTTCTAAAACGTTAATTGCATTTAGGGTGTAGGTGTATGCACACACATGAGAAGATGAACACTTCCCTTGTGGTTATTTTGAATGGCTCAAAAAGGATATTTGGGTCCACTTTCTTCTATCCTCTCCCTTTCCCCCCTTGCTGCCTTGATTTTCCCTGTGTTCTCTGGGCTGGGAATGCACTAAATGGTTTTAATGGTGCCCTGTACACTGCCATTCCCATTCCCATTTTCACCAATGTTTTTGAAATCTTTGAAATGGAAATACTGGCCCAGTCCTGCAAAAAACTTAATGGGACATTATTATTATTATTATTATTATTATTATTATTATTATTATTATTATTATTATTATTATTATTATTATTATTATCATCATCATCATCATCATCATCATCATCATCATCATCATCATCATCATCACACAGCAGACTACATTGGATTTTGTATTACCAATCACTAGTTGAACGCTTCCCAAGTGTTTAGGACTCAGTGATGTATCGGCAAATTATGCGAGCAGATCCCAGTAAGGTGGGTTTCTGCAGCTGACTGATGGTGACTTTGTCAACTCCAATTTCTTCTAAATACTGTTTTAGCTCCTTAGACACCGCACCCAACGTGCCGATTATCACTGGGACCACCTGTACCGGTTTATGCCAAAGTCTCTGAAGTTTAATTTTCAGATCATTATATCGGGTAATTTTTTCAACTTGTTTCTCAGTGACTCTACTATCACCTAGTATCGCAACATCAATGACCCACACAGTTTTCTTCTCCACAATCACAATATCCTGGGTATTATGCTCCAAAACCTTGTCTGTCTGTATCTGGAAGTCCCCAAGTAATTTTGCATGCTCATTTTTAATTACTTTTTCAGGCTTATGATCCCTCCAGTTCTTTGCTATGGGCAGATGATATTTCTGACACAAATTCCAGTGAACCATTTGAGCAACTACATTATAACACAGTTTGTAATCAGTCTGAGCAATTTTCTATCAACAACTCAATATATGGTTGATAGTTTCATCTGTCTCTTTACAGAGTCTACATGAGGGGTACTCATTTTATTATTATTATTATTATTATTATTATTATTATTATTATTATTATTATTATTATTATTATTATTATTATTATTGAACTATAGAACAGAGTGTGTTCCAATAAAATCAATGATATCCAAACATGCAACACAACACTTAACTAGAGATGGGGAGAAAAACTGAAAAATGAATCACATTTTTTATGAATTTGTCCAATTCATAAAAATTTGTCAATTTATATTTGTCATAAATAGAGTCCCCTGACAAATGTGAATTGATGAATTTTAGTGATATTTATTAGTTAATTCATTGGGCTATAAAATGCCCTCGAAGGCACCCAGGGACACCAGATTTTGACAGAAGTGTTCCCTGACTCTCCATGTTTGGTTTGAACTTTTGATGTCTAAGTTAGGTACCCCCAAATAGCACCCCCCTCCAGGAAAGTACTCTTTAGTAACTGGCTTGGGAAACCCATTCTTCACCTAACTTGGAGAAATTGTAGAATGGAATCATGGGAAGCTTCCCTGTCTTTTCAGTGACTCCAGTTTCTCCAGTTGCTTTGGGGGCCTTTATATATAGCCAATGAATTGACCAATCAAACATTTCTTTAAAAAATCATCAATTTGTATTCAATTCATACAAATATGAAAAAAATGAATTAGTTTTTTTTAATATGTGCCCATATCTAATTGTCATTGCTAAGAAAAAGAAGGTGCTGTGATTCCTAAGGTCTATAGGAAACAAATGTGGAGGGTGGTGAAATAACATTAAGGAGTCTAAATTTCAGTTTAAGACTGAAAAGAATTCAGCGACGATATATGAAGATAGGTCTTAACAATGTAATAAAAGGCTCTTATTTGCTTTCATTTATGTGGAACAATGTTTCCTTTTACTCCCTGAGTCACACTGCATCAACTGGGGTGCAATGCTCCTCCATCTCCATGTGTATACAGTCATAATTCAGCCTGGTTCACTTCAACTGCCTAACACTGACTAAAACAACTGGCAATATTGAGGAAGTTGTTGGGAAAAGTCCTACCAGTACATGTACCATTTGTGCCACTGCACACAGGTGCAACTGCACGTATTTCTGTTGTGGAAGGGGAAACTAGTTGGAGTCGGCAGCTACTGATACATCATTTTTGCTGATTTACAGAATTGAGACTGGCTGCTAGGGGAATTAACTTGGATATTGACTCCTTGGGGGACTTGTTAGGTTCTACAGAAGAAATCCCAAAATGGCCCTGAATAACAAATAAGCTTGATGGACAGAAATCATTATTATGTCTGTGGATGCTTTCACCAAGCTCTACTTGCCAGGCCAGTTGATGGGATAGTGGAAAGAACAAGGAACGGATTTAGAGAGCAATGTTGCCTAGAAACTGACAGAGCCTTTCAGGGGAGCAGAGTGTTGACATGCAAAACCTTTCAAATCTTTTGTTTCTTTTCCCAATACACTGATGTTCTTTGTGAGCAGGATGGCTATCTTTGCAGAGAAGCAGCTGTGTGTAAAAAACGAGTGTGAGACAAATTTCCTGAATGTCAAATCCATTGATTGCTAAAGTCTTACATGGAAGACTTGGAAGAAGCAACATTTCTACATGCATTTTTAGGCTCTTTCAAAAACTGACTTGTGCTCCCTGCATCGTTTTCATCGTTTGTCAGTTTAAAGGCCTGCATCAATGATTCTACCATTTGCAAGCTGACAAGAATGACACACAAATACATGAATAGATTAAAGTTTCGGTAGCTAGCGAGATATAGATTAATGAGTGTGGTGTCTTTCCTAAATGTGCTCTTGACAAGACTTTCAGAATGTTGCCGACGTAAAATATACATTTTGCAACAAGCGTGGTAAGATGAATTAAGAAAGGAAAGGAAAATAAAAGATGTGGTGGGAGGAGGGGCAAGGGACCCGGGCAGATGCATTGTAAAATATTTCAGTGCTTTCTTAATTACCCTGCTCCACAGGCAGAGAGAATAATCTCTGTGGCAAAGAAACAGCAAATATAAGTATGAAAAAGCCACTTTTGCTTTCATCTAATTGCCTTGTCTGTTTATCAAAACTTTGTTGTATGGTGTAAACACATATTCATGCAATTTCAGGAAGGCAGTTCATCCCTATCAAAATTAGGTAGGGACCCACTCAGGGCATTAAGGTGATAGTTCACCACAACTTGTATCTTCTGTCAAAGGGTCCAGTAAGTGGTTCTGCTTGCACTCTTTTTTAGCAAAAGGCAGTCCTTAAGAAACACAATGGGCTGCAAAGAACAGGTGGAAAAAATCTGGATATTCTTTTGAAAACAATGTTGTTTTATTTTCAGAAGTTATTAAATGGGAAATTAGAGGTATCATCATGACTCTTTTCCCCTTGTACTGAGGATATTATTTGGTGTTGTACAATACCAAAAAGCAGTGTAGGGGGGAGGTTAAATTGTTTCAGAAGAATTTAATTTTTTAGGACAATTTAGGACGAAAAAAACAAATTGGATTTATTCATACTTAGAGGAGACCAATAGCTCCTTACATTTCAAAACAACCGACTTGAGAGAAAGCAGTAACATCACTAGCCATGCCAAAAATTAATCGCCAAGAAGAAAGGGAAAAATCAACAGCAATCAGTGCTCTGGAGCAGAGAAATCAATTTTAACAAAAACATGATGGTAAAGAAGTGCTTGAATCAACCCTCAGAAACAAGAAAACTACTACCCTCACCCTACAGTATATAAGAGTGAGACCCTACATGCAACCTTCTTGAAAATTTACTGAGCAGGAAGCATCACAGCTAAGCAATTTTTCAATCACTATTCCTTACTATCCCATACTTTGAGTTCAGAAATGAATTGGGAGCCAATACAAATGCAAACCTATCACATTAACACATTCTAAAATACTTGGCCCTGAAGTGTCCTTGGCAGAAGCATTATATACCATCTTTCGTTTCTAAACATTCTTCAAAGGCATCCCTCGTAGAACAGTTGGCAATAGATTAATCAGGTTGCGACCCATGGATATAGCAGTTGCCGGGAAAGGCACAGCTGGTTGATCAGCCAAAACTGCTGACAGACTTCTGGCCAAAATTCTTACTTGGCCATGTATGAGAAAAGGCAGAGGTTTTTTTTATATATATATCAACCAAAATTGAGCAAAGCATTTCTGTTTGGTTTGGATTAGGTCTCACTTTATTAACTCACATCTAGCCTGGGAATGATCTGAAGGACTGCTGCACAAATAGCTTTATGTTTTGCTGCAGTGCATCAAAAATCATGCAGTAGTCTCTGAGAAGACCTGCTTTATCTTTACCGATCAGAAAAACAGGATACAGCTTTCCAATGCCCTAGAAACTGTTAAGGTTTGTTTGTTTGTTTGTTCGTTCATTCATTCATTCATTCATTCATTCATTCATTCATTCATTTAACCTCTACCCTGCCTGTAATGAAATTAGGATGATGGGATATAGTGTGATTCATAAGGCTCAATATTAACTGTACATTTACAGTCTTGTCTTTACACTCTTATCTCTGGAATGTAACAGTCGAGACATAACAAGCTAGAGAAAGTTAGACAGCTTCTATTGGTTATTTCTTTCACGTGACCTCTAGAAGCTTCTCGGATCTGGGAGAAGAGAAGAAGAATGTATTTATCTGGGTGAGAAGCTCTTGCTTGTTTTCTGCTTCAAGATGTAGTCAGTAAGATGTAGGCTTAGCCATTTTAGGCTTATATTTTTCATAGTATCTACTTAGTTGAGGTTATCATAATCTTTATTATTTTTCAGGAAATAATATATGACCGTATCTGATAAGTATTTTTATATTTTTCATTGATTTTTATGAGTTATTTTTCATTTTTGTAACTTAGAATAGTGAATAAAAGGATTTCATTATGCTGTTGCTCTCAGGCTGTTTGTTTTGTATAAAAGACCCAAGGAACTACAGGGAATGCTCAGCCAGCTACAACTCCTATCCCTTGGCACAGCTGGTCAATCAGACAGAGAGATGGGATGATGCATGTCCTTGCACAGCCCCTGATTGGCCAGCACCAGGGAAAAGGAAAGATGCATCAGAGGCTTCTTCCAGGTTAGAGTTTCACCCTGAGTGACCCAAAGGAAGGTAAGTCAGTGGCCGATTTCATTCTGAAGGGTGAGGCCTGGTTCCAAATGGCAGCTATGCTGCATTGTTTTATTTTGGAACCAGACCCTTCTGAAACAAAATGTCCATCTCTAGTCACAAATAACCAATGCAAGGTATTGCGCTATTAGCCCACTTTTTATTGATGTCTAAATTGTTTCAAAAGGTAAATAAAAAAATGTAAATGATAGGAGTAGAGAGATCATTTTACCTCATGCGTCTTTGAAGTATTCCACATACTGGCAACCCAGGAAGGTTGTATGTGTGTATGTGTGTGAAGTCACCAAGAGCAACTGAAAAAGTGACACAACTCATTCAACCAAAACCATTTGGGATTACAAGCCTGAACCTATAAATACATGTTTCCATTTACTATTACTTATCAAATATTAAATGTCAAGTATCAAAATATCATTTTTCCTCAGTTGAACAATATTTTAATAACTATTTTATTTCTAAAATTAAAACCAAGAGTAATTTTTGAATTCTTCAGACATATTATGTGTTCTTTTCATCACTATGATGGAGATCCTGCATAAGATAGTGTGAACTGATTCAGTCTTTTTGGATAAGGTGTAAGGTGATATCCAGTATGACCTTATACACATGGAAATCCAATTCATCTCACAAAATTATCCTAGTAGAACATTTTGCTCCGTTGATATTTAACACGATTACTGCAAGTATAATGGCCAAGGACCCCACTGGACACTGAAGTTTAAGAATAATATAAAGCCAAAAGATATATAGAGATGGCAACTCCATGTGGCTAAAAGTCTACAGTGGGGCTTCTTTGCTTGCCTGCTCCGTATTTCAGTGTGAAAATCATGCACTCACATGGTCAGGAGTACTGGGGCTTGGTAGCCTTTAAAAAGGCTGTGCTTGTCCCAGTCTCTTTCCTTCCTTTCGAGGGTTCTTTGCACCCACCCTAGGGATAATGAGAATAAGAGTAGCTGGTCACTTCAGGGCTAGATGGGAATTTTTGGCTGTTATGCTGATTGGCTATTGGGTAGCAGTGTGTTTTCACCCATCCCATTCTTATTACTGGGTTAGGTAGGGTTCATATCGGTTACAGCAGCAGGTAGAACAAGGTTTTTATTCTAGAGAGTTCATGGTGCAGATGCCCTTAAGGGTACAGGGTAGCCTTGTAGTAGAAGGTCAAGGGCACGGGTTCAAGTTAGTACAGTGTTCAATTTGCTTAAGGCTGCTTTGGGTGAGTTAGTCTCCTCGAGTTTGGAAATGTGCTGAATAAATACAAGTTATACAACAGCACCCTTCTAAAGTACAAACTCACTGAAGTTATTACAACGGCAGAATGTCAAAGTAGACCCAGGCCCATGTTTACTTGCACAATGGCAGACACCCCCCCTTCTTTTAAAAAAGGCTTGCATTCTCAGAGTTAAATGAGATTTAGTAAAGTTGTGGCCCAGTTTTACGCTCCAATAATTTTGTGTCGACTCCTTATTTTGGGTCTCGATGGGCAAAGGATGTGAAATGATCTGGAAACAGGCCTGTGAGGAACCTAGCCAGCTGAGTAGACTTGAGGAAGTTGGGTATGCAGAAGAGACTGAAAGGTGGTACGATGGCTCCCTCCAATTATGTGGAGATCATTTTTATAGAAAATGTTACAAGTTTGTTTTCTGCAATTTTAGATGGTAGGGTTACTTGAGCTATGATCTTCCTGCATTTGCAGGGGATTGGACTGGAGGACACCTGGGGTGCCCTCTATTCCAATAACCTATGATTTTTTTTTAATTTAGGAATTTTGACAAAGGCCTATTTGCCTTGCAGGGGATCAGCACGACAAATTCCTCACTGCCAACCTCTTTTTGATTATCTCTGTTCCCTGAGAATTATTGAGCACCTTTGCCTCTTGCGTGAAATTTCTCAGAGGATGTATCCATAGTGCTGTTTAGTTACAGATTTATCAAAACAAAAACATAAATAAAAACGTATGGAGAAATAAGCTCTAGTACTAGAAGAGTGAATCAAGCAATTTCCCTTCATTCAGTATTCAAAAGCAACCATGGCTCTGTTCAGGCATTATTTAACACATTTTCTTGGTCTTGTCTTAATCATTTCAATGCTGTGTTTAAAAGGCAGAAGCTCCTGTTCACATGTCAGCTCTATATGCAAACAAGAACCTTGATTCTCCAGGGTAGAATACAATGCCAGATGGGGCATGGAAAGGCACTCCCCTCCAAACCTGCTCATAATTAATTGCATAAAGGTAAAGGTAAATATTCCCCACACACATGCATACTAGTTGTGTCCGACTCTAGGGGCAGTGCTCATCTCCATTTCTAAGCCAAAGAGCCAGTGTTGTGCAAGTCTGTGGTCATGTGGCCAACATTGACGAATGCATTTCTGCAGTTTACCTTCCTGCTTTTTTACAGGTGGTACCTGTTTATTTACTTGCTTGTACAGTGGACCCTTGTATAACAAACACTTTGTATAACATAAAATCTGTACCACATAAAAAAAATCCTGAGATAGGGGAAATTTGCTTAACAGAATTGCCTATGGGGCAAATCTGTAGAACATAAAATTGGTCATCATGATTAGGGATTACTCTGTTTTCAATGCATTCCTATGAAAAAATTTGTATAAAGGAAAATTTGCTTAACATAATTTCATTTGGAACGAATTAATTCCTTTATACATGGTACCACTGTACATACTTTCGAACGGCTAATTAATTCCAACTGATGGTGATGCTTTGCATGGTTTTCTAGGTTAAGAGTACTTAGATAAGGTTTAGTAGTCCCCTCTTCTGGTTTTACTCTGTGATTGTACAGTTTGCCTGAGGTTATGCAGGCTGTCACTACAAGCAGGCATCCTGTTCTGAAGCAAGTCACCTAATTCACTGAGGTAATCAGCCAGCTGATGCTGTTTATAATTCTAAATATGTTATAACTCATAACTTAACCTAGGAGAGGAACTGCTTTTAGGATAGCATTTTAATAAACCCAGTCATTAACTTTGTTTGTAGAGACATTCTGGATCAGTGATTCTCAACCCGTGGGTCCCCAGATGTTCCTGAACTGCAACTCCCAGAAACCTCTTCCAGCACAGTGAGTGGTGGAGGCTTCTGTAAGTTGCAGTCTAAGAACATCTGGGGACTCACAGGTTGAGAACCACTGTTCTGGATGAAATCCTGTTGTTTAGAATACAATGATGTGTAATATTCAGTGCATTCCTAACTCGGGGAGAAAACATAGTGTGACATTAACACTAATGCATTAAATTACTAATAATTTGCTGCTTTTCATGAAACCAGAAATCAACTGCCTGAGAAAGTTGCCTCAGTATGATGCAGTTTGAAATATTATTTCATGTAAATAGCTGAGTAAGATTCTCTGTTGGACTACAGTTCTTTACTGCTGTGTTCAGGTTCAATACATTGGGACACTTGTGGATTTGGTCCATGCCATATAATTCTGCTGATCTCAAGCAGAATCACAGTCTAATATATGCCTCATTCAGGCATATAACAGTCAGCTGCAAAGTCAACAGCTCGGTGGTTCAAATCCCGGGTGCCACGCAGCAGTGTGAGCTCCCACTGTTAACCCCAGCTCCTGCCAACCTAGGTGTTCGAACTCATGTAAAATGCAAGTAGATAAATAGGCACCACCATAAAAAACGGGAAGGTAAAACTTTACTTCTGTGCAGCCATGCCGGCCATGTGGCCGTGGACTTGCACAACACTGGCTCTTTGGCTGGGATAGGGAGATCAGCACCGCCCCTAGAGTCAGACATGACTAGCACGCATGTGCGGGAGAAACATTTACCTTTTTGCCTTTACTTTCCATGGCAGAGAACTACAAATGACATGGCATCCAGCAAAGAACTTCTATAGTAATAATGAGCTAGATCAGTGTTTTTCAACCACTGTTCCGCGGCACACTAGTGTGCCGCGAGATGTTGCCTGGTGTGCCGTTGGAAAAATTGAAAAATTCGAAAGATTTTTTTAAAAAAATGTCAAATTTTCGCCCACTAGGCGGGCGCTGGACTGTGTCCTGGGTATGAAGGAGTGGGGTTTTTGACCCCACCCTCGGCCAGCAGGGGCGCCAATTGGCGCTCCTCAGGGGGACACCCTCCACTTTTCTGATGTCCGGGCTGTGATTGGTCAAGACTCAAGCCTGGACCTATCACAGAGGACATCATCTTCTGACTTCCTTCCCGCCCGAGCACAGTGTGCACAGCAGCGGAGAGAAGAAGACGTCGCGACTCGAGTCACCAAAAGGAACTGATGCAGGAGGAGACGGACGGAGACCAGGACTCTAATGGTGGTGTGCCTCGTGATTTTTTTCATGAAACAAGTGTGCCTTTGCCCAAAAAAGGTTGAAAAACACTGAGCTAGATCTACAATCCAGTTGATTCTACATCCTCAGGTGTACTGATATAGTCCCACACTGACGAAATGGGGTTGTAATCTGACTTTTCCTACTTCAGGTTCAGTGAAAGCATGAAAGTCTTCTTTACACACACACACACACACACACACACACACACACACACACACACACACACACACACACACACACACACACACACACACACAAACTGTGTGGCCTAGGGCTGTTTGCTCACATTCCAAATGTAACAAAAATATTAAAATGTTTTTTGCCAGCTGGGATTATCCAGAAACAATGCAGTGTTCATAGGCATCATAATAATGAGGCAGGTGGGATGGGATGAAAGGGGCCCATCTTCTATCATGAAACACAACAGGTTCTCTACACACCACAGGTAGCAGTTTATCATTCAAATGCATGTAAATGCCAGAGGCATCAAAAATAAGGAAAGTAGCAAGAGAAGAGAGTTTAAAGTAAACTACAGGGGAGAGGCACATGCTTTCAGGACCACTTTGTTTTTTGGTTTTTTAAAAAAATAAAATAAAACTGCTTCTCAGATAACTTTTGCTGACTTAAAAGGGAACATAGAGCATTCTCATTATTGGGCATGCTTGTACTTAATGGATATTTGTTTGACAGGCATATTTGTGAGGTTGGCATTGCTGTTATGTCTTCCAGAAACTCAGTTTTATATGTGTGCTACAAAAGAGCAAGCCCAATATATTTTACTGCCTGTGACAAAAGACTATAGGGCAGGTGGCTAGTTAGTGGTGAGGCTTCTCCTAACAAGTAGTCACCAAAATATTTGATTGTTGTTGGGAATGAAATAAATGTGTGTTATACATAGGCCTATCTTCCAAGAGGAGAATGTAGGGAATAGCAACAGAGGGGACTAGGAAGGATACCAGTACTAATGTTACAGAGGCCACCTCAGTCCGCCTTCTAGAAGGGTTAGCCTTGAGCTACACCTAAACCTACATAATGTGCTCTGGTCCATGGGGTCACGAAGAATTGGACATGACTTAACGACTGAACAACAGCAACAAATACTAATTATCTAGTAGCCACTAGTAGGGCTAGTAGCCTCTAGCTGGACCACAGTGAAATCCTTCATGGTAGTTTCAAACACTTTTCACCCACTGGAATAATTCTGCCCTGTGCAACCAACTGTACAGCACTCCCAGTCAATTGTAATGAGAAAGGACTTGCAGCCATGTTCCTTTGGAGATGGTGTTCTTTCATGCTTGTGAGGGGAACCCAATACATCCAAATACTGACAGAAGGCTAAAAGAAAAAGTTTGTGTACTTTTTGCAAATTACAGTGGTTCATCGGTTTAAGTAATGCATTCATTCTCTGGGCCATTTTGTATTGTGAAAAATTCTTAAAACTGAAACACAGTTTCCCATAGGAATTTACTGAAAACCAATTAATCCAATCTGGAGGCCACAAAAATAGCAAACCAGGGCATTCCATTTTAAATTTTCTTAAACCGAGGCATCCCTATTCTTTTCGTCATGCAAACATCACACAACAACTTTTAATGCCTGAAGCTGGGAAGTGGCAGCTGTCACTCAGTGCCAAACTATTTTTAAAATCTGTTTTGAGCTAAATGAAATTGTGAAGTAAAAGTGTGAGTGTAACACATACAAAGGAGAAATATAGATATAGTTAACCCCTTATGTGAATTTGTGTTACATCTTATGTGAATTTGTGTTAACTACATAGATATAGTTAACCCCTTATGTGAATTTGTGTTACATACAAACTAGAACACCATGTTCCAATTTCTATACCCTTTCCTTGAGATGTGCAACTTGAGGTGGGAAAAAGCTATATGGATCCGAAATCTCTACAGACCCATTGCATTTTTTCCAAAATATGTCTATTTGTTTTTTGAAATAATTATAATAGTCAAAGCAGAAGTTTGAAAAACCTGAAAACGAAAGTCAAGCTCATCCATATTATGTAAAAAATGGACAGTGAACAAAGACTGGAAATAAATTCAATTCATTTGAAATGTGGTGTTGGAGGAGAACCTAACAGATACCAAAGACCATCAGAAAGGTATACAAGTGGATGCTCATGAAGTCAAGCATGAATTCTTTCTACAGCAAAAATGAGTAAACTAAGGCTATCCTCCCTTGTGTGTATACATTTTAGTGGTAAAATTGTGCAGGTAGAGGTCAGCAGAAAGACAGCACAATTTAACATGACCTGGATTCACAAAATCATGAAATTGGAAGGAGCCCATAAAGCCATGGAGTCCAGCTCCACTTCACAGGAGGCAGGATGAAGAATCTCCTTGCACAGTGAATGAGTGGTTGGCTTTCAGAGCAGGCAGGGATGGGCAGCCTGAATGCCTGCCCAGATAGCATGCAGCCAAAGTTGAAGGACTCTGGTGACACATGATAACAGGTGAATGGCCCAGCTGGCCCAGGGGCTAGGCAGAGGGTCCCCATGACACTCGTGATGCTGCACAATAAATTTTGTCAGGAGGTGTGAATTAATCCATGCCCATCTCTACATGAAACTTAATAACAAAAGCCACTGATTTTGATTTGTAAGATCTGAGCAGAGCTGTTAACAATATGACATTTGGGAAGTCATTAACTCCTCTAGTCATCACAAATTAGAAGTGACTTGGGAGCGCATAATTTCTTTGGGTTTGTTTTTCTAATTAACAAACAATTGTATAGTGACAAGATGGGTGGAATCAAGACTATAACAGGACACTATGACATTATGTAGGAACCAAAGCTCGACTAACGTCAAGTAAGACTAGCCCCAGCCACAAAGAAAAGAAAACACAATAACTTCACAGCTTAAATAAGTAAACTTCTAAATATTTCCTCTGTGTTCTTTTGGAAATATCTTTTACATATTATTTTCAATAACTATATTTTAAATAAAAATCATATTCATTTTATTTCTCCATTTTTGCAACCAGACATAATCCCCTTTCAAGCTTAATTCTGATAACCCTGTTTGGCCTGGAAAGAATTATCAAGTTAAAAAAAATAAGCTAAGTGCCAACTCATTGGGTCTTGATTGACAGGGTCTGAAATTAAGATTGCATCAGATGTAGAGCTGATTTCTCCTTTGAAAAAATATATTTGGTCTCAGAAATCTTGAGAGAATGTTTACTGAAAGTGCTAGAACAAAACAAAATTGCTATCTGTTTTTCTAAGATAAGGGGAAATATTCCTTATAAAAGTTAATCCCTGGAAGATATATGGCAAAATGTTCCCCTTTCTGGAGGATTGTCACTCTGTTGCTTTCTTTAAATCAAGCCAAGTTTTTATGCTAAAGAAAGCCTATATTTTCAGTTCATTTTCTGTTACCTTTAGTAGCCCAGCAACTTTCCAATATTGCCCTCCCCCACCTATGAATGTCTATAAAATTTAATTATGTGAAGCTCCTACTTGCTAGCCTGGACCATAGATGCTCAATCTTATAATGAACAGTCTGTTTAATGTTTTTAAAGGCTTTTTTGTTAATCAATAGTTCACTCCCTGTAGCCTGAATTCTTTCCAAATTTAAAAAGTTGGTGAGGTCAACCATGCCCTTTCAAGACAAAAAAAAGTTAAGTATTTTCAATTTATGTGAGCTATGTTAAATCTGGGGTAGTTTGGGACTGTCTATTTCTGAACAGGTGTAAGGCAGTTTTACATTTTAAAGAAATCATAAATAGAAAAACTTTTTGTCCAAACCTTGCTAAATTTTGGCATAATAGAAGAGCAGCCTGTCTGATACAATTGTGCCAAATTTGATTCTGGTTGAACACACAGTTTTAAAAATTGTAATTTTTGTTTGTTTGTTTTGTTTGGGTGGCCCAATTTTTAGTATTGCCCTGTAGAAAATGGATTTGCTGTTATGCACAGTGTCTTCACTGGATTCTTATGCAGTACTAATTATCAACAGTGTCACAGATCACAGTTATTTAACGGGCCTTCTGTTCTACATCTTCAAATATAGCTTGCTCACCCTGGATGGTCTGCAGTCATTTACGGCGGGACAAATACAGTGCTTCATGGAAACACCTTTCTGCTCTTGCCCTGTTATAATACTTTTCCATTCCCTCCAACCCCCTTGGTTTTTTTTAGCGATACTGATTTGGGTCCGCACACTCCCACAAATGCGTGCTTTTATTCTCTATTGTCCATTGTCTATTTTATCTATTTATTTATTTATTTATTCATGCCAATAAAGGTGTCTGACTGACTAATTATCAAGACTAAATATTCCAATTTTTAGTAAGTATTTAAGCATAGTAGAATTCTTTCTGTGACCTAGGAATGATTATGCAACAAGAAGTGGTTGCTTTTTTCTGTTTCTAATTGGCTAGCTCATGTGATTTGTTTCTGTTTTGTGATACCTAATTGCACCTGGAATTTAAGATGCATGTAAGCAATATCCTGAAGATACTTTATTGCATTTAATGCAATTACCCCACACTAAAATATTTGATGCATCCATTTTCTTCCATTGTCTTCTCCACACCCAAGAGGTTTACCCCAAGTACCAGGGATAATACAAGAATACATCTTGAAGGTGAAGGATATTTCAATTATTTTATAGTAATGACTTTCTTACTTATTTTAAGATGTCCAGAAAAGAGAAAGAATTATGCAATATTTTTTCCCCCAGAAATAAAAATCCACATTTTTGCCATTAAGGTATCTAGTCTGTTATCTTGTTGACAGCTTTGTGATGTTTTTCCACAATTAAATCCTTTCTCTTGAACAAAGCTTATGCCTGTTGTAAATTATGCCTGTTGCTAGGATTCCTGATTTAGTGAAACGCAGGGAATATTCATAAAAATCAGATGAAAGAGGTTCCATTTATAAAGAATGAATAGTAGATAAAGTGGTTCATCCCACTTACAATAGAGGCACCAAAACAACAAATGAAAACTGCTTTAATGATGTTGACAAATAACTAATCTTCATCAGGCTTGACTTTGTACAAATAATGGGCTTTTAATTACATTTTTTTAAAAAAACACTCATCAACAATATCAGTCCTTTTGAAAATCTCTGGTTTATGTATGGAGGATATCGTCTCTCAAAATGTAAGAAAATAATGTAATATGGCCTTGCAGTAAGCAGTATTGTGCCTGCAAGGAAGGAAGAAGGACAAGTTCATAACATTGACCAGCCTGAACATTGACAATGCTGATGTCAACAGTTAAGATGATCAACAGAATCCAATATTTTGCTCACAATCCTTCACAAAGAGACACCAAGCAAGAGAAAATCCCAGGACATTACACTTTTTAAAAATAGGCTGCCACTCACACAAACACAAAGCAACCCTAGTACATGAATCAATATGGTGTAAGCAGTAGCTCCTAAACTTGGGGCCCCAGATGTTCTTGGACTAAAACTCCAAGAAGCTTTCACCAGTAGTTATACTGATCAGGATTTCTGGGAGTGGCAGCAGTGAGGTGGAGGCAGAGATCGTGGTGGTGATGTAGAGGTAGGGGCAACAAAGGAAGCATCAGCCATGTGGAGGCTGTGGCAGCGAAAGCACTGGCAAGGACACACAACAACCCAAAAGCTCATGTGAGTACCATGCAGTTTTACAGTGAATTTCTAAACAACAATCTTGGAGCTGAGTTATGGCAACTCAACTCCCAGATAAACTCACGTAGATGACTGAGAATCTCCACAAACATCTCCCAATTTATTTCAGCAGTGGGGTCACTTTCCTCCTCTCTCTCTCTTTCACTTACCCCTCATTCACTCTCTTCCTCTCCCCACACCATGGCTACTCTTTAGGTGTATTTATTTGTTCAAAGATACTTACACCTGTAATAAAGACAACATACCAAATCCACTATCTTGCTCAAAACTGATCCGCATTCACTTCAGTGAAAAGTTATAGAATGCGTCATTGAGCACAGGCAACTGGACTTTATGAAAATTTGCCCATGTAAAATAAGCATACTAGTAGTATCTGCATAGGTCTGATAATGACTGATTTTTCTTTCTCATGTGCTGTTGTTATCCAGTTTGGAGTAGATAATTGTTGCCTTGCCCCTGTTTCTTTTCTTTTCTTTCTTTCTTTTTTTTTGGGGGGGGGTAAGTTTTGTTGGGCCTGTAGAGCTTTATTTGATTTTGTGCCAGAAACATGAATGAGAAAATTTGAAATAAAAAACCTGAAAAATCTCATCCATTTTGTTTTAATGCAAGACCCAGAAAACGAATTAAGTATTCCACAGAAGCACCTGAAACTGATGAAACCTGAATGTTTTCCCCTTTGTCATCCCTACTCCCAACTTCAAGTCCTATTCTGTGTAATTTGATTGACTCTCAATTGTAGCATTTCCTCCCCTTCCTTTGTTCTTGAAGACCTACATTCTCCTCAAAAATCCAATTGGAAAGGTTCTCCAGTCCTGTGGAGAAGATTTTGAGACCATAAAGGAAGTAGCAAAGATAGAAAGTTCTTCCCACCTCCACTGATGGAGGCTGTTCTGGCACTGAAACAACCCCAGTAAATCTGCACTCTGACGGATATGTGATTTGGCACTAGAATCCAGAAATGGCTTCATTGATGGGTTTGTTACAAAGGTAGAGATGTAATTGTCACATGAGATGGGCACAAACTGGAAAAGTGGAAATTCATTTCAATGTGTGATTTCTTAAGGTCAATGAATCATGAATTATGAATTTACACTTTCTTCCATGACAAATCAATGAGTCATGAAAATGCCCCTTCCAGGCACCTAAAGATACCAAAAAAACAGAGAAGCTTCCCCGGGTCTTCTCTACAAATCCTGCACATTTGATGAGGATTTGGTTTCAGATATCTGAGCTATATATTAGAGATGGACACGACTTGACGTTTTCGTTGTCGTCAGGCAGCCCGTTTCTTTCTTTTTTTGTTTGTCGTTAGTACTGGTTTTGGGGGGGGGTAGCAGGCTCCTGGAGGCACCTCTCTGTGGTGGGTGCCTCCTATCCTCACCCGCCAGCACTGCTACAAAAGGGCATGCATAGCCATATGCTATGGATATGCATATTGCAGACACAGCAGACTGGCAGAGGCACCCCTCTTTGGGGTGCCTTCCGTGCAGCAGTCGGTGAGACACAGTCAGGCAGCACTTGCAGGCATAGTTTGCATGGCACACAAATGCTGCTGCAGGAGTCAGCCAGAGCCACAAGTGACGAACTGGTAGACACTTTGCACCCGCTCCAAGGGAAATGTATTGTTTTAG
The DNA here is from genome assembly GCA_029282475.1 of Phrynocephalus forsythii. NCBI lineage: Eukaryota > Metazoa > Chordata > Lepidosauria > Squamata > Agamidae > Phrynocephalus > Phrynocephalus forsythii. The sequence continues at coordinate 157,516,310 of JAPFRF010000001.1, read as the reverse complement.
TGCAAGGGCTAGGGTTAGGCTAGTTACAGGTGAGGTTAGGGTGAGTATTGGGGTACACCTCTGGGTGCCTCTCTGACCCACTTAGAAGGACAGTGTACTGGCGTATGGGTTAGGCTTAGGGTTCCGGTTCCGGTTCGGGCTACGGTTAGTGGGCTGTTTATGCCTGATTGGCACATCCCAGAAGTCTCTGTGGTCAACCTGGCCAAGTGGCCATGCGATTGGTGGAAAATTTGCATGGTCCACTCCCATGGGTGAGCCCATCATTGCAAATGTGCAGGTGTAATAAAATAAAATAAAATAAAATAAAATAAAATAAAATCAACGGAAACCTTTTTTTCAAGAAAAACCCACTGCTGCTACTGTAAAAATTCAAGCATTTAAAATAGCTAATTTTCGCATGTTTCTGTGGTGGTTTGGTGGGTTTTTGGACCACGATTTCAAAAAAAATATTGCGGTCGCCATTTTGGATCCCCCCGCCCGCACACCGCATGGCAAAGGCAGATGAGACGATGCCCCCCCGGCCTGGTACCAGCAGCGCAGCAGTAGCACTAGCCAAGGAGATGGGGGCGGGGAACCCCCACCCCCAAAATAAAACACCCTTCTGGCCTGGTAGGTGCCCTCAGACAGTTTTCGCATGCTTTTAGGGCCGGGAATTGGTTTTTTTTTAACTTTTAAAAACTTTTTTCTGCCCTTTCGCCGATGCCAGGAACACCTTCATGACAAATCAGACCCAATTATTCTTTAGTTGGTTCTTCTGGCGGAGTAATTCCCGTTACCGTTTCCGTTGCGTAACGGAAACGAGTAACGGAAACGGAAACAGGAATTCCGCTAAGTCGTGCCCATCTCTACTATATATTCACAAATTGGTGCCCCTAGGAAAGTACCCTTTAGCAACTTGTTTGAGGAAACCAAATCTTAACCAAACATAGAAGGATTATAGATGAGAGTTAGAGGAGGCTTCTCAACAAGTCTGGCATATCTTTGTAGCCTGAAGAATCAAGAAATCAAAAATTGCTAAAAAAATCAATACACATTTGTTGGGGGACATCAATTTAGATCAATACAAATTGACAAATTACTGCAATTCAGTATTTAATTCACATCATAAGAACATAAGAAGAGTCATGCTGGATCAGGCCAAAGGCCCATCTAGTCCAGCTTCCTGTATCTCACAGTGGCCCCACCAGATGCTTTTGGAACCGCATGAGACTAGATATCTGTCTCCTGGTACCACTCCCCTGCATCTGGCCCTTGAAGTACCCTGGTTTTAAGCCTGGAGATTACACATCTCCATCATGGTTTGTAACCTGTGATGGACTTTTCCTCCAGGAATCAGTCCAATCCCCTTTTGAAGGCATCCAAGCCAGATGCCATCACCACATCCTGTGGCAGGGAGTTCCATAGACTAACAACGCGCTGGGTGAAAAAAGATTTTCTTTTGTCTGTTCTTACTCTCCCAGCCCTCAATTTGAGTGCATGTCCCCTAGTTCTGGTATTTTGTGAGAGGGAAAAGAGCTTCCCTTTATCCACTTTACTCATGCCCTGCATTATTTTGTACGTCTCAATCATATCCTCCCTCAGGCGCCTTTTTTCCAGACTAAAGAGCCCCAAATGTTTTAGCCTTTCCTCATAAGGGAGGTGCCCCAGCCCAGTAATCATTTTGGTCGCTCTCTTCTGCACCTTTTCCAGTTCCACTATGTCTTTCTTGAGATGCGGTGACCAGAATTGTACACAATACTCCAGATGTGGCCTTACTATTGTTTTGTATAATGGCATTATAATGTTGGCTGTTTTATTTTCAATCCCCTTTTTGATAATCTCTAGCATGGAATTGGCCTTCTTCACCGCTGCCACACATTGGGGAGACACCTTCATGGAGCTGTCCACCAACACACCAAGATCTCTTTCCTGATCTGTCACGGATAACTCAGAGCCCATGAGTTGATAGATAAAGTTTTGATTTTTTGCCCCAATATGCATTACTTTACATTTGGCTACATTAAAACGCATTTGCCATTTCGTAGCCCATTCCTCCAGTTTGGAGATATCCTTCTGGAGCTCTTCACAATCTTCTCTGGTTTTTACCACATGGAAAAGTTTTGTGTCATCTGCAAACTTGGCCACCTCACTGCTTATCCCTGTCTCCAGGTCATTTATGAACAGATTGAAAAGCACCGGTCCCAAGACAGAGCCCTGGGGCACACCGCTTTTCACCTCTCTCCATTGTGAAAATTTCCCATTGACACCTACTCTTTGTTTCCTGGATCTCAACCAGTTCTCAATCCATAAGAGGACCTGCCCTCTTATCGCCTGACTGTGCAATTTTCTCAGCAGCCTCTGATGAGGGACTGTGTCAAAGGCCTTTTGAAAATCCAGATAGACTATATCCACCAGTTCACCCAAATCTACATGCCTGCTGACCTTTTCAAAAAATTCTACAAGATTTGTCAGACAAGACTTACCCTTGCAGAAGCCATGCTGATTTTCTCTCAGCAAAGTTTGTTCTTCTATGTGTTTTAAGATTTTCTCTTGGATGAGGCTTTCCACCATCTTCCCTGGGACAGATGTAAGGCCAACTGGCCTGTAGTTTCCCGGGTCCCCCCTCCTTCCTTTTTTAAAAAATGGTGTGACATCTGCTATCCTCCAGTCCCCCGGCACTGTGGCCATTTTAAGAGACAAGTTGCATATTACTGTTAAGAGATCTGCAATTTCATTTCTCAGTTCCCTAATAACCCTTGGGTGGATGCCATCTGGGCCCGGGGACTTGTTAATCTTCAATTTATCAATTAGTCCTAAAACATCTTCTCTTTTAAACTGTATTTGATTTAATTCTTTAGTCAAGAGTTTAATTCTTTAGTCAAGAATTGACTAAAGAATCAATCTCTAATTGTCAGAAAGGAAATTTTACGTGCAAGTTTAGCTAGAAAACCTAGAATAATAATAATAATAATAATAATAATAATAATAATAATAATAATAATAATAATAATAATAATAATAATAATAATAATAATAATAATAATAATAGAATTGTCTTTATCTCTCTTATGCATTCAGTTGTTACAATGAGTTCTTTGAATCACCTGGAGATTCTTGTTCAACAAATATATTTATTGATGTTGACTGCTATCCTCTAAGTTATTTATACCAGCATAAGTATAGTGGTTTGCAGATTGCTGGTACTTAATGAGTTGTCATTTGCATTCCACACTGTGCACCAAATCACATAACTGTTGCATGTTGAGAAATGCAAGCAGCAACAGCATAATTTTCCTACTACAATTTATGCCCTGGCACTCATGCTGACATAAGTAATCAATATGACCTTAGAAGAGGTAGCTGTGTTAGTGGTTGTTAGCATATGAGGCAAAATCAAAAGAAAAATAAAACATAAAGACAAATGTGGTGGAACCTCAAAGGCCACCACATGGGCAAGTCGATTTCCTCAGACATACGAATGGGACTACATGGCAAATATTTATACATGAGGAGATTGGTGAAAAAGACTGCATTTGTAATGTAGACTGTTTTTTCTTCTGGGCACAAACTGTTCATAGTGCAACATTTCATGCTGTTGATATTCAGCTCCCCTCTCAGAAAGCATTGGCCTGTAAATAGTGGCAACAATGGTAGCTAAATTAATCCCAGCCTATAGATGACAAGCAGGAATAACAAGGTAATGGGTTCCTCTAATTACCAGTGGGGTTGTGAAGTGGTACTGGTAGATTTAATTCTTGACTCAGTGAATATAACTCTTAGGTCATGGTGCCAGATGAGTTCAAATACATGGAGGTTCTGGTGTGAGCTCCTTTCTCAGATAGTTCCTTCCTTCCCTCTGACCTTAAAGTTCCATCTTTAAATCTCCTTGTGGGATTGTTGACTTTAAGGTGTCCAGGAGAGCCCCGACAGCCCCAGAGACGTTTCTGCATTATGATAAAGTGCTGGACTGGGAAGATGTATGCCAAATGTTGAGGGGGGGAGGAAGATTTAATATACTGTGACTACCAGTTTAAGATGGCCAATGTGGAATATATTAATAATCTTATTATTTGGAGGGTGGGCTCTTGATTTTTTGTGCCCGTAAATCCAGTAATCTCTTCAGAATGTTGCTCTACTTCTCCCTCCTCCACAGCATATGGTAAGACTCAAAAATATGTTCTGGAAGTTTATTCAGCTCCCTGAGGTCAGTTTGAGAGGTACGGGGGAGGGGGCTCTTGTAACAAGGAAGATCATGTCCTAGTTCTACTAATGGAAGCAGTTGCGTGAGATGCACAGCCTCCACCAGACCAAGTAGTTCAATGAATTCTTTCCCAAAATAATTGTATCCTGTCCTGCAGTCTAACAGTTATTTCCTGGAAAGAAACAACACCAAGAGAGAAAGGGACAAAGACAGTGGTTCCCAATCTTCCTAATGCTGCGACCATTTAATACAGTCCCTCATATTGTGGTGACCCCTTGCCCTGCTTGGAAGAGGCCACAAGCCTCCTTTGGCAAGCCACTGCCACAGGTGCCATAGAGAACTGCCCTCTACAGACATCCTCAGCCAATTGCAGCCTCTGGTGCCATTGACTGGCATCCCCTCCAACCTATCAAGCTTACTCTTTCCCCCCTTCCTCTTCCCCTCCTCCAGACCCAAGCCGTTTGTGCTTTTTTCTTCACTGGCTCATGGCGCCCCCTGTGAAATGGTCATTCAACCCCCAAAGGGATCCCGACCCCCAGGTTGGGAAACATTGGACTAAGACAAAAAAGAAAAAGACAGCAAAGGTGGGCCAGCTTGAAATAGAGATTTTAATGTCAATAGGAACTAAAACCTAGGTCTTCCAAGTCTCAGGCACTCACTCTCATCACTACACCACACTGGGCAAATAACACAAACACGAATGGGGCTCTGCAGAATCTGAACTTCATCAATGTGTAATACAGCACATAACATGTGGACCAAAACAAGGAGATTCAGCACATAATATTTTGGAATTTTGAAAGCATATGTAGATATTTCCAGGGTTTAAAAAGACATGTTTAGCTCAAGAGATAGTAATATAAAAGTCTTCTGGAAAAGAAATGGCTTTTAAATATCTAGGTAAAGGTTCCCCATAACAGTCAAGTCCAGTCAATTTTTACTCCAAGGCGCAGTGCTCATCTCTGTTTGTAAGTCAAAGAGCCACTGTTGGCCCCTAGAAATATTTCCATGGTCATGTGGCCAGCATGACAAAATGTACAAGTGCACAGAGTAGTTTTAACTTACAGCCAAAGTGGTACCTATTTTTCTACACACATTTTTGCGTGCTTTCAAACTGCTATGTTCGCAGGAGCTGGGGCAAGCAACAGGAGCTCATCCTTTGGGGCAAATTCAAACTGCCAAACTTTCTGTCAAGAAGCCCAAAAGCTTAGTGGTCTAAGCCACAGTGCCTCTTGCATCGCCTATTTAAGCGACGCAGGTGGCACTGTGGGTTAAACCATTAAGCTTCTATACACATACACTGCTGCTAAAAGATAATGTTCTGGAGATGTTACTTTAAGGTTTCATTGCCTATGATAATTCTAATAGCCAATGTGCAATCAACTTGTTACTTTGGAATTTTATACAATAATTTTAGCAGTGAATTGGCAGTGAGCTGCTTGAGTAATAAATACGTTATTGAAGAACTTTTTATGCTTTGCATTTTTCTCTTGTGTATTGTCTGCATCTTAATTAATGAGGCAATAAACTATAAACATGATAAATTTGCCTGCTTGTTTTCCTTTTGTCTTTTGCTGTCTCTGCAGTTGTTTTTAGGGCTTTAAAAAAAGAATTAGCTTTTGAAAAGTTCCACAAGAAATACATCCTGATCAAACTGTTATATGCATTGTGCACAATAATAATGAATTTAATTACCAGAGCTGTGCCAAAACAGCTGTTGCTATTTTGGCATTCCTCTGGGACTTGCTAAAAAGGCTAGCCAGTGTTAGATTCCCCTGTAAACATTTCCTCAAAAATACCAGCTCTCTGAGACAAATATCCTTCCACACAATTTTATAGGACCAATCATCTCCTAAAAAGTGAAGTGCGAAAAATAGAAAATTTTCAGATGAGAAAATTTATTGAGACTGAAGGCCACTCACCTACTTGATATTTTTAAGTGTCCTTTTAATTTTTGGCCATTCATCCCATTCTTGTTGTACCTTATTTTATGTTGATAAATAACATTTTAAATAAACTTCTTTAATCTGGATCTTATTCACATCTGGGAGACCTCAGAATTTAGATGTTACATTGGAACCTTACCTTTTGGTGGAAATAATGTAGTTCCACTCAACCAACATAGACAAACCATAATGCTGGTGCATTGCAAAGCCACCTCTGAAAAAAATTCTACAGAGGTACCATCACTTTATTTTGTGACTAGAGTTCTGTCCACTGACCATCACCCCCATTTATAATTAGAGACAGAACTATGGGCCAGAAGAACAGGGGCATCTCACTCCAACATTTCAGGTGGGGTTGCTTCTATAGGAATATTGTTATGCTATAGTTATTCCTCGGACTGGGCTGCTAAAAATAAAGGCTGACCCTTTAAATTATGGGTCATAAAATTTAATTATCACACAACCCATTTCTCAAATGGCTAGACAGACTTTGTTAAAACAGCATATACAGTAAGAGTACAGTTTCATTCAGGTGATGTTGTTTCAAATGACAGATTTCAATGTAAGTAAAAGATTCCTACTAAAATCAGTGGGAAATAATTTTGGCAAATTTTTACTTCCTGAATTCATAGAATCATAGGATCATAGAATCATAGAGTTGGAAGAGACTTCAAGGGCCATCCAGTCCAACCGCTCACCATGCAGGAACCCCTGTCAAAGTAGTCCCAAAAGACATCCATCCAGCCTCTGCATAAAAACAGATCTTCTCTATATGAAATTTACAGAGAGAGAGAGAGAGAGAGAGAGAGAGAGAGAGAGAGAGAGAGAGAGAGAGAGAGAGAGAGCACTTGCACCCACTTAGATACTGGTGTATAATAAAAGAAAAGAAAATTCCCTCAATATTCTCCATTTAGTCTATGTTAGAGATTCGAAGGCGGTTACTTCACGTCCTTCCTTGTTCCATGACTAGTTTTGTACCGTGACAGTGTTGGTCATGATCACGTGGTTTTGTCCCTGTTTAGTTGCTGTTTCCATTTTCTCATGGGTGTAATAACTTGCCTAGTTGTGACAACTGTTACTTCATGGTCTTGTTCTGTGACAAATTCTGATTATGACTTGCTTTCTTAACCCTTTTTTAAAAATATTGTAAATAAAACTTTTTCAATATTTCAATTTACTGGTCTTCTGGGATTTACACATCAATGCTACAGAGTTCTCTGTACTTTGTTTAATAAACATTTGTGCTGCATGGTCTTTCTCATAGGGAAACTAATGTTGAATGCCATTCAGCCGCTGACCACTAGGTGGACACTGGTTGTTGCATGACAGTTGTTACCACATGGTCCCTTGTCTCGGAACAGGAACTGGGAACAAACTGTGACAAGAGAATACCACAACCCAGCACCAGGTACAGTATTGTCATCTTCTGATCTCACTCCGGGGTGTGTGGTCGAGACAAATTTCAGCTGTTGCACTGGGGACATGAAGTTTTTTTGTACCAGTCTGAAGTCCAACACTTACAGGGACAAAACGGACGTGAAGTAACTGCCTAAGAAAGCTATCACAGTATACAACTGCAATCCCAGCCATCTGGGAGTCAATGGCATTCAACACAACAGACCTTATTTCCGAGTAAGCAAATAAAAGGTACTGTAATACCAATATTCATGTAAGATTTGAATTAACTTTTCATGGCTAATTGAGGATAACTGATAAAATATTGTAACATATATTGGTTACACAACTGGTCATATGACAAGGAATGTGGAATTTCCTAGCACCTCATCAATTAGACACAATTAGCTGCAACAAGTAATGAAAACTTCATGCTAACACCAGTAGGATTCTGGCCATTATCCTGTATATGTGTACTGGAATAATGTGCACTGGCCTCTTTATGTGCTGCTTAAAAATATATGTGTAAATATAACTATATAACTCAATAATATAAATAATTAGGATTCAAGAAATGCAGCCAGTGATTTTGTTATTTCTCTTTCGCCCACTGATGGGTAGTGATAATTCTTCTTATGATTCATACATGATGCATACATGATAGATCACTGTTTCAAGAAGACACATGCTGCTAGCAAGTTGTAAATTATATTTAGGAATAAATCAATTATGACCTTGGTTCATAACAGCCTATACTTCACTCCACTTAAATTAATTATATTTAAATTGTCTTCTTGAATTATTTAATGAAAATCAATGAATAATGAATATATTTGGAGAAAATGAACCTCCGAAGATGGAAATGGAGTCTAACAAAAAAAAAAAAGTAGGCTGAAAAGGAGGCTGAAAACATTGTGTAATTAGTTCTGTTTCACAGGTGGAGAGTTGGCTTCATGGAACTCTGTGAGTAAAAGACTTTTTTTCCACCCAGGAGATGGCACTACATCCAGGAATAAGGGAAATGGAGGAGTATGTTATACTATAGTTGTGGCTCTGTATGGTAGGCAGGTACTGCTTACTCCGTTGTGTTGCAAGAATACCCATAGCCTACATGGCTGAAAAAAGAATCTTGCTCCAGTTTACTTTTGAGGAAGTTACTAAAATTTGCAAACCTCATATTCAATTCAATTCAATTCCAATTCCAGTTTATTGTCATTGTATATATTCATAATATACACATGCAACTAAATTTGCAAAAACATCCAGAGACCAGGCCAAAAACACTTTCTTATAGCAATCTCTAAAACACACCCACGCACCAAAATGCCTCCCAAGACATACAAATATCCACATACAGACCAAGTAAACAGTTCAACAATTCACTACTAATGGTTCTTGAGTTCATTATTGAGTGCCATTATAGCTCTGGGATAAAAGATGTTCAAAAAGCATGTGGTCTGAGTTTTAATTACACTATATCTTCTGCCAGAAGGCAGAAATTCTAAGCAGGATGTGACAGGTCACTGAAAATATTAAGTGACTTCCTCAGATAGTGAGATGCAAAGATGTCATCCAAGGTTAGTAGTTGAAGCCCAATAATATTTTAGGCAATTTTAATAATTCTCCATAGAACTTTTCTATCTGCTGCAGAGCTGCATCCATACCATTAAAGGATGCCATATGTTAGGGCACTCTATGGAACTGTGAAAGTAGGACAGGAGTAAATGCTGAGATAGAGTTATCTTCCTGAGCATTCTCAAGAAGTACAGCCTCTTCTGTGCCTTCTTCATAAGCATGTTGGCATTTATAGATCATGAGAGGTATTCTGAAATATGACTGCCCAGAAATTTAAAACTACCAACTCTCTCCACCTCCTCTCTGTTTATGTACAGTGGTAAGTGTACATCACTCTTCCTCCTAAATTCAGTTATGAGTTTTAAGGGTTTTTTATGTTAAGTATAAGATTATTTTCTTTACACCACAATGTCAGCCCTTGTACTTCCTTTCTATAAGCAGACTCATTATTCTCTTTTATGAGCCCCACCACTGTTGTGTCATTCACAGATTTGATAATTGTGTTGGTGTTGTACAATGGAGTGCAATCATGAGTGTACAAGGAATAAAGGAAGGGACTTAATACACAACCTGGGAGGCAGTCTCCTATACTTAAAAATAGAGTAGAAGAATGGTGAGATTCTATCTAGGAATGGGCACCCTACGAAAATGAAATGTTGTTTTATCGTTTTATTAGCTAATGAAACATAACAGGGAAGTAGTGTTTTGTTAGTAATGAAACAAAATGATTTAAAACAAAATAATTCATTTTGCTGTAAAATGGCTTCCCTAGGTCCTAGAGGCACCAAATTTGGTGCCTCTAGAACCCAGGTAACCCGCTTTATAGAGTAATGAATCGGTTCATTACTGTTTTGTTTTGTATGCATTTTTTTAAAAAATCATTTCTAACAAAATGAAACGAATCACGGGGGAACAAAACAAAATGAAATGAAACACATTTTTTCCATTTTGTGCTCATCCTTACTAACTGTGACCTACCTGTCAGGAAGTCCTTTACCCACAAACAAATCTTCTGATCTATATCCAAGTTTAATATTCTGGAAAATGTTCTCTGAGGCAATGATCTGCAATAGAAAGATTTTTAAAGTTTAAAAACATGAGAAACTATGGATGTGTTAATGCCCGCTCTAAACTTCATCTGCCAAGATTTTGAAATAATAAGCAAATAGAATGGGCAAGTGGTTGGTATTTTCTGAGCTCATCGGAATTCCAGTGTATTAAAGGTTAACAGCATGCTAAGGGTTTTGTGAACATTTTCATTTCCTAAACCTGCTGAAATTCCTTTTCCAAACCTAATGACAACCATAGCACAGGACATTCTTCAATCTGACATTAAAAACATCAGGAAGGATTTTAAAAAATATCCCAGTGGCAAAGTGTTTGTTCTAACAACTTTTATCCTAGACAATTTGTTTACTTGTGTGTGTTAGTGTGGTGTCTAAAAAACTAGAGAGGTTGACAAAAGAACTTTCACAGATTATTGACCTTGTAAGTCCTGTTCTGTGTGGATTCAGAAACAAATGTGGCTCTAGGGAACTAAAATATCTCATTCTGGTGAAGGAAACAGGGATCACTGCCTCTGTTCCATAGACTGTGCACAGAGGATAATATATTACTACTGATCTCAAAAGCCCCAACAGTTCAGGAGCACATTATTTTAAGGAGGTGGTTGCAGGTGTATGAATGTGGTTCTTCAGAATGACTTTTGCATGGGAAGCTATGAAATATATTTATTGTTAACTTTTTCACATGTTAATTGGGCTTTCATTCATATCACAATGGTCATCCAGAGTCTTACTTCGTCTTAGACTGCGGTCATACCTGGGTTTCCTTTGTATTTAAATTTCCAGCATATTTTTTTCAGGAGTGGTCATGTGGTTTTTAATGAGCAATTGGTGTCCTCTCCTCTGCGCCATACCTTCCTATTCTGGTTCTGTCCTAACCTGTGTACTACGCATTTTGTCCTACTTTCCAGCTCCAGTTTCCAAGGCTCTGTCTTTTAAGCCAGGTAGAAAGGGGATAAACTGAATTTACTGCATATTTTCAGTGTCCTATCATTGCAACAGAAGCAAATACATAAGCATTTTTGAGCAAAGTTTCTAAATCCAGACCTTGGCGGTGGTTTAGGAAACTTCGCTGAAACTGCTGTTCGAGGGGCGTGGTCGGCCGGGAGCAGAATTTGCCTCTCTTCCCAGTTAGCATGCGATCTTTTACTGTGTAATTCGCCAACAGGAAACTATGCAGAAAACGCAGGTATGACCGTGGTCTTACTCTTGCTCCTTCCCTTAAGCTGTCTGCCCAACTACCTCTCTTTAATTGAGCCCTTAACTCTGTATTTAACAAATCAAAACAAACTTCACCAAGCTTTCCATTTATTTTACTGGTGTCCTCTTATACCATTTCGCATGGTGCTGTATCATAAGGTAAACATTGGGGCTTAAAAACAAGTAGTAACACATAAACGTGAGGTCAGAAGTGAAAGCACAACCTATGGGACTGAATGAGTGTTCTCATCACCTGTTCTCACAAATTTCTGGCCACTGAGTTTTACTTCAGTGAAACATTTTTTAAAAACTGTCCTGCATTAGAATGAGACATTTAAGTTTCCTGAAGTCGTACTTTGCTGCAGCATTCAGACACATCTGTAGCCATGTGGTGGATAGTATATGATAAAGAACTTTATTTTGTGAGGATATACCTATTCTAAGAGACCTTTGGAGGACCTGCCCTAAAATGTGTTCAGCTGGATGCACTCTTTCTTTTGAAGATCAAAGAGTGGGTAACCATATTGACCCTTCTGAACAGAGATGTGGGATCAGTGAAAAACAGTGTTTTACAGTATCTGGTTACCCCATTCTTCAGTTCTGTACCAGAAAACTAGCAACTCACATTCAAAGTCCAAGTGCTTATCTGAATAACTACATAATAGTGCCTGTAATTCAGAACATCTAATGCATGGGGAACCGTGACATATACTTACCACCTCTTTCATGTGTTAATATGGATAGTCTCTTCTCTCACCCACCCCTTCTTCTGCGTATCCCTCTCTTGCTCACAATGTCATCCTTCTGTGTTTTCGGAAACCACTGCGAGTTTATCTATTTATCTTTGACAAATAATTAGCATTTGCATAACTGCTGGTAATTTGATGTTTCACCCACAGTGACTTCAAAATGTTGCCCTGATGGAATACAGCTTTCATGAATTTCAACAAAGGGTGTTTTGTGAAAAAGAGAAAACTGCTCACTTTTCCTGCATGCATAATAATATAATTGCTCAAAACTGGGTCAAAATTAGCCCCCGAATCAGACCTGAAGTGCTTTCTTTAATGATGAAAGGAATATATACAGGTGTAGCTATATTTTGCAAGGGAAATATTTATTTTCCCCCTCACCCATCAACTTGAATTTCAATTTTGAATTAATATAAGACAGAACATATACACCTTCCATTCTACATAGTTCATACTTTTCAGCATGAAAAATTCAGCATGCAACAAAATGGCTGAAGAAATCTGCATCACTGGGCAAGGAAATATAGGTCAGGCTGTTCTTTGAGGAGGAGCTTGTGGGAAGTGTAATTTGTTTTGAAGCAACTATGTTTGTTAATTGTGTGTTTCTGTGTGTCTATGAGTGTGTGACAGTAAAATAGAAGTATACATAGTGTAGCAGAATTAATAACAGTATGAATTCACATTCACATTATCATCTCTGATTTTGTTTTTACAATGTCTTTTGTAATTTGTTTTTAGGTCAAAGAATGAAGCTAAATTTTTGGTCAATGCAAAGGATGTCCTGAATTAGACTTTGATTAAGTAATGGAAATGGGAAAAAAATTTTTTGGCTTCTGCTGCTTCTTGAGTGGATATCTAAACTGAGAGAAAGCTAAGTGTAACAGAAATTATCATGTAATGAGAATTGCTACCTGTTTAAATTATGGGCATGATAATTAGACATGAGGCAAGAAAAAGCAGGCATTAAAAGATGAAGCTCTTTGACCACTCGGAATAATCATAGCTGTTGAAGTTCACATTCTGTAGAGCAGCATTGTAGAATGTGACTAAACAACCACTTAATGGATGTTGTGTTATTTAATGGCTGAAATCTTGTTGTTTAGTCTAGCACGTTGCAGTACAGTAGGCTCGTCGAATCAGTGAAGGTTTGATAAGGCAACTTCTCCCAAAGCACCATTGATTCAAATGAAATTAGTCTACCCGTGACTGATTTTAGCATACTAAGTCACATCCAAAGGAGACCCATTTGAATCAACAGAACTTCTGGAAATGCTAGCTCACCAAATCTCTACTGATTCAACTGGCCTGCTCTACTGCAACATATTAAACTAAACAACAGGGTTTCAGCAGTGTTGTACTTCAAATTACAAGAAGAAATAGGCATGGGCAATATAATAAGGTAGTCTATTCTCAAAGGCTTCCACAGCCAGGATCTGCTAGCTATTGTGAGTTTTTGGGCTGTTTGGCCATGTTTTGGAAGTTTTTCTTCCTGACATTTCACCAGACTCTGTGGTCAGCATCTTCAGAGGGCAAGGAGCTCAGGGAACTAGGAATTCTCTCTGTGCTCTGAGGTATAGAGCGAGACTGTGGGGTTTTAAAGTTGTGCGAAAGAGGAAACTTGTCCTATGCAGGAGAATAGGTGTTAGTCAATGTATTGTGATGGAGGGATTAAGAAGTTTCACTGCAATCAGGAGTGGCAGTGATCCTTCTCTGCAGTTGTCATTAGCTGTTCTATTGTGTGAACTGATCACTGGTGCTTGTGACTGGGTTGGAATAATTGAACTTTGATCTTTTGCAAGCTGTAGTTTTCAGTACTGGAAGCCAGGCTTTGTTGATTTTTACTTTCAAAAAGTGCCTGGCATATCATGTGGGGTTTACGGCAGAAGATAATGAGAAAACTACCAAATTTATTTATGGGACAAAGGACTTATCAGGAACTGTGGCAGATCTCCCATATACAGATTGCCTGGATCTTTGAGTGTTATGGGGCCTGTCTGTAGGAAGCTTTGTCAGAAGTATTTGGACTCAGGTCTATTGTTTCAGCCCTGAAGTTCTACATCAGGGCTGCCCAACAGGTCGACTGCGGACTACCAGTAGCCTGTGAAGGGTTAAAAAGTAGCCCGCTTTGTCCCCTGCCTGCGCCAGTGTGCCAGCCAGATGATCCACCCGGTTGGGTTCTTCCGCTTCTCCCATCTTTGGAAAGGCTCTGAGAAGGGCGGGAAGAAGGTAGCTGTGCTGTGGGCAGCTCCGCCTGGCCCCTCCCCACTGCACCCAGGCAAGGAAGAGCCATGGAAGAGGCAGAGAAGACTGGCACTGAGCTCCTCAGGCGGCGTCACTGTCACTCCAGCAGCCACAGCAACTCTGAGTGGTCATCGCCCAGCCCTGTGATATGCTTTGACCTGCTGCTTGTGCAGTATTCAGAGCGCACACCACTGTGCGAGTACAAGAGAGAGATGAGAAAAGAGAGAGAAAGTGCTTTGAGGGGAGGAGAGAGAGGGAGCGTGCTTAAAGAGAGTGTGAGCTGGGGGGGAGAAAGAGCTGAGGAAGAGAGAAAGAAAAAAGTGCTTCAAGAGAAAGAGGGTGAGAACTGAGGGAGAGAGAGAGAGAAAGTGCTTTGAGAAAGCGTGCTTAAAGAGAGAGATTTGAGAGAGGGGGAGAGAAAAAGTGCTTAGAGAGAGAGAGAGAGAGCACTTAAAGAGAGAGGAGAGAGAGTGCTTAAAGAAAAAGAGAGATCTTCGAGGGAGGGAGAGCTTTGAGAGAGAAAGAGACGTTAGGGGCGAGATCGGGCACTGCACTGTGGGTAGCTCCGCCTGGCCCCTCCCCACTGCGCCTGGGCAAGGAAGAGCCATGGAGGAGGCTGACGGCAGCCCCACAGCGCAGCATCGCTGTCGTTTCAGCAGCCACAGCAGCTCCGAGTGGTCATCCAGCCCTGCAGCATGCTTTGACCCACTGCTGGAGTTGTATTTGGAGCAATTGCTGCTGTCCGAGAGAGAGAGAGGGAGAGAGAGCTGGGGAAGAGAGCTGAGGGAGAGAGAGAGAGAAAGCACTTCAAGAGAGAGGGAGAGGGAGAACTGAGGGGGAAAGAGAGAGAGAGAAAAAGTGGTTTGAGAGAGAGAGCATGCTTAAAGAAAGAGAAAGAGCTTTGAGAGAAAAGGAGAAAAACCCACTGCTGCCATTGTATTTGGAGTACACTGCTGTCTGCTTAACAACCTGTCTGAACGTAGAGAGAGAGAGAGAGAGAGAGAGAGAGAGAGAGAGAGAGAGAGAGAGAGAGAGAGAGAGAGAGAGAGAGAGAGAGAGAGAAATGGCATGTGGAAGGAGTGGGGTATAAAAATCAGAAAATGGGGGGCTGACCACTCTGGTTAATGAGGGAAGGGTAGCCTGTTTTGAGGCAAGAGATGATGGGATGTTCACAAGTAACAGCAATAATGGGCTAAAAGGGAATTGATATGCAAGAGCTAGGAAGAGCAAGAGAAGGCCAGTAGACTCTGAGTCTTAATTTGGCCTTCAACTCATGATGCATCCTTGTCAAAGAAAGACCAAAGCCTTGCTGCCTTGCCAATCCTCAAATTCAGAGGGACTCACCCTTTCTGGCAAGCACAGTGTGTTCTCTTTAATTGCCATAAAATCATATCCAACTGATGGTGACCCCAATGGGAATCCTCCAACTTTATTGGGTTAAAATTTAATTTGAAACAATTTTGAACCTTAGTTTTCATGTAGTAGCCCTCAGGCACTTTGGGCAAAAAAGTAGACCTCGGCCTGTTCAAAGTTGGACAGCCCTGTTCTACATGTGTAGGCATTTACATGGAGTTCTCCTAATAGCAAAAACTCTACTCTCCCACTTTTTTTTACTATTTGGGAAGAAATCTGAAAACCAGGCAATCATGGGTGAATAAAAAAAGGTTAAGATTGAAGAATTATTCTTTCACTTGAGTTAAAGGAGGGTTCTTAATTAATTTTAAATCACTGAATTATTAGAAGACAAGGCTAGTGTTCCCATTTAAACTTTTCACTTATTTTAAGTCTCCAAGAACTCTCATTTATTCAAGCCAATCTACCATCAGTCCTAGTCTTCTCCTCTCTCAATCACTTAAGCCTGAGGATTATGTCTCCTACCATACAATCTCCTCCTTTCCAATTTATCATATATTTCTTTTTAAACTTCTTTGGCCTTGTCTTAACCTCCCTTACACTCAATGCTAAAACTAGGTGATTGAATAATTGCACCATCAATCTCTCACAACTACAGTCTAGTAGGTTGCCCTTAAAGGGGAAAATAGGTCAAATGGCAAGTAGTTAGGTATTTCTGCTGTTGTTTGCTACAGGTCCAGTTTCTTCACTACTTTGCAATTCTACTGAGAAGTTGTATGGACCACCCACTCAAGTTTCACATCTCTTGCACTTCCTAGCAAAGTCACCAATACCTGTATGACTGCCAAGATGGCATGTTCATTTAAAGGTAGTCAATCTGTGCTTATCTTTTTTTAATTTTTTTATTATATATATTCCATACATAAAACAAACATTTGTCAACATCTGCATGCTTTGAGGAGAAACAGTGAGATCTTTTACATATTAACTCATTTTTATCTGTTCTTTACCCAAACATAAAATAAATTCCACACGTGCAAATTTGCTTTCTTCCTTTTATTTCAGACTATACGTCAATTTATCAATTTCCACACATTCTAAAATTTTGCTTATTATCTCCTCGCTTGTTGGTGTGCTTTCTGATTTCCATTTTTGGGCCCAGACTAACCTGGCTGCTGTACGAATATGTATCATTAAATATCTTATCTCAATCTGTGCTCATTTGAAATCTTGGCTTCCAGAGTTCAGAAATATGTAAAATGAATTGAGTGTTCCTGTTACTCTCATAGTCACTTTTTGTGGGGGAAGGGAGAGATAAGTTTATAATAGACATATGGAAAAAGTTACAGTTAATGATGTGCTTCAGATTTGGAAAGAGAATTTGGAAGTAAAAGAAATACAGATAGCCAGAAAGCAAGAGAGAAAGATAAAACTGATTGAACCTCAATGCATGTACGCAAAGCTCTGAGCCCGGATTGCGTACATGCATTGAGGTTCGTGCTGAATTACGGTTGCCATCTTCCCCATTCCACCCCAGAGGATTTTTGTGTCTAACATATATAAAAGAGGTGGGTGCAATGCAGGAATATAGAGAGCTGTCTTCTACTGAATTGGTCCATCTAGCTCAGAAATGTAAAATATGATCAATAGTGGTGCTACGGAGTTTTGAAAAGGATCCCCCCCCGGCTTCGGTATCCCTGATGGTCTTTGATCTGAGCACTCACCATCTCTGGCCCTATTTAGCTCTAAATTCAGACAATTTTGGTTATGTTCAGGGTGGTAAAGTAAGTATATACTCTCCATCCTGGGGAGACCAAATGCATCTGGCAAGCACCTATGAGTGAAAATATGATTTCCATTCATTACTGAAGAATGTACAAAATTTGTAAATCACAAAATTAGAAAGAATTGATAGATTTTGGCATAATTCTCATGATTTTCCAGTGAGTCTGGGTGCAGTACTCTCTCTCTCTCTCTCTCTCTCTCTCTCTCTCTCTCTTATTGTTTGTCATAGTACAACCATGTTATTAAGGGAGGGAATTAGGGGGCATTTCAGAACAAATGTAAACTGTCTAAACTCTAATCTACTCCCATCATTGCTCCAGCTCAACCCACTTTCCCCCCTTTCTGTGCTCAAAGAGCACTAGAACAGAATAACAGTTATGATAGTGCTTTTGTTTTACGTGACTTGTTGAAAGACTAAGAGCCCACCAAATCAACAAAGCATCTAGCCAAATATGGAAAGTCTATAAGAAAGGCAGAAAAGACACTACAACCTCTCACTTCATCTGATAGTAACTAGCTGCAAAAGAGTTGTTGCTCTGAGGTTGCTCTTTTGTGGATGGTAGGATTGTCAGGTGCGGGGCATTCCATTTTCCTGAGATTCTGGGATCAGGACTTGATATTAGAGGGCAGACCTATGTAATGCCATAGATATGACACTATGTGATGCAATGGAATCAGGGCAGGCAAAAGTTTGGAGGAAAAGGGCATTGTGGAAAGCAGCATGACAGGAAAATGGACAATATGGCTTTCTACCAACTTTCCTCTGACTGACAAAGCTACCTGGATGAGTAGTGAAACACTTCACTCTCACAAGAAAAGAAGTCCTGTTGCCATGACTCAGCTTCTGGATAACCTCACCTGCAGGACTCAGAATCTCCACAGGCATATCCCTCCTTGAATTACTTACAGTATACATGGGAATTTTTTTTTTCAGATTTCATCCTGTTCTTGGGATTTGCAGGAAATTCATTGCCAAACCACGGGGAGTCCCCCCTCCCACACTCAATGTTGCTTCCACCAGAGATGGACCTGCACTTCCAGCTAGCACCTTGAGATGCGACAACCGTAGTGGGGTTACCATGGTATAATTCAATCCAGTCCTGGGCTCAGGAAGCTGACTCAAGATTGAGTCTACCATCTATCCATCTGAGATTAGAAAATTGAGTACAGCTCACTGGGGCTGTGGTGGTGGGGCTGTGTAGCCTGCATAATTAAATTTTAAACCACCCATAGAGTGCATCAAGCACTATCAACAGCACATTTTGTTTAGCTTTGCTTTATCATAGCTCAAAAATAGGGTTGTGGTCTTAGCATTGTTTATTGTTAGAATGCTGGTAGCAAGTCATACACACACGCGCACACACACAAGCACGTCTGTATCACATTTATGATTTCCAAATAAAAGGAAGTCTCAAGTGAAATGCACAGGCATTTCCTTCTCCTTGTTTGAAAGATTCCATTCTTTTCTATTCTTTACACAAAATGTGGAGATCAGTTGTTTACATTTAATGACCATATCAAATTCTGGTTATTATTATTGTCGCTCCTGTTCAAAAGATCAAGTGTGCTACAATTGAATGAAAAGGGCTTTGTTCCCAGGCGATAACAGACACAGAAAAGGGAAACCTCTTCCCAGTTTGTCATCGAAGTTCCAAGTTAAAGCCCAGCTGTTGCCTTTAACTGTGCAAGACAGCAAGACAGCACATTTTTGTAGATTAAACCAATAAAGTCGCAAACATAAAAGAAGCAAATCTCATAATTGTGGATTTCAATTAAAGGAAAGAGGATCAAAGCAAACATTTTGCTGGAAATTGCACAGCTGCTGCGTACACAAAACCAGAAAGATTGTCTTTGGCTGCCCATAATTTTGTAGGAGGAAGAAAGGAAAAAAGGCTGGGTGTGGGAAGAGCGAGAGAGAGAGAGAGAGAGAAAGCTGAAATCCCTGCAGTAGGATGAATTGAGGATGTGCCTCACGTTCCAATCAGTAATACAGAAATATTGAGTAATAAATCCCCTACCTCTGCTGTTCCCAACATCTGTGAAAGACAATTTGTTACAGTCTCAGTATTAAGATTCTGTAACAATCAAAAATTTTGTACCAAGCCCTGGCTACATTTTGAAATAAAGCATACAGCAAAACATCTAGCAGCACTCAAACCTTTCTCCTTGGAGGATTTTCAAGCAGCCCCAAAAAAACTAGCCGAATTTACAGAGGCTTCCCTTCATCCAGACACACACCGGTAGCCTCCCCTCTCTCACACACTCAAGAGGAATTCTAGAGATTTCACACAGTTGGGCTTCCTCTGTGGGCTGTGTGTGTAGGCCTCATCCTAATGTGTTGAATTATTATTGATGGCTGAGGCAGTTCTGCTCTGCTGGTGAACCAATAATGTCAAGGCAGTACCTGCAAGATTAATTATAGGAGAGAATAGGCTGCAGTTTCCAGGGACTGAGACATTAATAGAGACTGAGCATTAGTTTCAGGGGATTCAACAGACAGCTGAACAAATGCCTCAGACAATGTTATACATGCTAAATCCTGGCACTTACCACTGAACAGCACTGAAAACTTTAGGACAATTATGTTTAACTAGCAGGTACAAAACATTATGAAACATGAACCAGAGAGAGAGAGAGAGAGAGAGAGAGAGAGAGAGAGAGAGAGAGAGAGAGAGAGAGAGAGAGAGAGAGAGAGAGGTAAAACGAGGAAAAGAAAAATGACGGGCTGGTATACAAGTTCAGAATTTTAACCAACTCGATAAAGAGAAGGAAAATCAGTGTTTCATGCGATATTACTTGGGAACTGGACATGTGAGTGGGGAGGAGGCACTTCACTGTATTTTAAAAAACACAATTAGGCATCTGTTTTGTCTTCTTTGAGAGTGACTGCACTTTTAAAAACAAAGCTGGGGAAACAATGCTAAAGGGGGAGGTGGCTCGGAATCAGATTAGAAAACTGAAAGGATTTAGGTGGCTTTGTTATACTATTACCCAACTGCTCTTGCTGCAGTGGAAATTTATATTCCATGAAGCCTTTTAGCTATAGAAAACTGAAGCTATGCAGCAGATGAAACCGCAGCCATAGCAACAGCAGCTCACCATTCCAGGCTCCTGCTATAAAAATCTAGGCACCACAATTCCCACTTTGACATCACACTTAAAATCCAGATGCAGTGATATAATGCCACGTTGAATGCCGTTGATCATTGTAAAGTAATCGTGTTTTATTTCAGGAAGTAGCAACATCCCCGAGATTTTAACTGCTTGATACTTTACTATCTGCAGACTTGCAGTGGAAGTAAAAGCACTCTTCTTTCCCATGCCTTTTGGGCTGACATGCAGTCCTTAGGGGCCATGGAATGAGCATGCTCTGTGCATTCAGATGATCAGCCATCCTTTCAGCCATTTTGCTGAAGCCAATTCTGAATACAGCTAAAATAGTATTTTATTGTCCTGACCTTTGAATTAGGCCTGTCTCTTTTATTTTGAGTGGGTTTATGCTGGGCTCCAGCATTAAGAAAGATAGATGAAAGAAAGAAAGAAAGAAAGAAAGAAAGAAAGAAAGAAAGAAAGAAAGAAAGAAAGAAAGAAAGAAAGAAAGAAAGAAAGAAAGAAAGAAAGAAAGAAAGAAAATGACCTGCAGGTAATTAGAGACACCAGAATTATAGAGTGTACTCTCTTTTACAATCTCTCCAACTTTGGTAAAGATTGGATTTCAAACATCCATTCAAAGAGCGGCTGCCTAGCAAAATGCCCTTTAACAACTGGATTGGGGAAATCCAATCTTTATCAAACTAGGAGGGATTGTAGAGAAGAGTTAGAGGAAGCTTCTCTGCAAGTTTGAAGTTTCTATATTCCTGGGGAGAACTTTCCTGGGGGGAACCTCTTTGAGACCTCAAAAATTCATTCTTCATCACACCTGGAGAGATTGTAGGTGAGAGTTTTGGGATTGTAGATGATAGTGGTTAGTGTCTCTAGGTACCTCAGGAACATTTCACAGCTCAACAGATTGATGAATCAAAACATTGTACCCATTAGAAATGTTTAACAAATAGAGTATTCCTGTGGCATTTTCATATATTATCAGGTCTTTCTTTCCTATCAATAAAAACTACTTCTAAAAGCAAAAGCTATCTCATGAGAATGTCATCAGAAGCCCTTGTGTGTGACAAAATGGTGTGATTGTTTTTATATAAGCACCAGGAGTACACATGGCTTTTTTGGGGGGGCATGGTTTGTCATTCTCTGTTTTGTTCCAGAGCCAACTCTCTGATTCAGGTTTGACTCACAATCATCTCAAATAAACTCTCCCTTTTTCAAATCCTACAAGAAAGAAAGAAAGGAGCAGTAAGCCAGGTTTTAAAAAACCACACCCTTCTCCCCATCCTCAGCATGTAAATATCTAAAATTCTAGTTTTTAAAAATTGTAATGAAACTTCTATTTGCTTCTGTTTTGTTGTTGATGCTATTGTGGTGTGTATCTTGTTTTTCATTTTCTGTGGTCCATGTAACCCTCCCCACCCCCAAAGTATCCTGGGATCAGAAAACTTGTCCCCATAGCTACCAAATTCGTTTCTTCACAAAATGTAGATTGAAAGTCTACTTTTATTTTAATATGCATGCATTATCTACCTGCCTGCCTACCTACATGCACACCTAAGTACCTAGCTATATACATACAAGTGGTACCTTTTATAAAGGAATTAATTTGTTCCAAATGAAATTATTTTAAGTAAATTTTCCTTTGTAAAAATTTCCCATAGGAATGCATTTTAAACGGATTAATCCCTAATCATTACTGTTTTTCTGTTGTATGGATTTGACCTACAGGTGATTCTGTTAAGCAATTTTCCTTTTTTTTTTCTTTTAAGCAGATTTTCTGTTAAACAAACTGTTTGTTATACAAGGGTCCACTGTACTTGTATACTCTATCTTCCTCCCTGAAAATGAATACAGTATCGTATATCTGCACCTGGGTAGAATTTTAACTTGTACACAAGTAAGGATGGGTCCTACATCTTCTATAATATGGGAAACACTGAAAGAGAAAGAGCAAGGACTTTTGATTAGTACCCCAAAGTGTCTGAATATCTGATTCCAGACTCTTCTGGTTCCCTCATGATGCTTCCTTCTGGCCTTTAAAATAAATAGAAGACCATCCTGTTTGCCCTGGCATTCAGAGAGAGAAGAGAGGCTGTGGGCGTTTATACATGACCCCTAAACTCCAGGGCAAATGGCTCCCAGCTCTGGAGATTAAAAATGTTTACCCAACAGCTCCGGAGTTTACAGGAAATTAAGTGCGACCACGCCCACTTTAGCGCATCCCAGCGCAGCTTTCAGGTACCTGCTTTTTGGATGTGAAAAATATTTGATCCGGTGTAAGGATAGTGAGTGCGGGGCTCTCCTGGCTTCTGTTTGTTGTTTTTCTGCCCCCCCACCCCTTTAAGAGATCTGAATGCTGCTGGGAACAGAACGGAGGTAAGCCGGCATTTTTTCTTTCTTTTTTCTCCCTCCCTCATGCAGCCAGTAACCAGGAAGTGTGGAGGGGGGTGGGGACAGAGGAAGAGTGACAAACCCCTAAGATCTCTGGTCCGAATTTAAGTGGCCAGCGGATCTTAGGGGTCGTGTAAAAAGGCCCTGTGAGTTTATAGTTAAATTGAACAACACAATCTCACACAGAAATCAAGTTTAAAGGCAACTGGAGTTCATATCACAATCTGGTGATTTGCAGATCTGCGGCCTGGTGATTCTCAACATGAAATAACTGGCTTATACTGCTGCTGCAATTATTATTCGGCTATTCTTAAATTTAGTTGTAAGTTTATGAATGAATTTGATGTAAGTCTTTTAATGCAAAGATGAAAGAAGGTAAAAAAAATGGAATGAAAGAATGGTACCTTTGCATCTGGTGGGTCCAGTGTGGGGGTTCTTTTCCCACCACCTGTGAAGAGATTCAAAATGGAGGCACCAGGAGCCATTTTTTGTGGGGCAGTCTATTTAAGGGACTGCCCCAACTTGCCCAAGGTCTTTCCCCCAACACTGTGTTGACCCCTCCCTCCCATCCTTCTGTTGATAATGAGATTAGCAGGTTGCTTCAGGGCTGGATGGAATTTTTGGCTGCCACCCTGATTGGCCAGTGGGTGGCAGTGTGTTTTCACCCATCCCATTATCAACCAAGGAGGTTAGGTTGTCATTACTGTTTGGTCGCAATAACTGGTAGCACATAGCTGAATAGAGTCTGGTGAGATCCCAGATTGGCACCCTGTGGGTGCTTGGTAGCCCTGTGGCCGTAAATAGGATTTGGCAAAAGGAAAGAGATAGATTAGGATTAGTAAATGGTCAAGGGCAGCCCTGATGTAGTTAAATCTTTAATTGGGATCTCACTGAATGTCACCTGGGATATGGATATCTCAATGAGTTACCGATCCCAACCTCTTGCACTACGCAGGCTCCCTTATTTCTATAGTTTAAGTAAGATGTTAATAAAGTTGTGATCCTTGTTTAACCCAAAAGCTGTTGTCTTGCCTCTTTATTTCAGGCGGGGTGGGGGGGGCAAAGAAGTACAAATGTTCATTGTTAGAGTGTTTTATGTTGAATTTAGTCATGTTGGCAGAACAATCAAACTATTGCTCTTTGCTTTCTCCATGAACATGACTACTTCTCTGCAGCACTAACAGTTACCTATTCCTAGCCTATGGTGAATATCTACTGAAGTAAGAGTATTAAAAGTGAACTATTTTCCTCCCGCCTATTAACATAGGAAGGAAAAGTGCACTGAGTTATTTGAACACCATGATGAAAGGCATGAGATTTTCTTAGCACAAAGTCAATTTCTGGCAAGAGATATGGTGGGAATGTACAGTACAAAAAGGATTAACAGAGCAAAATAGCTTTTAATCTCTATCCGCTTTTCCTTCCCTTGGGGAATAATTGAAAACTCGTGCCAACCCAATCTGGCACACTAAATATAGTAATATGGCCCAGATTCTGAGTGAGTTACATTTAAAATTGTTGTTAAGGCCCTATTAAGACTATTGTTCATACAAGACTACTCAAAGCTAGCAGCCTATCTCTCATTGTTCTGGTGGATTGAATGGACTTGGGCCTCTGTCACTTGAGTAGAAGGGGAGATTTTACTTGTTCGTAGGAGACACAGAAGAGCAATTATTAAAGAGTAAAGAGTAGAGATGGAATTATTAAAGAGTAGAGAATTTTTTTCATTTTGTTATTCGTTATTTGTTTCATTATGTAACAAAATGAATAACAAACCTAGGGGCAAATTTAACATGAAACGAACCGAACTGAGAAAAATTGGTTCAGTTAGGTTCGTTTCGTTAATGGGGGTGGAGATGTCTCCCACCTGGTGCTGGTCCAGAAGTCCTTTTGTGCCGAGCTGCACAGAGGGAACATACACCTCATCGGTGCCATCAAGGGATGTGGTGGGCTTGAGCCTCAGCCCAGCCCTGGGAGGAGAGGTAAGAAGCAGGCCACATTTAGGTGGCCAGAGCAGCGCAGCTTCAAAGCCACCCCCTTGTGCCTCCCTCCCACAGCCCTGTTATTGTGGGGCCGATCGGGAGGGGAGATAAGGAGGCCACGCTTAGGTGGCCAGAGCAGTGTGGCTTTAAAGCCACCCCCTTGCACCTCCCCCCACAGCCTGTTATCATGGGGCTGATTAGAAGGGGAGGTAAGGAGGCCACACTCAGGCAGCCAGAGCAGCACGGCTTCAAAGCTGCCTCCTTGCGCCTCCCTCCCGTGGCCCGTTATTGTGAGGCTGATCTGGAGGGGTGATAAGAAGGAGGCTGCTCAGTGGGCGCTGGGGAAAAAAGTGGGTAAAAATGAATAACGAATTAACAAAACAACAAAACATTTTTTGCAAAAAATCATGAAAAATGAAACAAAATGAACCAAACTCCTTAACGAAATGTAATGAAACAAAATGCCATTTTTTCGATTCATGCCCATCTCTAGTAAAGAGTATTTACCACTGGATAATTTGTGAGTGAGTGCTCCTAACCCCCTTGGCCATTCTCTGCTATTTGCTGAGTCTTTTCAAAAAGCTAGATAGTCTGTAATTTTAAAATGCATTCAATGTGTTTGCAATTAGCATGGCAAACAAGGCTATGAAATGAAGATGATATATTAGTTATCTGAATTATTATTCTGCTCATTATAGCACCAAGTATTTGAGAAACCAAGTCATCTTTCTCCTTCTCCTCCTTCTAAAGACACAACAAATTCACATATTCAAAATGATTGGCTTATAACTTGATACAATTATGCTATAGCACTATTTAGGCCTGGGATATGTAAACACAAGAGAAGAACTCTGTGGCCCCATCCCTTGATACCACCACTGCCATCTTAAGAAGCAACCTTGCTAGCTCCATAGACCTTCTGTCTTTAACAAACAAACAAACAAACAAACAAACAAACAAAAGTCTGGTTTCCTCAGCTGAGCCTACTTCTATTCTGAGACAACCAGGCTTTTTTTTTTCATTGGGGGTGTTCTAAAATAAAATATCACAAATGAACCAATGAACCAATTTCTGTTTTATTCAGGAAATTAATTGAAGTTCATGGTGTATGGACTTTGGTAGACTACAAATCAAGACAAACTGCCATTTTTCTGTTTCATGCCCATTTCTGTCCTTTAACTTATTGGATAAAGGATGCTATGCATTTAAAAATAATAACAATAAGAAAGCAAACACATTTCTGGAGGGGAATCTAGGTATTTGAAACAACCAAAGAATAATAGATGTAGAGTGTGGTGAAATGAATGCTCTGTCCCTTTAAATATATGGTTATATTAAGCTTCAGAATAGATGTTGAAAAGATTGTAACAAATCCTCAAACCTTTCATAGAATCATAGTGGTGGAAGAGCCCTCAAAGACAATCCAGTCCAGATTGGAGAGAAGAAACAATGCATTAGGTGGTACTAAGACATGATGTAATTAATGTTAAGTGCACCCAGACAATATGGTGAAAGACAAAATGAATAGTTTGTAGAAATTAATTTAGAAATATCAATTGTTAAGACGATGGAATATTAATAAACTTATTATTATATTTAAAAGACCATCCAGTCCAACCCCTGCTATGCAATCACAGTACTCCTGACAGATGGCCATCCAGCCTCTGTTTAAAAACCTCCAAAGAAGGAGACTCCACCACCCTTTTTGGCAGTATATTCCACTGCTGAATAGCTCCAACCATCAGGAAGTTCTTCCTAATGTTCAAATGGAATTTCTTTTCCTGTAGTTTGAAACCATTGCTCTGAGTCCTAGTCTCTGAAATGATGGAAAACAAACCTGTCCTCTCTTCGATATGATATCCTTTCAAATATTTAAACATGGCTATCATCTCCTCAACCTTCTTTTGGAGAAGGTAGCCATGTTAGTCTGTGCTAGAATTCCAGGAAAAATCAAGGAAAATAAAATAAAATGAAAGACAACCCCCCAAAAAACCCACATGTGGCACCTTAAAGAATAACTTTCATATTTTAATGTAACATTTTGTGCACATGTCCACTTATTCAGACATATAGCTTCAGAAACATTACATTAAAATATCAAAATTAGTCTTTAAGGTGCCACATGTTTTTGTCTACTGTTTTGTTTTATTTTCCTTATTTTTTGCCTGGAAACCTTCTTTTTGTAAGGCTAAACATTCCCAGCTATCTAAGACACTCCTTGTAAGGAATTTCTTCCAGACATTTAAACATCCTGGTCATTCTCTTCCGGACCCGTTCAAGGTTGTCAACGTCCTTTGTAAATTGAGGTGCACAGAACTTAACAAAGTACTCCAGGTGGGGTCTAACCAGAGCAGAATAGAGTGGTACTATCACTTCCCTTCCCTTGATCTAGAAACTATGGTTCTGTTGATGCAACCAAGAATCACATTGGCTTTTTTGGCCACCATGTCACACTGCTGACATGTTCAATTTGTGGTCCACACAAAATCCCAGATCCTTTTCACATGTACTATTCTTCAGCCAGGTGTTTCCCATCCTATAGTTATGAAATTCATTTTTCTGCCTAGATGCAGGGTCCTACATTTATCTCTGTTGAAACTCATTCCATTAGCTTTGCCCCAGCACTTTCATACTTTGGTAAAAATAGTTTCCTTTTAAGAGAGGTTTTCTTCAACATGGATTTTACATACATTAGCTGGATCCATCTGACATGAGGAAGAAGAAGAAGAAGAAGAAGAAGAAGAAGAAGAAGAAGAAGAAGAAGAAGAAGAAGAAGAAGAAGAAGAAGAATTTTAAAATGTACATATTCTTAAGGGATGTGTGCTTTAGATAAATATAAAAGAAGTGGTAAATGGTAAATAGTTCATGGCATCAAGTAATAAGTTTAAATTCATGTGCATTTTAAAATTTTAGACCTGTGATAAATGCTAAAATTTCAGCTGTAAGGTCAAATGACCACTTAAGCAAATTGTCAAAAGAATTAGAAAATATCTGTCCCTGGTTCAGATCAGGTATCTCTTCTTCAGATCTTACTTTAGCAACTGTGATATGGGGTTGTCTGTTCCATATTTGGTATTTTGCATTCAATCAGATTTTTCTTCCAATAGTATATTCATAGCATCCATTATTTGACTTTTGACAGTTCTTTACAGAGACCTCTGCTTTTATATAGACTTGAATTAGAAAGGAATAAAAACAAGAGAACAAACAGAAACATTCTGATTCTACAGTTCTCTTGAATGGCTGTAGAAAGCCACATTATCTCAACCCCAAGGACTAATGTCAAAAAGTCATATGAACAACAATATCCTCTTTCATCACCACACACAACACTTTTGCAGTCTGCAGCAAGCCAAGCAAAAGGGAGTCTTCCTTTTCAATGTGTGGTGTTATAGTGTATGACAAAAGAGGAGGAAGTCCCATTGCTCAACTAGAAATCCACTTTGGAGATGCCAGATTGCACCACCACATTCTGATCAACACATTGCTGCACCTCATGAATTCATAAGACCATGGGAAGCCATGTAGCACAATCACTTTTACTCTGACAATCTACTCTCTCCTATTCTGTGCTATATGAGGTTTTTTACTAGAGGTGTTGGGACTGAAAATGTGAACCTCAAATCTCGAATCAGTATGGAAATTATATGTACCATCCTAAAAAGCAGAGACATCACTTTGCCAACTAAGATCAGGATAGTCAAAGCTATGGTTTTTCCAGTAGTGAGGTATGGAAGTGAGAGCTGGACTATAAAGAAGGCTGATCGCTGCAGAATCGATGCCTTTGAGCTGTGGTGCTGGAGAAGAGTCTTGAGAGTCCCCTGGACTGCAAGGAGATCAAACCTATCCACCCTGAAAGAAATCAACCCTGAATGTTTACTGGAAGGACACATTTTGAAGCTGAGGCTCAAGTACTTTGGCCACCTCATGAGAAGAGAGGACTCCTTGGAAAAGTCCCTGATGTTGGGAAAGATTGAAGGCAAAAGGAAAAGAGGACGGCAGAGAATGAGATGGTTGGACGGTGTCATCGATGCAACCAATATGGATTTGACCAAACTCCGGGAGGCAGTGGAAGACAGGAAGGCCTGGCAAGCTCTGGTCCATGGGATCACAAAGAGTTGGACATGACTGAACGACTGAACAACAACAACCATTGAGTTAGTTCTGCTAGAAGTACAGTTCTTCCCTCCATACATTATCAACTATAGTATGTTCCATCATTATCAGTGGTAATATTCCTCATTTCATTTTTCATAAAAAGATTCATAGCAGAATTTCAACAGAAACTTAAACTAGTGTAAGAAAAACTACATTCTCAAAATCAATAGTTAACGGTTAATCATAGTCAAGGAACAGGAAATAAGAGGCTTTGAACCAGAGATGATGCTACAATTCTGCATGCAGCCAGCTGCTTGAAAGTCCATGGAAATCAATGGCACTTATTTATGCATGGATTATTTTTTACAAAATGGCTGCCAGTGTGAATATGAAATGCTCTCTGTTAGATGCTTATGGGAGTGTAACAGACCAACAATAATTCATGGAAAGTGTTTAACAACTAATTCAAAACAACAAGTTGGAATCATTTTGGTTGATTATTTATGCATACAAAAAAGAAACTATAAATTATTCATCATGAACTATCTGATCAGTTCTAAATGCAAGGATGGTTGAAAATGTTAATTTTTATTGTCTCTACCATTGCTGGATGAACCTGAAGATGAGGGCACAGATGTGGAGGAAAAGCAAGATAATACTATTATGTTTCATTGTTGTTGTTTTTCTCTAAAAGCGCATGTGCTGAGAGCACACAGAATGAATTCCTTCTATTTAATATATCACAAACAAACCTTGCATCAGCAACTTTCCCAGTTTTTCAAAGCCATTAGAAAGGTTTTTCTACTGCTGGTCCTCAGAAACCTAAGTGGATTCAGAATGTTGCTTCTTCCTTAATGCACTCTGGTTTCCTTGATTTTCTTATTCTTTAGGGCAAGGATGAAGAACCTATGGTGATTGGGAATGTTATATTGCTAGAGTACAACATTTCCCATAATTAGCAATGGATTAGGTTGGCTGGTATGGTAGGATGCTGGGATCTGTCATGGGAGGCAGGGGCAGCTAACTCCAGAACTGAATACAATAAGCCACCATATCCATGGGGGGTTGGTTCCGGGATCCCACGTGGATAGTGAAATCCATGGATAAGAGCATGATGGTGGCTGAAGGGGTGGTGTGGTGGTAGGGTGAAAGCTTTCACCTCTGACACCCCTCCAAATGGCAAGGGGGGAATAAAGTCCCCCCCATCTCCTTGCCGCAGCTGAGCAGCAAAGAGAAAGGGGGGAAACTTTCTTTCCTTCTCATTGCCATCGCTGCTGCTGGGCACCCGGGCACCCACCAGAGGGGTGGAGGACAGGTCCTTCATCCGTCTGGTGGCTGCCCAGCTGCCTGGCTGCCTGATGGCAAGAAAGGAAGAAAGGTTTTCCCCCATCTCTTTCCCGCTCAGCTACAGCAAGGAGAAAGGGGGGGGGAGACTTTCTTCCCTTCTTGTGCTGCTGTCACCACCAGGCAGCCAGACACCCACTGGAGGTGTGGAGGATGGGTCCTCCACCCCTCTGGTGGGTGCCCAGCTGTCCAGCTTCCTGGTGGTGGCAGCAGCAACGAGGAAGGGAAAAAATAAAAAATAAATTTTACCACCCCAATGCCTGCCACTGGGGTGGTAAATTTTATTTTATTTTATTTTATTAACCACACAGCTCCTCCTCCTCGCCACCAGCATGACAATTGGCCAGTCAGACACTCAGCCTTTGCAGTTCCGGGTTGGGTCCCAGGCAACCGATTAGAATTTTTGAAACTTCTAAGCCTATTTCTTGCAGGGGCTGTTTAAAAAAAAAGATAAAGCAAACCCTGCAGCCCTGTTCTTTCTTCCCCCCTCTTTCAAGCAACTACCTACAGGGGAATGGCTTAGATTGGGGAAAATAGAGGGGAATCAGGCTGTTGGTGGGGAATACCTTTCTGGAGCCCAATCAAGGCACTATCTGATTGCCTTGCAGATTGGCTAGATCATGCCTTGCCTGGGTTCCAGGAAGGGATTTCCCTGCTCTCTCTGCCTATGCCCCAAGGAATAGCTGGTGGGGGCCTAGGCAGAGAGGGAAGCTCATGAAATAATGAGGGAAAATTCATCACTTCCTATTTGTAGGGGCCTCTGGAGCCTACAAATAGAAAGGGATGAATAGCCTACAATTCAACAATATTTGTTTATATTGCTGAATTGATCCATTATTATTATTATTATTATTATTATTATTATTATTATTATTATTATTATTATTATTATTATTATTATTATTATTATTATTCATCATCATCATCATCACATAGCAGACAAGATAACAACGCTGGATTTTGTATTAGAAATTACTACTACTAAGACTTCTTCTTCTTCTTCTTCTTCTTCTTCTTTATTATTATTATTATTATTATTATTATTATTATTATTATTATTATTATTATTATTATTATTATTATTATTATTATTATCCACACAGCTATCTATGCTGGATTTTGTATTACCAGTCACTAGTTGAACGCTTCCCAAGCATTTAGGACTCAGTGATGTATCGGCGAATTATGCAAGCAGATCCCAGTAAGGCGGCTTTTGCAGCTGACTGATGGTGACTTTGTCAACTCCAATTTCTTCTAAATACTTGCTTAGCTCTTTAGGCACCACACCCAGCGTTTTGATTACCACTGGGACCACCTGTACCAGTTTATGCCAGAGTCTCTGAAGTTCAATTTTCAGATCCTGATATCGGGTAATTTTTTCAAGTTGTTTCTCAGTGACTCTACTGTAACCTGGTATATAGCAACATCAGTCATACACAAGTTTTTCCACAATGGTCAGTTTTCTTGTTTTCCTATCTAGACAATCTAGCTCCATCTGAATCCAGTTTATAATGCCAGAGGTATACCTGATGACCGGTATGGCCTAGCTATTAATGGCATTGATAGTGTTACCA
Source organism: Phrynocephalus forsythii (assembly GCA_029282475.1). NCBI lineage: Eukaryota > Metazoa > Chordata > Lepidosauria > Squamata > Agamidae > Phrynocephalus > Phrynocephalus forsythii. The sequence goes on along the minus strand of JAPFRF010000001.1, from coordinate 157,484,331 downwards.
CCATTCAGCTTACTTTTTTTAATACTTTTCTGACCCATTGGATATATTCTTTACTGACTGCATTTTTCACTTGACCATGCTTGATATTATTTAATTGCAGTATGCCCAAATATTTATGAGGAGGAGGAGGAGGAGGAGGAGGAGGGGGATGATGATGATGATGATGATGATGATGATGATGATGATGATGATGATGATGAATGATGATGATGATGATCACACATAGTTATCCAGCTGACTAGATAACCATGCTGGATTTTGTATTACAAATCACTAGTCGAATGCTTCTGAAGCATTTAGGACTTTGTGATATATCGGCGAATTACGCAAGCAGATCCCAGTAAGGTGGCTTTCTGTAGCTACTGATGATGACTTTGTCAACTCCAATTTCTTCTAAATACTTGCTTAGCTCTTTAGGCACCACACCCTGCATTCCAATTACCACTGGGACCACCTGCACTGGTTTATGCCAGAGTCTCTGAAATTCAATTTTCAAATCATGATATCAGGTAATTTTTTCAAGTTGTTTCTCGGTGACTCTACTATCACCTGGTATAGCAACATCAATTATCCACACTTTTTTCTTCTCCACAATCACAATATCCATGGTATTAATTCAGTTATCTTGGAGTTCAGATATTCTTGTTTCCATAATTGATGCATCCACTTTTGGTAGTCTCATTTTTCAGTTTCTGCTCTATAATAGCATTTTCTGATTGCCCGATTCAATGGTAATGTATATTTTTGATGCTTCTGAGATTGTTCAACTTCCAGAAATTCTACAGGCCCATGCCCTGTTTGCTCAGCAAGGGGACCCATGCCCTGTAGTCCATTTATTGATGGATGTCCAGGTTCATCAACACCCATCATGGTCCTTGTTAACCCGGGCAACAACCGAGCCGTTATAGGCTTCTTTTGATTATATGATTCATGGGTTGTTGGGTGCACTTAGTTCTGTTCCTCAATCGAGACCTCTTTGGTATGGTTGGACCTACTGAATCAATTAAGCCCCCCGCCAGCACGACACCAATGGGGGTTGTAGTTGTTGTTGTTGGCTGCTTTTACACAACCCCTAAAATCTGATGCAAAGGCTCCCAGATGTGGAGCTTAAAATTGTTTTCCCACCAGCTGCAGACTTTAAAAAAATTAAGTATGACCATGTCCACCTAAGCATGCCCTAGCACAATTTACAAGTACCTGGTCTCCGGGGGTAAAAAAAAAATCCAATGTGGATTGTAAAGCTGTGGATGCTGGGCTCTCCTGCCTTCTCTTTGTTTTTGCTGACCCCACCACCCCTTTAACAGACAGGAATTGCTACAGGGCTGCTCCGACGGCAGGCAAAGGTGAGCCTGCATTCTTTTCTCCTTTTTTCCCTCCCTCCCTTCACCCAGACAGGAACAATGGAGTGCGGAAGGGTGGGAACACAGGAAGCAGAACAAACCCCCACAATCTCTGGTCCGAATTCAGGTTGCCAGCAGATTTTAGAGGTTGTGTAAAAGCACCCGTTGTTGTTGCTGTTATAGCCCATCTCTACTCATGACATGTTTCACAAATTGGTGGAGAATGTTTTGTGAAGAAATACCATTTTTTGTACACTATTACTCATGTTGCCCCAAACCAAGATGGTTTTTGCTCTATTTAAGGATATGAACTACTGGATTGTTGATTTTAGCTCCCCTAAGAATTGTCTGGTTGGTCTGTACCAGAAGTGTGGGTTGGTGAGGTGTGTATGTTCATGCTTTTCAGATGGTGGGTATGTTTTGTGGAGATTACAGGAAAAGGGGCACTTTGGCTTAGTCTCAGTTTTAAGGAATCTCAGTTTCTTCTAATCTTATTGAGATGTCTTCTGCTGAAACAACCAAACTAAATAAAACATAGGACTAGACATGGGCACGACTCGGCGAAATTTTCGTTTCCATTTTCGTTTGTCGTTTCCGTTACGTAACAAAACGACAAACAAAAATTGAGCTGGAAATTGAATGAAACGAAATGACCCATGAAAATTGTGGTCGTTAGTTTCGTTTCCGTTACTGGCGGCGCACAATCAAATGAGCTGTTTTTTAAATGTTAAAAAAACCCCTGGACATCCATAAAAATGCAGCTATAATTATTTATACTGTCTGATGATACCTACCAGGGGGTGGGGGTCCTTAAAACGTGCATTTATGTCTTTTCTCAGATCTCTGTATATTTTTTCCTTTAAGGGGAGTTGGAGAATGGGGACATTGACCCAAAATGGCTCCCAGATGCCTAATATTGATTTCTTGGGTATTAAAACGCCCTGGACATCCATTAAAATGCAGCGATAATGCGAGAATTATTTGAAATTATTACCTACCAGGGGGTTGGGGTCCTTAAAACGTTTGGTTTTTGTCTTCTCCCATCACAATGTATTTTTCTTTTCATTCACTTTAAGGATGACAAAATGGATGTCCCCAGCCACTCCATCCACAACATGGAGGCAAGCCATGTGATGGGATCATGTAAATTCTTGGAAAACTTCAACCAATAGCATGCCCAGGTTGCAGACTGGGCAGGTCTGGCAGCCACAGAGGGCATAAAAAGCTCTGGCAGCCCCTGGAAATGCTTTAAAATCGCACAAAAAGCGGGTAGAAACGACAAACAAAAAACAAAACGACAAATTTTTGAAAATTTTTGCGAAAAACGGAAACGACCAGAAACGGACCCGTCCCGAAAAATGACAACTCAAAACATATTTGTTTCTAGTCGTGCCCATCTCTACATAGGACTCAGTGAATAATATTTTCATTCTAATTCCTACTTCCTTATCAGGGACCAAAATGCCAGATGCAGCATTTACGCTAGTTGCTGTAGAACATGGTACGGTCGAAAGAAGAGCTGTGTCACTGACAGCTTCACTTCCAATTATGGCATAGCTTTCCTTAACGAAAGGAGAAGTTGGGAAGGAACCCATCGAGTTTGGGTAGTACTTGACAGCAGTGTTCCTTCCCTGCTGATCCTTTGCTTTTAAGACAGCTTTATAGCAGTTTTTTTCCTGTCTCCTTTTTCTATAATTTTACATAGCTTGCAATGTAAAGTCTTTTTTTTAAAGCAAGCTTATTTTTATGTCATCAGCTGTTTTTGAATCCATGGATCTTGAAATTATTACTAGGGAGTTGCTGCAAGGATGCCTGAGACTACAGCTTTTTATTAATAATTGTTTTTCTAACAATGAGCGAAAGATATACCAGGTAAACTGTTTACCCACCACTTTGGACTGAACTGAACAGAACTGAACTGAACTCAAATAAAATGTAAGACATTATTTGCTTGTCAGGATTCTTCTTCTCAAGTTATTAACCCTCTCACTTGCAGATGGTGTGTCGTAATTTTTGTTGTTGCTGCTTTTTTTCCTGTGTTCTATCAAAAAGTCTGCTAACATCTTTTCAAACCTGAATATTGGTTTGACTGTCATTATCACAAGACTCATTCTATTTTATATTAGACTTTTGGGGGTATTTCTTGCAATGCCTTCTAGTTGTGCTGTACCAACCACTGAGGCTGCTGTGCCAACACCTTGGCTCTAAAAATGGAATTTATGCTCAGCTTTGCCATGGAAAATAATACGCTGAGTCTGTGAATAGTGTGGATAAAACTTTGCTGCTTCTCCAGAGATTCTGCTACATAGAGCTGTAAAAAACAAAAGCAAGGGATTGGTGTTTACACTACAAAAAGCTTCTAGTTACCTCCCCTTGCTGTATTTTGTGTGATCCTGCCAATTGGTAACGGCAGGAACTGGGGGCATAAGTGGTTCAAATCCTTGGATTGTTGATCAAGGTGAATACCAATCAGAAGATTTCATTCTTGAAACAGGTATCTCCAAAGATAAGGAATGTCTTATAGCTTTCAAGAATAGACTGGACAGCCATCTGTCCAGGATGATATGAGAAGACCTCCAAGATCCCTTCCAAGCCTACAATGATTCCATTATTCTGTGTTTCTAGAGACTCTTGAAGCCACCAGTAGCTATCAGTGCACTTCCTAGATTCAGTCTGTGTTAGAGATGGGCATGAAATGCAAAAATGGCATTTTGTTTCCCATTTCATTTCATTTCATTTCATTTTTCATTTTGGTTCATTTCGTTTCTGTGTGTTGTGTGTGTTTTGTGCTTCATTTAACTTTTTTACTGTTTTTTGGGCGTGAGGTGTGTGTGTGTGTGTTTTCCCTCCCCCAAGACCACGCACCAGCTGATCGGCGCTGGGGCAGGGGAAAAAAGGTTGCCAATGCAGAGCTCCCACATTGGCAACTGGGCCATTTTCAGAGGGATCCTGCTAACCTGTCATCGGCTGGAGCACTTTAAAAATGGCCCGGTTGCCAATGCGGGTGCTCTGCACTGGCGACCTGGCCATTTTCAGATGAATGCTGCCGACCTGTCATCGGCTGGACCCCTTTAGAAATGACCCAGTTAGCACCGGGGGTGCCCCCAGTGCCGACTGGGCCATTTTTAAAGGGGTCCAGCTGATGACAGGTGGGCACCGGGAAAGTGCAGGCTTTTTACATTCCTTCCCCTGCCGAAGCCCGCGCTCCAGCTGATTGGTGGTGGCTTTGGCAGGAAAAAAAGCCCACCCTTTCCTGGCACCGATGGGGTTCATTGGGGGGATCCGTCAGCTTTTTCCCATAGGAATGCATTGCTTCAATGAAAAATGAAGTGAACAAAATGGAAATTTCCATTTCGTTTCATTTCATTTTTCTTTGATGGGTCTGTTCATTATTCATTTTGTTCCCTAACAAAACAATTAATGAATTACAAAATGAATAAAAAAATTCCTTTCGTGCCCATCTCTGGTCTGAGTTTGTAAACACATTGCAAATCCTGTTCCTGGACATATCAATCATTAAACAACAAATTGTACAGTATCTGGCTGCAGAGCCAGAGGTTGGTATTTTGATCATTCACTTATCTACTGTGCCTCATGTGAATACAGACAGCTTGTGTTGCCTTGGGCAAGCTGCACAGTCCTCAGGAGGCTGCTGAAGAAGGGAATGGTAAGCCACTTCTGAGAATACTCTACCTGGAAAACCCTGAAAAAAGGTTGCAAAAAAGCAAAGTGTTCTGCTTATATACCGCCCCATACCACTTTAAGTAGTCTCTGGGCAGTTTACAAATTTAATTACAGTGTGCAGGCTACACATTGCCCCCCCCCCAGCAAGCTGGGTACTCATTTTACTGACCTCGGAAGGATGGAAAGCTGAGTGAACCTTGAGCCTGCTCCCTGGGATTGAACCCCAGGTCGTGAGCACAGTTTTACCTGCAGTACAGGCGTTTAACCAGACATGATTATTATTTATCTTAAGCAAACCAAGAGAGAGTTAGTAAGCATAATTCCTAGCTGATCCATGAATCCAATTTTAGTCAGTATGCCAAATATATCAAGATGTGGTTTCTGGTGTGTGTGTGCGGGGGGGGGGGGGCTTTACCTAACTGCTGGTGTATAACTCAATGATGGCACTCAAATTAATTTGTTATATGAGAATATAATGAGAAGATATCCCATGAACCTATAGAGCTAGGATTAGGAAAGAACCCTCCTTTCAGTGATAGAAAGGAAAGAAAGAAAAGGAAAGAAGAATACGACCAAATTAAAAAGCCAAAACCAAAAGAGTCATGAAAGAACTGACAAAACCAATGAGAAAGAGGCTGAATAAATGAATTCCCTTTCATTGTAACTTTAATTTAAAGGGATCATTCCAGGTGCTTTAAGGACAAACTAACCAAGCAAGGAAGCCCCAGAAACTACATGAGTCAACCAAAGTACCATGCACCCCCTCCTCCCTCCATTAATTGACAACCTTAATCTACACACAATTATGGATCTCTTGTCTCTTAATCCATCCAACCTAGAACTATAAACTAAGATTTCATCTTTGATCACCAATATACACACAGATGAGATTCCTGTTGAAGGCAAACTAATTCAGTTACCAAATACATCTGTGGTTCTTCCAAGGTGTCCGGTAGCATTTTTTAATTTTTCAAAGCCAAATGAAAAAATAAATATAGCAGGAAATAAATGTAATTTTAAACCAAGATATTGGAGATACAAGAGTGCATTTCCTGCTAAATGATCGTAATGAAGAAAGTTGAATTCCTATTCTTCACTTTTCCCATTTTGGGGGGATGAAAGTAACTTGTGCAAGAATGTCTATTGTGCACTTTATGCCAAGATGCAGGGTGGCTTTTGCTAACTCAGGGATGCAAGTGAATAGCACCTTTTGACTGTTATAATCGAACCTTTGATTAAAGACTGGCCCTTTAGAGGTACAGGAACTCTCACCGTTTGATGACTTAATGTATCTGAACTCAGGGGATTAGGAGATCTGAGGATTCAAACTCTGCTGGCCAAAGCAAGAAGAACCTCTCTTATAATGATTGCTTAAATAAAGATGCCGGTGACATCCCCCCCTGAGTCCTCAGGAAGCAAGAGATCACTTTCTTGATTAAAACCTGATGGTGCCTCTGATGGTCTCTGAAGAGGACGTCCTAATCAATAGGTATATCACTTTGCCTGCAACTGAACAACAGTAAATCATCAACAGGCTTCAAATGATCCTCCATAGACTAGTTAGAAGCCTCTTCAGTTTTAATTCTTACCAAAAGTAGCTAAAAGAGCCACACTTAAAACCCACAGAGTTTTGCCCTATAACATCATAACATTCTTCTACACAGATCTGAACAGTTGCTAAGACCACGGTCATACCTGGGTTTCCTTCATATTTAAATTTACTGCGTATTTTTTTGGGGGGAGCGGTCATATGGTTTTTTAATGAGCAGTTGGTGTCCTCTCCTCTGCGTCATACCTTCCTATTCTGATTCTGTCCTAATCTGTGTACTACACATTTTGTCCTACTTTCCGGCTCCAGTTTCCAAGGCTCCATCTTTTAAGATGGGTAGAAAGGGGAGAAACTGAATTTACTGCATATTTTGAGTGTCCTGTCATTGCAACAGAAGCAAACAAGTCAGAATTTTTGAGCAAAGTTTAGCACGCGATCTTTTACTGCATAGTTTGCCAACGGAAAACTATGCAGAAAACACAGGCATGACCACGGTCTAAGTGAACAATAGGCCCTCAAGCTTCATTGTTTCTGGATAGCTTTCCATGTCCAGCAGATCCTGCTAAGTTTTGTCTTGTAGGGGAAGTGAATCTAATGCAGCTTGCGTATTTCCAAAACAAAAGGCAAAATGTTATAGTTGAAGTTAACATAAATCCATAGCTGAGAGAGAAAACTATTGTCATGACTTTATTCTAGAATGAGGTGCCTGCAGCACAGAACTGTATAGCTTAGCTGATGATAAGCTCTTGGTTTTAGATCTCATATAGGAAGAGCAGTTATCCATACACGTATGATGTAGCAACTGATGATATGCTTAGTAGCAAGGAAAATGGATCAAAAGTTACAGGAATAAGAAATGCCTGGAGCTGCTCCTAAAAGTAGCAAACAAAATTGGTTCCTTTCTTCTTCATCTCCTAATAAAAAGTCCTATGAAAATTATCTCCTGGAATGTGGCGGGATGGTCACCCAAGTTGATTAAAATCTTTGAAGATTTTTTTCTATCAATTTGAAGATATTTTTATTCAACAGATTTGGATGACTTCCATGGTTTTCCCTTGTTTTTCTGATATGGCATTTATATTTTACCTGCTATCAAGTTAGAAGGCAGAGGTCATGTACAGGGTGATCTGGCAACTTTAATCTCAGTTGATAATAATCTAAATACTATAGAGTTTGGATATGATCCTTAGCATCCTAATCCTGCAGGTTACATGGCCAGCAGACTTTGAATTGTTTTTGCTTAATGTATATCTCCCTTGCACCACATAACTTAAGTCATGAAACTAACTTAACATTACTTCAAGTTGCCCAGGCCCTTATGAATTGTATTTAAGCTGTATACTGACTTTCTAGTTTTGCTAGCAGGACATAAGAATGCTTGTAGGGGAAAGCAGCTATTGTTTTTATTTGCACTTTTTCTATATACTGTATGTCAATTTTTGTGATTATTATTATCATTATTTGTATTTAAACTTTGCTTTGCTTATTCTGTTTTTCTTAGTTTATTTATTATTAGCTTTCTTTTTATTTTCAGTTTGATATTGTTAATTTGCTCTACTATTGTTTTGCTATAACACTGTTTTGTGATATTGTTTAATTACTTTATTTTTTCCCTTCTCCCTTTCCTCTTGGTTGCCAATGTCACCAGGGACTGCCATTCTGGTAGTGTCTGGCCCTAGGAGGTATTCTGGGAGTTGGGGGATTAGTCAGATAAGAGGAAACAAGCCAGGTCGGTCCACAATAAATTCCTGTACTATATGATTTCATCAAGGATGGATGGCTTTATTTTACAGATACTTGGGTGGGAGCAGAGGGAGGGGCATTCCTTTCCCAGCTGTGCCCTCCCAGGTTTCATGTCCAGCAAGTGGGCAGGTCAGAGGTTTGGGGGATGGGGTGGCCACCATTTATAGGGAATCCCTTTTTTGTCAGTAGATCCATGGTGTTGGTGTGTCCTGGATTAGAATGCCTTCATCTATTGCTGGGTCAGCAGGACAGGTTTGGCATCGTGCTGGGGTCCCAGGCTCCCTGCAACCATCTGAAGGACAAAAGACACTCATTCAAAGATGAGCATATACACAGATTAAACAAAGATAGGTGGTTTGAAAGAGGGGTCAGAGAAGCCATACATGTGTGTATAGAAAATTCTTCTCTCAACAGGGGTGGGAGACTTCATCATGCTGCCCTTTCATCAATTCCAAGACAGAAGCACTTCCCACTTCCATCAGGAGGGCCACATCATAGGTGGGATTTTCACACATGAGGCCTGTTCAGACCATTGTCCACCTAATGAGCCTATTCAGGCCACTGAGCACCTAACAAACTTATTCAGACCAGTGGGGCATGAAACCAAGGCGAACTATAAATTGGAAGCCTTGCACCAAGTTGCTTAGACTGACAAGACTACCTGGAGGAATAGTAAAATGTTTCAATCTCACAAGAAAACAAGTCCAGTTGCCAAGACTCAACTTTTGGATAACCTCACCAGAATGATGGAAAATCTTCACAAACAATGTGGGACAATCATTCTTTTACAAACACTCTCTCTCTCTCTCTCTCTCTCTCTCCCCCCCCCCCTCTCTCTCTCTGTGTGTGTGTGTGTGTGTGTGTGTGTGTGTGTGTGTGTGTGTGTGTGTGTGTGTGTGTGTGTGTGTAATGGAAAGATATAGATCTGGCTCAGGCTTGTATACATTTCTTTGTCCAAAGAGCAAAAGTAAGATGACTTTATGATTCTCTCAAACTCAGCATTGCATCACTTTGAACATTTCAAACTTCCTACTAGGCCAGAGAGTCATCATATTCAAATACAATTCTCTCTACCTGCCTACCCATTTGAAAACAGTCAATAACGATGGTGTCTAAGCAGAATCTGGTAGTGCAGAGAGATAGAAAGTTGCACTGGACTTTCAATGGATCAACTTGTTTCAAATACCCTCCAGATTGCAATCCTTAACATAACTTTTTTTAAAAAATTCCCAGACCATTTGGATATTTTTAATAACTTGTTCAACTAATTAGACCATCTAATGATCCTTTCTATACCTTTCTGCACAGGCACACAGTGCTACCGAGGATGGCTTGATGCTCAGTGTGACGCCTAGAAATGTTTCCTAGCAAGAGCAATAAGGCAAGAGAATTACCCTTCCAGTTCCAATATCCAACTGTGCAAAGAGTACAAAATTGGTTACAGCAGGGAAAGGAAGAGCATCTAAGGAAATCTTGGTTAGAGCTAGGTTTAGCAGCCTTGGAAAGAGATACAGCTAAGTTCTGGTCATTAGTGTCAAGGAGAATTAGGGTGTATTCTGGCACCCTAGACAACCAAATAACTTCTGCACAGTGACAGGCCTATTTATCAGCACCCTTTAGATATGCTGCTGCTGGGATTAAATCAGAACCCCTTTCTACCTTGAATCCTTTCCAATTTCATCCCAACTTGACTGGAACATAGTCAATACATAATCTGATCACCTCTTTGCCTAGTAACAAAACTTCTGGAGAGGGCATGCTCCCAGGTGAACGGTTCAAATCAAATACCACCTGGTGGTGGTCACAATGCTTGTGACAAGATTCATGTTGTATAAAGCAGCATGGAATAATATCTTAGGGCCAGGGAGAAAGCATTACTGTTCATATTTTCAAAAGATGCTCCAAAGCCAATCCAAACAATTTTAGGCCTTTCACCATCCTCAATGTAGTTTCAGAACTGTATTCTAAATATTTATTGGTTGAAATAGAGTTTGGGCAGCCCAATAGCAAAACAACAGCATGGGTTCCAAAAGTGGATGTTCTCCATTGTTTTGTGCTCCATCACTTGATATAAAACTATTTCCAACCAGGTAAGAATGATATTTATATCACCTTTGTGGATTTCTCTACAGTTTTGACCTTATAACAGAGATTGCCTTTGGTAGATATTTTCTGCCCCCAGTATTGATAGAAGTCTGTTATTTTCAATCCAGATGCTTCACTGAAATACTATTGCCCCCATTTTTAATTTCTACTTTATTTTTTTATTTTTTGAATATTTTACCCCACCTTTCTCCTTGGAAAAGAACCCAAGTACACTTACAATAATGAGGGACATCATGAAATAACCAAGTAGCCATAGCTTCTTCTAACTTCAGTCTCAAATTTCAAACACTCAGGACTTTTATATACAGATGATACTGTAATGCCCTCCACTACACGGGAAGGATATGTGAAGACGTTTGGCAAAGATTAGCAAACTCTGTGTACAAGAACACTTGGTCATCAATTATACCAAAACCAAACGGTTAGTCTTTAGAAAAAAGAGAAAAATCCACATATGGAAGCTCATTGATAAACCGATTGATCTGTTATGAAGCTTTAGATATCTTGCTTTTTACTTTAATGCACAGCTTTCATGGAGACAACATCTGGACACAATTAACCTCAAAGCTCATTCCACTCTGTCTCTTTTTCTAGTTAACAGGGGGGGGAGCATAGTTGCCTCAGCAGTTGAGGTGCTTGGTAAGAAAGTAATCCCCTAAACAACATGTGGGGCAAATATAGGGAAGTATATAAAGACTCTTACTCAAAATTTTCTCCAGAACTTATATTGATGAGTTCTTCTGACTGCTGCATGTGGCACTCCTGCCTGGAAATTTAACATCTGAATTGAAATTGATTCCAATTGGAATACATTCCCACATCACACTTTCTGCCTTTGGGGGAGAAAGGCAGGATAGAAATATTTTAAGCAAATAAACAAATTGTTGAATACTAGCTGAAACTGTCCTGTATGAGCAGTTCTTGTCTTTCACAAAGACTCTATATGTTGCAGCCAATGATATGTGGCTATGAAATTTATATCTCATCTCATAAAATGTCACATTAAAATATGAAAGTTAGTTTTTAAGGTACCACATGTTTGTGTCTTTTGTTTTGTTTTGCTTTGCTTTTCTTTGATTTTTGCCTGAAATTCTTGAAAAGACTAACACGGGTATCCTCTCTAAAAATATTTAGAGTTCATTCCAAGAGTCTTTATTCATATTTGTTTCTAATTCCCAGTTAAGCAGCTGTTTAAAGAAAAAAATCTGTGCAACTGAATATGTGTACAATCTCATAAATGTCTTATTCTTGTTGGTATCCCCTATAAAATATATGATTTGGTTTGGAGAATTATTTTGTCAATCTAACTGCAGTTCCTTTAAGAAAGTCAGTCTTCAACTATTGAGTTATGATTCACTGTTCTGTGTTTTCAGAGTACAATATTTCATCAGCCATTTGGGGAACATACCGGAGCATCCAGTTTCATCAAAGAATCTAATACAAAAGTGGAACAGGTGATACCTTTACGCTACTATAAAAATAATAATTTATAGACAGAAGAGGCTGAAGATGTGTTTCCTTATTTGTTAGAAATGGGCACAAATTTGGATTCATATGTTTGTCCTGGTTCAGACGCATGGTAATAAAGGTGCTGTACATTTCTCTTTCCCCACCTCCTATTCAATAACCCACTCACCAGTTGAAGCTCACACTTCTCCTCTTTGGTTGTCTGAAGAGTTTCCAGAAGGAGCATGGGGTTGCTTGTCCTGCTTGTCTGAGTGGACAATCAGCCAAGGAGATGTGGCAGGGAAGTCTGTCAGGAACTGGTGAAACACCCAAAGAGAACATAGGAACATAAGAACAGCCATGCTGGATCAGGCCAAAGGTCCATCTAGTCCAGCTTCCTGTATCTCAGAGTGGTCCCACCAAATGTTTCAGGAAATGCACAAGACTAGATATCTGTCTCCTGATACCACTCCCCTGTATCTGGTCCTTGAAGTACCCCGGTTTTAAGCCTGGAGATTACACATCTCCATCATGGTTTGGAACCTGTGATGGACTTTTCCTCCAGGAATCTGTCCCCCTTTTGAAGGTATCCAGGCCAGATGCCATCACCACCTCCTGTGGCAGGGAGTTCCACAGACTAACAACACGCTGAGTAATAAAATTTCTTCTTTTGTCTGTTATCACTCTCCCAGCCCTCAGTTTGAGTGGATGTCCCCTAGTTCTGGTATTTTGTGAGAGGGAGAATGTCCCTTTATCCACTTTACTCATGCCCTGCAGTATTTTGTATGTCTCAATAATATCCCCCCTCAGGCGCCTTTTTTACCAGACTAAAGAGCCCCAAATATTTTAGCCTTTCCTCATAAGGGAGGTGCCCCAGCCCAGTAATCATTTTAGTCGCTCTCTTTTGCACCTTTTCCAGTTACACTATGTCTTTTTTTTTTTGAGTTGTGGTGACCAGAAGTGTACACAAAACTCCAGGTGCATACTTACTATCGTTTTGTATAAAGACATTATAATGTTGGCTGTTTTATTTTCAATCCCTTTTTGATAATCCCGCATGGAATTGGCCTTCTTCACCGCTGCCACACGTTGAGTAGACACCTTCACTGAGCTGTCCACCAGCACAAAAAGATCTCTTTCCTGATCCATCACAGATAGCTTGGAGCCCATGAGTTGATAGATAAAGTTTTGAAGAAACTTTGAATGAGGTGAAGAGGTTCACATACAAGCTGGTGAGTGAGGGATCCAGCCGTTGAGGCGTGGGACAGGAACGTGCAGCAGTTGCAGTGCCATGGAAGCAAACCGACATGAACCTCCTAACTGAAGTTCATGTTCATTTCTTTTATTTATTCATTTGCCTTCTTTAGCATCATCCCAGAAGTCAATTTCTTGCTGACATCTTTGTGTGATAGATCCCCACACACAAACCCTGCATTGCTTCAGCTTTATTTGCTGCTTGAAGGCAGGGATGTAACCACTAACTATCAAGTAGGAACATTTACTTTGGCAGCAAATAATATGTTTGTCATGTATTAAAGAAGAAGGGAGGCTAGGTCACTATGTCATTCTATGTGTAAATATTTGTTTTGTTGTTGACATATTGTGATGACCTCTGGTTTTAAGCAATAATGATTGTTGATTTGTTCATTTGTTTGTTCATAGAAATAGCAGCCGTGTGACTTGCAGCCTCACTTGTGGTTATGGATTGGTTTTCTTCAATGAAAGGAAAAGTTGAGAAGACATCCTTATATTCTTATGACTTTTTGAATTCCAGGGGAGACAAAAGACTGAACAAAAATCTTCCCCATGTGCTCATATGTGGCAAAGACCTCACAAACATTCAGTTCCTAAAATTAAAAAAAAGTAAGAAAGTAATTGCATTTCCCTGTTTAACTACTTAAGAAAGCCACATTCTAGCCACACAAAAAAGTTGAAATGTTTTTCTCTGGGAGTTCTTTTGCAGAAGTTGGGTTGCCATCTGTCAGGCAGGAATGCTTCAGCTGTGGGTTCCCTGCATTGATTGGGTGACCTTTGGATCCTACTCTACAATTCTATGAGTTTATGATTCTATGCTAGTGCCACTTTTTTAAATGTAACAATTCGGTTTCATGTTGAACTGGATTTTAGTTTTCATTCTCATGACATAACAAATGAAATGTATGTGCAAATGGCAATGCTTCGATTAACATTGAGAGCACGTTTCCTACAAAAATATACTAAGAAAGTATCTGGCAGAATATACTTTGGGGATTAAGAGTTTCTCCTATATTTATTTGTTTACTTAAAATTCAGGTTTTGATGAGTTCTGGCAACTGCTTATACTGTTATCACAGTGTGAATGCAAACAACTATCTACTGACTCTACCATGACTTCTGTAGTCAGTATTAATGAAAAATGTGGCAAGATCCTTTTTGTCTTAGAATATATTCCAATATGTGATGAAGGCTGGGCGTCTTACCAAGTAACAAGATATCCCCACACTTGTTACAAGGAAATTTGTTTTATTTGCAGTATATGTTGGGTTACATAGAAGAGAGGAAATATTATTCCAAGCTACAGAGTTTTCTGGTTGGAATAGTTTATTAATGCAAAGCTTATTTTTTTCAACTTTCTCCTCTTATGGTTTTCACATATGAAGTTCAGATATCCATTGCAAGTATTCCTAATATATTTGGAAAAGTTGAAATACCTGCAGTTGTAGTGATAATAGACTGCTGTAAGAAAGTAATTACTGGTGGCAGTTTTCACTTGGATTGGAACATAAAAAGACCAGTGCTAGATGAGACCAAAGGCTATCTGCTCCTGCACTATAGACAAAGGAGAAAATAGAGGTGAGACATGAAGAATGAGTTTCACTAGGGCCCTATTTATTAACTGGCAAACTTGAACTGTAAAGGGGGAAATTTGGAGGAATCCATCTTGTAAATCATGCTGGGATCATGGGACTAGCTAGGTGAGTTTCCCCACCAACACCACCATCACAGACGACAGATGGCAGACAAATCATTCTTTTCATGCCCCATGTAATTCCTGTATAGCACTCCACAGGAGTGTGGATAGCCTAATATGCAATCACCCTTCTTTCTTGTATCTAGGTAAGATGTTTATAGAATGGCCCACCGGCTAATATAATTCAGAAGCAAAACTGTCTCTGAATCTGGAGGTGATGTAATTAATAGCCATTGGTAGGATCAATACTAAAGATGGGTGTAAATAAATAAAAAGGTGATTCATGATGTAGGGCTGATGAATTGACAAATCAATAAACTGGTGAATTTCCAGTGACAAATCGACAAATAAACAAATTGATTTATCTCTCCTTTAAAATGTTATAAAAAGAACCCCCTAGCACCTAGAGGTCCCAAATTTGCATGGAGGCTTCCTCTGACTCTAGTACACAAGCCCGGAAGGTATGGGTAAGAATTGTGGTTCAGATCACCGACCTATGCACCCACAAGCAGGCGCCCCTAGAAAAGTACCCTCCCAGGTCACAAGAAATACAACACTTTTGAGAGGCTTTCCCCAACTCCTCTTTACATGCCCTCTAAGTTATACACCCACAAATAGCCCCACCCCTACGAAAGTGTGAGCTGGCTGTTGAAATGTATAGAGAGTTTCTACAACGTGGTTCAAGTGTGTTGTTGTTCAGTCATTAAGTCATATATGACTCTTCATGACCTTATGGACCAGAGCATTCCAGGCCCTCCTGTCTTCCACTGCCTCTCGGAGATTGGTCAAATCCATGTTGGTTGCATCAAGAACACAATCCAACCATTTCATTCTCTGCATCCCCTTTTCCTTTTGCCTTAAATCTTTCCCAGAATCACAGACTTTGCCAAGGAGTTCAGATGGGCACGAATTGAAAAAATGATGTTTTGGTTTTTCATTTTTTGTTGCGGGTCCGTTCGGTTCGTTTTCATTTTTTGTGATTTTTTTGAAAAAAATTCACTTTTTTTTTACCCACTTTTTGCGCAGCTTAAAGCATTTCCTTGTATGGACATCCCCCAACACCCCAGACCAGAGGGAAAACACTTTAAAAATGATGCTGGCAGAGACACAGTATAGACTAGGTATTCAGGGAGGCTGCAAAGGCAGCAGCGGACGTTGCCCAGGGCATAAGGCAGCCACAGAGTGAGTGTACTGCGGGGCAGGGGAGGGTATTCACCGAGAGGTTCGCATGCACATAGGGAGGCTGCAAGAGAAACCTCTTCTTTCTCTCCCGTAAGAGCCAGGCTGCAGCCAGCAGGAACACAGAGACACACACCTGGCTGGCTGTCCTAAAGTAACGAGTCGCAGAGATAGCAATCCCACCTAACTCCCACTGCAGACTGCAAGGAGGACAGGGGCTGCCAAAGCTTTTTATGCCCTCTGTGGCTGCCACACCTACCCAGTCTGCAACCTGGGCATGCTATTGGATGAAATTGTCCAAGAATTTACAGGATCCCATGGCTTGCATCCATCTTGTGGCTGGAATCCATTTTTTGTCACCATTAAAGGGAAAAGAAAAAATACATAGTGATGGGAGAAAGTCAAAAACAAACATTTTAAGGACCGCAACCCCCTGGTAGGTAATAATTTCAAATAATTATCACTGCATTTTTAAGGATGTCCAGGGTGTTTTAATATCCAAGAAATCAATATTAGGCATCTGGGAGACATTTTGGGTCAATATCCCCTAAATCCCCTTAAAGGAAAAAAAAAGCAATCTGTGAAAAGATATAAATGCATGTTTTAAGGACCCCAACCCCTCTGGTAGGTATTATCAGGCAGAATAAATAATTATCACTGGGGTTTTAAGGATATTCAGGACGTTTTTTAACATTTAAAAACAGTTCATTTCATTGCGCGTCACCATTAACGAAAATGAAACGTAATGAACCTAATTTTTGTGGTTCTGTTCAGTTCGTTCCAATTTCATTGCAATTTTCGTTATTCATTTTGTTACGTAATGAAACGAATAACGAATAATGGAATGAATTTTTTTTCGTTTAGTGCCCATTTCTACCAAGGAGTCCTGTCTTCTCATGAGGTGGCCAAAGTATTGGAGCCTCAGCTTCAAATCTGTCCTTCTAGGGAACATTCAGGGTTGATTTCTTTCAGGATGGATAGGTTTGATCTCCTTGCAGTCCAGGGGACTCTCAAGATTCTCTCTAGGACTACAACTCTAAAGCATCAATTCTGTGGCAATCAGCCTTCTTTATGGTCCAGCTCTCACTTCCATACATCACTACTTGAAAAAACATAGCTTTTGTCAAGCCCCACACACAGAGCACACACACAAACAGGGTTCCGTTCTTTGCCAAGATCTCTAGTGGAAAGCCAGGCAAGTTCAAGTCCGTTGCTAACAATCAAGTGCCAGATAAATAACAGAATCCAACTCCCAGCAATTAACAGTCCGAGTCAAAACCAGAATATCTCACGGAAACCAGACGCCAAACGCCAAACAGATCAAGCCATGGTCCAGGAAGCCAGTCCTAAATCAGGAAACAAAGCCAAGGTCACAGACAGGAACATGGTTGCAAGTTCAAATGACATGTTACTCCCACAGAGAGCTCAAGGTGAGCTTACCAGCTTTATCCCAAAACAGGGAACACACCCTTACTTCTGGAAAGGCTCCTGCTAGTACTCAGGGCTTCCCAACCTGATTCCCTGTCTAGCATCAAAGACCCTTTCCCTAGCTCTCCTGGTAGCACGTCTTTGCAGAATCCTGTTCATAGCCCTTCTAGGGGGAGAATATATGTTTTCAGCTGAGTCATCAGACCCAGCTGCCTGCTGACTTGAGCTGCAAGGCTCCTCCAGCAGCTCTTCACCATTTAACCCCTCAGAGTCAGGTTCTGTGACAGGCAGGGTCCTGGCAGCTTTGACTATCCAGACCTTTGTTGACAAAGTGATGTCTCTGGTTTTTAAGATGCTGCCTAGGTTTGCCATTGCTTTTCTCCCAAGAAGCAGGCGTCTTTTAATTTCGTTGCTGCAGTCACCATCTGCAGTGATCAAGGAGCCCAAGAAAATAAACTCTGTCATTGCCTCTATTTCTTCCCCTTCTATTTGCCACAATGTGATGGGACCAGTGGCCATGATCTTAGATTTTTTTATTTATTTTGAGCTTCAGTCCATTTTTTCACTCTCTTCTTTCACTATCATTAATAGTGTCTTTAATTCCCCCTCACTTTCTGCTATCAGAGTAGTATCATCTGCGTATCTGAGGTTGCTGATATTTCTTCCCGCAATCTTAATTCTGTCTTGTGATTCATCCAGTCCTGCCTTTCTCATGATGTACTCTGCATATAAGTTAAATAGGTATGGTGACAGTATACAACCTTGTCATACTCATTTCCCAGTTTTAAACCAGTCAGTTGTTCCTTATCCAGTTCTGACTGTTGCTGCTTGTCCTACATATAGATTTCTTAGGAGACAGATATGGCGGTCAGACACTCCCATTCCTTTAAGAACTTACCATATTTTGTTGTGGTCCACACAGTCAAAGGCTTTGGCATAGTCAATGAAGCAGAAGTAGATGTTTTTCTGGAACTCTCTAGTTTTCTGCATAATCCAGCACATGTTGGCAATTTGATCTCTAGTTCCTCTGACCCTTTGAAATCCAGCCTGCACTTCTGGGAGTTCTCTGTCCACATACTGCTGAAGCCTAACTTGTAGAATTTTGAGCATAACCTTGCTAGCATGTGAAATGAGTGCAATTGCACAATAGCTGGAGCATTCTTTGGCATTGCCCTTCTTTGGGATTGGGATGTAGAATGATCTTTTCCAGTCCTCTGGCCACTGCTAAGTTTTCCAGTTTTGTCTGCATATTAAGTGTAGCACCTTAACAGCATCATCTTTTAGGATTTTAAATAGTTCAACTGGAATGCCATCACCCCTCACTGGACATGTTGTTTGCAATTAGCATTAGCAGTATAACATATGCTTAGAATAAGGTAATAGTGCTTGAAACCTTTGACTTGGTATATCCTTGTGCTTGTTGAACTTATAATAGTTTCAAATATCTTCTTAACAGACATAGTAACATAATAAGGTATCAGAACTCCTAACAGACAGCACCTAACTTCTGATTCCAACAGACACCTCTGAATAATAACCATATCTTCGATTTCTATCTCTCCGGCAGTTAACCCTCATAACATCCATTGGCTAACATCAGACAGAATCTGATTGGTTGCATAAGGTAATTTACTTTAATCACATGACTCAGTCATACATACATGCTGGGTTGCACAATCATGTTCTATCAGTGGTTTCTGCCAACATACCACATTCACTTTCTTAGTGACAGTGTCTAAATGGAACACAGATGTACTATTGTTCATGCAGTCTGAAAATGCAAGGGGGGAAATGAAGAATGTTCCTGAGGGAAAAATAGACACTCATTACTTCAGTTTCAGAGGTGCTATAAATCCACACTGGGATTTAATCTTTACAAGAGCTACCCAGCCTCTTGGATCCTGTCCCCAAATAAGTTAAGCACCTTGTATTTTTTTCAGTAGAGTGCAGAATACCTGGGATAAATTCACAGCATCAGCAAAATTGTAGTTGCTGCATCTTCCATTTTGATAGCAATGGACCAAAAATACCCCTGTGTTGTTCAGCCCAGTGAGATACACAGGTGGGTACCAAGATGAAAACAAGCCACTGTGACCTCCTCTTCTTGATACAGCAGGTGTCTGTGAAAAGTGATAAAGAAAACATACTTGATGCCATTTGTTTCTTTGAATGGGATAGAAACCCTGCCATCCTACAACTATCATATATAAATCCCTCGAGTCCCTTGTATAACACTAGTGGCATATGTCCCCACACCCATAGGTACCGTTTTATGAAAAGATTCTATGATTCTTCTTTAACACAGAAACAAGAACGGCATAAACTCACCGAATATTGTTATGCTTGTCATGTCCGAACTTTGCAGAACTATTCAGGGCAATGCAAAGGCATATTTTGTCGCTTTGTAGCAGCTGGTCTCCCCTGATATTCTGATTTGCCAAACACTATTTGCCGGAATACAAAACCTCAGACAGCAATCTGTAGCCTTAGAAACACCCATTCGCAGTGGAATCTCAGAGGAAGGATGCTTTCAAATTGAGGGTCTGTTATTTCAGGTGTTAAACCTATTCCTCTCAATTCTCTGGGCTACTATGAATTTGATCCAGGATAATGGGATTTAATTTAAAGGATAATGGAAATATAGAATGTTGTGAATAATGGGGGTGGGTGGGGGGGAAGCAGTGATACTGTCTCCGTCTGTTTGATGTAGAACTCTTCTAAACTCTGAAAAGATTAAACTAAATGTTCCAAGGTGCCCTTTCTTTCATTTCACACAATCCACTTATTACATAATGCAGACTAATGATAAGGAATCTCTGATCCAAATTTCTTAGGAGTTGAAAACTATAATAAGAATCAGATAAGGAAAGGTGAAGCCTAAATGTATTAATCTTCAGCTCACCAGATCCAAATAAGGGGATATAATCTTAGAGGAAATAAAGAAGTCAAAATGGTGGAATTATTGCACTGATGACTTTAGAGATAAACGTGGACTCGAGAGATGGAAATTAGTGGTGGAACTTCTCCAGACTAGCCTGTTGCCTTATGGAGGACACGGAAGGAGAAGGGACATGCAGTGTTAAGCAGATTTCTCTCCCCCCCCCTTTTCTAGTATGTACATGGGAAGGAGGGATAAGGTTCCTATCTGAACATTTGCTTTTTGATAGTTGTTAAAGACAGATCACCTAGATGCCCTAAGCACATCTGATCTTGCCTGATTTCGGAAGCTAAGCAGGGTCGGCCCTGGTTAGTACTTGAATGGGAGACCACCAGGGAATACCAGGTGCTGTAGGCACCTGGAGTAGGAACTGGCAAACCACTCCAGTATTCCTGCCAAGAAAACTCCATGGACATGGGGTCACAAAGAGTCGGTCACAACTGTAATGACACAACACACACACAAAGACAGATCACCTACAAAAAGGGATGTCATTCATTTCAATGACCAAAATTGCCTGAGCATCTGTCTTCAGGCATGCTGCCTTTGTAGGCTTACAGTTGCTCACAGTTAACGAGAGCCATTTGGATCAAGGCAGAGGACAATCTCATCTCATCCAACATCTTTTTCCTCCAAGAGGTCAATCAGATGTCTCCTCTTGCTTTAGTTACCAAATGACATTTAGAAGCATGTTCCCCATAGGTTAAATTTCCCCAGAGCTACCTGACTTTCCAGGTATGGATTCATAACAGAACACATTTTACTGTTGCATATTCACACCCTACTTCAGTTAGGTAAGTGAGATGTCTCTGTTGGTGTTGGTGTCCCTCTATGCAGATCAAATCCAGTTCCAAATGCTGCTGCAGATACTTACAGCTGAACACAGAATATTGAAAGGATGCAATGCATTAATAACATAGCTCCAACAGTTGCCATAAATTATAGCATTTTTTTAAAAAAACAATGTCTTAAAAATAGTTCTTTCATATGAAGATCTGGTTAATTGCATTCATTTATTAGTTTGGTATAATGGCAAATGAACCTGACTTTGCTTTTGTTAACCCAAGCTTCCATTCTGCCCCAGTGCCTCCCCCTTACTCAAGTTCTTCGATTCAAGATGATCTCTCTTGTCCTCCACACTGCTTGTTTTAGAGGAGGATTCTGGAAATCAGACACTAAGTGAAGTTAATTATTAGGCAATCCAACTAGACCTTTGAGAAAACCAGTTTTATAATATATTACAATTAGGCTGGCAATAGAACTTGCAAGCATTGGTCTTTGCCTTGTTCTCATGCCCAGAATAAGGTGATAGGCCACAACTTTATTTTAACATTTAAACAATAACCTCCCAACTCCTCCAGAGGGGTCTACCAGAGTGCAGAAACCTGGGCAGGAGCTGGGCATCCTTCCTGACCTCCACTCCTGCCCTGGCATGGGTGAGTCCACACTGCCTTCCTTACAGCCTGTTTTCAGCCAGGTGACCTTCCCAGACCATTGCCTTCCAAGCTTTGTGATCATAAGTGAACACTGGCAAGGGCTGAATTCCCCATGCTTCCCCCACAGCAATATTGGAATCTTGTGATCTGTAATGCTGGAACACTGGATGGGCTAGCACTCATCATTTGGAACTCACTGCTAATAACCTCCCATTCCACACTACCCATTAATATGTCCTATTGGACACAGCCCACCTCTGATCTGCTCACATGTGTCCCATGAACAACCATTGTGAGACAGCCCAAAACTTCCTGCCTACCTTTTGTTGAAGAGACCAAGTGGATAAGATCAAGGGGGCTACCATAACTGGGTCAGGAGCCTGGGTGCACCCTGACCTACACTCCTGCCTGTCATGGGCAAGTCCACACTGTCTTCCTTATAGCCTACCACAATACAGCCAGTTAGTCTTTCACTAGACTCACAGGTGAGCAGGCAGGTTGCCATGTTCTGGGGCAAGGGCAGGGAAGCCTTCTATAATTTTCACCCCACCCCAGTCCAGCAATTATGGGGAACCAAAACATTCATGTCCTCAGGTATTGCCTTACTCCTCTTGAGGGTGTGGAGGAAGACTCCCCATGGAAGGGCCTACACTTCCCCACAAAGCTGAACCTTATGACTCAAAACATTTCAGAGGCCTTTTGAAGCCAACAAATGAGTGAAATTTTTCAGAGCAGAAGTTTTGAGATGTAACTGGTCCAATTCTGTAAATTAGGCAAGTTGTACTACCCATGCAAAATGTGCAGATTTTTTGGGACAGGTAGAAAAATATTTAGAAGTATTGCTGCTTTAAATACAAATAACCCAATGTTTTCTATATCATCAAGAAGCATACTGTCAGGGGCGTATATGAGGGGGCAGAAGGATACATCTGCCCCAGGTACAGCAATCTGGGGGCACCTGGAGGGGGAGCAGCAGGAGGAAGCAGGCAGGCGGGAGCACAGTGGCCGTGGCACCCTCCTCCTCCTCTTTCTCACCTTGGTGGGAGAGGTGTAAGGCATGCACGCACGCACGCACGCACACACACACACACACACACACACACACACACACACACACACACACACCCTTCTGCCCATCTGCCCGTGCGCATGTGCACGCACGCAACCACCCCACACCAGCAGGGTTTGGCCACCCGTTGCTGGGTGGGTGTGATGTGGGGGAGGGGCTGCAGGAAGGGCGCAAAAACGAACTTTGTCCCCAGGTGCTACAAATCCTGGCTATGCCTCTGCATACTGTATTGAGATTTTATTTTATTCTACATTAAATATAAAATACAGCACACTTTTCTGCTACATTTTAGCTATATACAGTTTCTAATGGAAGCACAGAGTGAAGGATTTCTGGTGTAGAAGGATTTCTCAGCACTTCACTCTGTTATTTTCCCAAGACAGACAGGTAAACCTGATTCTCCTTCCTTTTCCACTCTGCCTCCTCCTCTAACTGTTCTTTGTTTCTGCTATAGATGAGAATGATATTCTGTGTCTCTAACCTAAACCCTGGTACAGTAACAGTATTACAGCTGCTCCTTTGGCTTATTCACGGCCAAAAAGAGATGCAGATAAATGTAACAGGCACATTGTAATGTTCTTGTTTTGGTAGGGTTGTTTGTATGGTTTTATAATAGATATAAACAAAATTGCTAGAAGGTCAGGGGCAGGTTTTGGAACAATATACATTTCAATAACTAGCAATAACAAGAGATGGAATAGATGTTAGAATCATAATCCCTATTGCTTAAGTAGATTCTCCAGCCAATATAACCAGGTGAAGACAGATGTTGTGAGCCCAGCAACTTGTAATATTGAATACAAAGCTCTCAGCTGGATACAACAGTGGATGCGTTGTTCTTGTTCTTTCGCTAGGAGAGACCTGAAGAAATGCCACTGGGGAACACTGCTGAAATACTTCTTGATTCAATTTCTCCCTTCATCTGACATTCCAAATTATGTGGTCTTACCTCCACCTTTTCCTAAGTAGAACACTGTGGTAGGAAGGTGGGAAACTCTCCCAATCTCAATTGTGTATCCTCCTCCCTCCCCCCCCCACCAAATCCCACCTATATTCTCAACCTGTCCTTATTTCTACCATGGTATGAGATTTTATTTCTTTTCTTCTTTCCTGCATGGAAATTTGAACAATTGATCCACAATTTTGCACATGTTTTTGCATACGAGACCATCCACATTTCCCCCTTTGACTTAAGTGTGTTTGTGGCTTGGATGGTTTTCTCTTGAATTGTGCATACTATTTTCAGATGTTTGCATTTTAAACTCACATGATTGATTTCATGCATATCAGAAGGACCATAAGACTCACGCATATGGAAGTTTTCGAGAATCTCGGAAGCATCAGCATTCTTTTCATTTAGACAATTTTTGTATTTAGGAAACCAGCATGCACTTATGTCTGTTGTTCCATCCCTTTTTATGCCCAGATTAAGCCAGAAAAACTCCTGCTTGCTTTTGGAGAGCAGTCAATAAAGACAAGCCTACACTAAATTTTCTAATTAAGTTAGTACTGCTCTGATTCAATATAAAACAGATTCCTGGAGCTTGGAAAAAGAAGTTAGATTCAGTTGTTTTAACATTAAAATAGCTGCTTCTGCATTAATAGGTCCCAGATGCATCTTGAGAATGACATTTTGAAAGTGATGTGTTTAATGATTAGCATTATTAATAGCTACCAAAACAATGCTTTGGTCAATCATTCTTCTGGTTGACAAAGCAGAAGAATCTTACATGGTGTTTGCATCCTCTGCAGATTTCTGTATTACTACCTTTTAGAACTATACACACAGAACATTCTGATATGGAGGACGCTGTTTTGTAGCAAGCACAGCCATTTTGAAGGGAAGAATAGTCCATCCTTTTATATACTTGCTTGTTTCCCTCTGATTTATTTCTCATTTGGAAAAGGGAATCAATCTCCTCACTCTAGCAGAGGTGTAGCATCATCCAGAGTTCCATGAACAGGTGTAGGTTTCCCATGTCAAAAGCACTCAATTTCCTAAGAATTTAAGACCAAGAGCTCAGACCTGGGGCGGGGTGGCAGAGTAAGCCATTTAAATGTCACAGGGAGCAGGGCCTCAGCAGTAGTTGAAAACTGGTGTAGCAAGTCCATGTTTGTTTTTCTTTTTTGTCCTTAGAGTGTATTATTTCTGTATAGTTTGGGCTTCATTTCTTTTGGTTTTTAGTTTGTTGTATTCTTTTATGGTTGTTAACCACCCAGAGCGATCTTTTAGGCCAGTAGGGCAGGATATAAGTAAATAAATAAATAAATAAATAAATAAATAACTATATGTAGAGACTCCTTAATGAATTTAAAGGCGATGTGTGAATTTCTATCTACAGCAGCTCGTGCAAGATGAGAAAATATGGTGTGAAACATTGGAAGAAGAAGAGATGTCTCCCAAGGTGTTGATGGCTGTGTAGAATTTTTGTTCCTGAAGGAAGGAAGGAAGGAAGGAAGGAAGGAAGGAAGGAAGGAAGGAAGGAAGGAAGACACTTTTTTATATTTCTTCAGAAGGGTAGAGAGGAACATTTGTTTGCTAGCAAAAAGGCCCACCTTCCGAAAACACCTCTTTGTTGCAGAAGAAGGCTTCTTCCATTGCTGAGGCTTGTCTACCACAAGTATTCCTGGACAAATATGGAATGTCTCTAAGGATATGTTAAGGATAAACATGATAGCTTATGGGTCGAAACACAAGAATTTATGGGTCCATTATATTTGCCCCTTTTGTATTTACTTTTGAAAAAAGGAAGAGAAAATTAGCTCAGGATTTCACAGCTGGTAGATTGTCTCAGGCTATATAATCAGCATGTCTTATCTTCAAGTTGAAATGAAATGAACAAAAAAAATTCAGTCACTTCATATGTAAAGCTAGGTGAGGCACCTTTGCCTGGGAATTTCTTGCAAACTTCTCACAGTAGCCAAGACAACTCAATTTCAGCCTTTCATGTGTTGATGGAGCACTTCTGTCCACCATCACAACCACTCTTGTATGAATGGTGAAATATCAGGTCTGCCAACTTTCCATTTTATGACACATTGAACTATCAATATGACAATTCCAGCTCCTACTGTATGTAGTGGATAGCATAGCCATGCATATTTATTTTCTGGAACAGATCGGTGCTTGTCAAAATAAAAAATAAACAAAAAGAAAACAGAATGAAATGAAAAATACCAGAACGAGGGGACATACACTCAAACTGAGGGTTGAACGAGTGAGAACAGACAAAACAATTTTTTTACCCAAAGTGTTGTTAGTTTGTGGAACTCCCTGCCACAGAATGTGGTGATGGCATCTAGCCTGGATGCCTTCAAAAGGGGATTGGACAGATTCCTGGAGGAGAAGTCCATCACAGGTTACAAACCATCAGGGAGATGTGTAATCTCCAGTCTTAAAACCGGGGTACTTCAAGGGCCAGATGCAGGGGAGTGGTATCAGGAGACAGAGATCTAGTCTCGTGCACTCCCAGATGCATTTGGTGGGGCCACTGTGAGACACAGGAAGCTGGATTAGATGGGCCTTTGGCCTGATCCAGCATGGGTCTTTTTATGTTCTTATGGTCCTTATGTTAATTGCATGAGCTGGAAGATAGGTATTCCAAAGTCAATGGTCCATACTATTTACCAAGCACAACTGCTGATTTAAACAAAAGTTTTATTTTATTGTAAGAGGAACTGTGTGAAATGAGTTTAAGGCAGCAGTACAGCACTGAGTTCCTAGAGATAATGCTGGCTCCGTGGCGGTGCTTCCGCCCGGCGGAGCC
Organism: Phrynocephalus forsythii; assembly: GCA_029282475.1. NCBI lineage: Eukaryota > Metazoa > Chordata > Lepidosauria > Squamata > Agamidae > Phrynocephalus > Phrynocephalus forsythii. The sequence goes on along the minus strand of JAPFRF010000001.1, from coordinate 157,457,696 downwards.
GATTTGCCCTCTCACAAGGAGGCGCGAGATGGGCAGGACGCTCCCTGCGTCCGGAGGGGAGGGGGAGGAGCGCCCTTTAAGAGGGCGGCTCCTACCCCTCCGCAGCAGCCATTTGTGTTGGCGTTCGGCAGAGTCGGAGCTGCCGAACACTTGTTAGTGCTGCCGTTTGTGCCGCCCGCCATTTTGGGCGACACTTCGGGAGCGCAAGACCCGGGCCGGGAGCAGGCCTAGATCGGCGTGGAGCCGGCTTGCCCGGCGTTGGCAGCCGCGCAGCGGCGCGCGGCGGCAGGGACGACCCAGCACAGAGGCCGGGACGAGCCGCGGGAGCGCGACGATGGCAGGGGAGCGGCGTTCGCCTCCCCCACCCGCGTGATCGGGCCCGGCTGGGCCGCGGTAGCGACAGCTGCCGCGAAGAGGCCTAGCACGGCTCGCTCGACCGGCGGGCGGCCGTCCAGGGCGGCCGGCCACGAGGAGGACCCCAGGCGGGGGTAGCCTGGAGCCGAGGGAGCGTAGCAGACCTGGGGGTAGCGGCATCGGCCCTCTCCCCCATGTGAGTGTACTCGGGCCGCAGGCCCTCCTGCCTGCGGGCCTGCCCCAGGGTTGGGAGGCCAGCGGCGAGGACAGGCGGGGGTTGGGGGGAGCGCTGGGCATGGGCCTCACAACAGCCGGGTGTGGGATCGCTGGGACCCGTAGGGACGGTAGCTCCCCTCCTTCCTCCACCATTCCTAGGCCGTCCAGGCCTCGCCCGCAGCCTCCTCCCGTGGTTCAAGCACAGTGCCTGGGACAGAGGGGTAGCCCGTGGGGCGGCTGGTGGGCACCTTCCCAACCCAGGATTTCTTGCACTCCCTGCCGGGTGGCCTGCAGGGCGGCTGGTGCCTGCTTCCCCCAGCTGTAGCTTGCTCTGGGCCCGGGTTGGCACGGCCCCTTAGGCCTACACCAGGGTCAGGGAGTAGCAGTGGGCCCACACCCCACTGAGTATTTTTTCTGTTTCAATGCCTCCAAAGAAGGGTGCAGGGCCCGGGAAGGGCAAGAAGCCAGCAAAGGGGCCTCGGCCAGCGGGCCGCACTCCTGCCAGCTCCTTGGATGAGGAGGAATGGCCCATATGGCTGCAGCTGGAGTCACGCCTGCTGACTTTGGAGGCTGCCAAGGGGGTGGAGGGCCAACAGGCCCACCCAGGGCCGCAACCCAGGGCCGGCTCAAGGCCCCCCAAGGCCCGGAAGCGAGCGCAGCTCCGTGGGCTCGCGGATAACCTGTTGGCTCGCTTTGCAGTCCTGGAGGAGGTGGAGATGCCTCAGGCGGCAGCCAGCCGGGCCCCGGGCCCTGCTAAGCGCTGGCGACCCCCGCAGCAGCGACAGGCCGGACCCCTGGAGGACGCCGTTGAGATGGAGGGTGAGGACCAGGCAGACTCCGTGGCAGCCACTTCGGAGACCCCGTCGACTAGTGAGTTGGCTTGCGCGCCCGACCCAGCGCACACAGTCACTTGGCCGTGGCCGGTTCCCATGGCGGGGGTGGGTATGGCGGCACCTGCTTCCTGGACCGCGCAGCCGCCTGCGGGTACATCGGCCGCACCCGGCTTTGTGTCACCCTGGGGCAGGGTGTCCACATCCCTGCTGGCAGCCCGGCCACCACAGGGTGCTCCAGCCCCTGCCCAGCAGTCCCTGCAGTTTGGGACCAGAGGTATATGGCCCACACCGATGACACCTGTCGCGCAGGGATGGCCACATGGCCAATTGCCCGCATGGCCCACACCCGGTCACCCGGTCACGGGCACCCCTCCCTGGCCCTACCATGGCCTGGTTTCAGGATTTGCCGGGGTGCCAGCAGGTGCAATCCCCTATGGGGGCTACGCGTCTCCTTTTGGGCACCATCTGGCCCAGGCGACCAAGGAGAAAATATGGAGGGGGGAGTTCTTAGATATCTTTAGTCTCCTAAATAGGGAGTTGGATACCAAGGAGCTCGATAAGGAGGATCCTCAGGATAAGGACCGGAGGCTCAGAAAGAAGCCGGAACGCTCATGGGCGACGTGGCTTCCAACATACATGATCTATATGTCCCTGTCACTGCAGGCTCATCCCTGGAGGGCCCAGTCCATGTTGAAGTACATGGACATCATATACCGGGCCTTCGTGGATTTTCCGGCGCATACGTGGCTGCAGTATGACAAAGAATTTCGTCGTAGAGCAGCTCTGGACCCCCTGATTAGATGGGACAAGCCCCTCCCACCAATTTGGCTGCAATTTATGACCCCCGTGAGGCCGGCGCTGGGGGAGAGATACGACAGCGGGCACCTGATCAGAAAGGGATCGGCTAACACACCTGCCCGCGCCTCGGCGGGCCAGTCGGTTCAAGTCCGGCTGGTCTGTTGGGACTACAACGGGCAGGGCGCCTGTAACAGGAAGCCCTGCCGTTTCAAACATGAATGTTCTGTCTGCGGCGCCCAGCACCCGGCCACCAATTGTAGTCGAGCCCGCCCACCTCAAGGAAGGGTTAGGGACCCGACGGGCCCCAGAAAGTATGGACCCAGCGACAACTCCCCTGCAAAAGGGGCCCAGCCCAATTAGGCTGGCGGTTCTGCGGCGATGGGCGTCCGGGTACCCGGACCCGGTCTCAGCCAAGTTCCTGGTTCAAGGGTTTACGTTGGGTTTCCGGATACCGTTTGAAGGGGTGAGGGAGCCAGTGTCCTCCTGGAACCTGTGGTCCCTGGTGGGCTTAGAGGGAGTAGTGGAGGAAAAGATCCTCAAGGAAATACAGGAGGGCAGGGTCCTGGGGCCGTTCCAGACGCCCCCTGTACCAAACGTCCGGGTGTCACCACTAGGTCTGGTCCCCAAGAAAGCCCCGGGGGAGTTCAGGCTCATACACCACCTATCCCATCCCTCTGGGTCCTCAGTCAATGACGGCATACCACACGAGCTGTGCTCGGTTAAATACACATCTTTTGACGCGGCGGTGCGCATGGTATGCACTTGCGGGGTGGCCGCAGAGATGGCGAAATGCGACATTAAGTCGGCCTTTCGCCTTCTCCCAGTGCACCCCAAGGATTTCGAGCCGCTCGGTTTCCAGTTCCGGAATCAATTCTTTATGGACCGTGCTCTGCCGTTCGGTTGTTCGGTTTCTTGTGCCGTGTTCGAAAGGTTCCGTTCATTTGTAGAATGGCATCTCCGCCAGGTCACGGGCCTTTCCAGCACGGCCCATTACCTGGACGACTACCTCTTTTGCGGGCCCGCTGGAACGGGCAGATGCCGGTTCCTCCTGGAAAGCTTTAGGATGTTGGCCAGCGAGCTCGGCTTGCCCCTAGCCGAAGAAAAAACGGAGGGCCCGCTGCCGACAATCACTTTCCTGGGCATAGAGATTGACACTTTCGCTCAGGCGTGCCGCCTCCCACGGGATAAGTTGGTGGCCCTCAGGGAGCGGGTTCGGGAGGCCCAGGCCCACTGTAAAATCTCTCTACGGGATCTGCAGGAATTGGCCGGCCACCTTAACTTTGCGTGTAGGGTGGTCGCCCCCGGGAGGGCTTTCCTCCGCCGCCTTTGTGCGGCCACGGTGGGCCTGCGCAGGCCGACCCACAGGAACCGGGTCACGGCGGGCATGAAGGAAGATTTGGCACTGTGGCGGATCTTCCTGGACGGATTCAATGGGATTTCATTCTGGAGGGACGGGCTCCGTCTTGAGGCTCAGTTTCAGGTCCAGACCGACGCGTCGGGGGGCATTGGGTTTGGCATCTTCTGGAAGGGTTCCTGGTGTAGTGGTGCCTGGCCCCCAGTATGGCACGTGGATGGCACCACCCACGACCTCACTTTTTTGGAATTGTTTCCCATTTGGGTCGCCCTCTAGATTTGGTCCGAGCCCTGGGCCAACTCTGTTGTGCGCTTTTGGTGCGACAACATGGCAGTGGTCCACGTAATCAACAACCTCACGTCCCACTCACCCAGGGTAATGCACCTGGTGAGGTCCTTGACGTTGAGGACCCTGCAATATAACATAGTTATGCACGCCCACCATGTCCCAGGGGTGAATAATGAAATTGCTGACGCTTTGTCCCACCGACAGGCCGAGCGTTTCCGGGCCCTGGCCCCAGGAGCAGCCCCCCATCCTGTGGAGATCCCGAAGGAGGTATGGCGGGTTGGCGAGCTGAGGCCGACCGAGCTCTCTGCCTCTCTGTCGCTCCCAGGACTCGGAGGGGATACACGTCAGTAATAGAGGAGTTCACCTCCTTTTGGACAGGGCAGGGCATGGACCATCATTGGCCGCTTCCGGTTGAACATCTTCAGCGCTTCCTGGTCCACCTACATAGGAAGGGGTTGGCCCCCAGCTCCATGCAGGGAAAGCTGGCTACCTTAGCATTCTTCTCCAAGCTTAAGGGTTATGGGGACCTGACCGGGGATTTTAGAGTGAGGGGTATGATTACGGGCTGGGCCAGGGAGGGTGGCAGGGCCCAGGACCCACGCTTCCCTGTCACGCCCCAGATTTTGGCGGAGATGAGCGCTCGTTGGCCCCTGGTGTGCCGTGATGTTTTTGAGGCCGCCTTATTCAGGGCCGCCTCCCTCCTGGCCTTCTTCGGGGCTCTTCGGATAAGCGAGCTAGTGGCAGCCAGCCGCCTGGATGTCTCTTTTATGGCCCTGCAGGTCGCCGACGTCTCCTTGGGGCAGAGTCAACTGACGGTGCGCATCAAAAGATCTAAGACAGACCAGGGGGGACGGGGGGCGACTATCATATTGGGACCCTGTTCCAGGGCCAACATTTGCCCATTGAGGGCACTCGAATCGTATTTGGATTTGAGAGGATGGGCCGAGGGTTATCTTTTCCAGCACAGTAATGGGAGGCCCCTGACGAAGTTCCAGTTTGGGCAGTTGACTGGACGAGTGCTCAAAGATATGGGGCTGGGGGCACTGAAATTTGGTACCCACTCCTTTCAGATTGGCGCTCCCTCCACGGCCGCGGCGCTTGGTTACGATAGGGGCGCAATTGGGCAGGTGGGCCTCCCACTGTTACAAGCGGTACGTGCGGCCGCTCCCGGCATTCTAACCTCTTGCTTGTGTCTCTCCAGGAATGCATCGCCGAGCCGCCTGCGCAAGAGTGGTATTTATCGGCCACAGCTACGTATATTGGAACCCCAGGGTCGTCCGAGACCCCTCCAATTCTTTTAGAATTTTTTTAATTCTTTTAGAAAAAATTCTTTTAGAATTCTTTTAGTTAATTCTTTTAGAAAAAATTCTTTTAGAATTTTTTGAAAAGGTCAACAGGCACGTGGATTTGGGTGAACCGGTGGATATAGTCTATCTGGATTTTCAAAAGGCTTTTGACACAGTCCCTCACCAAAGGCTGCTGAGAAAATTGCATAGTCAGGGGATAAGAGGGCAGGTCCTCTTATGGATTGAGAACTGGTTGAGATCCCGGAAACAAAGAGTAGGTGTCAATGGGAAATTTTCACAATGGAGAGAAGTGAAAAGCGGTGTGCCCCAGGGCTCTGTCCTGGGACCGGTGCTTTTCAATCTGCTCATAAATGACCTGGAGACAGGGATAAACAGTGAGGTGGCCAAGTTTGCAGATGACACAAAACTTTTCCGTGTGGTAAAAACCAGAGAAGATTGTGAAGAGCTCCAGAAGGATCTCTCCAAACTGGGGGAGTGGGCTGAGAAATGGCAAATGCGTTTTAATGTAACCAAATGTAAAGTAATGCATATTGGGGCAAAAAATCCAAACTTCATCTATCAACTCATGGGTTCTGAGTTATCCGTGACGGATCAGGAAAGAGATCTTGGTGTGTTGGTGGACAGCTCCATGAAGGTGTCTCCCCAATGTGTGGCAGCAGTGAAGAAGGCCAATTCCATGCTAGGGATTATCAAAAAGGGGATTGAAAATAAAACAGCCAACATTATAATGCCGTTATACAAAACAATAGTAAGGCCCCACCTGGAGTATTGTGTACAATTCTGGTCACCGCATCTCAAGAAAGACATAGTGGAACTGGAAAAGGTGCAGAAGAGAGCGACTAAAATGATTACTGGGCTGGGGCACCTCCCCTTATGAAGAAAGGCTAAAACAATTGGGCCTCTTTAGTCTGGAAAAAGGCGCTTGAGGGGGATATGATTGAGACATACAAAATAATGCAGGGTATGAGTAAAGTGGATAGAGGGAAGCTCTTCTCCCTCTCTCAAAATACCAGAACTAGGGGACATACACTCAAATTGAGTGCTGGGAGAGTAAGAACTGACAAAAGAAAATATTTTTTCACCCAGCGCGTTGTAAGTCTATGGAACTCCCTGCCACAGGATGTGGTGATGGCATCTGGCCTGGATGCCTTCAAAAGGGGATTGGACAGATTCCTAGAGGAAAAGTCCATCACGGGTTACAAACCATGATGGAGATATGTAATCTCTAGGCTTTAAACCAGGGTAGTTCAAGGGCCAGACGCAGGGGAGTGGTATCAGGAGACAGATATCTAGTCTCATGCGCTCCCAAACGCATCTGGTGGGGCCGCTGTGAGATACAGGAAGCTGGACTAGATGGGCCTTTGGCCTGATCCAGCATGGCTCTTCTTATGTTCTTATGTTCTTATGTACTGGGCCGAACGGTTTGCCCGCAGGACCAGCTGGGGTCCTAATTTGGGGCTTGGCAATGCCGCCACAGTGGAATGGTTGGGGAGGCGGGGCAGGAGGTGGCAGGAATTTCTTCAAACGGCCATGGCCGCGGCGGTGGGTAGCACCCCGGACATCCTGCTAATTCATTTGGGGGGCAATGACTTGACGGAGCAGACGGGCAAGTCTCCGATCCTCAATATTTTGAGAGACTTGGCCACCTGGAAGGCTGCACATCCGGCATGTAGGGTTGTGTGGTCAACAATTATACCCCGCCAATGCTGGCGTGCCGCCTGCAATCCCCAAAAGCTGAATCGCTCCCGGAGGGGGGTAAATAAGGACGTCTGCCACCGGTGCGCCAGGACTTCGGATCAGTGGTTGGCCACGCTGATTTCAATGTAAACAGGGCAGAGCTGTATCGACCGGATGGGGTCCATTTGACGGACGCGGGTACAGAGCTGTTCCTGAGGGATGTTCGGGGGGGGGGGTCTGGAAGCTGAGCTGGCTTTGTTGGATGGGTGTCTGGGGCCATAGCACGGCTAGGCCCGCGGTTGTGGCGGTGGAAGCTGGCTAAGGCAGTGGTGAGTATTTAACATCTGTCCCCAAGTACCCGATAGCCAGGGCACTCCCGATCAGGAGGTCACAGTGTCCTGGTGGGTGCAAGGGGACGCCTCCCTGCACTGGGGGATAACCCAATTTGATGCTAGGCATCGCAGGGAGGGGGATAACTGTGACTGGCCCGGGCGGGTGCCGTCGGCTGACCGCACCACCTGGGGGTCGTTCTCGCCCAATGCTGCCTGGTTGGAGGGGTCTCGGACGACCCTGGGGTTCCAACCTTCTGCCGATGCCAGACCCCCCTTGTTGTTGTTGTGGTTAATGTTGTTCCTGTTAATAAAGTGTGGCCCAGTTACGAGGCCTAGCGCGGCCCGGCCGCCCAGCGGGCGGCCGTCCGGGGCGGGCGGCCACGAGGAGGACCCCAGGCGGGGGTAGCCCAGAGCCGAGGGAGCGTAGCGGACCTGGTGGTAGCGGCATCGGCCCTCCCCCCACACGTGAGTGTACTCGGGCTGCAGGCCCTCCTGCCTGCGGGCCTGCCCAAGGGTTGGGAGGCCAGCGGCAAGGACAGGCCGGGGTTGGGGGGAACACTGGGCGTGGGCCTCACGACAGCCAGGTGTGGGATCGCTGGGACCCGTAGGGGGGGAACCGGACGGTAGCTCCCCTCCTTCCTCCACCATTCCTAGGCCGTCTGGGCCTCACCCGCAGCCTCCTCCCGTGGTTCAAGCACAGTGCCTGGGACAGAGGGGTAGCCCATGGGGCGGCTGGTGGGCACCTTCCCAACACAGGATTTCTTGCACTCCCTGCCGGTGGCCTGCAGGGCGGCTGGTGCCTGCTTCCCCCAGCTGCAGCTTGCTCTGGGCCCAGGTTGGCACGGCCCCGTAGGCCTACACCAGGGTCAGGGACTGGCAGTGGGCCCACGCCCCACTGAGTATTTTTTCTGTTTCAATGCCTCCAAAGAAGGGTGCAGGGCCCGGGAAGGGCAAGAAGCCAGCAAAGGGGCCTCGGCCAGCGGGCCGCACTCCTGCCAGCTCCTTGGATGAGGAGTACTGGCCCATATGGCTGCAGCTGGAGTCACACCTGCTGGCTTTGGAGGCTGCCAAGGGGGTGGAGGGCCAACAGGCCTGCCCAGGGCCACAACCCAGGGCCGGCTCAAGGCCCTCCAAGGCCCGGAAGCGAGCGCAGCTCCGTGGGCTCGCGGATAACCTGTCGGCTCACTTTGCAGTCCTGGAGGAGGTGGAGATGCCTCAGGCGGCGGCCAGCCGGACCCCGGGCCCTGCTAAGCGCCCGCGACCCCCGCAGCAGCGACAGGCCGGACCCCTGGAGGATACCGTTGAGATGGAGGGCGAGGACCAGGCAGACCCCGTGGCAGCCACTTCGGAGATCCCGTCGACGAGTGAGTTGGCTTGCGCTCCCGACCCAGCGCACACAGTCACTTGGCCGTGGCCGGTTCCCACTGCGGGAGTGGGTATGGTGGCACCCACCTGCTGGACCGCGCAGCTGCCCGCGGGTACATCGGCCACGCCCGGCTTTGTGTCACCCTGGGGCAGGGTGTCCACATCCCTGCTGGCAGCCCAGCCACCACAGGGTGCTCCGGCCCCTGCCCAGCAGTCCCTGCAGTTTGGGACCGGAGGTATATGGCCCACACCGATGACACCTGCCGCGCAGGGATGGCCACATGGCCAATCGCCCACATGGCCCGCACCCAGGCACCCGGTCACAGGCACCCCTCCCTGGCCCTACCATGGCCTGGTTTCAGGATTTGCCGGGGTGCCAGCAGGTGCAATCTCCTATGGGGGCTACGCATCTCCTTTTGGGCACCATCTGGCCCAGGCGACCAAGGAGAAAATATGGAGGGGGGAATTCTTAGATATCTTTAGTCTCCTAAATAGGGAGTTGGATACCAAGGAGCTCGATAAGGAGGATCCTCAGGATAAGGACTGGAGGCTCAGAAAGAAGCCGGAATGCTCATGGGCGACGTGGCTTCCGGCATACATGATCTATATGTCCCTGTCACTGCAGGCTCATCCCTGGAGGGCCCAGTCCATGTTGAAATACATGGACATCATATACCGGGCCTTCGTGGATTTTCCGGCGCATACGTGGCTGCAGTACGACGAAGAATTTCATCGTAGAGCAGCTCTGATTAGATGGGACAAGCCCCTCCCAGCAATTTGGCTGCAATTTATGACCCCCGTGAGGCCGGCGCTGGGGGAGAGATACGACAGCGGGCACCTGATCAGAAAGGGATCGGCTAACACATCTGCCCGCACCTCGGCGGGCCAGTCGGTTCAAGTCCGGCTGGTCCTGTTGGGACTACAACGGGCAGGGCGCCTGTAACAGGAAGCCCTGCCATTTCAAACATGAATGTTCTGTCTGCGGCGCCCAGCACCTGGCCACCAATTGTAGTCGAGCCCGCCCACCTCAAGGAAGGGTTAGGGACCCGACGGGCCCCAGAAAGTATGGACCCAGCGACAACTCCCCTGCAAAAGGGGCCCAGCCCAATTAGGCTGGCGGTTCTGCGGCGATGGGCGTCCGGGTACCCGGACCCGGTCACAGCCAAGTTCCTGGTTCAAGGGTTTACGTTGGGTTTCTGGATACCATTTGAAGGGGTGAGGGAGCCAGTGTCCTCCTGGAACCTGCGGTCCCTGGTGGGCTTAGAGGGAGTAGTGGAGGAAAAGATCCTCAAGGAAATACAGGAGGGCAGGGTCCTGGGGCCGTTCCAGACGCCCCCTGTACCAAACCTCCGGGTGTCACCACTGGGTCTGGTCCCCAAGAAAGCCCCGGGGGAGTTCAGGCTCATACACCACCTATCCCATCCCTCCGGGTCCTCAGTCAATGACGGCATACCACACGAGCTGTGCTCGGTTAAATACAGATCTTTTGATGCGGCGGTGCGCATGGTATGCCCTTGCGTGGTGGCCGCAGAGATGGCGAAATGCGACATTAAATCGGCCTTTCGCCGTCTCCCAGTGCACCCCGAGGATTTCGAGCCGCTCGGTTTCCAGTTCCGGAATCAATTCTTTATGGACCGTGCTCTGCTGTTCGGTTGTTCGGTTTCTTGTGCCGTGTTCGAAAGGTTCAGTTCATTTGTAAAATGGCGTCTCTGCCAGGTCACGGGCCTTTCCAGCATGGCCCATTACCTGGATGACTACCTCTTTTGCGGGCCCGCTGGAACGGGCAGGTGCCGGTTCCTCCTGGAAAGCTTTAGGACGCTGGCCAGCGAGCTCGGCTTGCCCCTAGCCGAAGAAAAAACGGAGGGCCCGCTGCCGACAATCACTTTCCTGGGCATAGAGATTGGCACGCGCTCAGGCGTGCCGCATCCCACGGGATAAGTTGGTGGCCCTCAGGGAGCGGGTTCGGGAGGCCCAGGCCCGCCGTAAAATCTCTCTATGGGAGCTGCAGGAATTGGCCGGCCACCTTAACTTTGCGTGTAGGGTGGTCGTCCCCGGGAGGGCTTTCCTCCACCGCCTTTGTGTGGCCACGGTGGGCCTGTGCAGGCTGACCCACAGGACCCGGGTCATGGCGGGCATGAAGGAAGATTTGGCACTGTGGCGGATCTTCCTGGACAGATTCAATGGGATTTCATTCTGGAGGGACGAGCTCCGTCTAGAGGCTCAGTTTCAGGTCCAGACCGACGTGTCGGGGGGCATCGGGTTTGGCATCTTCTGGAAGGGTTCCTGGTGTAGTGGTGCCTGGCCCCCAGTATGGCACGTGGATGGCACCACCCGCGACCTCACTTTTTTGGAATTGTTTCCCATTTGGGTCGCCCTCTAGATTTGGTCCGAGCCCTGGGCCAACTCTGTTGTGCGCTTTTGGTGCGACAACATGGCAGTGGTCCACGTAATCAACAACCTCACGTCCCACTCACCCAGGGTAATGCACCTGGTGAGGTCCTTGACGTTGAGGACCCTGCAATATAACATAGTTATGCACGCCCGCCATGTCCCGGGGGTGAATAATGAAATTGCTGATGCTTTGTCCCGCCGACAGGCCGAGCGTTTCCAGGCACTGGCCCCAGGAGTGCCCCCCCATCCTGTGGAGATCCCGAAAGAGGTATGGCGGGTTGGCGAGCTGAGCCCGACCAAGCTCTCTGCCTCTCTGTCGCTCCCAGGACTCGGAGGGGATACACGACAGTAATGGAGGAGTTCACCTCCTTTCGGACAGGGCAGGGCATGGACCGTCAGTGGCCGCTTCCGGTTGAACATCTTCAGTGCTTCCTGGTCCACCTACATAGGAAGGGGTTGGCCCCCAGCTCCATGCAGGGAAAGCTGGCTGCCTTAGCATTCTTCTCCAAGCTTAAGGGTTATGGGGACCTGACCGGGGATTTTAGAGTGAGGGGTATGATTACGGGCTGGGCCAGGGAGCGTGGCAGGGCCCAGGACCCACGCTTCCCTGTCATGCCCCAGATTTTGTCGGAGATGAGCGCTCGTTGGCCCCTGGTGTGCCGTGATGTTTTTGAGGCCACCTTATTCAGGGCCGCCTCCCTCCTGGCCTTCTTCGGGGCTCTTCAGATAAGCGAGCTAGTGGCAGCCAGCCACCTGGATGTCTCTTTTATGGCCCTGCGGGTTGCCGACATCTCCTTGGGGCAGAGTCAACTGACGGTGTGCATCAAAAGATCTAAGACAGACCAGGGGGGGACGGGGGCGACTATCGTATTGGGACCCTGTTCCAGGGCCAACATTTGCCCATTGAGGGCACTCGAATCGTATCTGGATTTGAGAGGATGGGCCGAGGGTTATCTTTTCCAGCACAGTAATGGGAGGCCCCTGACGAAGTTCCAGTTTGGGCAGTTGACTGGACGAGTGCTCAAAGATATGGGGCTGGGGGCGCTGAAATTTGGTACCCACTCCTTTTGGATTGGCGCCGCCTCCACGGCCACGGCGCTTGGTTACGATAGGGGCGCAATCTGCCGGCTGGGCAGGTGGGCCACCCACTGTTACAAGCGGTACGTGCGGCCGCTCCCGGCATTCTAACCTCTTGCTTGTGTCTCTCCAGGAATGCATCACCGAGCCGCCTGCGCAAGAGTGGTATTTATCGGCCACAGCTACGTATACTGGGCCGAACGGTTTGCCCGCAGGACCAGCTGGGGTCCTAATTTGGGGCTTGGCAATGCCGCCACAGTGGAATGGTTGGGGAGGCGGGGCAGGAGGTGGCAGGAATTTCTTCAAACGGCCATGGCCGCGGCGGTGGGTAGCACCCCGGACATCCTGATAATTCATTTGGGGGGCAATGACTTGACGGAGCAGACAGGCAAGTCTCTGATCCTCGATATTTTGAGAGACTTGGCCACCTGGAAGGCTGCACATCCGGCATGTAGGGTGGTGTGGTCAACAATTATACCCCGCCAATGCTGGCGTGCCGCCTGCGATCCCCAAAAGCTGAATCGCTCCCGGAGGGGGGTAAATAAGGAGGTCTGCCGGGCGGTGCGCCGGGACTTCGGATCAGTGGTGGGCCACGCTGATTTCAATGTAAACAGGGCAGAGCTGTATTGACCGGATGGGGTCCATTTGACGGACGCGGGTACAGAGCTGTTCCTGAGGGATGTTCGGGGGGGTCTGGAAGCTGAGCTGGCTTTGTTGGATGGGTGCCCGGGGCCATAGCACGGCTAGGCCCGCGGTTGTGGCGGTGGAAGCTGGCTAAAGCAGTGGTGAATATTTAACATCTGTCCCCAAGTACCCGATAGCCAGGGCACTCCCGATCAGGAGGTCACAGTGTCCTGGTGGGTGCAAGGGGACGCCTCCCTGTGCTGGGGGATAACCCAGATTGATGCTAGGCCTCGCAGGGAGGGGGATAACTGCGACTGGCCCGGGCGGGTGCCGTCGGCTGACCGCACCACCCGGGGGTCGTTCTCGCCCAATGCTGCCTGGTTGGAGGGGTCTCAGACGACCCCGGGGTTCCAACCTTCTGCTGATGCCAGACCCCCCTTGTTGTTGTTGTGGTTAATGTCATTCCTGTTAATAAAGTGTGGCCCAGTTACCCCCACTTACTGCCTCGTCTCTTCATTCCAAGTGGGGGGCAATGCTGGCTCTGCGGCGGTGCTTCCGCCCGGCGGAGCCGATTTGCCCTCTCGCGAGGTGGCGCGAGATGGGCAGGATGCTCCCCGCATCCGGAGGGGAGGGGGAGGAGCGCCCTTTAAGAGGGCGGCTCCTACCCCTCCGCAGCAGCCATTTGTGTTGGCGTTCCCCACCCGCCCACCCTTTATGGACTAGTGTGAGCGTAGCTGGTCGCCTGAGGGGGCTGGATAGGAATTTTTGACCCGCGCTCTGATTGGCTGTTGAGAGCGGGGATTTTTCGCCTATCCCACACTAGTACCAGGGCGGTAGGTTGGTCATCAAGGTTTATTGGTCACACTGGCAGTGGAAGCTGGCTAAGGCAGTGGTGAGTATTTAACATCTGTCCCCAAGTACCTGATAGCCAGGGCACTCCTGATCAGGAGGTCACAGCGTCCTGGTGGGTGCAAGGGGACGCCTCCCTGCGCTGGGGGATAACCCAGATTGATGCTAGGCATTGCAGGGAGGGGGATAACTGCGACTGGCCCGGGCGGGTGCCGTCGGATGACCGCACCACCTGGGGGTCGTTCTTGCCCAATGCTGCCTGGTTGGAGGGGTCTCGGACGACCCCGGGGTTCCAACCTTCTGCCGATGCCAGACCCCCCCTTGTTGTTGTTGTGGTTAATGTCGTTCCTGTTAATAAAGTGTGGCCCAGTTACCCCCACTTACTGCCTCATCTCGTTATTCCGAGTGGGGGGCAATACAATATATATTCCATAACATTCATAGAGTAACCTTTGCTACGACATTCTGTTCCTCTTGTTGTGTTTGCTGTTTTGGAACTACAAATAGGTTGAGTCCTCATCCAATTAGGTGACTTGTCATCCCCCAAGAAAGTTCAGATAATTTTCACAGAATCATAGAACCACAAAATAATTGAGTTGGAAGTAGCCTAGAAGGCCATAGCATCCAACCCTCTGTTGAATGTAGGGATCCTAATAAAACCAGACCTGATGGATGGTTGTTCCATTTTTGTTTTGTTTGGCCTTGGAAATACTCATTGCAACAAACCTTGAAAACCCTTGCTTGCATCACAGGAAATAATCACAACCTTGTAGTAGACCTTGCAGGCAGAAGCTACAGTTAATAAACTGATTAAAAAGGGTGGTGGCCTTTCACATTAATCAAGGCAGCTGACAACATGATTATATTTTGCTTAAGGCTTTCCAACATTTATAGTGCAATGAAACTTTCTTAGTCAGTTATGTTTTATCAAGTTGAAAGTGACTGCTGACAGTGACTCTAACAAAGTTTTCAATATATTTCAGACAATCAAGGAGTGGTTTTACTTGTGTCAACCCTCCCAATGGGTTACATGGCCAAAAAGGGAATCAGAACAAGGTCTTCAGACTCCCAGTCTGTCAGTTTGCCCACTGCACCCCACTGTAGGTACAGTCATGGATTTTTAAGGGCACTTCATTTTTTATTTCATTCTGTAACGAAACGAAGAACAAAAAATGAAACAGGAAAATTCATTTTGTGCCCATCTCTATTAAATATTTTTTAAAAAAAATAAAACAAAAGTATTGTGGCACCTCTGAGAAATTTGCTGTTAATAAAGATGGGCATGAACTGCCAGTTTGGCAGTTTGGCTAGTTTCTTTATTGGCTGAACAGGTGTTTGGCACTTCAAAGCCCCGCCTCCTTTTACAGTGAAATGAATTGGTTTGCTTTAACCAAAAAATGCCATTTTGTTTCATTACTAATGAAACACTGCTTCCCCGTTTTGTTTTGTTTCATTTCGTTTCATTAGCGAACAAAACGACGAAACAGCATTTCATTTTTCATTTGGTGCCCATCCCTAATTGCAATCTATTTCTCGGTGTGATCACATCCAAATGAACTACATTTGCAAAAAAAAACATTAGTTACTTTGTTTGTAGCTGCCGAAATTCTAAAAAAAAGTAGTAAAGGAGAGGTGAGGATTCTTTTGCTATTGTTATTGCTGTCGCTGCTGTTGTTGGAAAATGAATACTTGCTGATAAGAAGCATTCTCAACTAAATTGAATTCTTACATGTTTTCAGCCCACTGTTCAGCTATATAATACTTATGTTTCTTTCCACTGCTATGCCCCTCTATCTTTACTCCTACCTAGGGAAATTACCTTTTCAAAGACTAAGACAGTAAATCTCTAAATCTCCATATTTACTCAGGTCCTTTGCCTCCTCAGGGCAGAGGCTTCCCAGCCTATGGATTTACACCATTTTTATTATAATGATTTCTCCAAGGGCCAACTCAAGATGAAAAAGACAAATTAATTTATCCACTTTCATCTACCCACTGAAGTTTGTCCTGTGTTCCTGGATCTAAATTCAGAATACTCATACTGTTTGGTTCAACCTGAGTGATTAAAATTTGAGATCAACAAAATGTAACATTCTTCAGCCAGGCCAGCACCTTGGAAAGGGAATAGATTTTGAGCAACTGATACAGGTACCATCCTTCTAAGCCCTGTCAACAGAATAGGTTGAGATAGACTGTATTCACCAGTTATATCAGGACTGAAAGGCACTTTATTTTGACACACAGATATAGAATAGCTTATGCTTGGATTAAGATCAAATGCAGTGATCTGTTGATATTTCTACAGATGGTCAGTCAATGTTTTGGAAGAAATAAATATCTCAGAAATTAATCTGCTTGAGTCCTTTTTTTCTGTAGGCACTGGTGGGGGAGGCTTCGTGAAATCTTGTGATAACTTCTGAGTTGTTTGTTTGTTTTTAACATACATTAACAAGCTGGTGGTGTCAGAAACCACTCTTCACCCTTTTGGAGTCTTTCACTAGTAATTTTTATGAAACTTGAGAAAGGCAGCTGTCTTCCCACCTCATATTGTCTTTTCTGTACTGAACTGGAAATTGCTAGTAGTTTTGTTCACAAGACAGGTTGCTTCTGACTTATGGTAGCCAAATGAATTAATAACTTCTAAAAGCTAAAAACAAAGTGTTATGCTTATGGTCCATAGTGCTTAAAGCACTCTCTGGGCAGTTTACAATTTTTTTATGCAGATACACATTCCCCCTGCCCAGCAAGCTGGGTATTTTTTTACCAACCTCAGAGGGATGGAAGGCTGAGTCAACCATGAGCTGGCTACCTGGGATTTAACCCCAGGTCGTGACTGTGAGCACAGTTTCAGCAGCAGTACAACTGTTTAACCACTGCAGAACAAGGCTCATAGAATGTATTATTAAAAGATAAAGACCCCCAAACTTCAGGACAACTTCAGCAGTTTGTCAGCTTTATAAAAATCCCCTCTGATTCAATGGACATACTCTACATCAACTTACTACATTAATCAACAGGATTCCAGCCATTGGGTAAAATTTGGTAGCAAGTCACAACTTGAATAAGCACAATGTATCAGTGGGGATTTGGTAAGTCTGTAAATTCCACTGATTTAATAAGAACTGTAACTATTTGGCACCAAACAACAAAATGCATGTGGAACAAATGTTTCATGTGGAACAAATGTGAGAATTCATGGGAGCCTGCATACTTTTGGGGTGTGACATGACTGCATGAACATACTCACTCCCATTGTTTTATCTACATATGATCAGACTTAGTGAAATAGGAGTCTTGTGGATCCTATCGCTATAATCTGGACCTACCATTCAACCATTTGTTCCCCAGAAAATTCATTCAGCTCAGTTGCTGTGGATGTTCAAATGATTTCTAGATTCTGGTGTTCATTGCTGCTAAAGGACAGCCAGCATGGCTTCTGCAAGGGCAAATCATGCCTCACTAATTTTTTGAGAGTGTCAAGAAGCATGTGGAAAAGGGAGATACAGTTGACATTGTTTATCTGGACTTTCAGAAGGCTTTTGACAAGGTCCCACACCCAAGACTCTTGAATAAACTAGCCAGTCATGGAATCAATGGACAGGTCTTGTCCTGGATCAGCAACTGGCTAAGGGACAGGGGGAAAGGTAGCACTAAATGGAGACTTCTCCAGGTGGAGGGAGGTAAAGAGTGGGGGTCCACAAAGGTTCAGTACTAGGATTCCTATTTTCCGACCTCTTCATAAATGGTCTAGAAGTAGGAGTAAATAGCAAGGTAGCCAAATTTGCTGACAACACTAAATTACACAGGGTAGTAGAAACTGTGAGAGATTGTGAGGAGCTCCAGAGGGATCTCTTGACACTGGGGGAGTGGGAAACCAGTGGGAAATGAGCTTCAACATTAGCAAGTGCAGAGTGATGTATGTTGGGGCAGAAAAAATTATGTTTATAAACTGATGGGGTATGAACTCTCTGCAACAAACTAGGAAAGGGATCTTGTTGTCCTGGTGGATAGCTCAGGTGTCAACTCCAGTATGACACAGCAGTGAAAAAAACAAACACAATGCTAGGGATCATTAGGAAGGGTATAGAAAATAAGTCAGCAAGTGTCATTTTGCCTCTTTATAAATCTATGGTGATGCCCCATCTGGATTATTGTGTACAGTTCTAGTCACTGTAACTCCAGAAAGATATTGTGGAAATGGAAAAATTGCAGAGGAGGGCAACCAGAATGAACACCTTCCTTACCATCTGAGGCTGCAACAGCTGGGCCTCTTTACTCTTGAATGACAGCACCTAAGAGGTGACCTGATTGAAGTTTATAAAATCATACACAGTAGGGACAAAGTAGATTATGGAAAAACTGCTTTCCATATCACACAACACTAGAACTATGGGGCACTCCATAAAACTTCTGGGTGCTAGATCTCAAACAAATAAGAGAAAGTACTTTTTCACCCAGGGGATCACTGGTCTGTGGAACTCCCTGCCAGAAGAAGTGGTGACAGCTGTCAACCTAGACAACTTTAAGAAAGGATTGGACAAGTTCATGGAGAACAAGGGTATCAATGGCTATCATTATGGATGCCTAAGGACAACATCCGGGTTGGGGAAATAGGCAGGATATCTCTGAATGCCATTTGCAGGGTATCTTAAGCAGGTGAAGACATCTGCTTGGGAATACACTGAAGCAAATGGTGAGCCACTGTGTGAGACGGAAGGCTGGACTGGATGGGCTGTGACCTGTTCCAACAAGGCCGTTCTTATATTCTTATAATTTCACTAAAATCAGGTGCTTTTTTTTACAGTCAAACCACAAAGTACAAGCATAGCATCAGCAGTTGGCAGGGAGTTTCCACTTCTCAGCATGCCAGACAAGCAGGTCAGTCCTTGAAGTGCAAGGCACGGTCTTAAACTATAACATTTTAACAATAGCTCACATTAGCAAAGGCTTTGCTGAAGTGTTCCAGTATATATTTACAAGGAGGGCAGTTTGAGGAGCTGGTTTTTTTTTTTTTTAGAGGCACACAAAGCAGTGGGGAATGAAAGCACGATGTAAAAAGAAAAGAAGAAAAGAAACAAAGAAAAAAGAAACAAAGAAAATGAATGTTCTTGAAAAGGCAAGACTGGTGCATGTCATGGATCAGATAAGCAATTTCTGCAGTAGTGGCTTACTATATAGTCCATATCCTTTGGAAAGTAGAAGCCAAGATTTCAATATCAACAAACCGCATAAAGGCTTCTGCTTTGAAGATTTAGAACTATGGACCAAATTAAGTCAAACATAAGCACTACCATAACAGCAACACTTTACTATAGGTTTCCATTATCTAATACCAATGTAATGGAAGCCAAACAGCTTCACTGTTATCAGTGGTATTATACTGAATACCGAATGAACTCATCTTAGAAGCAAAGTTGCTTTAAATTGTTATTACACCCACAATAGCAGTGGCAGTAAAGAGGGAGGAAGTTGTGGGGGATGGGGGAGAGATATTCGTGCAAGTGTTGGCTAATTTGATTTCCGTGTTAACTAGTCATGTATTATTAATCAGCTGTTCATTATACTTCCAGATCGTACTAAGTTTATTTGTGTACACAATTCATTTCTTTAATCTTTTGCTTTATGACATTTAATTCCTGTGTAAACAAAGCTGATTCGGGGCTGACAGGCATCTACAGCAAAAAAGTTACAGGGGTTTGTGTGCCTTATGGTGGCCATATGTCCTCTTTGATGGCTGATGATTCTCCATCTGAAAGGATCCCAGAACACAATCCTCTTTTCGGAGACAGCAAACATTTGTATGTCTGCCCAGTCCAATCTGATATCAAGAGAAAGGAACACTTCAAAAATTGGGGACCTTGAAGGTTTCCAACCACTGTGAGCACCTGAAATCTATTTGAGTGGCTCCTGTGATTAGTGAATTTCGACACACCAAATACACAGCTCAGGTTCAGGGACGGCAATGCCTTGGAAATCAATAGGAAGTCAAATATTGTCATGAAGTAGCAGAGTTAACAATGAAACTGCATTTGGGGTATTTGGTGCAAGGAGTGTGCTTTGGTGATGAAGTGGGATTTCTGTAAAGAGCAAGTAGAAATTATCGCTGACAGCATGATTGTTATGGATAGCTAAAGCCAAAATGTTAGTGAAGAAAACCTGATCAATGTTGTTGGCCCTTTACAAAGGTAATCACTGATACCAGCTCATTAGTTACTCTGCACACTTGTGTATAAAGCCTGTCTGCTTACATTCCCTTAGTAAATAGGAAGCTGCTTGAACATCATTTTGTTATGCCGTAACCCATTAGGCCTACCTAGCAACATGAGGGATTGCTGACATTTTATATTATTGGTCTTTCTAATGGTGCTCCTACCAATATAAATGTAGTTTACGCTTCTCAAATTCTTATGGACCATTTGTTCTTTCTAAAAAGCTTTTCTAACAATGCATTTGATTTGAAAAGCCTTACACAGTCAAAATTCAGCAAAGACATCTGCGGTCTGTAAAACACTGGCAGGGAGATAATTCAGATTTATAGGTCATGATAATCAAAGGTCTATGTTTCTTGAGGATGATGGGGGCAGCGTACAAGGGCATTTGCCATAATCACCCACAGCACCAGCACAATTTATAAGAGCTTGCACATAACTAATCCAGGATCTTGTAATGTATCCTTCATTTGTTAGATTTCAGAGTTGCGACTGATCTGACTATTCAGATTCTGCACCCAATTCGCTCAACCATTTCAGCCTTACTAACTTTAGTGACCTTTTCTTTGAAAGATTTTGTTGAATATGGAAGAGGTTAAGTTGCCAGTACAGGGAATTTAGAATGCCCATACAATTGAACTTTTGGGGGAGATCACAGTGCTGTACTAAACAATTGTCTGAGTATGATGTGCCACATTAATAAGTTTTTGTTGCAATTCCAAAAATACAAATAAAAAATAAAAGGGGCACAGCAGCTAGCGCCTCTCAGCTGTAGGGTGAAAAGCCCCCGGCATCAGGGACTTTAAAAAAAAAGCACTGACCCGGCCCCTGGGGCAGCATGGTCGGCACAGAATTTTTAAAAAAAAAAACTGGGGCTCCCACCCAGCCTGATTAATTATTGCTGACTTTGCTGTGCCCCTTTTATTTTTTTTCCTCCTGGTCCTGGCCCCTGCAAGGAGAAGAGAAGACAGATACAAGGTAGGAGGGGGGGAACGAAAAATGAAATGAAATGAAACATTAATTTCCATTTTGTTTTGTTTTGTTTTCCTTTGATGGGTTGGATCGTTATTCATTTTGTTAGGTAACTAAACGAATAACAAAACAAATTAAAAATTCATTTCATGCATATCTCTAGTGTTTACTCATTTCACAGACCTCTGAAGGATGGAAGGCTTAATCACCTTTGAGTTGGCTACCTTAGATTGAAATCTGGGCCTGGAGCTGAGTTTGGCTGCAGCATATCAGTTTTAAGCTGCTAAACTGTCAGGTCCTGGAAATCTTC
Organism: Phrynocephalus forsythii; assembly: GCA_029282475.1. NCBI lineage: Eukaryota > Metazoa > Chordata > Lepidosauria > Squamata > Agamidae > Phrynocephalus > Phrynocephalus forsythii. Next base: position 157,436,740 of record JAPFRF010000001.1, on the reverse strand, counting down.
AAAATGCAGTTTGTACAGCTTGAGGGGCATGGTTGGATCAAGGCCCACCAAACATAGTCCCATCTCAGTTCGGCCTCATAGGCTGTGCAACCAACTTTCTGCACGCAGTCTTTAGTGGGTCATTCTTTGGAGATGGTGATGGAACTTTTCATGTTAACAGGATTTCTACTAAAGTTTTACCACATTACACCCATTTTGCTGGATAGATCAGTTCCCCACTGTGCCTCCTTGAGAAGGGTTAGACTCACTAATCATCCATAGGGTCCCTTCAAACTCTGCAGTTCGAAGGATAAAAGGTTAATCCAAGGAGTGTACCTCTGCTACTGCTTCTGAACTGGCATTGTGTATAGATGTGCATAGAATCATAGAGTAATGATGTTGGAAGGAGCCTATAAAGACATCAAGTCTAACCCACTGCTCCTTGAAGAAATACAAATCAAAGGGTATCTGCTAGGTGGTTGTCCAAATTTCTCTTGAGTGCCTCCAGTTTTGGAGCACTTGTCACCTCTTCAGGGAATTGGTTCCATTGCTGTACTTTTAACAGTTAGGAAGCTTTTCCTGATATTCAGCCAAAAGCTGAGTTGTTTTAACTTGAGCCCATTATTGAGCATCCTGCACTCTAGGATATTCAAGAACAGATCCTGACGCTCTTCTGTATGACATCCCTCCAAATATTTGAAAAGTGCTATCATATCACCCCTCAGTCTTCTCTCTAGGCTAAACATGCCCAGTTCTTTCAGTCTTTCCTCATAGGGCTGGTTTCCAGCTTCCTGATAATCCTTGTCACCCTCCTCTGAACTCGTTCCAGTGTGTCAATATCTTTCTGGAAGTGTGGTGTCCAGAACTGGACATAGTATTCAGGTTGAGGCCTAACCAGTGCCAAATAGAGGGGGATCAGCAACTCATGATATTTGGAAATTATACCTCTGTTAATGCAGCTTCAAATATCATTTGCGTTTTTTGTGGTCACATCACACTGTTGGCTCATATTCAGCTTATGATCTACCAGAATTCCATGCTGCTCTCATCGCAACTGTGGCAGACAGAAAAGTAATGGTGAGAGGAAAGAGCCCTACTAATTAATGCAGAAAGCAATAGATGTAGAACAAAATAGATTAACACAGTAGAAGCCACTGGAAAGACATCTGCAACTGGCAGAGCTGTTTTCATAATTGGTTTTTAGCTCATTGACTGAGTGACTTAGCTAAAGGTTATATACTGAATGCATATCACCCAATAACCTCTTCTCTTCCATCTTGTCATATTTAGCTCTGTCTATAGTAAAATTTGACCAAACTATCACATATCCTCTTCATTCTTTGCCACAACATTAGTAACAAATTATTTTGGTAACAAAATGAAATGATTCGAGACTGTATAAATAACGGGGAGAAACCTTGGACTCTTTCCTGGAAGCCCCCCAAATTTGGAGTAGTTTGGGATTCAGGGGGCTGAGTTATTAAGCTCCAAATTGAGTGCCTTATGCAATTTAGTGTTTTTTCTTTCTTTAAAAGAGATATTTCAGTTGGATGGTGAAGGGAAAAGTGGTGGTCAGAGGAAGCAATTAATCAACCACCCTGCTTGAACCAGAGAATTAATTGCTTCTGCCAGTGTAGTGGTAAATTAATGTTCTTACTACCATGTAATATACTTTCTGGATTGATTTTCAACCTGGAAAGTATGACACGGTGGAAGCAGTAGCACAGGAAGCTATTAATTCTCCAATCTGATAAACATAACAAAATATTATGTACTCAAAAACATTAGTGATCACTATCCAATGGCGTGGAAATTTCAGGGGAACTTTCTCAAGCTATTCCATGTAAGCTCCTCAACTTTGGAGAGGTTCAGAGTTCAGGGGGCTGAGTTATTAAACTCTAAAGGGAGTCCTCCCAGGAGAAAATCATTTGTAATTAGGGGAGGCACTTGAGAAGCTCCCTCAGCTGGGGGGTTATCAATCACTTTCCTCAATCACACGGAAGCTTCCTCAAGCTCTTCCCAGTAAGCCCCCCAAATTTGAAGAGGCTTGGTGTTCAGGGGGCTGAGTTATTCATCTGCAAATAGGGTGCCCCAAGCTAATTGTAAAACTGCTGTATGGTGCGCACCGGCAATATAATACAATACCAAGGGGAAGTAATAAATTGACATGTTGCTGGCGTGGCACATGCACAGCAATTACAGCTGGGGGGATGACTCTCTTTGCAGTTGAATAACTCACCCCCCTGAACCACAAACCTATCCAAATTTAGGGGGCTTACAGAGAAGAGCTTGAGAAAGCTCTCCAGTTTCATTTCCTGAACAAAAAAAAGGTGGTTCAGTTTGGTTCCTCACAAAACAGTTTCTATCATTTTGTTTCATAACAAAATAATTTGTTATGTAACGGAATGACAAAACAGTGTTTTGTTTTTCATTCGGTGCCCATCTCTACTAACAACTCTCAGATGAATCCAAGGTGAATTTTGAAAGGAGTAGCCTCAAGATGAACTCACTTCAGACAATGGGAGACTAAACAGCTGTGAAAGAACTTATGCAACTTGCCTTCTTCTGATAGCAATTTATTTTAAAATAAAATTTGTCAAAGGATTAGTATCTGAAGAAAATAAACTGGTGTTTCAACAGAAAGAGGCATCAATTGGTGCAAATGTACACACATAAACTTCCCCACCTTACAAAAAAGTGCTGAAGCAATTCCTTCTTTAAGATCTGTGTGAGAAGGCAAAGTTGAGCAGCAAAGATTTCCTTAGACTTTGGACACAGCTATTACAAAATAAAAATAAAAATGTATATAGATTTGGGAGTTTTAAAATATATACAGCTGTTACTAACTAACTAAATAAATATTATTTATTTAGGTTTCAGAGGGCTCCATTATAGATCTGTCAAAGTAAAAAAAATATACATTTGGATCTCTGTTAACAAGGGATCTTGAGGATAAAGACACCATAATCTACATTGAATTTTGATGGCCTCATATATATAATTACAATGGAAGCTTCAAGAGCTCCATCTAATATCATGTGAAATCAGTTTTGTTTTCTCCTATTGATAAGGACAAAGTGCTTAGGAGGCCTTTTGTATCCTTGAATATTTCCCCATAATGGATGTTGACAACTAGTAGTGGTGTGGAGACTGACTCCGTAGGATGGAAAATAGTATATTTTATATGTGTGTGTGAGCTAGTTCAGTAGAGAGGTGGTCCTTAGTAGTTTCCTTCTGGCACATTTTGCCTCTTAGTATAGAACCAAGGTAAGTTCTTTGCTTTTCCAACACATTTTCACAATTCACTTATATATGTCCACAGATCGAATTCTAGATATTGATCTTTTGGCAGAATCATTGTTTGTTTCATTTCTATGCTGCCTTTCTCCTATACAGGGACTCGAGGCAGCTCACAATAATCAAACTTCAAGTAGAGCTAAAAGGACAATTAATAGATAATTAAAGCAATTTTTACAGATATATTTCTTCTGCCACAACACAATCCATATACTGTATATGTCTGTTATACTACATTACACTACATACTGTATGAGTGATTTTCTTGTTTCCCCTCTCATATTCATATTATATTCACATATGTATGTGCATTTTGGGATTAAAGTCACCACCAGATGGCAGTCCTAAATTTATGAAATAAAGCAGTGAGAAATGGAAATACTGGAAAACAAAACAAAACAAAATAGCAATACAATGGCACACAACAACTCATTTGAGTTGCCAGATCCATACTACCCCTGGGTGTAGACATTAGTATGTTTGGACTCGTACTCTGGAGCCCTGGATTTGAATCCTGGTTTAGCCATAGAAACTCACTGGAGGTGTTTTTGGTAAAACCTCTCCATGTACGTCTCACAGACTTAGAAACTCTAATAAGTCAGGTATGCTCTGACAGCACATAGTGTAAATCAGCAAACCCATGAAATGAATGAAAATTATGACATGTCAAAGGGCTGCTGGAACAAGAAGGAAAAGGTATTTAATTAAGAGCAAAAATGTATCAGGGTGGAATGCCAAGTCATATGCAAATGGATTCTTAATATTCTTCACTCTTTTAGAGAAATATGATAATGAAACCAAATATCTCAGGAGGTGGTGAGAGCTCTAACACTGGAGGCACTCAAGAGAAAATTGGGCAGCCATCAGTCAGATCTGCTTTGGTTTGGATTCCAGCATTGAGCAGGTTGGTAGACTTGATGGCCTTATTAGGGCCCTTCCAATTCAATATTGGGAAGGTCTGTCCTGAAAGTGAGAACTGCAATTATGTTCATAGGTTTGCACTCACTCTCACAATGCCTTGCACTTGCCATGGGTTTTGGTGCAGGAAGGAGAGGAGAGCTGCCAACACAAAAACTATAGAGACACAACTTGGACTCTATTCAGAGAAAATCCTGGATTTATTGTGGGAAACATTCTCAGTGATGTTGTCCAAAAATATTTTCTGTTATTCTTTGCCCCAGTTCTGGCAACACTTTGGTGTCAAAGATATCTGGTGACAGAGCTCCATTTGGATAAATTATCAAGTCACTGTTGAGAAAAGTCTCAGGTGGTTTTTTTTTTTAACAATAGAAAATTAAAGTAATTCTGGGGCTTTCTGTAAATAGTGCTACTTCATTTACATGGTTTCCAAAGGTTGCTTGTTCAAAAGTATAATATATGATATGGTGTAAGCCACAATTCCAGCTGCTTCCACCATTTTTCAAAGAATCATTGTATAGTAGCATCTCCGTATCTGCTGATTTGCCATCCTTGGATTCAGTTATCCACGGATGGTGAGTGTCGGTGCAAGGGCCAGGGATGGCAGCGGCGCGCTGGCCCAGGCAGCACAGCGGTGGTGGCTGAAGAGGCTGCATGGCCTAGACATGCCCACCAGGACATCAGTGGCAGCAGCAGAGGATGTGTGGCCTGCATCATCAGCGGCAGAGGCAACTCAGCCCGCAAGTGCCCACATGCAGCAGCAGCAGCAAAGTGGAGGCTGCATGGCCCACAAGTGCCCACCCATAACATTGGTTGCAGTGGTGGATGTGGCAGCTGTGCAGCCCATGTGCAGCCCATGACAGAGTTCACTGAGATGCTGGTTGGGGTCAATGAGTTGCCTCTGCCACCCAGTTGCCAGTGTTGGTGCTGGGCAGGGAGGCAGGCCTGCCCTGCCAGGCATAGGGGTGCCTGAGGACTGCTTTTTCTTCTTCTACTGCCTGCTCCTGCCTGCAGGCCCACCTGCACCTGAAATAGCTTCTCCAGGCTCAGCCTGCCAGACACTGGTAGGGAACCTACCCTGTGCTCCAGTGAGTACAACAAGGAGGAGGAGGAGGTGGCTTGGGTGGTGTGGAGGAAGCATGGGGGTGCAGCACCACTGCTTTCACCCCACCACCCCACCACTACTGCCACCACTGTTGCCGCCATCACCGTCAGATAAGAGCCTTAACTTTTATATGTGGATGTCATAACCCAATCCCCCATTGATAGGGGGTCCTACTGTGTAATTGATTTGGAAGGGGCCATTGATTCCAACCCCCTGAACAATGCAGGAACATAAATCAAAGGATATCTGCCAGGTGATTGCCTAAATTTCATTTGAATGCCTCCAGTGTTGGAGCTGTCAGCACCTCTCAAGGTAATTGGCTCCATAGCTGTAGCTGTACAGCTCTAAACGTTAGGATGTTTTTCCTGATATTCTGCCGAAATCTGGCTTCCTGTAGATGGAGCCCATTATCACATATGTTTTGCACTCTGATAGTATCAAGGACTGATCTTGTCCCTCCTCTGTAAGACTACATTTCAAGTATTTGAAAGGTGCTTTGAAGCATTTGAACAGAGCTATCATAGCTTTTCCATTTTAGTCTTCTTTTCACAAGGCTAAATATGCCCAGTTCTTTTAGTCTCCCCCCAAGGGTTGGTTTCCAGTCCCTGATCATCCTTTTTTCCCCTCCAGTTTGAACGTGCTCCAGTTTGTTGGTACTAGAAATGGGGACGAATTGCCAAAATGGTGGTTTGTCATGGTTCATTAAGGTTGATGACCCATGAGCCACAACCCCCACTCATAAACTGATGGATCTGTTAGTTTGTTAGTTTGTGGGTTTTTTCTTTTTTACATAGGCCCTGGCTGTCAAATAAAAAAATAGTCTCACCCCCACTAAATGGCCTCCATGCCTCTGTCGATGGACCTTCTGAAGTCTGAAACCAGTTTCCACTGGCCAACAAAGGGAGGAATTAAATGGAGGGAAAAATCAGCCCTTCACGTTCATTGGCTACTCAGGAACAGATAGATATGAATGAACTAGTATCCTAGGAATCAGTTATGTTCGTTGATCTTCCTGATTTGTTTTGTTTATTAATCCCCTATCTCAAGTTGGCACCTTCTTCTTCCTAGCTTGTTATGATTCTGCTGCAATCTATTTGTTCTGACCTTGATGCAATAGAACACTAGCAGAGACAAGTAGCACAATAGAGCATTCTTCTCTTCCCCTCTCTGTCCCTGTTCCATTGGGAAACCTGCTCCATAGCATTTTCCAACCTTATAAATTTTATAAACTGGAAAGCTCATTCTGTGAGCTCACAGATAGTTAAAAGAGTGAGAAGGACCACACTTACTTCCACTGATGAATCTATTGCATTGGATCTTGGTCCTTATATGTATTCCATCACACAATTCTGTATCAGTTTAAATGACCCTCATTATATTAACCCTTTCAGCTTGGAAACATTGTTCTCCTTTCCCAAACATGATTGTGCCTCCTACAAAAGATTAAGATAGATGTCCTCACTGTTCTTCACATCTCTGTGATTATACAGTCTCCATCCATAGAAACGTGTTCTCATTCTCCTTACCAAGGTTAATTCTCTGTCAAAGATTAGAGAGGGAACTGTATACTGTGATTATGTTTCTCAGTGGAAGCTTATATTGCTCACAAAGAAGCAACACTATGCCAGTGATATAAAAATAATAATACTTTATTTCCATAGATAAAACTCAGAGCAAGTTTAAACCTTGATTACAGTTCTGGCAGCATTCTTGTGTGTATTTACTATACCATTAAAACCCAAGAGATACTTCAGCCACATTGCTGCAAGAAATTGTGAAATTAACTGTGTATATCCAAGGCAATTTTTTCCCTTCTCAACAGTACATTAATTTTTCACCTTCTCCTTCTGAAACCAGCAGACTTTTTAACGTTAATATTCTCAGTGCAACAAATCAACCTCCCCTGCATGCTGCCTGGATTGCTCTTCATCTAAAAACTCACAAACAATAGATACAGTTTTTTGGTATGGGATATTTTAAGTGCCTTACACTTTCATTATCCCCTTGCGACAGTGACGTCATCCCCAAGATCAGAGCTAACACTAAGGTAAGAGTTCCTCACTCATTAGGAATCATATGAAAGTTAGTATTTGTTTAGCAGTTGCCTGAATTCCAGAATGTAAGAACAGCCTTGCCGGAACAGGCCACAGCCCATCCAGCCCAGCATTCTGTCTCACACAGTGGCTCACCATTTGCTTCAGGATATTCCCAAGCAGATGTCTTCACCTGCTTAAGATTCCCTGCATATGGTATTGAGAGATATCCTGCCTATCTCTCCAAGCCGGAGGTTGTCCTTAGGCATTCATAATGATAGCCATTGATACCCTTGTTCTCCATGACCTTGTCCAATCCTTTCTTAAAGCTGTCAAGGCTGACAGCTGCCACCACTTCTTCTGGCAGGGAGTTCCACAGACCAGTGACCCCTAGGTGAAAAAGTACTTTCTCTTATTTGTTTGAGATCTAGCACCCAGAAGTTTCATGGAGTGCCCCCTAGTTCTAGTGTTGTGCAATAGGGAAAACAGTTTTTCATTATACTTTGTCCACACCATGTTAGATAGCTAGATAGCTATGTAAGAGCCTTTGGCAAGTGGAAGAACATTTAAACTAAGTGTATTGTTCCCCAGTTTTTCCACTTACTGGAATTTCACAGCAACAATATTCTCTCGGAATTGTAATATTCTACAATTTTTTCCAAGTGGGTAGAAGGATCGTGTGGATCCCTCGTTTCCTCTACTGGGTACGTGAACATACAGTCCCAAAGGCCAATCTGGTTCAGATTCTCTCACCATCATCAAACAGACTGCTATGAGAAAATCAAATGTCAAAGCATGAGTGCAGTAGATATTTTCTGCAGTGCCATCTCCAAATAGTATTCAGGGACACAATTGGAATGTACATCAAAAAGTTCAGTATGGCCTGTGTCTGTTCAGGTTTTCTGCTATTACCCTATTTCACACACCTCCCATGTGTTGTTCCTCCATCAGTAATCCCTGCCTACTGACTTTAAATCGTTTGCATTGAGCTGTCCAGGAACTTGGCCTCCTGCGCTTTTCTCTCTTTTTAAATATATTTTCCTTGGTACTTGTATAAATATCAGTGATTCCCCAAGACCTCATCTTTGAATGGTGCTATTCTGGAAACATAAGGACTAGCATTCTGAGAATTGGGTGTATTATGTATAAGTTTCTGAAAGGGGTAAGGAAGAACTATGATGGACTTATCTTCCATGAATTGATCTAATCACCTTTTAACGTTCTATAATTTAATGACTATCTGTTACAGATCTCCACAGGCATAAGTCAGCACTTTAACCAAAACCATAGTCACTGCCTCACTTCAAGCCTGTGGATGGAAATTTTATTCAACTATCTGAAGTTCATGAGAATTGATAGAGGCAGGGGTCATAGCCAATGGTCCATCTAGCAATTTTTTGATATTTGTACCAAAATTTGCTTTAGAGCAGTGGCTCTGAAAATATGAGTCCCCAGATATTCTTGGACTACATCTCTCTGAAGTTTTCACCATTAGCTGTGCTGGGCAGGATTTCTGATATATATAGTTCAATAGCATCTGGGGACTGAACATGGGGAAACACTACTAGCTATGGCTTTCCAGAGGTCACTATGATGACAACTCTCTGATCATTGTCTATGTCTGTGATTAATGGAAGTTAAATCTGGCAACATCTGGAGCACCCCATGTGCTAGCTGCCATGTCCAAACTTCGCCCCTCCTGATGTTTTGGACCACAATTCCCAGAATTCTAAATTTAGATTTCCAATGGCAAAGGACTTGTGGGAGTTGTGGTCCAAAACATATGGAGGGCTGAAGTCTGGACATGCCTGTCAGGCTATGGTCTCATCCCTGATTTATTTATGAGAGGATCAGTTGGTTGTTTTTCTGTGGTTAGATTTGTGATGTCAGAGATGACGTATATACTGATAGGTTTGTTTTATAAGAAATCTTGAATACAGGGAGCTATACATTTTCCCTCAATCCATGCTCATTCCTTTGGGAATGATTCATTTTAGAATTCTTTTACAGATTTATATCTGTAAAAAAGAACACTGGATACTGAACCATTTAAGCCATTATGGTAATATCAGTTTTCTGTCAACTAACTTTTGCCCAACTATTTCTTCATTTGTCATCACAACTGTATTCAGGAATGGACATATAAAAGCTTATATTTTAAAGTTTTTTTGTTTTACATGAAATAGAACTGTTATTTAGTAAGGTAATGAATGAATTGCAGTCAGATAATAAACAAATTGAAGCACAGATCAATATAGTCTATACTCAACTATACAGGAGAACCTGCATCACAGACAGCAATGTCTTGGTCATGTAATCCTAGTAGAGATGGGCACGAAATGAACAATTTTTCATTTCTGTTTTCGTTTTTTCATTTCGTTATGTAATGAAATGACAAACAAATTTTGTCTCTAAAATGAAACGAAATGAACAGAAACACCGGAAATTTTGTCGTGCGTTTCGTTTCCGTTACTGCAATATGAGTTAATTGCTTAAAATTCTAAAAAAAAAAATCACAAAAAAATGAAATAAATGGTAATGAAATGGTAACAAAATGAACGAAAATAAAAACATTTTTTTGCAAAAATTTGCAAAAATGGAAACGAACCAAAACGGACCCTCCAAACGACGAACGACAAACGAAATGCCATTTTTATTCGTGCCCATCTCTAAATCCTAGCAAACCTGACAGAGTTCTCCAACAGCATGATAACAAGCTCAAAGACCTAGAAAAATAAATAGCCTGTTTCTTTAACCAAGTGCATTTCACATTTTCTTCCACTTTCTCAAACTGTCCAAACAATATAAATTGATTCCAGCTGCAACTATCTTAATAAAGATGAGTATATTTAAAAGTTAAAATTTTGGATTCCTACTATTAGATGAACAATTAGCTTAAAAGAACAGAGAAATGTGGGGATGTGTATTATGTTGCATTGTTACAGTCCCAACCTACTTTTGTGACCTCATGTCCATGGAGCCATTCCACCAATCGCATGGCCAGGTTTTGCTGAGACTTGCTGGTACCAGGCTGGGAGGGGGCATAAATAAAAGGGATTCTGCGGAAGCCTCATGACCTTTGTGTATGGTAGGGAACTGGAAATAATCTTTTCTAAAAACTCACCATTGCTGATACGGGGGCAATTGATGCAAGAGGATTTCCGCCAGTATTATCCATTGCTCCCTAATATGGTAGTTTTCTATGTGAGATAGCTTGTTTTTCCTTACTATTTGTGTGTGTGTGTGTGTGTGTGTGTGTGTGTGTGTGTGTGTGTGTGTGTGTGTGTGTGTGTGTGTGTGTGTGTGTGTAGGACTATTCAAACGTATTTCAGCTGCAGGAAACTGCTGCATTCTAACAAAGCCATGTCATATGATTCAGCTGCAGATGTGCATCAGCCGTTATTTCTAGTCTAAACATAGAGATTCAGATGTTATCTCTCCTGTGGGCAGCTCTATTTAACTACGCCACTATCCAGTCGACTAGCAGAAAACATCTTTCATAACAGATGCTGAAACTGTAACCTAGCTATTTCAATATACACTTATACACACAAGGGAACACATGACCTGCCATATCCGTGTATCACCTACATTTATTTATTTATTTATTTTTGAGTAATAGCATATTCCTCAAGCATCTCCAAACACTCATCAGGGAATTACCTTTGCCCCTTCTGACTGGATGCTCAGTCGTATCAGGTATCATGCAAAAGTTACTATCCTTTTCCATGCTTTGCAATTACAGTAATACCTTGGTTTACAAGTACTTTAGTTTGAGAGTATTTTGCAAGAAAAAAAAACTTTTATTCTAAATTTTGTCCTGTTCAAAGCAAAGAAAAGTGTTTTGCTTATATACTGCCCCATACAATTTCAAGTGATCTCTGGGAGGTTTCCCCTTTTTTAGTTATATATGCAGGCAATACATTGCCCCCCTCCAGCAAAGCTGGGTACTCATTTTACTGACCTTAGAAGGATGGAAGGCTGAGTCAACCATGAGCCTGCGACCTGGGATTGAACCCCAGGTCATGAGCACAGTTTTACCTGCAATACAGGCATTTAACCACTGCACCACAGGGCTTGATATGATCATACATATCACAGATACCTTCTAGCCCAGGCTTGCCCAAATTCCGGCCCAGGGGCCAAATCTGGCCCGCCGGGCCATTCTGAGTGGCCCGTAGCTGGCTGGCCTGCCCCTCCCTTCCCCCTCCTTTGCCCCATGTTTTTTTTTAAATCTTCTGCCAACACTGACACCACTGGGAAGCTTGGGCAGCTAGGCGGTCTGCCGCCACCAGCACCACAGGGGAATGTGTGGGGGTGGGCAGGCCAGTGGGCCTCTGCCACCACCAAGGAGCTTTGGGGTGGGCTGGCGGGCGAGCCGTCGCCACCACTGGGGAGCTTGGGGGGGTGCAAGGTCACACAGATCGCCTCTTCCAAGGGGCAACCAGTGGACACGGCTCCCTGTGCTTCCTTTGGTCCCCACCTTCCTTCTTTCCTCCCTCCCTTGGTCCCCACCTTCCTTCATTCCTCCCTCCCTCCCTTGGTCCCCACCACATTCCCTCCCTCCCTTCCTTGTTCCCCATCTTCCTTCCTTCCTCTCTTGGTTTCCACCTCCCTCCCTCCCTCCCTTGGTCCCCACCTTCCTTCCTGCGGGTGGGGTTGCAAAGGGTCTGTGGGTGGGGCTTATGGGTCAGTGGGTGGGGCTTGCAGTGGGGTGGCAGGGTCGGGGAGCAACTGGCCCCTGACACATTCTCAGCCACCAAATCTGGCCCTCCTTACAAAAAGTTTGGGCACCCCTGTTCTAGCCTGTTCTGCCTTCATGTAGAAATGTTACTGGGAACAAATCACATTCTTGTTTGTGTACCCTGCAACTCAGAAATGTACTCATCAGAGTAAAGAAGCTGCTTGTGTGCACATTCAGACCTAGCTCTGACAGAACCATCCTTATCACAAGCAGGACAACATCTCTGCATTTAGAAAATGAATACTGTTCTGTGTTATGTGAATAGATGAACGAATATGGTACAAAAATCTCTTTTTTAATAAAAGACAGCAACAAACTGGGTCATCTGATCCTGATTGGTAAACCTTGAATTTCAGCAAAGTACCATTCACATAAAATGAAAGCTGATTCTACAACTTGGAGGATTACACAGAACAATACAGTGAGTGACATAAATATGTGATATTCAGTTGTTTTTCTGCATCTGTTTGGAAACAAAGGAAAGGCAAAAGAAAACACATGTTTGTTTTTGTATTCCTGGTTCCTTTGTTCCTTTTGCACCCCAAACCAACACATCCTTTGATTTTCTCTGGTTGCATGACCCTATTGGTATCACCAGCTGTCTGTTCTGGCACACCGTTCTCAAATATGAGGGAAGAATTTGTGTTTCATTTTGTTTTTACAAGCAACTGGCCTAATTTGCACTTATAGTGATCTAATAAACTAGATGCAGTAAACATTATGCATGTCATTTTTTAAAATGGGAAAAATCAATTTAAAATTGCAGCATGAGGAAAAACTGCATACAAAATGGGTGTATCAAGAAAAATGAATACAAAAACAAACATGTGTTTTCTTTTGCCTTTCCTTTGTTTCCAAACAGATGCAGAAAAACAACTGTTTTTAAATGAAAACATGAGAAACTCAACATGGAGCAGTATACATGCTCCAGTCCAGACTAGTTACTCTTGCAAGTCAACTGGTTTACAGCCTCCTCTTGTACCCCACGGCATCACTGGGCTGATTGCATTCTAGAAACAAGTGCTCTTCAGCTCTTTGAATAGAGATGGGCACGACCAGGAAATTTTTTTTCCGAGTTGTTGTTTTTCGGGACGGGTCCGTTTCGGCTTGTTTCTGTTTTTCGTGAAATTTTTCCAAAATTTGTCGTTTCGTGGTGTCGTTTTTTTGTCTGTCATTAGTACTGGTTTGGGGGGGTAGCGGGCTCCTGGAGGCACCTCTGTGGGGTGGGTGCCTCCTCTGGCCCGCTATGAAGGGAAAGCGGGCTCCTGGAGGCACCTCGTGGGTGTCTCCTCTCCTCACCCGCTACACAATGGCATGCATAGCCAATTGGATATGCATACCAAGTTGAGTGGCAGAGAGGCACCTCTTTTGGGTGCCTCTCTGTAGACCACAGGCCCACTGCTGATCTGGCCGCTCTGTGGTTCACTAAGAAGGGAAGTGTACTTCCGTGTATAGTGCAATGCGAGTACACAGGTTTGGCTTAGGGTTAGGGTTAGCGCAGGGGCTAGGCTTAGGGTTACAGCTAAGGTTAGGGTGAGTATTGGGGTGCACCTCTGGGTGCCTCTCTGACCCACTTAGAAGGACAGTGTACTGGCGTATGGGTTAGGCTTAGGTTTAGGCTTAGGGTTCGGGCTACGGTTATGGGCTTTTTATGCCCGATTGGCACATCCCAGAAGTCTCTGTGGTCAACCTGGCCAAGTGGCCATGCGATTGGTGGAATGGCTCCAAAAATTTGCATGGTCACTCCCATGGCCAGCCCATCATTGCACAGGTGTAAAAAATAAAAATAAAATAAAATAAAATAAAATCAATGGAGAGGAGGACAGAGGAGACATTTTGTTGCAAGAAAACCCCACTGCTACTGTAAAAAATCTGGCAGTTTTAAAATAGCAATTTTCACATGTTTCTGTGGTGCTTTGGTGTGTTTTTGGACCACGACGATACGATTTCAAAAAAAAAAGATTGCGATCGCCCGCCCCATTTTGGATCCCCTGCCTGCACCGCATGGCATCGACGAGGATGCCCCACCAGAGCAGCCCAGGACAGGAGGGGGGGAAGGCCGGGGACCCCCCCGAAACCACCCCTCTAGGTGCCCTCACTCAGGCAGGCATATTTCCGCCTGCTTTTTTTGGCCGGGAATCGGGTTTTTGAAACTTTTTTTCTGTCCCGCTTGAATGGCAGCGGCAAGCCGGCGAGGCGGTGACGTTGGCGGGACGACGAGGATGCCCGCCGGCCGCCACTCCACCAGAGCAGCCCAGGAAGGACAGGAGGAGAGGGGGGAGGCCGGGGACCCCCCCCCCAGAAACCACCCCTCTGGTAGGTGCCCTCACTCAGGCAGGCATATTTCCACCTGCTTTTTTGGCTGGGAATCGGGTTTTTTTTTACTTTTTAAAACTTTTTTTCTGTGCTGTTGGCATTGCGCGATTGCTGCGATGCCAGGAACGACAACGACAAATCAGACCCAATTTTTCTTTTTTCGGTTCGAGTTCGAGTTCTGGCAGAGTAATTGTCGTTCTTCGTTTCGTTGCGCAACGGAAATGAGGAACAGAAACGGAAACGAGAATTTCGTCGAGTCATGCCCATGTCTATCTTTGAATTTAATAAGCACAGTATTAATTAAACCAAAAAGGGGTTGCCAGAGTGTAGGCAAGCATATGAAAGGTATTTTTGTACACATTGGGTAAAGATGGGCAAATAGCAGTCCCTCAAAGCTGTTTTGTGAACACACCCCCCTCAGAATTCACCAATTTCCCAATAATTCCCTGAGGCAAGATTTTTTTTCATTTGTTCTCAAAGAACTATTCTGTATTTTCTGTTGTCAGAGGCCTCCAAAGGTGATTCCCCTCCCCCCTCAAACAAGGAGGGTGTATTAAATCCAATTTAAAATAAAGATGGAATGTAAATGTCTAGTCTAGAGATGGGCAAAAATGAATTTTTAATTTGTTTCATTATTCGTTATTTGTTTTGTTACCTAACAAAACGAATAATGAACTGACCCATCAAAGAAAAATGAAACAAAACAAAATGGAAATTTCCTCTTCGTTCATTTTGTTTTTTCTTTTCCCATAGCAATTTATTGAAGCAAATAACAAAACTTCAAAAGGGACATCAATACAGTCTGTTCTGAAGATTTGCTAGGCCTAACTTTAGACACATTATATGAATGGGGTTCTTGAGGAAAACTCGACCAACTGGCTTCTTTTAAAAATCTATAGATTATTTAAAACATTTTTCACATGAAAAATAAGACAGAGGCCTTGATGGCCCAGGTCATAAAATGACTAACAAATTTCCCTTCCCTATTCAAATGTTCAAGAGGTGTCTTATCCACATTTGAAAAATTTAAATGTTCTGCAAAAGGAAATTTAAGTTGTTGATGTGCTCCTCCTTTCCCTCAACTAAGCAGGGAGACTTGTGGAAAGAGATGAAAATGTGCTTTCCCATCTAAAATCAATATGGAACTTGTTTAAAAGTAATAGTAGCCAAAACAGAATGCAAGCACTGCAGAATCAATTTGCCTACTATACCACAGAGAAGATACAGTAAATAGCACGAGAGGGGCCGTACGGTTAGCTGGGCTATAAAATTGAAGTCATTTTAGCTCCCATCTCATTACTGAAGCTGGATAGCTGCACAGATAAACAATGTTTTTTAAAATACATTTTTCAACATAATGATATATTTTTAGGCAGATTAAGGCGCGGAATGGGTTTGAGCAAAATAGTATTGGATATTTTCCCTAGATATGGAAATGCAGATTACTAGACCTTATGGTTACAGTTTTAATCCACAAGGGACAATGCTTGCTATACAAATAGAGTGGCAAAGTGTAAAGTGTGCCGGGAATACATTTCTCTGGCTTTCTGCATTCTGGAGAGTGGCTGATAACACACTGTAGAACCAGAAGCCATTTTATTCCAAGTTTTCTTATAATAATGGTGACCTTGCTAGTCCTGGAAGATGATGATTCCAAATTAGGGTTCAAGAGGTTCTAATAATAGGGAAGAGCTGCTTGTTGAAAAAGGGGTGGAGGTGAGGGGTAAAACTTAAGTGGCTTCAGTGAGGAAGCCTAGCTCCCATGGAAGAGGTAAATGCTTTGTTCCTGATCATGAGAATGAAAACAAGCTTTTCTTTTTGAACTCAACATGTTTCACCATTTAGGAGGATGATATTTCTATGACAGCTGCTGCTTTGTCACATGATTCTTTGAAAATTAGGATCAGATGGGTTATTAAGCCTTTTTGACCAATCAGCCAGGCCTTCCGTGCATGAGGTGTTGTTCTTTGCTTCATAAAGGGGAAAGAAAGTCATTCTGAACAGACATTTTGTACCCACTGGAAAAATCTTGAGAGGAAAAAAATGTATTCTTTGTCATCTTCTTGTGCAAGAAGAAAGAACTCTTTGGAAGTCAATGAACCCTTAACATGCTGTTTTGGTATGTCAAGACAACCCATCTCATCAAGAACAAATCAAACCAAAAATGGTAAGATTTTTTCCTCCCCATATCTCTGTCTCAGATAGTGGAAGAAAGGAAATGGTCTGGGGTTTACTTCAGTGGATGGGCAGGGTCAGTTGGGAGCAAATGTTTTTTCAGTAGTTCCCAACCAGCACTCAAGCAATTCGATTTTTAACTACTGAAGTTTCCCAGGAGCCTTCAAATGTAGCTCTATATATGAAACACTGCAGCAATCTGATAATCACCTTGCATATGCCACTGGCATATCTAGGGAGGGGCGGAAGAATGCATTTGCCCTGGGGTGCGCATAAATCTATGGGCACCTGGAGGGAGAGCAGGAGGAGGAAACCATGTGCCATCCCTCCAGCAATCCTCCTTTTGCCCCACTAAGGCTTGGCAATCCTTAGTCAGGGGAAAGAAGGAGAGGGAAACAGCTGATGTTTTTTTTTATTTCTAAGCAGCACCTCCATCGATTGCTCCCCCTCCTCCTGTCCCCTACCCCAACTAAAGCTTGGTGATTGTTAGCTTGGGAAAAGGAGGAGAGGGAAGCGTGCAACAGAGGTGCTGCTTGGAAAAAAATCCCATCACCTGCTTCCCTCTCCTAGATATAGCCTCCTTTCCCCAGGCTAACCAGCGCCAAGCCTTAGTTGGGGGAAAGGAGGAGGAGGAAGCATGCTACAGAAGTGATGCTATAAAAAAAAATTGCCTGCTTGGTGCTACCTGCACGCTGTGTGCTTTGCACAGAAGAGCCTTATCTGGGAGACCCCCCCGAAGAGGGCATAAGAAAGAGGGACCCTTCTCCCTCTCCCCTGCTGTTCCCCCAGGATTGGGCACCCCTTGCTCAGTGGGTGAGATGCAGTTGGGGGGCAGGAGGGGGTACAAAAACTGACTTTGTCCCTGGGCGCTCCAAACCCTAGCAACACCTCTAGCATGAGCCTGGGGGTAGCAAGCTACCTACCACTAATCATGTTTGAAAACATGCCTGAAAACACACTATTGCCACATTCCATGTCCTGTGATCTTGTTGAACTTGCTAAAATTGTTAGTTTTGCTTTCTTCCACATTGGCTCAGTCTAAGGACAGTATAACTCAGTAGATTGGAACAGCTGGTTGCACAGCTGGGGTTAGAAGTTCAAATACTCAGTACACCTTCTGGGGGAGGGCTCAAATGAGGTATCCTGGAATTTAAATAGCTGATGGGGTTATGTGCTGTACACCCTTATATAAGTTGAATGGCAGTGGGAGAGACTAGTAAAGCTGTCCACTTTATATCTAGGAGAGTCGTCACAATTGAAAATCAGCACAGGGGCACATAATTAAATTGTTCATAAATCTGATCAGATAAACTGAAACAATATTTTTATCCATTCCTACTATTTCCCCAGAAAGAAAATACCTTGGTTGGAATCTCTCAGAATTTCTGAAACTGGACAACAAAGCACTACAAATTTAGCAGAGAAGAAAATTTATTCCATATAAAATATGTTCGGCCTATATTGCCCTATGATTTTGTTTCTTGAAATGCAAGCTGAGTGGCCTGCAGATCTCTAATTTCTGTGATTAATGACTGCCTGCATCTTCTGGGATTGCTGACAGCATTCATTGCTCTGACAGTCATGATTATAATTTAGCATTCCATCAGATCTTCAAAGGCTGACTTGAATGTTTGATATCATATTTGTACATTTTAAAGAACTCTAGCGTGCAGAGAGAAAACTGTTCAGGAATCTTATTTGTGGTTCATTTAGGATGTTTGAGGTTTGAGAATTTTGGGTGTACTCTATATGTCTGTTCAGTCCTACAGGGGATACATAGCTTCACAAGTTACCTTTGGCCAAGATTAAAGATGGACATAAAGTGAAAAATCAAATGTTGTTTCATTGTTTTGTTATGTAACAAATTGTTTCATTAAGAACCAAAACGATATAACACATTTTGTTATGAAATGAAATGCCATTTCCCCCCTTATAGGAATGAAATTATTTTTCCCCTCTAGGAGAGAAATGATGTACCAAAATGGCAGGGGAGCTTTCTCAAGCTCTTCGCTGTAAGTCCCCCAAATTTGGAGAGGTTTGGGGTTCAGGAGGCTGAGTTATTAAACTTCAAAGGGGTTCCCCCTAGTAAAAAAATTGAGTCTCTGAAGCCGCTAATATCCCCCCACAGGTGAGCAATTAGTGACTTCCCAACTCAATTATATTTTTTCCTAGAGGGAGCTCCATTGGAGTTTTATAACTCATCTCCCTGAAACCCAAACCTCTCCAAATTTCAGGAGGTTACAAGGAAGAGCTTGAGAAAATTCATGGTTTGGGTTTGTCTGGTTCAGGCCCACCCTTGGTTCGGTTCAGGTGAAGATTCAGGTTCATACAAATTTTAAAAACAAATTCATACAAACCCGAACTGATCCAAACCGGTTTGGGTTCTTATTGGCGGTGGTGGCGGCTCAGCGGTGGCGGTGGCGGTGGGCGGTGGTGGATCCTGGCCCCTGCGGTAGGGGCTTTTTGAGGTGCTGGCATGGGGCTTTTTTTGTTTGTTTGTTTTCAAGTGTCCATCGCATAGCCCCTGGGACCAAGTGGGCACTTCTTTCATTTTTTATTTTTTTCTTTATTTTAGAGCACAAGCCTGGCCACCCATGGAGCTGGGTCCTTTTAAAAAATTATTTATTGATAAAAAAATTTTCAAGCGCCAACCATGCGGCCCCTGGGGCCTGGTCAGTGCTGGTTTTATTTTTTATAGTTTTTTCTTTATTTTAGGGTGCCAACCTGGCCACGCATGGGGCCTGGTCAGTGCTCCCTTTTTATTATTTATTTATTTGATTGTTTTCTTAAAGTGACAACCACGTGGCCCCTGGGGCCCGGACGGCGCTGCTTCTATTTTTAATATTTTTTCTTTATTTTAGGGCACCGACCTGGCCACCCTTGGGCCGGGTCAGAGCTCCTTTATTTTATTTTATTTTATTTTCATAGAATCATAGAGTTGGAAGAGACCTCAAGGGCCATCTAGTCCAACCCCCTGCCATGCAGGAACCCCCATCACAGGACTCCCGACAGATGGCCATTCAGCATATGCTTTTAATTTAATTTAGTTTAATTTAATTTTAATTTTAATTTTAATTTTAATTTTAATTTTAATTCTGACCACATGGCCCATGCTACAGCTGTAATGTGGGCTGGTTGGCTTTTACCTGCAGCGAGGAAGACCAAAGACCAGCACCAAGTAGGAGACATCGCCGCCATTAACGAAATGAAATGAAATGAACCCATTTTTTGTTTTATTCATTTCATTCTAAATTCACTCTAGGGTTCGTTATTTGTTTCATTAGGTAATGGAATTAATAACAAAAAAACCTAAAACTTCATTTCGTGCCCATCTCTACCATTGTAGCTTATATAGATGCTTCCTTAGTTACTGAGCAAGACAAGAAATCTGCAGTGGCTCACAAGAGTCAAGAGGGCCCAATAAAAACTTACACAATTGCTCTATCAAGAATTTGATGAACTTTGTGAGAACAGTAAAATTGACTGCATCTTCTTTGATAGCTGTCAAGACACAGCTAAATTTCTGCTGAAAGCCGATAATTCTGATCAGTGTTTCCCCAGCACCATCAAAGAAGAGCATTATTTTGTATGCAGTGAACCAGGGCATGGTATCTATACCACTTTACTCCAGAGAAGGATTCAAACACAAACAAACCTGCTAAAGTTACTGCTAATAAGCTAGTGCCTTTCAAAAAGAAGAAGGGCATTGATAAAACTCTGCAGACCACTGGGGGTGGTTCCACAAATCTCAATACTGGTTCGATTGGTGATATCATACACTTTGTTGAAGTTAAACTTTTCCACAAGCTGATCAGGTTAGGCTGTGCTCTCCATATGAATGAGTTGCCCCTGCAACATTTATCACAACGCTAGATAGGGGGACCTGATCAAACAACATATGGACTGTTCAAAATGAGAAGATGCTAGAGAATGCCACAGGACTAGGAACTGATTCTTTATTATCTCACGTCTCAAGTGAAGAGCCTCTAATTTTTCTTAACCACAGTGTAATAAATAATGTCAACAGATCAATCTCACAGGATTACACAGGCCATAAGGACAGGGGTATTTCCCGTACATCTTGCCCATCTCAAAACTGGTCCAGTGAGTCACTCAGAGTCAGGATAGCCAACAGCTGCAAACAGGATTTGCCATAGATGGGTATCAAAACATGGTTTAAAAGGCAAATCCCTCCAGAACTTAAGACTGATAGTACAGTGCGTTGTTGGTGTTTACTTTCCTTGCTGGTTTCAGATCAAAGTAAAACACTCTAAGGATGGAGGCCCATGTCATATGTTTGGAAGTTGATTCATAGCAACTGGACTTCTTTTCTTGAGAGATTGAAACATTTCACTGCTCATCCAAACAGCTTTGTCTGTCTGAGGAAAGCTAGTTCACTTTGACCTCATGCCACCCTGGTCCGAAATAGGCTCATAAGATGAACAATGGCCTGGATAGGTTCATTAGGTGGACACAATAGTCTCAATAGACTCACCAGGTGGACAATGGCCCACCTTTGCAACCTTCCCAACACCCATCAAGTATGAGTCATTAGCCATGGCCATGTAGGTGGAGGTGTGAACTATTCTTGATTTGTCTGGGGATTCACTGCTTGATAAGTACCAGATAGACTGTGCCTGAGCCCCCACCTCTGTCAATGTTCACATGAATGACTTCCCAGACCCCTCTCTCAAGCCACCCATCTTCTCTGTCTAATATGTGTACATCCCCATCTTTGAATAGTGCCCTTTGTCCTTCAAGTGGAGGCGTACTGCTGATTCTGGTTCTGAGCTGTTGCCCCTCCTATGCTGGGCCATCCTCCTGCTTAATTGCTGCTTAGTTTCTCCAATGTAGAGAGTTCTCCAATTCCTCTTCCTGCACTTTTCTCCTAATTCTTTTACTTTGGATGTCTTGCAGAACATTAGCTATTTCTTTCAAGTTAGCAGAGTATGAGCACAAATAAAAATAACAGCACCTGCACAAATAACATATATTGAGAGATCAACTCAGTCACCTCAGTAGTAGAGATGGGCACGACTCAAAAAAATGGTGTTTCGTTTGTCATTTGGTCACTTAGGGGTCCGTTTCGGTTCGTTTTTTTGTGACTTTTTTGCAAAAAAATTCATTTTCATTTCGTTAGGTAACGAAACGAAAAATGAAAACGAAAATGAAAAATTGCTGTTTCGTTAGCATTCTTTTTAGTTCAATGCATCTGCTGCAACAAAAACGAAAAACACGGCAAATTTGGTCATTTCATTTTCATTTTGTTTTAAAAAAATCATTTCGTTTTGTTGCGTAACGAAACAAAAAAATGAAAACAAAAATGAAAAATCGATCATTTCGTGCCCATCTCTACTCAGTAGGAAAGAGGGCCTATCACCTTTCCCTGTAATACAGCTGACACATCTAGTTGTGTGATTTGCATTGTGTGGATTTTCCTTGATCCCCATGGGAAGGTTGTGGTTCTGGAGCTTGAGGACTGCCTTTGGATCTCTGTGTGCAAAGCGAAGGTGCCAGAGCTTCCGACAGCTACCAGCTTGTCTCTGTGCTTGCCTTGTGTTAGCTTGCTGGTCTGGAAAACTCAGTTTCCAGACACCATTACATTTAAAAGCCTCAAAAATGTACTTCATTATTTGTTGGTGTCCTTTTCAAAACGTATGTGAAAACCTTTGTCTCCTAAAGCTGAAACACTTAGCATGTTGTGTTACAAATCAGGCACATATAAAACATCACCGAGAGTATTCACAATGATTTCACTAGACTGTGAAACACCACTTTCAATTGCTCTTCTGCCCATGGAATCACTGTTGGTTATTTGAATATTTCCACCAGCACTCCTATCTTTTCTTTTGTGTGTGCAGTGGCTGGTACATCCTGGACCAATGATCCAATTACTGGTTTTCTGTTTAGAGTCATAAGCCATGCAAGCTCTTTGTTTAAATCCCTTGCTGGATTTCTCATTTTTCTCTTTCATAGAATCATTTTTCATATATTTTTTCTTTTATTTTGTTTCAAAACTGGTTGGGACAGCTTATGTGAAATATATTTTGGGGTGGGTTGGACATTCTTGAGCTAGGTGATGCTGATCCAAAATCCAGTTTCAAAGATATATTTTTTGCTTTTAACTTGGCCACATTTTCAAAACAGCCATGTAGAATGTTGATTTGTTCTGCCAGCAGAAAAAATCACTGTTGCACTCACATGCAGCCGTAGTCTAATAAAAAATCACCTTGTGCACATTGGATGCCAGAGTGATTCTATCCATTGAACATGCAGGAATTACTGGAGATGCCCCATACAAGTACAGAGGTGAACTGAAGTCATGGCCACCCTTTCTGACCTTTTTGCAATCCGTGTGCAGGACTGCATGAACTTTGTGCTAAAATACTTGCCAAGTTGCCAATGAAATGGAACATAAGCCTCTTACAGTATGTCACTTTATATTGAACACTGGACAGAAGACCTCACAGATCTGGCCATAAAATAATAATTTAAAAATAACACACAAACACTTAAACCAACTGTTCATATGAGGCATAGATGTATTGCCCACCCACCCGGAATAAGAGACGAGGCAGTAATGTGGGGGTGAAACTGGGCCACACTTTATTAAACACAACTTTCAACGACAACAACCATAACAGGAGAGGGCCTGGCTTCAGCGTTCATGGTTGGAACCCCGGGGTCGTTACAGGCCCCTCCAACCAGGCAGCATGGGGCGAGTTTGACCCCTGGGTGGCGCGGTCGAACGACAACGCCACTCAGGCCGGCCTGATATTAGCTCTCCCTGCGTCTTATAGCTTAAGGCTGGGTTATCCCCTGCGCAGGGAGGCGTCCAGCTTTACCCCAACCAGGCCCTGTGACCTCTCGATTGGCAGGGCCTAGGCTATCGGGTATCTGGAGACAGATGTTTAAGCTACTTGAAACCGCTTCCGCTGCCAGTGTGACCAAATTCCAGGGACTACCCTACAGCCCAGGTACCAGTGTGGGATAGGCAAAAAATCCCCACTCTCTGAGGCCAATTTAGAGTGCGGGTCAAAAATTCCTATCCGGCCCCCGAAGGCGACCAGTAGATCTCACACTGGTCCTATAAAGGGTGGGCGGGCGGGGAACGCTTGGCGAAACAGGATGTGGGAGGGGGTTGGACCCGTCCCTTTAACGGGGCGCTCCTCCCCCTCCCCGCTGGACGCTCTAGGCGTCCTGCCTGTCTCTCCCTCCGGGGAGGCAGGCAAGTACGCCCCGCGGGCGGAGTCCCGTCCGCGAAGCAGCAATATGTTTCAATTTCAGTGCACAATTGATAGCAAAACTAAGGAACATTTCAAAACTTCATAAAAGGCACACTAGTTGAGTACAAAATTAGATGATACATTTATCACCTACAGTGGTACCTCTGATAACAAATTTAATTTGTTCTCAGAGGCAATTTGTTAACTGAAGAAGTTGTTATCCGAAATGTGGTTTCCCATTGAAATAAATGGGAAACCGATTAATCCATTCTGGAGGTCTGAAAAAAGGCAAAAAAGCTGGGGTGGGGGGTTCCAGAACTCTTTATAAAATGCACTTTAAAGGCTTGCAGTGCTGGAACACCCCCTCCAGAATGTCCCCCTGGAGTGCAATGCAAACATGGACAAGAGAAACCAGCAAGACTACCCCAGCCTGTTCCCACCCAAAGTGCAATGGGGGAAAATGCAATCAAACAAACATAAGCAGGAAGAAAAATCCGGACCATTTTTGCCTGCAGAGCAATGAAAAAAGACTGCAAACACAGAGAAATGAAACCAACAAGACTACCCCAGCCTCTTCCAGCCAAAAATGCAAAGAAAAGCAGTACAAACATTAATAAAAGCTAGCTCCCTATCTTTCCAAGTTTGAAAGGTCCAAATCCCTCAGCAAAACATGTCCAGAATGGCTCTAAAACACCATGAAAAAAATGCTCTAACTCCTTCCACCCCTCCAGAAACTATGCATCCTGCAATGCATGCAGGGTACACATTTTTTGCATTTGTTATCCGAGGCAGCCCATAGGGAAAATTCGCTATCCGAGGCAGCCCGATACCTGGAAATTTACATTTGTTATCCAAAAAATTGTTATCCAAGGCATTCTTTATCCAAGGTATTACTGTATTTAGAAGTGGTGCTACCTAATGTAGTGAAAAGCATCTATTTGTCATAGCATGTATTTTGCATATCTTCATAGCTCATATTCCAGTGTATTTTGCTTTCTAATTGGTCACTGGAAAGTAATACAGGAGGGGCTTTATTTGCAAATGAAATATCAAAGCAGACATTATTGAAATACTGCATTATGGGAAAAGACCACTTCTTTCTTTCTTTCTTTCTTTCTTTCTTTCTTTCTTTCTTTCTTTCTTTCTTTCTTTCTTTCTTTCTTTCTTTCTTTCTTTCTTCCTTCCTTCCTTCCTTCCTTCCTTCCTTCCTTCCTTCCTTCCTTCCTTCCTTTCTTTGCATCCTCCCATATTATTTTCTCTTTGCCTCATTTCTCTGCCTTTCCTCTAGTGCAACTACTGCAACTAGTTTTAGTAACCTCATCACATTTGGCTTTGAGATATGAAGCAGCCTCTCAGCTGTAGGTTAGGCATTAGGGCCTTGGGACCTGGGTAATTCTTGCTTGTAAGCCAGCCATAGCAGAGTTTGATTAGTGATGAAGAGGAATGTTTTTAAGGGGGCAGTTTTATGGTCACCGTGTTCCATACTTGCCCATCTGTACACTTAGACTGACAGGAAATGTGCCCCCTGTGTAGCTTTTCCCTTCCTCTCTTGTTTATAATGTCAACAAGATTATTACCAAGTTCTGCAGTGATTTACTGTGCATTGTTGGCAAAATAGCAGGAAGCTTTTTCAGCACTCTTCATTGTGCACTAAGAATATTTTATGGAACAAACTCCTGAATTTTCCAGGTATACTTTTAATGAGTGTGCACAACTAAATTTAAGGCCTAGTCTTAGGACTAGCTAGGTCAGCAAATAAATAGATAGCATAGGGAGTAGATTACTTTCCCATGGTGATGTAATATAACTTTTAGCCTTGTGCTGGCATTACAAGCTACAAATTGTCCATGCATAGTGGAAATCAAACTGAATGGAAGGACACCCAGCAAATCACACTGAATGGAAGGACACTCAGCAGATAACATAGTAATGTTCCTTTATTAAAATATTTCTTTCTACTATAGAAGAAAATTTATTATAAATTGTAAAATTTATAGTAAATAAATAGTCTATTTTAAAAGATGTGAAGGGCTTACTCAAATTACACTTTAGAAGGAAACAAAAAACCCCAAAAGGACACTGTCATACAATGTTAATGTACAACACAGGTGAAATCCGAAATATAGCATGACTTGGATAGAAGAGAAATCTTGGTACCACCCCACAGCTTACATGAGGAACAATCAACATGCCTGATACTTAGCAAAGGAGTGCTGTACTGGTTTTGAGACAGTATTTTTAAAAATCACTTGGGTTGTAAACTTCTAGACAGCAATTCCAAATTTTATATTTATTTATAGAATCATAGAGTTGGAAGAGACCTCAAGGGCCATCCAGTTCAACCCCCTGCCATGTATATTTTAGGTTCCCATAACTAATGGGTAAATGGAGGTGATGGTCAAAAATTCAAATGACATATGGTACCACTGGAAGGATGCACTTTGCCTGTCCCACACAGATGCTTTTCTCATGCTCACAGAATGACTGATTCAGAGATTAATAGAATTGCAAGGGGCCCTTGAGTCCATCTCCCTGCTTAATGCAGGAATACATACTGAAGTACATTTCCCACCCTGAAAAAAGGCTCCTCTTCACTCCAGCACTTCGAGAAAAAAAAAAAAACTGCCTTGATCAGTGTGCAGCACCTTCTACTCCCAATGAGAAGAAAGCCAAGGCAGAGGTGAGGTTCCTTTTGCAAAGTAAGTTCCGACTTTCCCCTCTCTCATGTGCCAATGACTATCTTTGTGTCACTCCTCTCGTCATGCATTCAAAGTGGTCCTGCTCCTGCAGCCATGGCTGCAGAAGGAGACTTTGCCATATATACTGAAATTGTGCTGCTGTATTCTTCTAGTAAGCCATTTATATCTATTGGAAGCAAATCCAGTTCCAGAGAATGAAAATGTCAGGACAGAATGAAGTTTCCCACTGATTAAGTCAATTTTGTTGGGGGAGAAAAAAAACAGCACAGTTTTAATGCTAGCCTCAGGCAGGACTTCTTTGTACACATATGGAGGCTAAAATGGGGGTGGAGACAATGATGTGCATGCAGGCCCCCATCAGAGGCATAGCTAGAGTCAGTTTTTGCTTCCCCCCCATTGCAAAATATAATCCGGATGGTGGGTGGGTGGGGCAGTGGCGAGGGGGGGTCAGTAGGCAATTTGGCACCCCCTAATTGCTGCACCCGGGGCACCCTGCCCCCTTGCCCTCCCCATGCTACACCCCTGGCCCCCATTCCAGATCCCAACTTTGCTATTCTGGGGATCAAGGTCTGATGGAGGCTTCTGCTTCTACTGACTGAAATCTGAGGTTCCTGGTTGGATGTATACATACAGTATTTTCCCATGTATATTGCTATATTGTTGT
Source organism: Phrynocephalus forsythii (assembly GCA_029282475.1). Lineage (NCBI taxonomy): Eukaryota > Metazoa > Chordata > Lepidosauria > Squamata > Agamidae > Phrynocephalus > Phrynocephalus forsythii. The sequence continues at coordinate 157,409,584 of JAPFRF010000001.1, read as the reverse complement.
CTAAATTTGTTATACTAAAAATGGAGGGACGTCTTATACATGGATATAAGCTGAGGAGAGAACTACATGGTTGCAAAACTGTGATTTTGGGTTGAGAAAGGGGAGTCTTTGTCAGATATTAGAGAGGAAAAACCTTTTGTATTAGACAGAATAGGTTTGTCTACAGATATTTCAGATTGGTTATCATAAGTATAAAAGAGCTCCAGAAATCAGTAGCCTTTGAACCTTTTGTGAGAAGGTACCCACGTTGCCATGCTTCTTTTATGTATTCTGTTATGTTGATATTAGAGATGGGCACGGAACAAACATTTTTTTGTTTCCGTTACCGTTTGTCGTTTCCATTACGTAATGAAACAACAAACAAAAAAATGTGATGAAAATGAAACAAAACGAACAGAACCACAAAAATTGTGGTTGTTATGTTTCGTTTCCGTTAATGGCGACGCACAATGAAATGACCTGTTTTAAATGTTAAAAAACGCCCTGGACATCCGTAAAAACACAGCGATAATTATTTATATTGTCTGATAATACCTACCAGGGGGGTTGGAGTCCTTAAAACGTTTGTTTTTGTCTTCTCCCATCGCAATGTATTTTTCTTTTCCCTTTAAACTGGATGTCGCCACCAGCCACAAAATGGAGGCAAGCCATGTGATGTGGGATCATGTTCAACCAATAGCATGCCCAGGTTGCAGACTGGGCGGGCAGGTCTGGCAGCCACAGAGGGCATAAAAAGCTCTGGCAGCCCCCATCCTCCTTGCAGTCTCTGGTGGGAGTTAGGGTGGGATTGCTGTCTCTGCGACTCTAGCTTCAGTCCTGCAGCCTCCCAGTGTGCTTGCATGCTGCGTACCTCTCGATGAGTACCCTCCCCTGCCCCACAGTGCAGTCACTCTGCGGCTGCCTTGCACCCTGGGCAACGCCCGCCGCTGCCTTTGCAGCCTCCCTGCATACCTAGTCTATACTGTGTCTCTGCCAGCATCCATTTTGGTCTGGGGTGTTGGGGGATGCCTGTGCACAGAAATGCTTTAAAAATCCCGCAAAAAGTGAGTCGAAACGACAAACGAAAAAACGAAAAACGGTAACGAAATTTTTCAAAAACTTCCCGACAAACGGAAACGAACCGAAACAGACCTCTCAATGACAAATGAAAAACCGAAATGCCATTTTTCTGTTTCGTGCCCATCTCTAGTTGATATGCTATCTCTGTGAGATGAAATGTTACTGAAACTCTGTTATGTTTGTACCTATGCAATATAGCTGTTTTTAAGAAACTCTGCCTGTTTGTTGTGAATTTTGTCAACCTGAGTCTTAGCTTCCACTGGAAGATCAAATTGTCTAAGCTCAGTTTTATACATTCGGGCATCTTATAAACAGAAAAATAGTTATATCTATTACTCATGTATAAAGTGATGTCTATAGAGAGGAGAGTCCCCTGTTCACGTGGAGGCTCGCTGCACAAGCAAAGCTCCTCCATCCCCATTTTCTAGCAGTCTTGTTTACAATGACTATGTTTATATGAAAGCAAACCTTCTTCTTTAGCAAGAAACGCTTTATAAATAAGGAAAGTAATGATTTGGCTAACCACTCCCCTCTTTGCATGTTGACTCTTCCCAGATAAGTAACACCAAGGACAGGAGCATTTGGGGTGCCATAATCCACACAACGTCCTTAGTCCTCCTGTGTGCCTGCTAAACACTCACAGAGCATTCATCTAAAGCAGTGATTCTCAACCTGTGGGTCACCAGATGTTCCTGGACTGCAACTCCCAGAAGTCTTCATCACTAGCTGAGCTGGCCAGGATTTCTGGGAGTTACAGTGAATGAACATCTTGGGACCCACAGGTTGAGAACCACTGATCTAAAGATAATATTAAAAAAGAGTTATAGTTGATGAAGATAAATGAATTTACTTTTTGTCTGAATTGGGCATATTTAAATCAAAACACAGGATTTGGTTGCACCTAAGCAGGCTTTGAGCTAAAATGAAAAGAAGGAAATATTATTGAATGTTATTGAGGTTACCATCTGTTATTAAATTAACATCTCAGGGTAAGCTTTTTTTCCAAAGAACATCAATTACAAGGAACATTCAAAATGACTCATCCTTTTGAATGAATCTGTAAACACTCGAAACAAAGCATGTCCAGAAGTGGATAACTTAGACATGGAAACCATTGACCCACCATCTAATCAATTAAAGTACCTGATTAAACTAAACAAAGTAAACCAACCCTTGGGCCATTTACACAAGCTGTTAAGATTTCTCTTTATACACAACCATAATTATGTATGGAGTTAATTTTGTGTTATATGGAAACTGCTGACTGTGATAGTTTTGTGATTATTACATTTTACCTGGTTTATCACAGCTGTTTGCAATAACTGGCTTATTTGCATCAATCTACATTCTAACAAGTGCATCTTCTATGTCTTGATAATTTGTACAAATTGAAAAGCACATGCAAACAAACCAACAAGCAAAACAATGAAACCCTGCCCTACTTGCAATCTGCCTGCATGACTCTGCTACTCTGCTAAAAATCTTAGACAGATTCTGAGTACTGTTTGAGCTTTAGTTAACGGTGTCCTTTTCCATGAGTTTTTCATCTATTGAGAAGAAAATTATTATATCTGTGAATGTAATAGATTACATTCATAGCTCTTGGGTGCACTCCCAGGAACACCATGGAGAAAAAGACATCAAAGGGAACCACGGGTCCAATGAAAGGGTCTGACCCAAAACTACTCATATAAAAAAACCAACGTTATTAAACAGACCAATGAGATAACAACATATCAACTTAACAGTTCAAGGCTTTTCTTAGTCCACCCCAATCAATCCAGTTCTGTACAGCAGTTGCATCCAAATTTCAGGTGTGGTCATTCCTCCTTCCCATGCATGTCTCTGGAGGATTGAGACTGTCTTCATCTCAGTTACAGGGGAAGGAGGTGACATGCTGGGTGGCCCACATCTCAGCATCAATTTCTTTGAGACAATGGAACAGTTTCTGCCTCTTCTCCACCACAGCTATGTGGGGATGGGAGTTCTTGGAGTAGGCTCTGTTTAGGTGGATCTACCTAAGTAGCACTTCTTTGGGTGGCTCTATCTAAGTAGCCTCCTGTTGGGCTCTCTACCTCCTCTGTTGCTTGCCATCACTTCTCTTTCTCCTTACTGCCTTCATCCCCTTCCTTTCCAGATTCTGCAACTTGGGCAAGCCCTTCTTGTCATCTTGTCTTCCCCCACCTTCATCAGCAACTGTGGTGCTGTAAGAGTCTTCATAGTAGGTGGTGTGGCCATCTTCCAGGGAGAGGGTTGCCCTGGGGAGATCAGTGGACTGGAAGGCTTGGGAAGGGTCGCCTAGCCAGGCCCAGCACGTCAGCTTATTGAATATTGCTTAAACTTGACCCTTCTGGAACAGGGCTTTCTGTCCTTTTTCCTGCTTGTTTTGGTTCTCTGGTTGTCCCTTTGTTCATGATTCTGTATGGCAGTATGTTTCTACGGCACACTATCACAGGAGAGGTTAAACTTTTAGGGCTATACAATATCTGAGTTGCTACTAATAGAAGAAGCGGAGTTAAAGAGCAAGCAATGAACCAAGGGACATATAGTCAGCTATGATTTATGCTGATATAAATTGGTGCTACGCAGTTGACTTGAGAAGAGATATAATAATTTTCTTCAGTTATAATATATTTTTCCTTAGCCAGAGAAATTCTCCTAAGTACAGCTAAACCAGTTTCAATTACTCACACAATCTTTTTCTCCTCCTTTCATTCATTTCCCAAACATTTCCAGGGGATCAAGTGTCAAATGTGCAACAACAGACACAGAGCAAATCTGTATACAGGTATAAAAGAAGCCATCCTGTGTACACTTTCACTTGGCTTTATGCAGGCGGGGGAGATTAAATCCTTCCCATGCATTCTTTAGAAGAGATTGCAACACCACCATGGAAATTACAGACACGGAGGAGCTAACAGATTTATTCCTTTTTTATATTGTATTAGAAACAGTTCCTTTAAGCCTGAAGATAATTGGCCTTTCATCCTCAAACTTTCTGTGAATGTCACAATTCAAACCTTTTTACCCCACAGGAGAAGAATTATATTGTAGTTATATGTCGTATAAGTGGAAAAATCAGTTTCCTTTTTTGTTGCTTAAATGTTTGAAAATGCTTTATCCACCAAATCTCATTTTTATAAGGAACTATATATAAACCACCCATTTTTATTTCAACTCAATTTTCCTGTTGTGTTCTGAATTCAAAACCAGAACATACATTTCATTTCTGGGTAGACTTCAAACTGTAGAGTTGGTAAAGACCTCGAGAGCCATCCAAGTCCAACCCCTGCCATGCACGAACCCCCATCACAGGCTCTGCTTAAAAACCTCCAAAGGCTTAAACCTTAAAAAAGGCTCTGCTTATCCATCCAGCCTCTACTTAAAAACCTCCAAAGAAGGAGACTCCACCACCCTCTGTGGCAGCATATTCCACTGCTGGACGGTTCTGTCAGGAAGTTCTTCCTAATGTTCACTACAAACCTCTTTTCCTGCAGTTTGAAACCATTCCCTTGAGTCCTAGTCTCTGAAACCATGGAAAATAAACCAGTCCCCTCTTCAACATGACATCCTTTCAAATACTTAAACATAGCTATCATATCCCCTCTCAGCCTTCTTTTCGTAAGGTTAAACATTCCCAGCTCCCTAAGCCGTTCCTCATAAGGTATATGTTCCAGACCATTAACCGTACTGGTCACCCTCTTCTGGACCCATTCAAGGTTGTCAACATCCTTTTTAAATTGAGGTACACAGAACTGGACACAGTACTCCAGGTGGGGTCTGACCAGAGCAGAATCGAGTGGTACTATCACTTCCCTTGATCTAGACACTATGCTTCTCTTAATGCAACCAAGAAACACATTGGTTTTCTTGGCTGCCATATCACACTGCTGACTCATGTTCAATTTGTGGTCCACCCAGACTCCCAGATCCCTTTCACAGGTACTATTATCTAGCCAAATATCTCACATCCTATCTGTGCAATTCAATTTTTTTTACCTAGATACAGCACCCTACATTTCTCTCTGTTAAAACCCATTCTGTTAGCTTTGGCCCAGCACTCTTAGTCTGTCAAGGTCATTTTGGATTTTTATCCTATCCTCTAGGGAATTAGCCACCCATCCCCCATTGGAATCATCGGCAAATTTAATCAGCATACTCTTGATTCCTTCATCCAAGTCTTTAATAAAGACATTGAATACCACCGGACCTAGAACAGAACCCTGGGCACCCCACTAGTCATGTCTCTCCAATCGGAAGAGAAGCCATAGATCACTGGTCTATGGAATTCCCTGCCAAAAGAAGTGGTGACATCTGTCAGCCTCAACAGCTTTAAAAAAGGATTGGACACATTTATGGAGAACAAGGGTATCAATGGCTATCATTATGGATGCCTAAGGACAACCTCCGGTTTGGAGAGATAGGCAGGATATCGCTCAATGCCATTTTCAGGGTATCATAAGCAGGTGAAGACATCTGCTTGGGAATACCCTAAAGCAAATGGCGAGCCACTGTGTGAGACAGAATGCTAGACTGGATGGGCTGTGGCCTGTCCCAGCAAGGCTGTTCTTATATTCTTATGATCACCCTTTGGGTGTGATTAGTCAACCAATTAGAAATCCACGTAATATTAGCACTATCTATCTCTCATTCTACTAACTTTGTAAGTGTACCATAGGGAACTTTATTGAAGGCCTTACTGGAATCTAGATAAGTAATATCCACAGCGCTCCCCTCAACCACCAGTCCTGTAACTCTATCAAAGAAAGAGATCAAATGGGCACCTTACAAAAATGACACACTATTTCATCGTTTCATAACATTTCAAACTATTTCAAAACAAAATGCAATTGAAGACAGCGTGCCATTCTGAACCAAACCAAACCAATGTTTTCTGTTCAGGAGGAAGTGAACCGAGGAGCCTCCATCAGATCTTGTTTCAGCAGCGAGATCTGCCAGCTATTTCCCTCCTCAGTCCTTGCCCTCTGCCACCTCCCAGCTGGTTTTGACAGCTCAATCTGTCAAAAAAATCCCATCTGGGAGGCTGGCAGCTAGGGACAGGTAGGCAGCAGTAAATTCACTGCCTGATTGCTCCTTTCTTCCCTGCCACCCCCTCCTCCTGGGGAGTGTTTTGGACAGGGAGTGCTGTGGGTAGTGGGGTCAGCTCCCATTTCCCACAGCCCTCCCTGTCCAAAATACCTACCCTAGAAGAGGGGGAAGACATGGGAGAAGGAAGGAAGCAGTGATAAATTCATGCTCCATTTGAATTTCCAACTGCCTCCTTCATTCTCCTGTGCTCCCCTCCTCCCAGGAGGGTATTTCTGCACATGGAGGGCTGTGGGCAGTGGGGGCTGACCCCACATCCCACACCCCCAACCTGTCAAAAAGCCCCAGCTGGGGAGCCAAGGAGGGGCAATAGGCAGAAAGGAGCAGGTTTTCTTCCACTGCCTGCCTCTGCTCTGTCTTTCACCCCTCCTGCTGCCTCCCAGCTGAGGCATTTTGACAGGTTGGGGTGTGGAGAGGGGGATACCCTTCCCTCCACATCCTGACCTATCAATAAGTCCCAGTTGGGAGGCAGGGGGAGGGGCAAAATGCAGAAAGGAGCAGGGTTTTTGTATTGCTGCCTGATTTCTATCTTTCACCCTTCTCCCTGCCTCCCAGCTGGGTCTTTTTAGCTGGTGGGGGTGGGTGGGAAGGGAGAGTGACCCCTCCCCACCCCCACCCTGACCTGTCAAAAAGCCCCAGCTGTGAAGCAGGGTGGCAAGGGAGAATGGAGCAAGCAGCAGGAAATTCAAACGGAGCACTGAAAGCTCCATTCTGCCTTACCGCCCACCTCTCAGCTGGGTTTGACAGGTCTGAACAATTGAGAAGCTGCCACCACCTAGGTGGGTTTTGTTTGTTTGTTGTTTGTTTTTTTGTTTTTTTGTTTGTTTTGGACAGGTCAGGCTGTCCCCACTGGGAACAGCCTGACCTGTCAAAACACTTCACATGGCAGTTTTTGAATCATTTCATTACTCATTTCGTTTTGTTACTAAAATTCAATAAAAAGTAATATAGTAACTAAATAAGAAAACCACAATGAGTAGTGAAAAGAAATGAAACATTAATTTTCCATTTCATGCCCATCTCTTCTTCTAATTTATCAAGCCTTAAATGGCTTGGGATGCTACACATGAGCATCCTCCACATTTAACCTCCCCCCACCAATTCATGAGCTGTCTGAATGGCCTCAGGTCACGTCTGAGGAGATAAATGAATTAATTATTCTATTAAAATCTGGTAAAGCCCCTGGGCCAGACACTGTACCTTCTGATCTTCTGAAGTCTGACCCAGATTGGTGGGCTACACTTCTGGCCCCTATATTCACATCTGTCAATAAATCTGGCATTATTCCTAAAATATGGACCAATGCAATAATTGTTCCTATCTTTAAAAGAGGAGATCACAGCTCACCAGAAAGTTATAGAGCCATTAGCCTTTTATCAGTTATAGGAAAACTCTATGCCAAACATTTACTGTTCAAACTTGACCACTGGATCAGAAACCAGGCAATTTTAGGGGCTGAACAGATTGGCTTCAGGTCAGGCAAGTCAACGTTAGACCATGCTCTCGTCCTATCACATCTCATTAACAAGCAACTTAAGGTGTCCAACTCTAAGCTTTATGTGGCCTTTTTAGATCTTAAGAGTGGACAGGGCTTTACTCTGGAGCAAGCTGCATAATTTAGGGATAGATAAAAGATTTCTCCACCTGATTAAAAATCTATATTCTAATACCACGTGTCAGGTGTGCCTACCCACAGGTCAACTATCTGAGTTGATACCTACCAACAAGGGAGTAAAACAGGGTTGTGTTTTAGCCCCTAAACTATTTAATCTCTTTTTGAATGATATACCCTCCTGTCTAAAGGAAGTTGAGGGCCATCCTCCTAAACTTGGTTCTCTTGCAGTACCCATAATGCTTTATGCCGACGACGCTGTAATTCTCTCACAGTCGCGTCTAGGGCTAAAGCGATTAATAAATATGTGTGCAAAATACCTGTTAGATAATAAATTGCAATTAAACTATAGCAAATCTAAAATTATGGTTTTTGCTAAATCTTGGAAACCACTTAATTGGACTTTTAGAGAAAATAGAATAGAACAGGTCAAATATTTTAAATATCTTGGAATTCAGTTTCACTATAAACACACCTGGCAATATCACCGTAAAGTAGCAGTGAACCTTGCTAAGCAGACAACTGAATCTATAGTTTGCTTTTTCTATAAGGGAGGTTATGGTTATGTTCCAGCAGCCCTTGAAGTATTTAATGCTAAAGTTATCTCACAAATGCTATACGGCATCCCTATTTGGATGAATTCCCTGGACCACAACATGGAACGAATCCAGTCCTGCTTCCTTCAAAAAATCTTAGGTACACCAAGATGCGTCCCTAATGCAGCACTATGCTTAGAACCTGGACAACCTCTCATTGAGACAAGGGCATGGCTCAGATTTGTTAAATTTTGGCTTAGAATATACTACAATACTGATCAGGATAGCCCGCTTTACTGACTCCTTCAAGACTCTATAGCCCCAACAGGTTCTGCCAAATTAATTTAAAAAATCAGTGTCCTGGGTATTAGGATAGACTCTCTCGGCTCACTCCCCCAGTTGGAAGCTTACAAGCTGATTAAGCACAGGTTACTTGATATACAACTGCAGGATTTACAGAGAACAGCAAATTCAACATGTTCACCATTGAGTTTGCAGATCCCAGTAGCAGCAGAGCACCCTGCACCTTACTTTTACCTGCTAGAATGCCCAGAGGAACAGAGGGCCTACATGCTTGCTAGATGCAATGCCATCCCATCAGCGGTGTTGCATGGGAGATTCAATAGGACTGCTTACAGAGTTAGGTGTTGTGCCTGTGCACTGGGTGGAGTGGAATCACTCTCTCATATGGTTTTGCACTGTCCTCTTTATGATCACTCCCGTAAAAAACTACTTGACCCACTTCTCTTGAAGAAGAGGCAGTGTTCAGATACTGATACACTGAGGTTTCTTCTGTCATCAGAAGACTCTGTGGTGATAGAAAATGTGGCAACTTTCTTAACCCAGCTGGTTAGGGCCTGCAGCCAGAGATGCTCCGAGTAGTTAACTTTTTAACTGATTATTACTGTTGTAATTTATACTGAACTTGTGTTGATAAAATTATGTATGCCAATAAAGGCTGATTGATTGAAATGGCTTGGGTTCAAACTACAGTAATACCTTGGTTTACAAGTACCTTAGTTTAAGAGACTTTTGCAAGACAAGCAAACATTTCTTCTATATTTTGCCTTGATCAACAAGCAATATGTTGATATACTGGAGCAGGTCACATGATCACAAGTGAGCCAATGGTGGCTTTCCCCCACCTCCAGATTATAGGTGATTGTCTGGAGTGTTCCCTCTCTAGCAAGCCTCTAAAGCAGAGGGAGGAGAGAGGAACTGAGATTTCTTTTGCACCAGCCATGAAGGCTTCACTTACAGCACACACGAAGAATCCAGAAACTCACATAGAAGTATTTGTGCAGTATTCTATTTAGAGTATAATTTATAGGTGAACAAACTGACAGTTACTAGCCTTGTGACAATATAGACACTAGAGATGGGCACGGAACAAACATTTTTTCATTTCCGTTACTGTTTGTCATTTCTGTTACGTAACAAAATGACAAATGAAAATTGTGATGAAAATGAAATGAAATGAACAGAACCATGAAAACTGTGGTAGTTACGTTTTGTTTCCATTAATGGCGACGCGCAATGAAATGAGCTGTTTTAAATGTTAAAAAACGCCCTAGACATCCGTAAAAACGCAGCGATAATTATTTATATTGTCTGATAATACCTACCAGGGGGGTTGGGGTCCTTAAAACGTTTGTTTTTGTCTTCTCCCATTGTGATGTATTTTTCTTTTCCCTTTAAAATGGATGTGTCGCTACCAGTCACAAAATGGAGGCAAGCCATGTGATGTGGGATCATGTTCAACCAATAGCATGCCCAGGTTGCAGACTGGGCGGGCAGGTCTGGCAGCCACAGAGGGCATAAAAAGCTCTGGCAGCCCCCGTCCTCCTTGCAGTCTCTGGTGGGAGTTAGGGTGGGATTGCTGTCTCTGCGACTCTAGCTTCAGTCCTGCAGCCTCCCTGTGTATGTGCGTGCTGCGTACCTCTCGGTGAGTACCCTCCCTTGCCCCGCAGTGCAGTCACTCTGCGGATGCCTTGCACCCTGGGCAACATCCGACGCTGCCTTTGCAGCCTCCCTGCGTACCTAGTCTATACTGTGTCTCTGCCGGCATCCATTTTTTTAGTGTTTTCCCTCTGGTCTGGGGTGTTGGGGGATGCCTGTGCACGGAAATGCTTTAAAAATCACGCAAAAAGCGGGTAGAAATGACAAACGAAAAAACGAAAAACGGTAACAAAATTTTTCCAAAAGTTTGTGACAAATGGAAATGAACTGAAACAGACCTCTCAATGACAAACAAAAAACCGAAACACCATTTTTTGATTCGTGCCCATCTTTAATAGACACAGAGAGAGAGCTCATACAGACCATAATGTTTATATATGTACCAACCACTTTTGATTACACAGATGTATGACTAATTACAATTTTATCAAGCCCATCCTGACACTTTTGTGTCTATTCCAGTACAGTGCAAATTAATTCTTCCTATACCAACAGTTCTGCAAGGAGGCAAAGATCTTTCTCTTCAGATGAGCTTTCTCCCAGAGACTCGGTGCCTGAGAGAGTTTTTGAAAATGGATTGTTGTATCTTACTGCTTTGAATGTTTTGCTGTTGCTTGTGTTTTCTAGCATTCTATCCATTTGATCCTTTTAATATAGTATGATTGTTTTTAGCTTAAATACCACCATTTAATTTTGTTGCCCTGGGTCTTTTTAAAGAAGAATGGTTAGACAGACAGATAGACAGCCAATAGATAGATAGATAGATAGATAGATAGATAGATAGATAGATAGATAGATAGATAGATAGATAGATAGATAGATAGATAGATAGATAGATCACTGTGCTAGAGACGAGGAAGATGTGGCTCTCAAAAGAGGTTGGAGTGTGACTTCCATCAGTTCTGTGTAACATAGCAGCAATCAGGGAATATGGACATTGTACCATACATCTGGAGGCTCTACCATGTTACTATGTCTGATTTAGAGTTGTAGGAAAAACACATATTTTAATCTTCAATTAAAAGTTTCCTACCCCTCTTCTGAGGCTCCCTGGGGATCCCTTTCAATCTGGGGAAGCCTTTGCTGTCCCAGGGCTGAAATGAATATGCGAGACATCACCATTTGGGCTGAACATCAGGCCAGGTTTTATTCACCATCACACATCAGCCGTTACTTCACGAAGTGCCTCGCTTCGAACCGACCTTGCCTTCGCTGTGAATTCGGAGGCGGTCACGTGGCGGTCACGTGTTCTCGCTTCGCTCCCGCCCCTGTTTCTCAGTACTCACGAGCTGCAGTTTTAGGACCGATTCGAGCACAACCTCACATGCTCCCTTCCAGCATGCCACTTTTCAACGTTCCTTATTTCCCATCCGTCCTTTAAAAAATACCTACCGGTTCGATGCACTGATGCTGGACTGTCAGTTGCAATGGCTCTACTGATTTCAACTGTTTCCTGGCATCATTGGCAGCCCCCCCGCCACTGCCGCCGCTACTCGGGGGGAGCCCCGCATGGCACAGCCGCCTGCCCTCCGCCGCTTGCACGCTGCCTGCCCTGGGTGCCCTGCTCTGGCCGGGTGAGGCGGCAGCGGCTCCTCCTGCTCCCGCTGCCGCCGCCGCCGCCGCTACTCGAGCGAGGAAGTAACAGCGCAAAGCGATGAAATGACATAGCGATGCATCGATATCCCTGTTTGAATATTTTTTAAAAAAACTTGAAATAAAAGCCAAAAACCGAGACCACACGTCACGTTGGGAGCGAAGCGAGATGCGAAGCGAAAAGATTCCCAGCCGCTGGCAGGGGAACCACTCACCCCGCTTGGAGCACGGTAACGGGGGCGTGGTCAGGGTGGCATCGCAGCCAAAAAGGAGGAGCGTGCGGACTGAAACAATCGATTCGCACAGAAATGAGGGCTTGCCGCGAAGCGAGCGGTTCGTGAAGTAACGGCCATCATCAAACGTCATCAAATGTCATCAAGCATCACCAGCAATACCATGAGGAGGGGGCGGACGTAGTGCAGCTATGACGTGGGTCCAGGGGGCCGTCTTGAGACACCCCCCAATGCTTTGCAGGTTATGGTGAGTGGTTAGTGCCAAGGGGCACCACTTCGTGAAGAAGTGCCCCCCTTATCCCAAATTACCTATATTACTTGGCTGAGCGGCTGGGTGCAATCACATGACCGATCCCCCGCCCCTTGGGAGTAATCATAACCTATGACCCAGTCACTGTAACCTGATCCACAAAGTCCGGTTCAGGAGTTTACAGCTAGTTGTTAAATATGCTCACCGCCTGCTTACATGAATGCCGCACTACCCACCCTACCCCTATACCTGGCCCTAAAAACACCCCAAGGTATCAGAACGGGATAGGCAAAAAATCCCCTACCCCCCTTGCCAATCTGGGCTAAAGGCAAAACATTCCTATCTGGCCCAGAACGGCGACCAGCAAGCTCGCTCTGAACCAATTAAAGGGTGGGTGGGTGGGTGCGCGCCGAACTGAATAAGGCTGAGAAAATGGCGACGGGGCTATATAAGGTCCCGGCCAGTCTCACAATGCTTCCAGGCCTCGCGAGGATGGGAAATCCCATCTCGCGATATTCAGGCCCGGGAGCGGCAAAGGGGCCCCACCAGAGCAGATGCACCGCGGAGCGAACCTTGCCATCCCAGGGCCGAAATGAATACGCGAGACATCACCATTTGTGCTGAACATCAGGCCAGGTTTTATTCACCATCACACATCATCAATGAGGACAAGAAAATGGCAATGGGGCTATATAAGGCCCCGGCCAGTCTCACAATGCTCCCAGGCCTTGCGAGGATGGGGAATCCCGTCTCGCGATATTCCGGCCCGGGAGCGGCAAAGAGCCCCCACCAGTGCAGCCGCGCCGTGGAGTGGACCTTCTGTCTTTGAGATTGAGGTTACCTTTAATGCCTAAAAATTGCTGCAGCTGTCCCTGGTCCAGACAGTGACAATTTTCAGGCATTAAGCATTTCCCCTCCCCATCTAAAGACCTTAAAGGCTTTCCCTAGAGAGCCTCAGGATTTGGGGGTGAGGATAGGAAGCTTTTAATTAAAGATGAAAAATCCATGGTTGATGATATCCTCAGCCTTGCATGCATGGAGCTACACAAGCAGGATTACAGCCATGGTATATAGAAAGAGTAAATTCATATCATGCAAGTATAACTGTAAGATTTCTAAGTCCCAGTTCACATCTTGACTTTAATCTTCCAGTCTTACTGATTCAAAAGCTGTGCACAAAGCACAACTGGAAATGCAACTTTCAGCTTCTCCAGCTCATGAAAGTTCCACAAGTCACTTGCTAGATGAATATTGAGTTGCACTTTTTTTCCAACTGTGAAATATTGAATAGCTGTCAATTATTGTCCCTAGGGCAGCATCTGAAATATTATAGTGTCTTGCTTGTTGTTAATGAAGGCAATTTTTTTCACAGTACCCAGCAGTGTTTCAGAAAACTGCTGGGTTTCAGGTATATTAGTACACAGTTTCCTTCCTCTGCTCCAGAGGTTAGTTCTTGGGCTTGCGAACAGCAGAAGCAGTGGGAAAAGTATTTTCCAAGAGTGAGATGAGCAGATTTGTGCTCATCCTATTAATCCCACAAGTATTCAAACTAGGGGCATTTCGTTTCAGAACCAGTAGGTTACAAAACGAACCACACGAGCCCAGGTGGTCCTCGGAACTGGCTGATACATGCAGATCCAATTGCTTTACCTTTCTCTGTCTTGTGCTCAGTTAAAATCCAAAGAGGAAGCATGCTGTAATGTCATCTGTGCTAGAAATGTGATGCTGGCCAATCAGGAGCTGTGCAGGGAGGGATATGCATCATACCACCTCCCTCTCTGATTGGCCAGCAGCACGAAGCAGGAAAGATGATGTCACAGCGTGCTTCCTCATTACTGATTCTCTGTTTCACTGAAAACACTAACACAGACCATCTCCCAACATCCCTTTGTCTTTGGAGTGAGTGGGATGGAAGACTGATTAGCTTCTTTTTGATGCTCAAATATCATAATTTCAAGTTGCTAATTTGTATTTGGAGCCAGGCATGGCAGTATGACGCGTATGTACATGAATTATGCAAGATAGCACTATGACATCCAGCATAGGCACTGTTCACCATTGTTGTGCTACGGGGTCAGGATTTCTATAGATCATAGGTTCTGGGACTTGCTCCACAATTAGAAGAAACAAATTCAAAAGTATTTTTCAGTGTTCATATGCTGTAAAAGCCTGGCCCTTTTTGCTTCCAGTTTGGAGTTTTTCCCCACTGTCAAGGGTTAGAATTTTTTTAAAAAAACTATTTGAATGCTGTTTTTCCAGTGTGATTATTTGTTTTGTTCTCTGAAAGGAGTGGGCATGACTCTAAGTGGTCTTAGGGTGCTTTATTGAGCCCAGAGGTGTGACGTTTCTTGTTTATATTTTTTAAAGCAAGCTGCCAGGTTTAGCACTAGATGACTTTTTCTTTCTTTTTTTCTTTCTTTTTCTTTCTTTCTTTCTTTCTTTCTTTCTTTCTTTCTTTCTTTCTTTCTTTCTTTCTTTCTTTCTTTCTTTCTATGTACAGCTCATATGCCACCCACTACTCTGGGAGGCTTACAATTCAACAATTAAAATGAACAATTAAAAAAGCAATTAGAAACATTAAAATGCTAAAATTGCCCTCAGGACCCACAATCTATCTTATATCACTTAAAAAGCTTATCACTGCATTGATACATTATTTCAGTGCTGTATCACCATTCCTCTGGCAAAAGGAGAGGGACGGGACCTCAGGATCACCAGATGGGAACCCAGCTGTGGGTTGTGGGGCACATACCAAATAACATTGGATTGAGGGCAAGTGTTTACACTAGCCCTGAAACAAACCAGATTTTTGTGTGATCTCCTAAATGAATGCAGCCATCAAAGAGACTGCAGATCAATCCCTCACTGAGGATAGCAAATGAGAGGCTAGCAATCCCTATTTAAATACTGATTCAGATCTGGAACACAAATTGAGTCAGGTGAAACCTAAATGTTTTAAAGTCCAAAATGGGATATGAAATGGTTTGCAAAGTGAATTGAAGCTGCCGTTCATGCGTCTAATGATTATTCCATACAGTTCAGAGACCTGGTGGGGAGGAGAAACTTTTTTGTCCCACTCTCAGGTGGAGGCAAAGAAAACTGCAGGTGTATTCTTGAAGGTTTCAGGGAACGGATTGGATGGTTGTTGTGGCTTTTTTGGGCAGTTTGGCTGTGTTCTGGAAGTTTATCTTCCTAACATTTTTCCAGTCTCTGTGGATGGCATCTTCAAACTACAGGTCTTTAAAATTCCTGATCTCGTTTCCTCCACATGTTGGACCAGGTTAAATTGATGGTAACAAAAAACCGTGTGATGGCTCCTTTTGTGCTTCTATTTGTAAGAGGCGTCTAGTAGGTTTTCTTTCAGAAGAAGAGACAAGAGGGACAGCCAAACCTCTGCCTCCAATGGCCAGCTCCGCCACGTAATTGCGTAGGCGGAGCCCCTTTGCTGCACGGGACGGGCGGCACGAGACTTGGGAGCCAGTCTCGCGAGGCTGGGTGTGGTGCGAGACTTGGCAGCCGGTCTCGCGAGGCTGGGGGCGGCGCGAGACTCGCAGCCTATTTAAGGCCGGCACCCTCCCCACCCCGGCCTCTTTCAGTCGGCGCAGCTTCAGGACCGGAGGATGTCGGAGGCGCGCAGCTGCGAGACCACGTGGACGGAGACCGGAAGGAGGAAGAGGAAAAGAAGGATGACGAGGAGAGTGACGAGGACAAAGAGGGGAGCGAGGAAGACGAGGAGGAGAGCAGAGAGAACGAGGAGGAGAGTGGCGGTCAGGGGATCGCGAGCCGGGAGGTGGCGAGGTGCCCGGCGGAGGACAAGGCAGGGTGCCGCTATAAGCGGTGCGGAGCGGCAAGCCCAGCAACGCAGGCAAGGACCCCGCAGCTCTGGCAGCAACGAGGGACCGAGGAGGCCTGGTGGAGTAGGGCTAGCCCGCGGAGTGGCTGAAGACCGGGCGGAAGGAGGCATCCGGTAACGGGGCAGGGCCTACCCCGCGAGGTTTGGAGAGCGGCGGGGGCAGGAATCTGGGCCCGGGCCATCTCGGCGGGCGACAGGGAGGCCCATACGCGGGCATTCCCCATGGAGAGAGGCGGGGGCGGGAGCCGGAGCCCAGGGCGCCTCGGGGGGTGGCCAGGAGGCCCACACACGGGGCATTCCCCATGAGGTTCAGTGAGAGGCAGGGCGGGAGCCTGGGTTAGGGGCACCTTGGGGGTCCACCTTGGGGGCAGCCGGGAGGCCCATACACGGAGCATTCCCCACGAGGTCCAGTGAGAGGTGTGGGTGGGAACTGGAGCCCGGGGCGCCTTTGGCCCAGACACACCATATTCCTACCAGTGGCGCAGAAGCCCAGGGAGCAGGAACGCAAGCAGCTGAGCAGCCCAGGGGCACTAAGGGCTGGTGGGAGCTGGACCTGGGGCCTGGGGAGGCCTGCAGCAGGGTGCACCAGTGGGTGGCCCACCCTTGAACAGGGGAGGTTAAGAGAGTTTACGGGGGAGGCTGAGTCCAACAGTAAGGGCATGGCACTGGGCAGCAGGCAGAATGGGCTCAAAGGGAAGGGGCCAGCCAAGAGACCAGCACCCCAGATAACTCTGCTGGGATCTGACTTGGACGGTGAGGAGCTGGCCTCGCTGGAGAGGCTGAAAGCACGGGTGGATGCATTTGAGGCAGGACGAGGCCCAGCCCCAGGGCCATCTGCCCAGACCCTGCAGCCTAGGCCCACTGCACAACCCGCAGCACAGAATGTGCAGCCGCAACCAGCGGCCCAGGCTGAGCAGCCGCGGAGATCAGAAAGGCCCTCCAAGGCGAGATGGTGGGCCAGGATTAGGGAGTTGCTATCTGAACTCTCTTGTCTCATGGATAGGCTTGAGGGCCACCGGAGAGATGGCAGAGCGGGCAGCATGGCTGAAGACACGGTAGCATCAGGCTCGGCAGATGTTAAGGGTGACGATGGCACTGAAGGGGCCGTGCAGATGGAGCAGCCCAGCATGTCACAGGTGGCGGGGCCATCCAACATCAGGCCGGGTGAGTCGGCAGCGGCATCGGGTACCACTCAAGGGGCATGGCCTTGGGGGCAGCCCCAGTCCTATCAGCAAGCCACTGGGGTGGGGCAGCAAACAGACCCAGGGCAGGGTGGGGCACCTATGCTGGGTTGGTATGGGAGTAGCCAGCAGGCAGGCACCAGTGTCCAGTACCCAGGGTCAGCACCGGGCAGTAGCGGGCAGCAGGGGGTGTACGCAGGACTGCAGCAGGGGCAACCACAGGGCAACTCTCCGTTCTCGCCAAATAACCACCCATCCATACCTAATAACACCCAGGCACAGGGGCGGCGGGGGGTGGCCAGGAGGTGCAGTCCCGCAGCTGGGCCAAATCCAGCCAAACCAGGGGCAACCTCTGGCCAACCCGGGCCAACCCCCAGTGATACCATGGCAGGGCCCGTGGGCGGGCAGCCCACATGCCTGGGCAGGGGGACAGCCGGGTGTGGTCCCTATACATGCTATTCCCTACGGGGACCAGGCCCTCCCTCTGGGGGGACATCTGGCGCCAGCCACCAGGGACCGCATTTTGAGTGGGAAATATGTTGACCTGTTTAGCCTCCTTAATACGGAGGTGGAATCAAAGGAGGGGGAGAAGAAGGATGAGAAGGACAAGGACCAGCGCCTGAGGAGAAAGCCAGATAGGACATGGAATAATTGGCTCCTGGCATACTCAATCTACATGTCCGTCATTGTGAGGGTGCAGCCATGGAGGGCACAAGCCCTGATTCAATATCAGGACTTAATCTTTAAAGCGTTCACTGATTTTCCGGGCCACACATGGCTGCAATATGATGAGCAGTTTCAGAAGAGAGCGGCCCTAGACCACACTCTTAGGTGGGACGTGCCACTAACATCGTTGTGGCTGCAAATTATGACCCCTACGCGCCCAGCCTTGGGCGATAGGTTTGACAGCGGCCACCTGATTAAATGCCCAGCACAGGCCACTACCCCCCGCAGTAATGCGGGGCAGGCGGTTCAACCCTGCCTGCTGTGCTGGGACTTTAATGGCCAAGGGGTGTGTGCCAGGAGGACCTGCAAATTTAAGCACGAGTGTGCCTTGTGTGGGCCCCCCCCCACTCAGTCGCCAGATGCAATAGGCCCAGGAACCAGAAGGGAGGAGGCAAGGACCAGGAGGGCGGAGGGCGGGGGACCCAGCCCAACTCTGCTACTCAAAAAGGGCCCCAGTCCAATTAGGTTGCCAGTACTTCAACGGTGGCTGGCCGCCTACCCCAGGAGGGATGATGCCAAATTTTTGTTAGCAGGTTTCACAGGATTTAGAATCCCGGTGGTGGGGGAGCGAAGGGCGAGTTCGGCAAAAAATTTAAAATCACTTAAGGGAATGGAAGGGGTGGCTAGGGATAAGATCCGCAAAGAGCTGGGGGAGGGAAGGGTTCTTGGTCCATTCAGACACCCCCCAGTTCCAAAGCTAAGGGTATCACCATTGGGGTTGGTGCCAAAGAAAGCCCCAGGTGAGTTTAGAATAATCCACCACCTGTCATTCCCGGAGGGTAGTTCCATCAATGACGCCATACCGCAGGAACTGGCATCGGTCCGCTACACATCCTTCGACGCAGTGGTCCGTATGATCAGGGACTGCGGCATAGGGGCGGAGATGGCTAAATGCGATATCAAATCAGCATTTCGGTTACTACCGGTCCACCCCGATGATTTCGAGCTCCTCGGTTTCCAGTTTGAATGAGAGGTCTACATGGATAGGGCCCTTCCATTCGGCTGTTCAATCTCATGTGCCACATTCGAATGCTTTAGCACGTTCCTGGAATGGAAGCTTAGGAGGGAGGGAGGAGTATCAACCACGACACACTACCTTGATGACTTTATTCTATGTGGGAGCAGGGAGGCGGGATACTGTGCTAGGCTCCTTAGTACCTTCCAGAGGCTGGCAGGGGCTGGGGGTACCATTGGCAGAGGAGAAAACGGAGGCCCGACCACAGCCCTTACCTTCCTGGGTATAGAGCTGGACACAGTCCAGCTGTCCTGCCGCTTACTAGTGGATTAACTGGAGGACTTGAGGCGACGCCTGGTGGAGCTGCAGCAAAAGAGCAAGGTGACACTCAGGGAATTGCAGGTAATAGTGGGACACCTAAACTTCGCCTGTAGGGTCATAGCACCAGGTAGGGCCTTTATCAGGCGACTCTGCACAGCCATGCAAGGGCTAAAGAAACTGCTTCACAGAACCAGGGTAACAAGGGGCATGAGGTTGGACATCCAGGTGTGGCTCCAGTTCCTTGAGGGCTTTAATGGTGTTTCCTTTTGGAGGTTGGAGATACACTTGGGGGCTGACTTTCAGGTACACACGGATGCGGCAGGATCCTTGGGGTATGGGATTTATTTCAGGGGGAGGTGGTGCCATGGCACATGGCTGGTCTCATGGCAGGAGATGGGTATCACCAGGGACCTGACATTCCTAGAGTTTTTCCCTATAGTGGGGGTGCTGTGGCTGTGGGGGGACCTATGGGCGAACTCTTCAGTGCAATTCTGGTGTGATAACATGTCAGTGGTACACATTATTAACAGCCTGTCCACCAGATCCAGGAGGGTGATGCGCTTGGTGAGGGCATTTGTCCTCCGTACATTGCAACTTAATATAGAGGTATGCGCCAGGCACATCCCAGGTTTGGATAACAGCCTAGTGGATGCCCTCTCCCAACAGCAGATCCAGAGGTTCAGGGAGCTCACCCTGGGAGCGAATACACGCCCGGAGAAACTCCCAGAAATCGTCTGGGAGATTGGAGATGGGAGGCGAAGCGGGCCATAGGGTTGGCCTTGGCACCAAGGACCAGGCGCAGCTACGAAGCAGCGGCAAAGGGTTTTGAGGCATTCAGGGCTGAGCAGGGCTTGCAGCCGGCGTGGCCAATCCCGATTGAGCACCTCCAGCAGTTTGTTATTTTCCTGTATAGGAAAGGGCTGACGCCCGGGTCCATCCAGGTTAAGCTGTTGGCCCTAGCTTTCCAGGCCAAGGCAGCAGGCTGTGTGGACAACACCAGCGACTTCTGGGTTAGGAAAATGGTGGAAGGGTATGGGAAGGAAAGGAGCAAGAAGGCTGACTCTTGGGCCCCCATAACACCTGACATCCTGGCGAGAATAGGGCAGGCATGGCAACACGTGTGCAGGGATGCTTATGAACAAGCACTATTTCGAGCGGCGTCACTGGTGGCATTCTTTGCAGCTCTAAGGGTCAGTGAGCTGGTTGCTGCAGGGAGAGGGGATAAGTCTGGGGCAGCCCTGCAGAGAGCGGATGTCAGCTTCACGCAGGGTGGTGTATCACTTCTCATATGCAAATCTAAGACAGATCAGAACGGCAGAGGGACAACGGTGCAGCTGGGAGCATGTGCGCTGGGGGGGATTTGCCCGGTGGCGGCCATAAGGGAGTTTCTGTGACTAAGAGGAGAAGGGGACGGGTACCTGTTTTGCCATAAGGACGGGTCACCTCTAACTAAGTTTCAATTCTGGAGGGTCACAGCAATCGCCATGCGGAGGGTGGGCATACCACCAGCCCTCTTTGGCACCCACTTTCAGATCGGGGCAGCATCCACCGCCGCGGCTATGGGCTTTGAACGGGCGGGAATACAAAAAATTGGCCGGTGGAAATCCCGTAGATATGAGACTTATGTCCACCCCCTACCACAGGTTTAATGTGGACTGCATCCCCCACCCCCGCTCCTTTCTTTCTGGACTCTCCCTCTGCAGGTATTGCCAACACAAAAAGGAGGCGCGTGGTGATCATTGGGCCTAGCTTCGTCGATTGGGCAGCAAGGCATGAATGGAGGTCATCGTGGGGAATCCAGCTGGGCCTAAGCGCCTCCGCAACAGTGGAGTGGAAGGGGACCGGGGGTATGCGCTGGGCGGAAGTGATGCCCGTGGCAAGGAGGCTGGCAAGGGGGATGCCACCTGACATGCTGGTGGTGCACGCAGGTGGGAATGACCTGGGCAGCCAAACTGGCAAATCCTTGATAGGCGAAATTATCCGGGACCTGGAGGCCTGGCACGTGGCCTACCCAGCCAGTAAGGTGATATGGTCGATGATTATACCGAGGAGGGTTTGGGAGACCAGCTCAAGAGCGGCGGGCATGAACAGGGCGAGACGGAGCATCAACAGGGAGGTGTGCAAACACGTGGTGCAACAGGGCGGAGCGGTGGTGGGCCACCCAACCATCAGACCCAGCAACGAGGCTCTGTATAGAGCAGATGGCATGCACCTCTCTGAGGCAGGTTTGGAGATCTTTTTGGAGGACCTAAGGAGGGGGCTGCAAGCTGAATTGGGCAGCTTGGTGGGGGGGCATGGGTCATAGCAAGCTTGCCCATGCTGTGGCGGGTAATGCGGAAAGTGGTTGCATACGGTAAGTATTAATTACGTAAAGCTATGAACTCGAAACCCTGCGGGTGCAGAGAATCAGGAGATTACAGCACACGGGCGGGTGGAGGAGTAAATTTTCTTATCCTACCCCGGGGGAAGTGAGAGGCCTTGTGAGGACACTCATCCTCTGGGGCAGGATACATAGTGCTCACTGGCCGCAGGGGGCACCAACTTAAGGTTGGCACCCTCACGGGGCTCTGCATTCACCCAAAACCAAATTACCAGGGGGGAGGTCCCGGCCTGACCTCCTGGCCCCTTATGGTTTCCTCACTGTGGTCGCCCCCTCCTTTGTGATGTGTTATTTGGCAGTAATTGGCATTAAGTGGTTAAAATAATTGGCTAATTTCTGATTTGGTTAATAAACCTTGGCCCTGTTCCACCCAGCACTGAGTCTTGCATCGTTTCTCCGTCCTTGGGGGGCAATGGCTGGTTCCGCCATGTAATTGCGTAGGCGGAGCCTCTTTGCCGCACGGGACGGGCGGCGCGAGACTTGGGAGCCAGTCTCGCGAGGCCGGGTGCGGCGCGAGACTTGGCAGCCGGTTTCGCGAGGCTGGGGGTGGCGCGAGACGTGCAGCCTATTTAAGGCCGGCGCCCTCCCCACCCCGGCCTCTTTCAGTCGGCACGGCTTCACCCACCTGCCCACCCCCTAAGAGCAGTGAGTGGGAGGTCACTGGTCACCTGTCAGGGCCGGATAGGAATTTTTGCCCGGCCCAAGGGATTGGCCTGCTTGGGCCGGGATTTTTCGCCTATCCCCCACTCGCAGCCAGGATGGGTTGGGTATTCCTTGGCCAAGGGATCCTTGTGGAGGCGGGTAGTGCGGAAAGTGGTTGCATACGGTGAGTATAAATTACGTAAAGCTATGAACTCCAAACCCTGCGGGTGCAGAGAATCAGGAGATTACAGCACACGGGCAGGTGGAGGAGTAAACTTTCTTATCCTACCCCGGGGGAAGTGAGAGGCCTTGTGAGGACACTCATCCTCTGGGGCAGGATACATAGTGCTCACTGGCCGCAGGGGGCACCAACTTAAGGTTGGCACCCTCACGGGGCTCTGCATTCACCCAAAACCAAATTACCAGGGGGGAGGTCCCGGCCTGACCTCCTGGCCCCTTACGGTTTCCGCACTGTGGCCGCCCCCTCCTTTGTGATGTGTTATTTGGCAGTAATTGGCATTAAGTGGCTAAAATAATTGGCTAATTTCTGATTTGGTTTATAAACCTTGGCCCTGTTCCATCCACGCACTGAGTCTCGCGTGGTTTCTCCATCCTTGGGGGGCAAAGCCACTTCCATCACTTGTCAACATCAGCACAATCCTCCAGAGAAGCTGAAAGCCCAGTAAAAAAGAAGTCAACATTAAAATACTGCTGTTCAGGTCTCAGAATAATTTTATGACGGGGGAAAAGATGTAGCTAAGAATATATTGTGTGGAATTTTTTAAATAACTAGCAGGCGATGGAAAACAAATGTGAAATATCAGGAGGGTTGCAGTTGCCTGATAATGAGAAATGGAGCCCACAGGTGTGCAGATTATGTAGGATAATATCTTGCCAGTGGACTCTGATACCGTAAGAGAATGTGTCATTTCTAAAACCATGAATTTAGTTTTTTCCTGCACTTCTGGAGAAGTTTCTTCCTCAAGCACACTGAGTTTGACAGGTGAGTGCAATTGGGTTTTTGATCCAAACCATGCAGTGCTCAGCCGATGCAGACAATGCACTAATTATAAAGTGCCTAGCTTCATGAACTGTGGAGACGGAGAATCTCCTGCCTATTCAGATGCATGGTTCTGAAGGAACATTGCAGCATCTAATTTGATTTCTCCCAGAGCAGTACATGATGTGTTATTTGATGCCCTTCAAAGGACACTATTAACCAAGCTATAAAGTGTCTGATTTTATTAGCTTTGCTGGGTTTTATCAGTTTGTAAATGTGTTATTTTCTCCATTTATTGTGCCTATGGGATCCTGAGATAGAGTAAGCTTCAACTTAATATGTTTTGGGAAGCTAGTGGTGGCCTTACTCTTAACACTCAACGCTGTTTTTGTGGTGACATTGAAGGTGGAGTCGTGAAAACTCTCATGTCAGGGCCATTTATCAAGGCAATTCCTCACTGCTACAAAACTCGGTTGTGACATTGGATTTAACAGTAGGGTTTTGTCTTGAATAGAACTGAGTGTTCCTGAGCTGTGCAGCTAACAATCCCCAGTAACTGAATAACATGTAGTCAATAATGAGAAAATAGGTCAGACAGATGTTGAAAAAGAGAAGAATGAGTATATGTTCTCTGTACCACAGTCAAAGGATGTTTTAGAAGCCTTTGGGGTTATTCCCATCTTGGGCTTCATTGCTTCTGTTTTTAACCCACTGTGGTAGAATCTATTTTATTCAGTGCCCGTTATGTAAAGTTTAGGGGCCATGCAAGTCAGGAAAATAGATACTTTTGTTTACTGCCTTCCCCTTGCTCACAACAGACTCAACTCTGATTAAATCCAGTGCCACCTATTGCTGCTTATATAATTACAATAAAAATTCAGGAATAGGAGATACTGTACCCTTTTTGGACCTTTAAAAAATAAAACAAAAAACAAATAAACAAAATTCGTGTTCAATGATATTTCAACTTCCTCAGGCTGTGCACCAAGTTCTTGTGGATAGCTCCAAAATTATATGCTGTTATTAAAGACACAAAGTACCATATCTGATGTAGAGGTTAGGTTTAGCTACTAAGGTGGAAATTATTGCAGTCTTCAGGGGGGCTGTGGGGAGGTGGAGGGTGAACATAATAACATAAGGAGAGCCATACTGCATCAAGCCAAATGCCCATCTAGTCCAGCTTCCTGTATCTCACAGTAGCCCGGCCAAATGCATCTGGGAGTGCATGAGGCTAGATATCTGTCTCTTGATACCACTCCCCTGTACCTGGCCCTTGAAGTACCTTGTTTAAAAGCCTGGAGATTACACATCTCCATCACGATTTGTAACCTTTTCCTGCAGGAATCTGTCCAATCCCCTTTTGAAGGCATCCAGGCCAGATGCCATCACCACGTTCTATGGCAGGGAGTTCCACAGACTAACACGCTGGGTAAAAAAAAAAAAATCTTTTGTCTGTTCTCAATCTCCCAACCCTCAGTTTGAGTGGATGCCCCCAAGTTCTAGTATCTTGTGAGAGGGAGAAGAGCATCCCTCTATCCACTTTACTCATGCCCTGCATTATTTTGTACATCTCAATCATATCGCCCCCTTAAGCGCCTTTTTTTCCAGACTAAAGAGCCCCAAATGCTGTAGCCTTTCCTCATAAGGGAAGTGTCCCAGCCCAGTAATCATTTTAGTTGCACTCTTCTGCACCTTCCAGTTCCACTATATGTTTTTTGAGATGCAGTGACCAGAAGTGTATGCAGTACTCCAGGTGTGGCCTTACTATCATTTTGTAAATTGCATTATAATGTTGGCTGTTTTATTTTCAATTCCCTTTTTGATGACCCCTAGCATGGAATTGGCCTTCTTCACCCATGCCACACACTGGGTAAACACCTTCATGGAGTTGTCCACCAACACACCAAGATCTCTTTCCTGATCCGTCACGGATAACTCAGAGCATATCCATTGATTGATAAAGTATTGATTTTTTTGCCCCAATGTGCATGACTTTACATTTTCTGTCAAGGTATAATTTACAAGCTGAAACAAAACAAAGCTTGTGGTAATCAACAGCCATGTTGAACATGTGTGTAAAATGCTGAGTAAATGTGGTTAACAAAAAAGGAAGGCTAACACATGTGTATTAACGTTAAAGTAAATGATGTAATGTTTTGTGATTGGCTGAGGCTTGTATACAGTGAAAACCCATGTGTAAATGTTTTTGGGGGAATTGTCTTTAGTTTGTTATGCTGTCAGATTGAACTACTGGACATATGCCTATGGTGATGGTGAGCTCTGCTTTAGTGTCTTTATTTTTCTACTGAGCCAACTATGCTCAAAATCCTACTCCAACATTTTCCTACTTTGAAACACATTTGCCATTTTTGCAGCCCATTCTCCCAGTGTGGAGAGATCCTTCTGGAGTTCTTCACAATCTTATCTGGTTTTTACCACATGGAAAAGTTTCGTGTCATCTGCAAACTTGGCCACCTCACTGCTTATCCCTGTCTCCAGCTCATTTAGGAACAGATTGAAAAGCACCAGTCCCAGGACAGATCCCTGGGGCCATTGACACCTACTCTTTGTTTCCTGGATCTCAACCAGTTCTCAATCCATAGGAGGACCTGCCCTCTTATCCCGACTGTGCAATTTTCTCAGCAGTCTTTGATGAGAGACTGTGAAAAACCTTCTGAAAATCAAGATAGACAGTATCCACCAGTTCACCCAACCACATACATGTAGACCTTTTCAAAGAATTCTAAAAGGTTTGTAAAGCAAGACTTACCCTGTAGAAGCCATGCTGATTTTCCAACAGCAAGGCTTGTTCTTCTATGTGTTTTAAGATTTTCTCTTGGATGAAATCTTCCATCTTTCTTGGAACAGATGTAAGGCTAACTGGCCTGTAGTCTCCAGGATCCCCTCTCCTTCCTTTTTTAAAAAAGTGTGACATCTGCAATCCTCCAGTCCTCTGGCACCGTGGCCGTTTTAAGAGACAATTTGCATATTACCATTAAGAAATCCGCAATTTCATTTCTCAGTTCTTCCTTTACCTCCCCTTTTCCTCCCTCACTATCCAGAGGGCCAACTGGTTCTCTGTCAGGTTTTCTATTTGTACTGTTTATATGTTGTCAAGAGTCCATAATATTCAGGAATTCAGACTGGTCTTTATTTGGTACCCTGATTGGCCAAATAGTTAAAGTATGGTATCTTAATCAGTTTAGGAAAAGTAAATGAGGAAAAGGCTTATGATCTTCAAACTATATAATTACACTATCCACATTGCACCATTTGGTTAAAAGAATATTCTTTTTGCCAGGATGGTCAGCATGACAAAAATTATTGCAGTGTATTTCTATTCTCAACAAACAGTGTACTGGCATGAACAGTGCACTGTGATACATTTTAATAGCATGTCTGGTGCTCTTGAAAGCAGATAACAGGTGTCGATAGGTGTTTGTAGTCTAAATGTCCTGCTAAGTGTTATTTGCACATCTGGCTGACTTCCTGTTGAATTATAGTTGCAGAGAATCTTGTAAGTGTGTTTGCATGTGTATGCATGTACTTTTTAAAAAGTATGTTTTCATCCACACTTGTATTTCAAAATTTACATGTACATGCAATGGTAGGGAAGAAATCACTTCCAAATGCAACTGAGCATTTTTCTTTTTACACCCATAGACACACAGACACACATGATTTACCTTATTATACCCATCACTAACTTACAGCAGAAAACAAAGTAATGAAGAGTAAACCTATAAGGAAATAAGGATGCAAATTACTAACATAAAACATTTATAGCAAATGGGAAGCTAGTTAATGCTGTGGCACCATAATCTAAAATGAAATTACACATGAATAAGAATGCATATAATTTTCTTTAAAGCTGTAGTGTTAATACAACATTAAGATGGTGCAATCCTGCACTTAAGTAGAAGGGTCTAAATGTTGTGGAAGAAATCCACATTGGTGTATGGAGAACCAAGTCAGTGAGGGTCAAAGGGCAGACTTTTGGGGGCAAGGGCTCTGAATGCAATAGGATGAGATAGAGGAGGGTCATTCAAATCCCATATATTTCCATGCATATTAAGGCGTAGTTCTGATATGAATTAATATTTTCATATTAGGAATTAATATGTCTGATCTAAATGTCAACAATATATTATGGGTTGTAATTATTTACATTCCACAAGGGATCTGAAGGATAATCACTACATTTCTTATTATCTCTGATTTAAAGTGTCTTGAAAAGTGACTCTGACAATGAATAGCTAAGCTCCACAAAATTATTTGCCTCTAGTGCAAGAGTAAAACCAGGAACACTTCTTTTCTTCACCAAAGTTTTTGCAACTGGCCCAAAATGTCTCTTCAAAATGAGTGCCTGTTTCTTTTAAGAAGAAAGCAAACCCATTCAGCAAATGATGTTTCAAAAAATGGAAACACACCATCCAATCCTCCTTGATAAAGACAGTAACTACTGTTGTTTTGTGAAGATTGAAGTTTATCTGACAGTCTGAAATCTTGCCCAGTATGATGGATACTACCCAGTTCAATTATTTAATGCAGACTGCTAGACAACCAGAAAAAATACTAGGGGAAGGGAGCACTTATTTTGTGAATATTATAAATTTACATAAGGAAATTACAGATGGGCACACATCAGAGAAATGGTGATTCATGTTGATTTGTGATTATCAAGGTCAACAAATCACAAAAAACAAATTTATGATTTTCCCCTGATGAATCAGTTTGTAAATTTGTTTTTGACTTTAAAAGCTTATAAAATGGATACCGAGCACCTAGAGGTGCCAACATTGCAGAGAACCTTCTCCAAATACTTCTCTGCAATCCATCAAAATTTGGTGAAGATTTCAGACATCCAAGTTATACACCCACAAAGTCCAGAAAGTGCCCTTGAGAAGCTGGCTTGGAGAAACCCAGTTTTCACCAAATATGGAGAGGGTGGTGGAGGAGGAGAATCAAAGGAAGATTCTCTGAACGTTTGGTGTCTGTAGGTGCCTGGGAGGAGATTTTATGTGGTCGTATAACTCAGAAACCCAACCTGGAAGGATTATAAAGGAGAGTCGGGGAAAGGTTCCCTGCAATGTCAATGTTTGTAGGTGCCCTGAAACTATTTGTAGACCAACAAATTGATGAATCAAAAATGACTAAAAATTCATCTCTTTCTCCATTTTATCTCTTCATCAAATTTATCAAAATTTACATTTACATTAAAAACATAGGCAAAAAAGTATCATCCTTTCATCCTTTCTGCTAGAATGTCAGCTTAAGAAAAGCATTGCCTCAAAATATGTCTTGCGTTTGTGCAATAAAATGATGTTATAAGGCTCCCTTACGAAGTCTATGCAAACAGCTTAGGCATCTCCCTAGTATCCTTTTGATGCCATTCCAATGTGATGCTTTTCCAGGCAAATGGGATTATTTTTGTGTGTTTGGATCTTTGTGAAGGAGAGAGCCATCCCTGAAAATGGGGAAAATACAGATGGCTATTACCTGGGGTAAGGAGTAGAGACTACATAGAAAGACTATGTAGCGTCAATCTAAGAAGTCCAAAAAGGTTAGCAGATGTTATGGCTCTGACCACCACAAAAAAAGAAAAATGTGGAGCTAAGGGAAGGGGGAGAGAAGCCCAGTGGACTAATGCAGATTTATCTAATCAAAGACCATAATCAAATCACTCACCCCCATGACAGGAAGCAAAGTTTCAGTAAACATAGCAAGCTAGTTAAAAGACAAACACATATTCCAGAACTCCAGTCCTGCTAATGATAACCCAAATCTTTCTCTTTACTCTGCACCTACAGTATGTGAAATGGCTAGCAAAGGTGGTTACTTCACATTAGAGATGGGCATGAAATGGAAAAAAAGTTCCATTATTCGTTATTTGTTTCGTTACGTAAAAAAAATGAATAATGAAAATTCTGATGAAATTGGAACAAACCGAACAGAACCATGAAAATTAGGTTCGTTACGTTTCATTTTGTTAATGGTGACACACAATGAAATGAGCTGTTTTTAAATGTTAAAAAACGTCCCAAATATCCGTAAAAACCCAGCGATAATTATTTATTCTGCCTGATAATACCTACCAGGGGGGTTGGGGTCCATAAAATGTGCATTTATGTCTTTTCTCAGATCGCTGTATTTTTTTTTTCCTTTAAGGGGAGTTAGGGGACATCAACCCAAAATGGCTCCCAGATGCCTAATATTGATTTCTTGGGTATTAAAACGCCCTGGACATCCATAAAAATGCAGTGATAATGATTTGAAATTATCACCTACCAGGGGGTTGTGGTCCTTAAAACATTTGTTTTTGTCTTTCTCCCACTGTGATGTATTTTTTCTTTTCCCTTTAAGGATGACACAAAATGGATTCCAGCCACAAGATGGATGCAAGCCATGTGATGGGATCATGTAAATTCTTGGACATTTTCAACCAATAGCATGCCCAGGTGGCAGACTGGGTAGATGTGGCAGCCACAGAAGGCATAAAAAGCTTTGGCAGCCTCCGTCCTCCTTGCAGTCTGCGGTGGGAGTTAGGGTGGGATTGCTGTCTCTGCGACTCGTTACTTTAGGCCAGCCAGGCAGGTGTGTGTCCCTGTGTTCCTGCTAGCTGCAGCCTGGCTCTTAGGGAACAGAAAGAAGAGATTTCTCTTGCAGCCTCCCTGTGTGCATGCATACCTCTCGGTGAGTACCCTCCCCTGCCCCACAATGCAGTCACTCTGTGGCTGCCTTACGTCCTGGGCATCTGCCTGCTGCTGCCTTTGCAGCCTCCCTGCGTACCTAGTCTATACTGTGTCTCTGCCAGCATCCTTTTTTAGTGTTTTCCCTCTGGTCTGGGGTGTTGGGGGACGTCCGTGCACGGAAATGCTTTAAGTCACGCAAAAAGTGGGTAAAAACGAAAAATGAAAAATGAAAAAACAAAATGAATTTTTTCAAAAAAATTCACAAAAATCAAAAATGAGCCAAAATGGACCTGCAACAAAAACCAAAAACCAAAACATCATTTTTTTCTATTAGTGTCCACCTCTACTTCACATCCCATTCATCCCTCCTTGCTGTCCCACTTGGGACCGGTACAAAAAAAACTTACTTCACATCTATAGCATGACAGCAAAAAGTTGTCTCGAGCATGCCCCTGTAACCAGAAACAGAGTATGACAAGCTGTACCTGCCCCTGTGCTGGAGAATTCTCTTGTCATGGTTAGTTCCCGGTTTCTGTTCCGAGACAAGGGACCGAGTGGTAACAACTGTTATGCAACAACCAGTGTCCACCTAGTGGTCAGTGGCTGAAGCAGCATTCAACATAAGTTTCCCTATGGGAAACACTATGCAGTGCAAATGTTTATTAAAGAAAGTACTGAAAATTCTGTAGCATTGATGTGTAAATCCCGGAAGACCAGTAAATCGAAATATCAAAAAAGTTTTATTTATAAAAAGGGTTAAGAAAGCAAGATAAATTTAGAATTTGTCACGGAACAAGACGGTGAAGTAACAATTGTCACGAGATAAGTAATGACACCTGTGGGTAAACAGAAACAGGGACTGAACAGGGACAAAACCATGTGACCGCGAACAACGCTGTCACAGTACAAACATAATTGCAGAACAAGGTAGGACATGAAGTAACCACCAAGTGTCTCAAACAGGACATGTAGCATGCAGTTTATGCCCTCCCTTTGTCTTAGGGGTTGGATTGTCCAAGGGAGATCTCCAATTTTACCTGACTTCAGTGTCCTTGTTTTGATGCAGCAGCTCAGTTTACTGATTGGTCACATAAGGTTTACTAATTGGTTTTCATATAAGGTTGTGGCTAAATGTAGCTAACCTACCCTAACACCATATTATTTTGTTGATAAATGCAAAGGTTTTTCACTGTAGCCTCATAAAAGAAAATGCATGGCTAGTCTTGCATAGTATTTTAGGGGTCAGAGGTATGATAGTATAGTGGATCAATGATTCTCCCATATGCTTCAGTTCTTTTTCTCAGTAATAGAGTATAATCTCACCTCACCTCAAAATGACTTCTGGCCGTCAGAAGTTCTGTATACTATAACATAATAGTTATTCTCTTCCAGTTGACTGATGAGAAGCCATCACCTCTCTGCAGTGGCACAAGATCAATAGGAAATATGTCATCCCTATTACTAGCTAAATGTGAGAGCAAGCAGAGCAAAATCTCAACTCTTCTCAATTTTATAAATAGTTCAAATGCTGCATACCACATCTAGGCAGTGTAAATTAAAAACGCCACCAAATATGATGGGCTTTACACTGCATTTGTTGGTAACTCTGTACTCATAACTGTGATTGCTTCCTATCCCTCTGAGACACAAATCAACAAAATTAGGAGACAATAGGAAGCAACCTCCTGGTTGTTGTTTTTAAACCATGTCTGTCCAAATATATTGACATATCTTGCATGGGAATAATCAGTTATCAACTGATCACAGCAACACTATAATGCAGAAATGGGACAAAAATAATTTTGTAAAGAAAATCACAGTCACAGTCCTAAAAAGATTTAGAGGCTAGGGATGCAACTTTCATATTTAATGAAAAACTCAAAACATCAAACAGTCTCTCTTTTGTGTGATCTGTGTACTTTTGGCAATTGCTAGCATTATATGAGCAGCCAATCAGTGTGTCCACAAGTTGGACTGGTGTGGAAACTCTGTAATCTATACAAGGGCATTAAAACCATTGAGGAGTTGTTGTTTTATTCATTCCTTGTATCATTAGTGTCCTGAACTCCTGGTGCCCTGCATCTTAGGCCATGGTCACACCTGGGTTTCGATCCTGATCTTCTGAAGGTCCGGCTTTTCCTCTTCATCCCATCACGTGATTTAATAAGTAGGACAGGAGTTAACACGTCAAAAGCTGTTTTTTATTATTATTTTAAAGTGCAGTTCAGCCCCCTTGGCCAGCAGGTGGCACCAGCATTTGAACAAAACAGACCACTTGGCTGGGGGAAAGGAAAACTTGTAGGACCAGATAGAGCTTCCTGTTTCTCCGAAGGTGAAAAGCAATTTAAAAAAACATAGCCGATGGGCCCCAGGAACAGCCGGTCAGGTATTATGAAAAAAAGAAAGAAAAAGAAACCCGGATCATCTGTGTGGTCCCATGGCATCTGCCTCCTTAAAAGCTGGATTTTCAAAGCGAGGCAAAAATTTCCCTACCTATTCGGTGAGTCACAGAAACCTCACTTCAAGGGGCATTACCGGGTTTTCTTTTTTCTTTTTTTTTCAAAAAGCCCAGTGGCCGTGGGGACGGCATTTTTAGACACGGGTTATCTGGTGATTTAAACTGCTATTAAAGGGACGTGGGACCAGGGCCTTAGATTTCTACCTGCCTTCTATGCCTCCATCTTGGGTCCTTCTCTCTCTCTTTCTCTTTCTGTTTTTCTCTCTCTCTCCCCTGCCTGAGTAGGGAGTTTTCTTTTTTTCTTCATTAAATTGCCTGTTGGTCCCAAATAGGAGAGGAAGGGGAGACATCAAGTGATCCAGGAGAGATATTTTTTGTTTGATTTGTTTATTTGAAACATTTATTACCTCACTTTTTCCTTAAAAAGAACTCAAGGTGGGTAGAAACAATAACCAGAACACTTTTGCTTTAAGTATACAAATATTATAAAATGGATTAAATGAGTACCACATTAAAGATAATTTTTAAAAAGGAAATGAAGGACAAGAATCTGTATAAGAAACCAATTCAGACATCCAGTCATTAAGGAAAAGCTTGATTGAAGAGAAAGATCTCTGCTTGTGGAAGGACAGCGAAGATGGAGCTAGCTAGGTCTCCTGTGGGAGGGCACTCCAAAGTCTGGAAGCAGCAACAGAGAAGACTCTCTTCCATGTCCCCACCAAATGCACTTATGAAGGTTGTGGGACTGAAAGAAAGGTCACTTCTAATGACCTTAACACCCAGGCAGACTCATAAAGTGATATAAAGTGCTTGAGATAACTTGGACTCAAGCTTTTTAAAACTTTGTAAGTTAGTACCTGCACTTGAAACTGTGTCTGAAAATGGTTCACTGTCAGTGAAGCTGCTGTAACAGGGGGATTATGTATCCCTCTGACAGGACCCAGTTAGCAGACTGGCTGCCACATTTTGAACCCACTGACGTTTCCAGATGCATTCCAGTATCAGCCCCCGTAGAGTGTGTGTCACAGTAATCCAGCTGTGATGTAATGAAGGCATGTGTCCCTCCAGGCAGAGACTTATTCCTTAGATTTGGATGGAGAGGAGATAGGGATGGGTGTCATCCATATATGCTTTTTTTCTTGGTTTTATTTATTTGTTTGTTTGGGGTTTTTGTGTATCTTTATTTTGTTATGGGTAACATTTTATTGTTTGACTGTTTTAAGAGCTATTATTTGATTAATTTTATTGTATATTCAATGTATACTTGTTCTGTTAAATGTGCATATTGCTGTGAACATAAGAATATAAGAAAAGCCCTGCTGGATCAGGCTAAGGGCCCATCTAGTCCACTGTCCTGTATCACACAGTAGCCCCATCATATGCCTCTGGGAACACATTAAACAATTAGATGCCTACCTCCTGATACCACTCCCCTGTGTCTGTCAGTTTGAGGTACCCTCCTTTGAAGGGTTGGGTATGATTGGGCATTGCGGGGTGGGGATGCTTTGTTTTGTTTTCTTCTGCAAAGGGCAGACTTTGTTACAGATCTATTGGGCTGTGCAGGTTGTGGTGGTTGGTTGGGCACAGCTTGCAGCATTTTCCTTCTTCCTGCAACTGGGTAAGTACTTGAGATGGACACAAAGGAAAGAAGCAAGGAATGGGAAACATGCCATGCCCCATTTGAGCTATCCTTTACCTTCAGGAGTCTACCATGCCTACAATTCCCAATGGAAGACTATTCTGCACGCCTTATCTTCATTGGGAAGAAAGCCTGCATGCATTATTCTGGTTTCCATAGCCCATTGTCCAAGTTCCCCCATTGCCATGAAAAGATGGCCTGCTGGAGCCTGGAGCAACTAATTTCCACACTTACCTCTCATGACATTCTCCTGCCCTTTGCTGTGCCTCTCGATAGACCAAGAGGGCACCTAGAGGTAGAAGTGGCATTGCTGGATTGTGCCTCAGGAGCATCAGAACTTTTTTGAAGTGTTCAGTTTGACCCCTACCAATAATGGTTGTGTGCTTGCCAGGGTGGTGGTCAATAGGCAGCCTCAACATCATGTACACGTCTTCTCATGGATCCAATAGCTAACCGACAATTTAGACATTGCTGTGGCACTGTGTGTGAAATAATTTAAGTACCTTTGAATATTTCTGTGTTTGTTGTTGCTTTTACTTAATGCCTAAAGAACAGTACATTTTTTTCTTCTTATAAACAGAATCCCAATTATAACTAGTAAGCAAAGAACCAACTGACATGTTAGAAAAAAAATGCCAGCTCCCACATTTCCTTTCTTCCCTCATGCCTATAGGTTTTTGAATTTCCTAAAAGCTTTAGCTTGTTTTGACTAACACTGAAGTGAGAATTTAGAAATATGCTGAGAAAGGTCCTTTAATCCTAATGAAAGGGAACACTAGAACTTTTTTCCTTTTGAGATATCTTTATCTCATAAATTTCCCAGATCAATTTCAGGCCAAAGAAGCTCAGATACATTTTAATATCCTTCAGATAAGCATATAAATCCAATTTTCTGAAGTTTGCAATAGCACTAGTGCAGGGCCTTGAATTTACGTGGAATTACATAGAAGAAGAGAAAATCTTTAATGCTGTTATCAGGATATTTCTGTGATGCTGTGAATATCAAGGTAAAGGCTAGTCAACTCTTTTCATGCAAACTGATTTGAAAATACACACCCAAGAAACATTGGGCATTTTTATTTCATGATAAAACATTTGCACTAAGTTAATGCCAGAGTAGGAATATGTGATGTGTCAAGAAAGAAATAGCATTAATTTACTACTAATCGTTAGTTAAAATGTTAGCCAAATAACTGCCACACTTAGAGTGGAACTACATAGTGAGAGAAATATGAATTCATTCTCTGTGGGGTCAAACCAGGCATTTTGGGTATCCCAGGGCCAGTTTAAACTAATTTTTTAGATACAAAGGGTGCATTACATGGACTGAACATCATTAGCTAATTGGCCTGTTCTTCATCTGTTTCCTCTCATGGAAAATTACAAAAATAAAAACATGGCCCAGTGTATTTACTGCACATCTCAAGTTTTCATTCCTGTTGCAGCAACAAATGGAAATGGGCTCCTGAGAAGTAAGGGCTCTATGGGGTGCCACAGATGCTATGCCATAGTAGACCATTGCTTCCCTTCACGTTTTCGACTCTATGAGCCCTTTTACACAACCCCTAAAATCCGCTGCAAAACACTTGCAGATCCAGAGCATAAAATTGTTTTCCCACCAGCAGCGGACTTGAGCGGACTACCTTTCCCAGCGTGCTTTGCTTTGCGCGCCAAGGAAAGGCTGGCCGTGGGCGGGGAAGGAGGAAAAAAAGGAGGAGGAGGAGGAGGAGGAGTCTGACTGGGGAGCGAGAGAGAGCCAGGAGACCCGCGAGGCCAAGCCAGGTAGGAGCGGGTGTGCGCACCCCTCGGCGGCCCTTAATTGTCATTTTTTGGTGGGGGGGGACAAAGTCGGCTGCCGGTGCGCCCTCCAGCCACCTCCACCCAGCACCTGCGGCTGCGGCCGCCCTGGAAGAGGACACGGGGAAAGAGGGGAGGGGAGCGGCGGCAGGCTGCCTTTTCCTCTATCCGTTGCGCCCTCCTGCCTGCTGGCCACCTCCGGGGCTCTGGTAGGAGGCGAGGGGGGAGGAATTCCCAGCATGGTCCTGCGCCCAAGCCCCCCACTCCAGGCCAAGCGGCGGCACACAGCACCCCCAGCCACCCCCAGCCACCCCCACCCAGCACCTGCGGCCGCGCGGGGAAAGAGTGGAGGGGAGCGGCGGCAGGCTGCCTTTTCCTCCCCCCGTTGCGCCCTCCTGCCTGCTGGCTGCCTCCGGGGCTCCGGCAGGAGGCGAGGGGGGGAATTCCCAGCGCGGTCCTGTGCCCAAGCCCCCCGCCCCAGACCAAGCGGCACACAGCACCCCCACCCACCCCCAGCCACCTCCACCCAGCACCTGCGGCTGCCCTCTGCTCTGTCACTTACCTTGAAAGCCCTATTAGGACTGCTCGAAGTGGGTTCTGATTTGACAGCATAGATAGAACAACACAGACATCTTTCCCTTTGCCACTCTCTGGCTGTGGAGGAAGGGCCTCATGGCACAGTGGTTAAACGACTCTACTGCAATTATAACTAGCCAGCTCATGGTTGATAGGGATAGGGTTGACATTTTGATAGGGATGCCTTGGGAGGGCCTGGGCTGGAGGATGGATTTGTGGTTTTTTTTGGGGGGGGGTGAGAAGTGTGTTTGTGTGTGTGTGGACTCTGGAGGATGGATTTGTGAGGTGTGTGTGTGTGTAAAAAAAAGGTAAGTGTAAACAGAGAGGGGTCAGAGAGACAATTTTAGCTGTGTGGGCATCTCTATGACAAAAGGGTCCTCTTCCTCCTCATAGATTTGGGGGGGGGGACGGTTGCTTGGGGTCCTGGAGAGTCAGTGCCCCTTCTCAGGTCTCCACTGGACACAGAAGTCCATGCAGGGCAAAATGTCTTTACTAAAACAACACAGGTAAGTGGGAACTGGGTGCTAGAGAGCGGGCTGCCTCAATCTGTGGCCCCTCTGTCCTGCCTCTGTCCTGCAATTCAGAACCCACTAATTTTTTCTTAAATTGGCAAATACAGCAATTTAACCTGAATACAGGTGGCTGTGAAGGAATGATGTCGGGTGCCCACAGAAAGGGCTCTGAGTGCCACCTTTAGCACCCATGCTATAGGTTCGCCACTACAGTGCCCTAACAAAACTGTTAATGTTTTGCAGCCAGTTAATGTTGCTAGTGCTGTCCAGTGTACACTGACGGACGGAGGACTCGGCAGGAGTCGGCACTGCAGAGAGACCGCATCTGGATACAGACCAGGCCGCAGGAGACAAGCGCAGGAAGTACTGAGTGACAGCGAGATACTGCAGTGATGGACAAGTTTTTGAAAAGGAAAGAACTGGACTCTGAACAAAATTTGGAGCCAGATGAGAGCCCAAGTATGAGTGATGATCAAAAGAAAGCAAGGATGGATAGCTCAAGCAAATTCTCTGGCGCAAGGCAATATAGTAAAAGCTATATTTCATTTGGATTTACTTTCACCGGAGATGCAAAGAAACCAACTCCACTGTGCATGGTGTGTGGTGAAAAGCTAGCCAACAGTGCTATGGTCCCAAGCAAACTTAAACGCCATCTCCAAACGAAACACCCTTCACTTCAAAGCAAGAATGCGGAGTATTTTGTTCGCCTGCGTGAAAACACGGAGAAACAGGCAACTTTCATGAGAAAAACCACAAAGGTAAATGAAAGAGCTCTTAAAGCTAGCTATCAAGTTGCTGAACTTATAGCCAAGTCAAAAAAGTCGCACACTGTGGCAGAGACATTAATACTTCCCGCCTGCAAAGCTATTGTAGAGGAGATGCTCGGACCTGAGGCAGCTAAGGAAATAACCAAAGTCCCTCTCTCAGACAACACAATTTCCAGACGTATTAATGACATGTCTGCAGACATCGAAAGTGTGGTTTTGGAAAAGATCCGTATCAGTGAGAAATTTGCATTGCAACTTGATGAGTCTACTGATATCAGTGGACAAGCTCAATTCTTGGCCAATGTGCGTTTTGTTGATGGTGATGCAATTAGAGAAAACTTCTTTTTTTGCAAGGCATTGCCAGAAAAAACAACAGGAGAAGAAATTTTTCGGGTTACATCAGAATACCTTGAACAAGGAGGACTTAAGTGGGAAAACTTCACAAGTGTCTACACCGATGGAGCTGCAGCCATGGTCGGGTGCAACAAAGGCTTTGTAAGCAGAGTGCAGGAAAGAAATCCAGATGTGATTGTTACACATTGTTTTTTACACCGTGAGGCCCTCGTAGCCAAGACTTTACCAGCAAAAACACTGCTCTAGACCACCTCCAACCCACATCATGAGAAGAGGTAAGGATAAATACACAATGGATATTGCCAATCATCTGACCTCACCACCTGAAGTGGGCAGGGATGAGCGATGCCTCATTGCTGCGGCACAGAATTTGGCCACCACCTCAGTTACATCTGGCTTTTTATCTCCTAGCAGGTGTTGAACACAAAACTCCCTTGGCCTCCCCTGAGTTTGCTGCAAGATAGACTGAAGAAGAGTCCTCCGGATATCCCGATAAAGGGAACACTCCAAGAGGACATGATCAATAGTTTCAATAGTCTCCTCATCACAAGGGCAAACACGTTTATCCACTGGAAGACCCTGGTATCTGCCTTCCAGCAATCTGGAGGGCAGAACATTAAATTGAGCTAAGGTGAAGGCTCTCCTGAACTTGGGAATGGTTATATTGGATAGGTAGTTGGCCATTCTAAAGGAACTATTCCTAACTGTGCTGAGTTTATCATGGGCTGCTAGATGTTCTTGTAGTTCTACATCCCAGATTCTCCTTTTAATTGCAGCCTTGGCATTGCCAAAACCCATGGCCAAAATAGCCTCTAAGGAAAAACCCAGCCTTAGTAAGTTAACAGTTAGATTCCTTTTCCAAGTTGATTGGAATGTATCCACTAATACTAGGGGTGCCAAGCCAGATGGGGCAAAAATAAGTTTCAGCCAATAGCTGAACATGTGGATCAGGGCACATGCTTTAATGGAGATTAGTCCAGCCTCCAGTCGGAGTGTCGTATTAGGGACACACAAAGGTGTTACAAGAATTCTTCTCAAAAACTTTGTCTGCACCGTCTCCAAAGGCTTCACGTTTGCGTCTACAAACAGTTGGGCTCCATAAAGCATTTGGGCTATAATTTTAGCTTTAAAAACTTGAATCGCTGATGGCACGTATTGACCACCCTTGGTATAAAAGAACCTCAATAGTGCAGAGCTGCATGTTTGTGCATTAGATGTTACATGGTTCACGTGCGAGGACCATAAGCCAGATGAATGAAATATCATACCTAGATATTTATAGCAGGACACTTGGTCTATACTATTTCCATTTATTGTCCATCTATGTTTTTTACGTTTCCTGCTAATGACCATGATCTTAGTCTTATCATAATTAATGGTCAGCTGTTCTTTTGTACAGTATGAGGCTAAGGCTTTCAAGATTCTCCGTAATCCCACACACGAGATCGACATCAAGACTGCATCATCTGCATAAAGCAGGATTGAAAGGGGGCGTGAGCCAAGTGTAGGGGGATGAAAGTCTGCACTCGATAAATTGCTCACAATATCATTAATGTAAAAATTAAACAATGTTGGAGCTAAAATGCAGCCTTGCTTGACCCCATTGAATGATGTAATTATGTTAGATAGTGCCCCTGCCTTATTGCAAATAACCCTAAGACTGGTATTTTCATGCAGTCGCTTCATTAGCAGAAGAAGACTTTTGTCAATATTTGTGGTCTCGAATTTGGCCCACAATTTTTCTCTGGGTATCAGATTGAAAGCTGATTTAAAATCTATGAATGCCACATACAAGGAACCTCCTTTTGGAGTAGAATATTTATTTGCTAGATGGTGTAGAACGAGTGCCTGATCTATAGTGGCCCTACCAAATCTGAACCCAGCTTGTTCTTCAGCAAGAATATTTTGATCATTTAACCAATCCTGAAGCTTCCCCAACAGGTGCCTTGCATATAGCTTGCTAATAATGCTTAGTAGACTTATTGGGCGGTAGCTTCTTGGGTCCAGTTTACATCCTTTCTTGAAAATTGGCATTATAATAGCAAGCCCCCAGTCCTCTGGTATAACCGCTGTGCGGTCAATCCAAGTAAATAACGAGGCCAAAACTGGGGTCCACCACTCCAAATTATCCTGCAATAAATCAGCTGTTATATAATCAGCGCCTGGGGCTTTGCCTGGTTTCAGCGGGTGAATCAGTGAGATGATTTCCTGCATGGAAACAGGGGGCCACTCTGCCAAGCCTAAAGGCAATTCTTGAACTCTGGTTGCAGAGTCAGAATGCTGTGAGTAGATTCCCCTAAAATGTGCTTCCCAGACCTTTGCAGGGAGACATATCTCATTGACAACCGGATAGGTGGTCAACCCCCTTGTCGCGATTTTCCAGAAGCATGAGGGATCCTTAGATCTAGCTGCAGCTATTAATTGTAGCCATAATTCCTTCTGGGCTTCAGCCTTCTTCCTCTTAATCAGGGATTTGTATTCCCTTTTCAGTGTGAACCATTCAGGTGGAATTCTTTCCAGGGCCTGTTGTTTGTAAAATCTATATTTATTCAATAATTCATGCTTCATCTCTCTACATTCCCTATCGAACCAGGGTTTGGAATAAGTGCTATTTCGAGTCTTTATCCTATTGTAATTGGTCTCATGCTTTAAATGATACTGTAAAGAGTTTAATAGTTCTCGGTAGGTCTCTAGCACAGTTGTAACTGAATCAGCTGTGCTAATTAGATGACTCATCTGGATGTAAGGCTTGGTATTTAGTAATTTACTCATAGTGTCTCCCTGCCTGCCTGACCATTTAATGCGAGAGGCTCTGATTTCAGTTCCTGGGAGAATTGTGAGATCTTCTCCAGCAGAGATAACGGATTCTCCCAGATTAGCCTCCAGCACCAGTGGTAAATGATCACTATCTATATGGTCCTCAACCTTAAAGTTTGATATTGCTCCTACCAGGTCCTGGGAGATTAGAGCATAATCTATTGTTGAAGCACCATTGGATGATATAAAAGTAAATTCTCCCGGCCTATCTCCCTTCACACTTCCATTTAAGAGAGCCAAATCAAGGTTATTAATCATTTGCATAAAACATAACCCAGCATAATTGCAACCCTTATCCTTAGACAATCTATAGGGCAGAGGATTACAAGTGTTGGTTTCGGGTGGTAACCTGTTATAACGTGAAAATAAGATTTCATCATTACAACCTATTCTTGCATTGCAATCACCCATCAGGATGAGCGAAGCTGAAGGATGAAGCACAATCAATTTGACAATACAATCTTCTAATGCAGCCCAAGCCCGTTTAGTGCACTCATGGGATTGCTGAGGTGAAAAATAAATGTCAATTAACAATAAAACACAGAGATTAAATTTCAATATTACAGCAATAGCAATGTTGGGAATGGGATCGATAGTAACTACACAAGCCTGTAGTTTGTTAGACGTCATCACACACAATCCCCCCTTACAGCGACCCCCTTTCCCACTTGGAATTGCCTTAAGAACATGTGACATAAAACCATCCAATACCAAATCTTGCTGGGACCAAGTCTCTTGAAGCAGTAAAATATCAAACTTCTCCACATACTCTCTAAAAGAATTATCTACCAATTTGGATCCCCATCCTGCAATATTCCAGGAGATAATTTTAATTGAATTCCCTTGGGAGCCGGTGGATTGTGAGGTCACAATGTTCCTTCCCCTTACATCCTTAGTAACTAGAGGTTCACAATCCACTCCATGGCTACTATAAGATTGAACAGTATTTTTGTCCCCATGTCAATTGTGAATTACACCTTCTAGTAACCCACTCTGGGTCTGTCCATGCCAGTAAATCTGTGAGTACCCATTTAATACAGGAGTATTTCTCTCATTTGTCCAGAGATTAGTGTCAGCTTTCTTGTGTATTGCTTTCCTCCCATTTGCTCTCCATCTCCCAAGCCTCGTGTATGCTTTCCTGTTTCCAATTATGACTGGAATTGGATAAATCCTGTTGCCAAGTTGTTGGCTGCTTGCTTCCATTTCAATTCTCCCATTCAGTTTTGGTTGAAAATGTCTCTTCACTTGATGGAGCTCTGCCATATAAATAACAGATCCATCTGAATTGGAGGTAATCTGCTTCTGTGGATGAGTCATATCTGGGGGCAATTTTGCAGCTTTACAGGTCTCAGGTTCAGGTTCCCTCTTTGGTGGCCTTTTTGCCTCCATGCCCAGCTGTAAAGTACTCTTAGTAGCATCTCTAGTTTTCCTGGTATTATTGGGTCTATTCTCCTCCAATAATTTGAAAAGTGGTCTAAAGTTCATACCTTTCCTTGCCTTGCTCTGAGGGTAGCTAGCCACCTTCCTCTTACCAGTCTTGCCCTTACTTTTCCTTTTCCCCGTCTTATGGCTTGGTGGTGCACATTTACTGGAAGTTTTATTACTCCTTTTCACAGCTGAAATTGTGGACGTTCCAGTTGGGGGCTCAGACAGGACTTCTATGGCAACTGAGGGAGTCTGGATGACTGCCTCTTCTTG
Source organism: Phrynocephalus forsythii (assembly GCA_029282475.1). Classification (NCBI taxonomy): domain Eukaryota; kingdom Metazoa; phylum Chordata; class Lepidosauria; order Squamata; family Agamidae; genus Phrynocephalus; species Phrynocephalus forsythii. The sequence continues at coordinate 157,366,868 of JAPFRF010000001.1, read as the reverse complement.
AGCCTTAAGACATTTGGAGGAATAAAGATTTGCTGTGCTTTGTTCTTTGGGTCCACACAAAGTAAAAGTTCCTCCAGAGAAAGACCAGCAATTCTGTCTATTGTATTTGGGGTCAGATTATAGTAGTTGACATTATTAGACCTTTGTGTGCTACTGTCCTCTTTTCTCTGCTGTTCAGTCTTCGTCAGGTAGCCTACTAAGACAATCATGAGCTCTTTAATATCAAATAGAAAGTCTCTGATTTCTGCTAGATGAGCTAGATGAACCTGTTTATGAATGCAGCAATCATCTTTTGTAGGAGCGTTGTTGTTTGAATCATTGGCGGACTTGAGACTGTCACTCTCTTGTACAAGCTGACTGTCCTTAGGCTCAGAAGTTCCCATCAAGGAGTAGCCTTTAGCTGGATTCCACTGGCTCCACCTCTTAACTGGAGGGACATTTCTATGAGGCAAGGTGACTGGAGAGGAGTGAAAATCCATAAAGCCCAGCCAACCAAAATCAACATCCAGATTGATAGACAGATAGCTAATGTCCAGAGTCTGAGGATCAACTACCACACTATTCGGTAGATCAATTGTAGGATTACCTAGTGGCTGTGAGGGGTCTGTCTCTGTGAGGTCAGTCTTATGGATAGAGCAATCCCCCAATTTGACAAAGTCAGTGATCTTGACCTGTTTCAGCGGTTTCTTAACAGCACTCTCCTTCTCTCAGGGTCAGTAGTTGCCTTCAGTGTATCGCCATGAGATGAAATACTATTATCTGGTGTTTTAAATAGTCGTTGGGATAAGGCCAATGGGTCCTCATAGCCTTCTGTTTCTTTAAGCTCACTGAATGGAGTGATAGAAGGGAGCAGTTTGTTTTGAATTGATTGCAGCACTGGGGTAAGTAGAGTGATATCCAAGGACACCTCCGCTCCTTCAATGGGAAGACAAATTTCCTTTACAACACCCAGCCAGCAAGGTTTCTTTCCAAACAGATCTGAAGTCAGGTTGTTAACAAGAAACTTCCAACCCAGCAAAATTCTCAGCACAGTGACATAGCTTGTAGCATTCACTGTGAATTTCCTTTTCTCAAGAGACTTAAAAAAAAAAGTATGCCCACGCCCACTTAAGTATGCCCTAACACAGTTTACAAGTTCTTGGTCTCCAGAGGTAAAAAAAATTCTGATGAGGATTGTAAAGCTGTGGATGCTGGGCTCTCCTCACCTTCTGTTTGTTTTTGTTGTCCCCACCGCCAATTTAAGAGACAGGAATCCCTATGGGGTTGCTCCGACAGCAGACGGAGGTGAGCCTGAGCCTGCATTTCCTCCCCTTTTTCCTCCCTCCCCTCACCTCAGACAGAAGCAACTTAGAGCCTTTATACACGACCCCTAAACTCCGCAGCAAATGGCTGCAAACTCCAGACCTTACAAGTGTTTTCCCACCAGCTCCGGAATTTGCAGGAAATTAAGTGCAACCCCACCCACCTAAGCGCGACCCAGCTGCACTTTCTTGTACCTGCTTGAGGTGGGTGAAAATCCCCAGGTCCGGATTTAATCTGGTCAGTGCGGGGCTCTCCTGGCTTCTGCTTGTGTTTTTTTTTTGTCTTCCGCCCCTTTAAGAGAAGAGGTGGGAAGAAAAAAAGCAAGCAGAAGAGAAACAGAAGAGAAACTGAGCTCTGGGAAGCTCCTCCAGGTGAGCTGCATTTTTCCCTCTCTTTCTCTGGTGGGGAGGAAGGAAGAGCAAAGAACCCCGAAGATCTTTGGTCCGTATTTAAGGGGCCAGTGGATCTTAGGGGTCGTGTGAAAAGGCCCAGAGTGCGGAAGAGTGGGAACACAGGAAGAGGAACAAAACCCACATGATATCTGGCTGAGGGGATCCAAATTTAAGCTACCAGTGGATCTTAGAGGTCGTGTAAAAGGGCTATGTTAACTGTAAATTTAAGAGATATCATTAACCATTGCATAATCATTCTGCTCCTCAGAATGAAACAGCAGGTCTTCTGGCCACCTAACTCACAAAGTCTTGCCCTGAGGAGTTCTCAGAGTGAAACACTGGGCTTATCCACTGCTCCAACAGTCTAGGCAGCTGACTTCTTGCCATGATAATTGAGCCACAGAAGCAGTGGGTGAGCATCTCTGATACACCAGCCAATGCCTCACTCTGAGGACCATTAGAACAAGGGAGCAATCAGCTGCCTGTAGAGTTATCAGGTAAGCTTTTTCATTGACAATGGTGTCCCTTCCATTAAAGATAGCACAGCAAGCCAGGCAGGCATGTTGAAAACTCAGCATCTCACAGCAACTGGGATTGTCAGCTTCCAATACTGCCTGTCTCCATTCACCACCTTATTAACTTGGATGGGAGTGATTCCTTTGTGGAGCTCCTAGCATAAGAGCCATCAAGAATGAGGATTAGTCTTTGTGCAAATTAAACATAATTGTGCCAATAACAATTTAATGAAAATAAGCCTTATCTGCAACTCATGTAAATTGTGGGTGACTACTACTGTGCTGCATAGACTTTTAGAAGAATCAGAAGAATCAGAGACATTGTTTGTGCATTTATTTTAGAATCAGGCAGCTCTTTGGGGCTTGCTGTGTACATGTGATTTTATTCTTAAAGGAAAGGGGTACTAGTCTTGCACAAAGCTTGTGTAAATGACGGAGATATTGAGAAGGAAAAATAGCCAAGTCTTCCTGGAGGCAAGGAATATCATTACATCATCAAGATGATTCAGCAAGTCATTTTTATGAATATCCTTTATATCTTTATTACTCCAAAGTAAACATTTTCATTGAAATACAGCTAAGCTGTCAAAGTCAGCTATCTGGCAGGAAAGCAGAAAGCATTATTTGCTGCCCTTGATTAAGGGAGAGGTAAGCGCTTCCCTTCCAAGGTACCCAGGCTAGATGAAGATCATGGGGAACATGGACCTTCGCCCAGCCCAGGTGCCTTCCAAAGTGGTGGTGATGGATCACCACCACCATTTCTCTTGCAAGCCTCCCGGGCTGCAAGAAGACCAATGGGTCTATGCTTGACCTCCTTTCCATACCACCCTGTGGTGGATGAATGCCCAGCATGGGTGGTTTAGAAAGGAGGTGCACCTCATTTCCAAACCACCCCAGCTTTGGGAGGATGCATTGTCAAGATATGTAAAAGTTGGTAAAATATATGTTATGTATATTTAACAGATAGTGGAAAGAGAATTGTAAAATGGAGGCAGTTAGATTCTGCAGACTCATGATGTTCTTTCACCTGTGCTTCATCACATAACATGCCTGTGATTACTTATCTCTTACACTTGTGAATTAACATCATGAGTCTGCAGAATCTAACTGCCTCCATTTTACAATTCTCTTTCCACTGTCTGTTAAATATACATAACATATATTTTACCAACTTTTACATATGTTGACACCCCTCCTCTATTTAACAGATTTCAACTCCTAGCCTTTTCTTAAAACATACATGTTTTTCTTTACATAAAGGCTTTGTAAATATATCTGCATAATTGTCAACACTAGTACAATATTCTAATACAATCAAATGTTGTTCTATGCAGTCCTTCACATTCTGGTAACGGATACCAATATGCTTGCTTCTGGATCCGACCTTCTGATTCTGTGTTAATTGGATACACGAAAAAGAATCATTATACACTTTAACTGGTAGTTTAACATTCACATTTACATCCTTTAACAACTGTACCACCCAGGTTAACTCACAACACAAGTCACTCCCAGCCCCATACTCAGCCTCAGTAGTAGAGCACGAAATGTACCTTTGCCTTCGGGCCTTCCATACAATTAGTGAGTTACCTAAGAAAATGGCATATGCAGACAATGACCTCCTTTCTGGACTTGAACCCCAGTCAGCATCTGCATAGCTAATTAAATCAAGATTATCACACATGAATATTTTCAACCTTTCATGCATTGTTCCTTTAAGGTATCTCAAAACACGCTTTATACCTTTCAAAGCTTCATCAATGGCTTTGCAGCATGTTGAGACAATATGTTGATAGTTGCTGCAATATCAGGCCTAGACCATGAACACAAATATATTGTTGAACCCCACCTCCATGGGTGTAGAGACTATGTTGCAGTCTCCCATCTTACACTTCTGTAATAGCTGTTCTATCTTGTCATTTTGACACAGATAGAAATTACCTTCAGGATCAGTTGTGACATCAACCCCTAAACCAAGATGCTTCATTTTTACTTCTTTGCCTAATGAAAACATAAACCACTTCACATGTAAGATATCAGGCACCATTAAACATAAATAATCAACAAACACAATCAATATCAAAAAACCCTTTGTATACAAGCATGGATCTGCCCTACTTTGAGAAAAACCTATTTCTCATGCAAAATGTCCATTGCTCTCTGGCGCCATCTCCTGGTGCATCCACTCGCCGATCCTTCAGAGACACATGCTCTCCTTCCATAGCCATCATCCACTGCATTCTTGTCCTCTCCAGGCACTTGCAGTACATCTTCACAAATCTGTGGCTCATGGGATACAAACTTTACAACAAACCTTTCAGGTGGCACTCCAAAATTGGATCTTGTAGACTTTCTGAGCAACACTGGCTCCTCATCAACCTTTTCATCATGCAATGATGTCGACTCCCTCTCCCGTCCCAGGGATCTCCTGGAGTGGATGCATGTTCGCCCAGCCCGGGCGCCTTGCAAGATAAGCACTTACCTCCAGGTAAACGCTTCCCTTCCAAACCAAAGTCTTTCCCTGGGAACGATACAATTTTGTGCAGCCCAGGCAGTTTGAAAGGGAGGCTCAATGGCCACCTCCTCCTTCTTTTTGGTTGCTTCTTTTGCAGAGATAGAAGCAACCAATAAGAAGGAAGAGGTGGTGATGGGCAGCAAACACTGCTCTTTACTCCGCATGACAAGTGGCTTTGACAAGTAGGACCTGCCAAACTCAGCTGTCATGCAGAGCAGAGAGCAGCATTCGTAAGTCTAATAATTCTGTTGACAAAACAACCGTAAGTCGAGGGACCACTGTACTTCTACCTTACAATTAATTTTATGTTGTACTTGTATTCACTGTTGTCCCAGATGCAGATTACATTTTGCCAAGGCAGATAGTAAGAAATATGTTAATGAATGAAAATCCATATTTTAGTTTAAAAATTTAACTATTCCTCAAGGTTTTATTTTCGTCAACTTCTGAAAATGCATTTATTTAAAATAGATCATATCAAAATACTATTGTTTTAGGGCTATATCTTTTATTTCTACCAACTAGAATACCATTTCTTATTATTCACTCACGAGTATTCCATACTTCCATCACTCACAAAAATAGTATTTCAGGTAGCTTAGTTCTGCCATCTTGGGTCATTTTGGGAAGAAAGGTAGGAGAGAAATATTTTAAATAAATAAATAATAATAAATATACTGTACTTTCAAATGTATTCTCTTAAAGAAACCACCTTGATAACCAGCCAAACAAACGTTAGAATCCTCGATTGGCTGTTCTGTTTTGCACTCAGGCATGGTTCACAGCATGATAGAATCAATGAAATGTAGAAGGGACTCCAACAACTAAAACTGCTATTTGTTGTTGCATCTGAATCTAGAACTCCGGTTCATTCCTGGGCTGTTCCCTGAGTGGCCCAGACTGAAACATGCATTGTTGAAAGGAATGTCAGGAAAAAAGAACAAGAAGTATGAAGAAACAAACAGTCATGTCTCAACATGGCACTTAGTTGCTGCCAAGGTCCCATTTTATTGTTTTGTACTCATAATAATTCATTGGATAGATCACTGCACTGCAAAGTCAGAGTACGGGAGTTCAACTCCTCATAGTGCTTCTTGGAAAAGAAAGACCAGCCTCTGTGGCCTTGGACAAACTGAACATTCCCAAAGCACCCTCAGATGAAGGAGATGGTAAACTACTTCCAAGAACTTTGCACTTAAAAACCCAGAGAAAGGTTGCCATAGCCTAGTTGAAGCACACCATTATTCTATTAAAAGCAGCAGATACATAACCACATGGACAAGAGACTCAAGAATTATCACAGAAGTTGTTGGTGTTTTTTTAAAGGGAACTCACATGAATAAGTCTCCATTATGTACTTCATTCATCTTTCTTCACTACGAGATAAGCCCCAGCCCTGTTCCACTGTCTGGGTGCCCAGAAACTAGCAAAATCTTCTTTGCTTTCATAGATAAAAATTAAACTTGGCTGATGAAAAGCAAACTTAAAGAAGGGGTGGGAAAATCAGTGATATTTTCTTCAATATTTGTATTTTTAAATCCCACATTCTTTTTCATTCTGAATATGGCCTTTGTGGATGGTAATAAATTATTTATAAATTCTCCCACTTACACCAGAAAAAAATTTTCAATGGCTTTGGGGAGTCATCTTCTCTGTAAATTACATTAATTCAATGGACTTATTCTAGTTTAACTTACTATTTTAAGCAACTTGATTTCAACCAATAAGAGCAATTCTTATCTTTATGGAGAAGAATAAGAATATATGTTTTGGCTCCCCACCATAACTTAAAAATAAGAAGCCAAATGAAGGAGAGTGAAGCAGTAGTTCTGAATTCTGAAGTCATCTGTTTGAGTAAGCAGGGATTCACACCCAGACATTTAAGAGTTAAAGCACTCAAAGATTGTTCCTAGTTGGTTGAATTTACCAGTTTTAATTTCTCTCTCACTCACTTTTTATAGTCCCAAATTCTTTCCATAAAATGGAATTCTCACTCAATCCTAATTATGAAAGGATATGCTGGATAATAGTTTCTAACTCATCTAAAAACTGCAAAGAAACGGTCTTCTAGGTACATCTACAAATGTATTTGATCCTTTAAAATCCTGTTCTATAGCATTAAAATATAAAATCTTGAAACAGATATGGAACAGAAGGCTGAGATTATGAACAGACAACTGTTTGGTTCATTATAAAGTCAGATGTGTTCTATGGCATTTGTGCGGACAGCATAGATGCTGACATTAATACATGGCTCATTAGAACGGAATCCAGGTTTGGCCTTTTATTCCACTTACTTCACTTAAAACAAAGCACCTAATATATACTGGAGTCTCCTTGAAAATGCCAATGACATTTCTTTTTTTATGCATTCTGCCACAATTTAAAGTAACATACACCCAGCATTTTGGAAGTCAGCTTTACTTCAGAGATTCATCCATTACAATGCTGAAAGGCATTGGTGGAAAACCCAGACTGAAACAGGTAAAGAAACAGTGAAAGGCCATAGGAAAGCTTATTCCAAGGCAGTAGAAGCAGCAAAGAAATCATTTTTCTCTACCACCATTGCTTTGGCATGGAATCGCCTGGCGGAGCTTTTTCGAATTGTCAAAAGTCTGCTATGTGCTGACCCAGGCATGGATAACACAAACCACTCTGTAAATCGCTGCAAAGAATTTGTGCAACACTTTACAACTAAAATTGTACAGATCCGAGCTGACCTGGATGCTGCTACTGATCCTGAGCCTATAAATAAAACTGTCCCTCTTGCCTGCCCTGTATTAATGGATGTGTTTCAGCACCCTACAACCTGAGGAAATGGTCAGGACTCTTGGGGAGATGAGGGCCACCACATGTCTCTTAGACAATTGTCCTTCCTGGCTCATAAAAGCTGCCAGAGAGGGTCTGGCAGACTGGTTAGGAAGACTAGTGAATGCCTCCTTGCAAAAGGGCAGGATTCTGGCATGCTTGGTGGAGGCAATAGTAAAACCGCTGTTAAAAAAGCCTTCTTTAGATCCAACAATTCTGAACAATTTCTGGATGAAGTAAACTATCTGGATCCATTCAATCTAGCTTCAGGCTTGGTTATGGGACTGAGACGGCATTGGTTGTCTTGGTAGATGACCTACGCAGGGAAATGGATAGGGGATCTGTGTCCCTTTTGGTATTGCTGGACCTTTCACCTGCTTTAGATACTATCAACTACAGCATCCTCCTGACTTGTCTCTCAGAAATGGGACGTGGGGGCACTGTCTTACACTGTCTGCAGTCCTTCCTGCAGGACAGAATACAGAAAGTAATGTTAGGGGATTCATGTTCAACACCATGGCCACTGACCTGTGGGGTGCCTCAGGGTTTTGTTCTGTCTCCTATGGAGTTTCGGGGTTAAGTGTCACCACCTAACCACAAAATACTCAACTCTACCTCTCGTCACCTCCAGATTCCAAGGAAGCTATTTTGACTTTAGATCAGTGCTTAGCTTCGGTGATGAACTGGATGAGGAAGAACAAACTGAAACTAAACCCAGACAAGACAGTGGTGCTTCTGGTCAGTCAAAAAGGAGACCAAGGAATAGGGATGCAACATGTACTGGATGGGGTTACACTCCCAATTGAAAATAGATGCCTTGCATGGGGTTGCTCCTGGACTCATCATGGATGCCCTAGACTTGAGCCTAGTTACCCAGGTCACAGATGTGGGCAGGAGTGCATTTGCAAAATTAAAACTAGCATGTCCGTTACGCCCATTTCTTGAGAAATCTGCTCTAGCCACCTGGCTGGATTACTGTAATGAGCTCTATGTGGGGCTACTGATGAAAAGTCTCAGGAAACTTCAACACATCCAGAACACAGCGGCCAGATGGCTGACTGGGGTGAGTTATAGAGATTACATTTCACCCCTAAGCAGCTCCACTGGGTGCCAATCACCTACTGGTCACAATTCAAAGTGCTAACTGTAACCTACAAAGCACAAAATGGCCTAGGTACAAGCTACCTCAAAGATCGAATCTCATGGTATGAACTAGCTCGGGTGCTAAGGTCATCAGGAGAGGCATTTCTCTCCATTCCGCCACCTTCACAGGATGAAGGCTGGGACTGCCCCAACTTTGCTGTCTTTCTGGAAGCAGGCAGAGACCTTCCCCTTCAGGCAAGATTTCCCTGAATGAGGGAATATGTATTATGTGACTTTATATGGTTTGCATTGACTGATTTCATAAGAACACTAGTGTTTTCCATGTTGCTTTCTACATCCCTCTCTCAAACCACCTATCTTTCCCTCATAATGGATTTTTCTTTTCTTTTTGCATGCTCTTTATAGCTCTAATGTTACCTTTTAATGTTCTAAGATTACTCTTCTAATTTCTTGTTCTTGATTTGAATATGTCTTAAATGTTCTGGACTGTATATTGTCCCTCATTACTGTAAGCCACTTTGGATCCTTTTCCAAGGAAAAAATGTGGGGTATGAATATTCTAAGTAAGTAAGTAAGTAAGTAAGTAAGTAAGTAAGTAAGTAAGTAAGTAAGTAAGTAAGCAAAAGACAATATCAAATTCATATTTATCACCTTTGTTCATGATGGCAAGAAGCACTGAATGCCTTGGCTTCCTATTTGCCCTTGAAATATATCACATTACCAAACTGACAGCCAAGCTGTATCATTAGCCTGCCACAATCAAGATCATTTTAGTCTATTGGAGGTTGGTGAAAATCTATGTAAAAAACAAATAAAAAGAAATGCTTGAGGAAGTATTTTAAAAGAACATCTATCTATTTAAACACTGGGGCCACTCAAGCCAGGTTTCAAGCTTTTGAGAATTCTATGTGTATCGATAATAAGCTCTTGTTTCATCTCTCCCACTGAAACATGATTAAAATAGTTATGGTGATCCTAAGAATGGGAAATCTCATTCACGTCTTGTCCTCAACAGCCCTTCTCAGGTGTATTGAAATCTCAAGCCTGTAACTTCCTTTAGGGAATCAATTCATATCATATTTGTTCTGTTCATCCTTGTTTCCTTTGTTGTTGATGTTGTTGTAGTTGTAGTAGTATTTGTTGTTGTTGTTAACTATCATTTCAACCAGCTGGTGACATCTAAACATATTCCCATGTCCCGGCTAACCAACTGAGAGGCAAGGACATGTGCAGATGGCCCCTGGCCTGCCATGGGGCTCTTAAGATAGCTGCAAGATGAAGGAACTCTTCATTGGAGAAACCAAACAGCCACTAAACAGGAGGGTGGCCCAGCACAGGAGGGGCAACAGCTCAGGACCACAGGCCTGTGGATATCCAAAGTGGGCCTTCAACAAAGCAGTGGGCTGTCCCAGAAGAACAAAGGATCAGTCCGAGACCCAGACCCGACGGAAGAACCTGGTCATTCCTTACATGGCTGGAGTATCTGTTCTCTGAGAGTTCTGTCAGGCAGTGAGGGCTATACTGTTTACTAGCTATTTAAGACAGGGAGGCTTGTGGAGCTGATTAAATCTGTTACAGTATATGTTAAAGGCAACGCATACCATCCTCAGATATTGTTATAGTTATTATCTTCTCAATAAACTTCGTCATTATTTTTATATTATATATCTCTGAGTCAGTCCCAATTCATGAGGCGACGAGTGTAAAAGGTGGCAGCATTCTCAAGTGAATAAAAGGTGGCAGCGGTACCATTTCCATCACAGAATTCAGTGTGTAAAAGGGAGGTGTCGTCACAATTTAGTGGCACAGCAGTGGGATGTCGAAATAAACCCGGTTGTGCCTCTGAAAAACACAGTCTGTGAAAGGGGAACGTCACAATTTCCACAGGGAAGGCCTCGGATAATGGCCCATACTTAGTGGATGTTGGGAAGGGTTGCATAGGTGGGACTTCCACCTAACAAGCTTATTCAGCCCATTGTCCACCTAATGAGCCTATTCAAGCCACTGTCCACCTAATAAGCCTATTTACACCAGGGTGATGTGAAACCAATGTGAACTATATATTGGAGGCCTTGCCAATAACTTTCCTCAGACTGATGGAGCTGCTTGGATTGGTAGTGAAACTTTTCGATCTCACAAGAAAAGAAGTCCAGTTTGCATGACTCAACTACCAGATAAACTCACCTGGATGACTGAGAATCTTCAGAGACATTTTACTTTCTAGAACTGCAGATTCTTCTTCATAGGATTCTTCTTCAAAGGAGTGTATCATCCCTTTATCTCTTCTGTACAGATCCTTCCAGATTCCTTTTTTTATCCTGGTCAGTTTGCTTCCCTGTTGGTCTTCCAGCTTTCCTGATTTAGGCTTAAATTTCCCTTTCATTTCTTGGATCTTCTGGAAGAGATTTCTTGTTTTCACCCTTTTGTTGCTGTTTCTTTGCACTGGTTATTTTAATAGTTCTCTTTATCTCTATGTAATAGTCACTGAAAAGTTGTATTCAGGCCTCTATCCCTGGTTTTTTGTCACCTTTTGCTTTTTTGCCTTTCTTCCATCATCTCTCTAGACTTTTTTTTCTTTGTAACACCAGAAATTGTATTTTTGTATCCTTCCTTTAATATGGTGTGAATATTTTCTGACGACATGGCAACATGATAGAAATTGAACAGCTATTATCCTGAATTGCTACGATGCCCATCAGATCCGTCAACCAGCACTGGCTCAAAGAAAGGAAACATGTCACACAACACACAACACACTTAGAGATGGGAGGCTCTGGCAGATGAAGGCATGACTTTGCCATTTGTACCTCTTAACATGTCCACATTGGGATTCCACCTATTTTTATGATGAACAGGAAACAAAGTGGGAATGGAAAATGGGGAATAGAGGGAAGAATAAGATTTGTTTGGAAGAGGTATGGGATAATTTGGGACAGGAATCTAAAGAGCAGATAGGATGCAAGCATTGCAAGATCCAACCTAGATCTGCCTTCCCTCACTATCATAAGGCCAATAAAGCATGGCTGCAGTGCTTCATATGAACCTTTTTGGGAAAGGTACGCTTTGTTCCTTCCTTAATACATAATGTTAGTGTCCTATTCTAGGCTATAGTCAGTGTATTAATAATGCAGGCATGTAGACACCAAACAATAGTATAGCTTGTGGGTTATTTGAGATGCTTTTCAAGACACAACACATGTGGCAGATTCCTAAGGACTAATCAATGATAACTGCTAGTCACGCAACTGAAATAAGTTGGATGCTTGTGGAAAAAGCAGGGCTGCTCTCAAAAACAATATAATTTCCTTTCTTTTCATTATCTATGTTTATTTATTTAAATATAATTAAAAAATAATTAAAAGGTTTTAAACCTTTTCTTCCTGCTTTCTCTTTTATGGGCAATATTTACACCAGGCTTCTTGACAATTAATTCTGCTTCCATAGTTTGCTTGTTTTTCATCATTTCACATTGCTCTCTGTTTGTTTTGATAACTCCCCTCAGCTTTTACTTTATTTAGTTCATGCCTGTTTTTTTAGATGTCATCTCAGAGCTCTTAACTAGAGATGGGCACGAAACAGAAAAATGGTGTTTCGGTTTTTCATTTGTCGTTGAGAGGTCTGTTTCGGTTCGTTTCCGTTTGTCGGGAATTTTTTGAAAAATTTCGTTACCGTTTTTCATTTTTTCGTTTGTTGTTTCTACCCGCTTTTTGCGCGATTTTTAAAGCATTTCTGTGCGCAGGCATCCCCCAACGCCCCAGACCAGAGGGAAAACACTAAAAAAAAAGGATGCTGGCAGAGACACAGTATAGACTAGGTTCACAGGGAGGCTGCAAAGGCAGTGGCGGGCTTTGCCCAGGGTGCAAGGCAGCTGCAGAGTGACTGAACTGCGGGGCAGGGGAGGGTACTCACCGACAGGTATGCAGCATGCATGCACACAGGGAGGCTGCAGGACTGAAGCTAGAGTCGCAGAGACAGCAATCCCACCCTAACTCCCACCAGAGACTGCAAGGAGGACGGGGGCTGCCAGAGCTTTTTATGCCCTCTGTGGCTGCCAGACCTGCCCGCCCAGTCTGCAACCTGGGCATGCTATTGGTTGAACATGATCCCACATCACATGGCTTGCCTCCATTTTGTGGCTGGTGGCGACATCCATTTTAAAGGGAAAAGAAAAATACATCGCGATGGGAGAAGACAAAAACAAACGTTTTAAGGACCCCAACCCCCCTGGTAGGTATTATCAGACAATATAAATAATTACCGCTTTGTTTTAACAGATGTCCAGGGCGTTTTTTAACATTTAAAATGGCTCATTTCATTGTGTGTCGCCATTAATGGAAATGAAACGTAATGACCACAATTTTCATGGTTCTGTTCATTTCGTTTCATTTTCATCACAATTTTCGTTTGTCGTTTCGTTACGTAACGGAAACGACAAACGGTAACGTAAATGAAAAAATGTTCGTTCCATGCCCATCTCTACTCTAAACATTAAGATTCCACCTGTGGCGGTGGAAAAGTGGAAAGTGAAAGACTAAGAAAAGAGGAAGACTGAAACAGAAGTGTTGACTCAACAAAGGAAGCCATGATATTTAGTTTAGAACATGGCAGTGAGGTTCTTGATGACAAGACCTTGTTGAGGGCACTAATGCATAGTATCACCAGAAGTTGAAAATGACTTGAAGTCACATGACAGTAATACATATAGCAGAATATGGGAAAGTACGGGTTTCTGTTTGATCACTTGAACACCCTTTATATGTACAATAATAGGATGGGAACTTTTTAAAAAGAGATTATGTAACAACATGTGAACGGCCCCCACCTCCCCCTCCATGATGGGGCAATGAGCAGCAGTGAGGCTAGACTTCTGTTAGGACTTCACAAGAGTAAATAACAAAAAGCTTGCCCATAAGTTCTGGCAGAGTCCAAGTCTCTCAGAGGCTGATAAGTCTTCTCTGGCCACACCCAAAGGTTAGCATGGATTGGGTACTCCTCAGTTTCCAAGGAAAAGAGGCCACAACTCAAAATCCTACGGTCGTAAGTTCCACCTAAGTAGCCTTCCCTCAATATTCAGGCAGGCTCAGCTCTCACTGAAGGCCTCTGGCCTCTCTTACAGTGAGAAGGTAGTCCCTTTGCTGGCTGAGAGTTAATTCACTCTCAGGCCGTTACTTCACGAACCTCTCGCTGCGCGGCGAGCCGTGATTTCTGCGCGAATTGGTCGGTTTTGTCCGCACGATCCTCCATTTTGGATTCGGCGCCACCCCGACCACGCCCGACCACGCCCTAAACCGTGCTCCAAGCGGGCGAGAGATTCCCCTGCCGGAGGCCGGGAATCTCCTCATCCCGCTTCGTATCCAAATTCACGTGTGGCCAGTTAAAAAGTATATTTATTTTTTTAACTTACTTTTTCTCCGGCCGATGCATAGATATTTCGGTTAACCCGTTCTTTTGATCTTGCCTTCTGTACACGGGGCAGGGGCAACAGAGGGGGCAAGCGTCCCCGGGTGACGTGAGCAGAGCCCCTCCGCTGGCAAGGGATGGCGAAGGGCTCCGCAGGGGAGGGGGAGGGGGTGTCAGTGCCGCCGCTGCAAGACACCCCCCGCTCCCAGAGAGCGGTGGCGGGGCACACAGGGCGATGAAGCTGAGAGAAGCCTCTCCCCCCCCCCGCCCCCCAAAAACCAACCCAGCAGCTCTGCTTCAGGGAAACACGATGGCCGCCCACAAGTCCTCTGACCGCAAATGACAGCCGGGTATTGATGCATCGATACGCCGTGGTAATTTTTTTTAAAAAATAAAAGCAGAAACCGGACGTTGCAAGTAAGCTTCCGAATGCGAAGGGAGCACGTGAAGTACTACTGGATTCGACCCTAAAACCTCGCCCGGTGAGGACAGGAAAGAGGGGTGGGGGCGAATGGAGACCACGTGACTACTACCACGTGACCGCCTTCGACTCATAGCGAAGGCAATCACGCTGCGAAGAGAAGTTCTTCGTGAAGTGACGGCCTCAGTCACCCTTGCTGGAATGTCCACCAAGGAAGTCTGTTTGTGGGGAGCCAGCTGCAGTCCCTTCTGCCCTTCTCATGCACCAGATAATTAGATTTCATAAGCTACTGGGGAAGGGAGGGAACCAAGAACCAAGTATTCTCCTCAGTTCCTTTGCTCAGGGTTGGGATGCCGAATCTGCAACCTTTCTGGGCTATCAATTGCCAGCTCCTTCCTCCTGCAGTGAGGCTTTTCCTTTCCTCCTCTTGGACACCTTGGTCTCCTGCCAAGTGTCAGTGTTTTCTTCCAGATGCAGGGGAGTGGTGTCAGGAGACAAATATCTAGTCTCATGCGCTCCCAAACGCATCTGGTGGGGGCACTGTGAGATACAGGAAGCTGGACTAGATGGGCCTTTGGCCTGATCCAGCATGGCTCTTCTTATGTTCTTATGTTCTTATGTTCTTATCTTCCTTTCCCTAGCCTTCCACCCCTTCTTCTGTATCTAGCCCAGTCAAAGCCTATTCCACCCTTGAGGGTTATGTCTGTCCCCTCCTCCTCTCTCTGGGCCCAGGTATTCTAGGCTGGGAGAGTCTTGAAGTTGAGACCTGGCAACTAGAGTTATTTTCTTCAGAGATCAAAATGAATTTAAATTGGAGGACTCACCACTAACTTTCCCCAGACTGACGATCCTGCTTGGATGAGTAGTGAAATGTTTTGATCTCTCAATAAAAGAAGTTCAGTTTGCGTGACTCCACTCCCAGATAAACTCACCTGGATGACTGAGAATCTTCACAGACAAGTTGGGAGTAGGGAATGTGGGGCTGGGAGGCAGGGGGCTGACCACTTTGCCTTCCAGCCATGGCGTACAAGAGCATCGCACAACTGAGGTAGAGTGGGCTATTAATCTCTAGGCATGCCTACAATTGAATGGAAGGAACCATTATAACTGGTTTTGCACATGTGATGCTAGCCATTAGGTGTTAAGCCCGTGCTGTGGGATCAATCCATATAACTGGCTTCCTGCATACCTGCTGTCATGTACAAACTGTTTTGAATTCTAGCTAAGTTGAGGAGCAGAAGTGCAAGGATGTACAGAACAGATTTAGATCCAAGGCTCTGCAGATTAGACCATCCTTTTTATACCAACAACAGGTATTTAGTCTCAATCACTCACACTGAGACATTGCTATGATAAAGAAAAGAGTTCCAATTAATTACAGTTGAATAGATAAAAAACAGCATACTGCACAAAATGCTCAGTGGGACTCTGACTGTGCATTAACTGCCAGCACACTAAAAAGAGAGGGGGAAAGACACTTAAGTGGAGGCATGCCTCCCTTCAGAATCAGAGACAGGGAAGGAACAATTGGTTATGGCTGGATTGGTTGAGCAGAAAGATCCCTCAAGCAGCACATATATATTGTAAAAAAAATGATGTGTTGTTGTTGCTGCAGACTCTATCTAAACGTCTACAGGAAAAGAGGTTCCATTTGAACATTAGAAAGAACTTCATGATGGTTAGAGCTATTTGGCAGTGAAATATGCAACCACAGTGGGTGGTGGAGTCTACTTCTTTGGGGTTTTTTTAAGCAGAGACTGGATGGCTACCTGTCAGAAATAATGTGATCGGTGTTCCTGCATGGCAGAGGATTGGACTCGATGGCCCTTGAGGTCAATTCCAACTCTATGATTCTATGATTCTATGATTCTCATATGTAAAACTCACAGTGTGGCTTCTAGTAAGGTGTTAAACTCCATCTGAAATCCAACCACATATCCAACTTGTGGTTGCTTGTGAAGACACAGTAAATAAGATTCCGAGGAGGACATAGCTCAGTATAAAAGCTGAATGACTCAATTAACTGTCGCTGACACAAGCAGAGAGCAGTACTAAGAACTTCCTGAGATCATCTGAATGCTATTACCTCCTCCCATGCCACCTTCCCTTTAAATGTAAAAGCAATGACAGAAGCATTAGATTTCCAACTATTCCTATTCATCACTGAATGGTGGCAATTCAGAACAGTAAAAGTGCTTTTTTGAGAGGTGAGGCCCAGAAAGTGCCTCTAAGATTTGCTCAGCAAAGAGGCAATCTATTGATTTTCTTGTTATAAAAGGGAGCTGTTGCCTTCCCTGTAACATAACAATGTAATGCACAGATGGGGACATTTTTTTTAAAAAAGGCACAAGGCCAGGAGTGTGTCCATACAACTGCCTTAATGGATAATGTTCTACTGCCTCACCATCAGCCATTTTAGTATATATGAGGTAATTCAGTCTCACGCTAGAAACCACAACATTTTTGCCAAAAGAGTCTGCACCAAGGCCTGCTTGGGAGGCTGTGAAAGATAGAATAAATGGCTTGATAAACTGATACAATACCAAGCCAATATGTACTGTATCCTAAACACTCGAGGGTTCTCTTTGAACACCACTCACTCTTTTCAATGCTGTTCACAACTGCAGGTTGTAAAACGTGTTGCAGTGGGTGTCTACTCTACACTGCTTTCATAAATTGTTCTGGGTTAGCTTTAAACTTTGTAAAACTTCCAAGGTTCTTTCTCTTTCTCCTCTGTCCTTTTCAGGCTCCTCTAAAAGAGACAGGCTAGTTGATTAGTTTATTTCTTAGCATGGGCCATAAGTCCCAGCTGATCAGTCATGTGAGGTGAGGAGGAGGAGGATCTGACTTTCCCAATATCAAAAGACAGGGCAGAAGATGGAGGATCATTTTATTTTTCAGCTTATTTCCCTACAATCTTCTGTGGCGACCCCTTTGGCATTTTTGTGTATGGATGCATGGACTTCCTGGGGAATGTGGTCAATTAAGTCCTTGACACTGAGGATGCATAAGATCTACAGATCTTACAGGTAGGAGCTGGGCATTTGGATTTGTGGTCTGCCCTCATTGCAAGGTGGTTTGGAGGCTGGTCATGACAGAGGCTCATGGGTCAAGCAGAATGAGCAGTACATAAGGAAATATTTACAGACTCATCCAAGGGTCCATGAAATATTGTGGAACATATGGACATCGGGTTTGAACATAAGGAGTTTTGCATAGTGAGGGGGCATGCTGTCTTGAACTGAGTAACACATTTGGGGCACCTGCAGTGGGACCTGTTGGCTGAAATTAGCAACATGGTGGGGATTAAGGCCTTGCTATTTTGTAGCAAGGTTTTATTGTGGCTGACTCTTTATTCTGGAAGGGCAATGTTGAATAATGCTCTGGTGAGGATATTTTGCCCTCCTTTCCCAAGTGGGAGACAGACAGGTGAGGATACTAATATGTGTTAACCCCAAGCTGGCTGGAGGGGGGTGGACTTCTTTCATTTGCATTTTTCTTTTCATTTTTTGTTTTTCATTTCGTTATAGAATGAGATGAAAAATAAAATGCCCTTTAAAAAAATGAAACAAAACAAAACAGAAATTTTCATTTTGTTCTGTTTCATTTTTGTTTGTTATTTATTTTAACAAGCACCGATCTCAGTGCTTGTCAAAATAAATAATAATTAAAAAGTGCCAAACGGCCGGGCCCGCGTGCAATCTGGTTGGTGTGAGGTGTTGTTGTTTTTTAAGTGTCAATCGGCCTGCACTACAGCTGATTGGCACTTGTAAAAAATGTGCTGACTGGCCAGGCTGGTCAGCTGTAAAAGCAAACAAACAAACAAACAAACAAACAAACAGTGAGTGGGCTGTGCTACAGCTGATTGACACTTGGTTTTTTTTTAAGTGCCAACCAGCAGGGATAGTCAGCTTTCTAAAAATATTAAATAAATAAATAAATAAATAAGCACTGACCAGCCCACACTACAGCTGATCGGTGGTTGTTTTAAAAAATAAAAATTAAAAAATAATGAAGCAAAACAAAAAAAATGAAATGAAATGCCATTTTGGCATTTCGTGCCCATCTCTAGTTTGTGTTTAATAGGTCACATTGGCAGGCAGTGCAGAATGAGAACTGAGTACATGGGAGTTCCTAAGAGGCACAAGGATGTTTTCACACCCAGTGTCTTGGCAACTAGGATACCAAAATTCGCTTCCTGGAATGAGTGCGATGGCCTGGCCACTGCTCATTAGTTCAAAAGGATTGGACAGTGAGATGAGGAGGTTCTCCCAATTTACCTGACCAGGGGCTTGGGACTTGCCCATTTGGGGACAGGGAAGAGATAAGAAATACTCCTGATTAGCATGAGAGTATGAGAATCCCTACACTGAGGCTATCTTCTTCTGCTCTGCTGTAGCCCTGGAAACATTAAAGAATGTACCAGTCAACACATACCCTGGCTGTCTCCAGCGCTAGGCAGCTAGGAAGCAGTGGCAGGTGCCTCTCCCCATTCTGTTGGTGAGATAGTGAAGGGGACCCCAGTCTTTATCAACCCTTGGCTATGTTCGTCTGGAAGTTGAGTCATGGCTACTGGACCTCTTTTTGAGAGATAGAAACGTTTTGCTGTTCATTCAAACAGCTTCATCGGTCTGAATACAGTTAGTGCGAGTCCCCCATCTTATAGTCAGCTTTGACCTCTTGTCACCCTGATCTGAATTAGGCTCCTAAGATGAACAATGGCCTGAATAGGCTCGTTAGGGAGACAATAGTATCCACAGCCTTAAGGTGAACAATGGCCTAAGGTGCTGAAACCTATCAAGAATGGGTCATTAGCTATGGCCTTGATGGTGAAGGCTTTTTGATTTGTCTGGGTACTTTGGAAAGCACAGCCTGATAAGTAGCAGATAGACTATGCCTGAGCCTACCACCTCTGTTGAGGGAGGGATTTTCAATGCTCACATGAATGGCTTCCCTTACTCCTCTCTCAAACCACCTCTCTTCTTTGTCTAATATATGTACATCCTCATATTTGAAAGAGTGTCCTTTGCCCTTCAAATGGAGGTGTACTGCTGATTCTGGTCCTGAGCTGTTACCCCTCCTATGTTGGGCCATCCTTCTGTTTAATGGCTGTTTAGTTTCTCCAATGTAGAGGTCTGAACACGCCTCACTGCATTGGACCGTATGTTCCTGTGATGGCAATGGGAACAAGCGGAGGACCTCCTTTAATGATCTTAAGGACCAGAAAGGCATGTATGGGGAGATACAACCCTTCATATAACCTGGACTCAAACTGTTCAGAGCTTTATAGGTAAAAGCCATCACTTTGAATTGAGCCTGAAAATGAACCAGCCCAGTGCAATCAGTTATTGTAGCAGGAGCATTCTTGTACCATATATGCTCCCCATAACGCTTTGTATTAGTTTCAGCCTACACAGACTTAGAAAGCTTGGAGAAATTGGGTAATTTTTTTTAAAAAACTGTGATTCTTGCATGGCTGTTTTCCAGAATAGCAGAAACTATATGATTTGAGTGGTGGGGGAATCTCTTTATCTGAGAGCAGAGAAAATGGATGGCACTCAGAGAGGGAGTGATGACCTTGTAATGATTGTCTGCGGATTGTTTTTCTCCAGTGTTGATAGGCTGACAGTAAAGAGCACAAAAGGAAACAGTCTTGGTCTGTGATGTGGCTGTGGCAGAATGAGCTGTGGAGCTGCAACTTCCAAACACCTCCTGTTCCTCTTTATGCCTCCAGAATGGGTTCTGCCAGACCTCGAGCTGCAACAGTCCATTTTCATTAGCTCATAATTTTGTGTGTGATCCCCTTTATATGTTTTCCCAACAGCAGTGCAGCCAAAATTCTTCAATATCTTAAATACTTGCCTTCTTTCTATGGCTTCTAAAGGCTGTGTTGGAAGTCATATCTTCTGCCTGCCCCACAGGGTGTTTTATGGTGTTACCCCCAGTGATCTCTGGGCGTTTATACACTACCCCTAAGCTCCGCCGCAAATGGCTGCAAGCTCCGGACAATAAAAATGTTTACCCACCAGCTCCGGAGTTTGCAGACAATTAAGTGCGACCCCGCCCACTTTAGCGCGACCAAACAGCAGTTTTCTTGTACCTGCTTTTTTATAGTGAAAATATTTGATGCGGAGAGTTCCTGAGCTCTCCTCGCTTCTTTCTGTTGTTTTTCTTTTGCCTCCGCCCCTTAAAGAGGAACCAGGAAGTAAACGGAGGTCGGAGCAACCGGAGGTAAGCCTTTTATTCTTTTGTCTCTGTCTAAGGCTTTTTTCCCTCCCCTCTCACGCAGACAGAACAAAGAAGTGCCCAGCGGGTGGGGAGGGAGGAACAGCAACGAACCCTCAAGATCTCTGGTCCGAATTTAAGGGACCAGCGGATCTTAGGGGTCGTGTAAAAAGGCCCTCTGTCTCCTCATTGCCACTAACTCATGGACAACAGGATGCCCTGCTTCAGAGTTTGTAAAACTGACACATGTCAGTAAGTGGCTTCTGAATCAAAGTAAGACTTTCGGTCATATATTAAGCCATTGTCATGGAACATGGAATATAGAGACAGACAGATGTGATAGGTTGAACTAGGACAGGCATGCCCAAAGTCAGGCCCGGGGGCCAAATGCAGCCCATTTTCAAATTTCAAGTGGCCCACGGCTTTTCCCCGCCGGCTCAGCCTGTCACACATCCCTGCCAGCTGGCCTCTCCCCATACCGGATGGAGACATCAGCTTACAGTTTTACGGTTTGCCTGCCCTCCCTGCCTCTGTCCACCCAATAAGCCACCTGCCCAATGTACCTTCCCCAGGCTCTGTTGCTGCCACATCCTCCCTGCCTCCTTGCATGTCCTAGAGACTTGTCCAAAGTCTGGCCTGGGGGCCAAATGCGGCTGAATGGTTGGCCCCCACACATTTTCACCACAACAAATCTGGCCCTTCTTGCAAAAAGTTTGGACACCCCTGAACTAGGGTCATACTTTATTGATTCTTCCTTTCAACCTCCCTTATCCTGTAGAGGGCCCTGAATGTAGTGTAGATCTCTTATCACTTCCCTGTCCCCAAATGGGTGGGTCTCAAGCCCCTCGTCAGAGATGTCTCTTGTCAGCTCATACCAGTCAGCTAAACTGGGGAAACACTCATTGAATAGCTTCATGGCACAGTGGTTAAACTGCTCTACTGCAGCTGAACTATGCTCACGACCTGGAGTTCAATTCAGGTTCACTCAGCCTTCCATCCTTCTGGAAGTAAAATGAGTAATCAGCTCATGGGGTGGGGGTGGAGAATGTGTAGCCTGCATAATTACTTGTAAACCACCCAGAGAGTGCTTTAAGTACTTTGGGGTGGTATAAAAGTAGCACACTTTGCTTTTACTATTAGCTTTGAATATTGTCTTTAATGTTTCTTCTTTGCAACTGTTGTATACCTATTGTCTCCAACCTTGTATATTTTCCTTCAGTATTGCAAGCCACCTTGAGTCCCTTCCAAAGAGAAATGCAGAATAGTAATATTTGAAATATTTTTTTAAAAAATGGATTGTCTTGTTCCTTAACCATTCTCAGTGTCAATAAGCTGAGGAGTAGACTCCATTGGGTTGACAGTCTTGCCTTGTCTTCCTAATTCCTTGATTTTGTCTGTTCCTGTTTCTACCTCATGGAAAACTAAAGTCCGTGACTTCTTGGACTCTGCCCCAACAGTGGATGCAGCTCCATAGAGATCTCATTTTGGAGTTGCACACTGGTTAGGTTTTAATTTCAGTGGGAGTCGGTGACCTCAAAGAGATCCTTATACCTTCCACTATCAACATTCACTAACTGTGAAATGTGGCATAGACAAAGAAAGACAAATAGATTCTGTTTTATGAATGTTTTGCTTTTGACTAGCTTTTTCGTGAGTCCTTCCATCTTATTAGCATGAAAGCTCAAACCTCAAAGGTGACCTTATTGGCCCAGTGTAGCCATCCAGCTAGTCAGGATGTCAGACAATGAATAGCATCTATTGCTCTAATGAGTGCACTTGGGAGGCTTCTGCTTAGCAGTGAGTAGCTACTGCTTCTTAAACTGTGCCCAGGCTAAAGTCAGAAGGGAGGGCTTCCATTAAAATTAATAGCCTGCTTGCTCTTATTTTTAAACTGACGTATTATTGAAATAGCGTTCTTTCAAGGTTGCACAGCTGGTTCAATGCTGATTGTGTTTTAAATCAGAATAGATAATTAAATGAGATAGAAACTGGCATCAGGTTATTCATGATGGAAAAGATGCCAAGAACGGTGGCAACAAAGGCCACATGCTGATAAAAGCATGGGTGTGGGGGGGAGGCAGATACATTTTGTATGTATTTTTGAATTTCTAGGCTTTGTTTCTCTGCCAGTAGGGGGAAAAGGAGGGGAGGGGGCTTGGAAAGCTCCCTGGCTTTCTTTTGTTAAAACAAGCCAGGGCTGATATTCCTGCTGTGTATGTAGTTGGTTCTGTGAATGAGATTTTTCAGACCCTCATTTATATTCTGTGATATCTCCTCCATCCATTTCCAAGTAACTGGTCATTCCTGGGCAAACACTGGAATCTTTTTGCTGTTAATTCTAACTGGTGTCTCATATATCACCAAGATCTCAGTTCTTGTGGTTCCTGGAGGTAGCCATAGAAAATGAACTTGTTCCCTTTTTACGCAACAACCCTTAAATATTTGAAGCGGTTCATCTTCTCCAGACAAAACATACCTAACCTCATTCCTCCCAGCCATTCCTCAGTGTTTGAATCCCAGTGTTTTTACATTCATGGTTGCCCAAGGGATCTAAAACATATTACCAGAGGAGTCTTTTTAAAAAGGGCATGGCAGGATATTACATAGAACATTTGTTATTTATTTATTTATTTATTTATTTATTTATTTATTTATTTATTTATTTATTTATTTATTGCTTCAGATGAATCATAGAACATTTGCCTGTGTTTTTTTAAAAAATAACAACTCTTCATTCCAAAGAGCTGAGTGGAAATTGAGATTGAAATTATGCTTTTAAAAAATTAGTTTTATAGTTTGTGTAATGGTCTAGGAACAAAATTGGTTTGACAGCATTTTTGCTGAGCATTCCAGTGTTGTTCAGTTTGTCATAATATATAAAATATCATTGCTCTCTCATAGTCCTGCATCAGCTTTTTCAAAATGCTGCACAGCAGACATAATTAAGAATAAGTTAATGTCCTCGGGCTCTCTCACTCTCTCCCCTTCTCTCTCTCTCTCTTCTCTCTCTCTCTCTAGTGTTCTCTTTTTCCCTGTCTCAAAGCTCTCTGTGGAATAGTAAATTTCCCTCACCATCAGTGTCTGATGTATTTTAAGCATCTTTTTAAAAATAACTCCTTCAATTTGAGACCTAACTTTTGTCTTCAGCAGCCACACACACAAACACTCTCACACACGTAAATATACCTTAGGTCTCTACTGTGTCTGTTCTCACCTCTTGTCCCCTTAAAAAGCACTGAGCTACTCCCATGGTGATTAAACTGATGTGATGAACTGATACAGAACTGCCTGGTTCTCTTTCCCATGTATAATTGACCTTCAGTTCTTCCTCATGCAGTTGATCGCATTTTAGTACTGTGATGTCTACCTGGGATTTGAAACAAGTACTCTTCAGATTTACTATTGCAATGTTTTAAGGCTGAGTTGAGATGGTTTAAAGCCAACCTTGTTTCTGTCTATGATTATATGACCTCTGGAACTATCCCTACTTCCATGTATTAATTATGGGTAATGGTATTAACAGCAATTTATAATTTAACAAGAGTTCAGAAAGTGTCCTTCATCAGTCATTATGTGGAGTCCTTCCGATGGCTTCTGACTTTCAAGCATTATGTGTATCCCAGGTGAAAGCATTAATTGGCACAATTAATGGATATGATGAAGCCCAGCATAGTGTCCGTGGCTGAAATCCATCTTTTATTGATTATGGGTATGAGCTCACTCACTTTCTTTCTGAAAAAAAGAAACAAGACTGATCCTTCCTCTGTTGGTGGGAGGTGGTAACTCCAAGATCATGGGGGCAGAGAATCTGCACAGGATTTTAGTTGGCTTTAAAAGAGCTATCCATGATGAGGAACCTTATCCCTAAAATAGTCTCAGCACCTTGAAGAGTTCTTGCAAAGGTTGGACAAAAACCTGGAGCGTTTTCCTCTTCCATGAAGAGAGAAAGTACACAATTTAATTATGTACTGATGTAATTTTCAGTATGGACAAAATGGAATAATTGTGAACAGAGGAAGGGTTGGGTGACAAATAATGTTTATTTTTTTAAACAACATTATCCTGTGGAAAATGTCTCTTCCCTTCTAAGCAGAAGTCAATAAAGTAGAGTGGTAGGACAGGAAATGCTCCAAAAAGAGGACATCCTGTTAGGCTATTTTTCCTTATAAGATATTGCAGAGGGAAAAGGAGGATGGATGTGCCTCACAGCAACCAGGTGTTCTTTGAGCCACTCTATCCAGTTCAGGCAATCATCAGAAAGGTCAAGTGAACAACCAAGGAGGCAAACAACCTGATCTCTGCCATCTCTCCCTTGCCTTTCTTCTAAAATGAAAATGGTGTCCTAAAAAAGAAAACATCCTCTTCATGTGGAAACTCTTGTGAGCTGGAACCCTGGAAAAACCCATGGCTGTGCGGTGGTTTCCATTGATGCTGATTTCTAATATGGATGAGGTTTCATTCATTCATTCATTCATTCATTCATTCATTCATTCATTCATTCAATATAGATAAGGATCTATTATTACATTTTTACATGTCAATATCCAATCTTGCAATATAAAATGTAAAGTTATTCATATTTATTGGCCTATGAATCTTTAATTGTTTTTAGTAGAGCAAAACAGAGATGAGGAGGACAGGATAGAGCACTCCTCTCCTCAACTGTTAATTCTGTTTTCTACTACAGCTGGGATGCCTTGAAATCTGAATAGAGGCAGTGATATATTCACAGTGTGGTCCAATCACACTATTGAAAGAATATGCTGAGGCATTTTCCCAATAATTTGTTCACTATATTGACTCCCCCATATATGTTTGAGAGACAACTCCTTCTGCCTGTATTGAGATAAAATTCTCTCTCTCTCTCTCTCTCTCTCTCTCACACACACACACACACACACACACACACACACACACACACACTGAAATCCCAATGTAAGTGAATAATTCTGATTGTAGTGTCAAACAGAGCTCATAGCCAGTGGTGCTGTTGTTTTTTAATGATCTGTCTGTAGTGAGCCACGATGACAAAAACTCAATGGCCAGATCATGATTTGCAGTAACATAAAAGCATCATCTTGAGAGATGTATTGCCACAAGTTAAGAACTATCTATGGACACTAGCTGTTGCACAACAAATTATGCAGCTCAACATACAAATGATAACACCTACAGAAGTTACTTCACTTATGGCAGCACACCTCTTGCTATTTATCTTGGGGTCAGCCCTGAATTCCACAATGTTAATGTTTATTAATGATGAGTCTTATGTTTTCTGATTCAAAGTGGATGAATGTTTTTTTCATTTTAACATCTGCTCTTGTACAGTATTAAAAAGTGTAAACTATATTCCCTCTATTTTATCAGGACTTCAGCACTATTCAGATGTGAGCATCAGAAAGGGAAAGACAAACTTTGATACAACATGAAACTTTAAAAGGATTCTGTTAAATTACCACATGAACAGGAGGAATTTATATTATTTATATTGGTGCCTGTGCAAAGGCTTGTAATATTTACAATGTGCACATATGCACATACATTTCCCAACAGCCTTAAGAGCTATCGCATGCTGAGATTATTAAAGAGAAAGATTGAACCATTTAATATACATTGAAGATGGCATTTTAACAACTTTCCTTGGAATAAAAGCTCCAGCCTCTTCACATCTGACCATCATTTAAGTGGCTTGTTTTGGATTCTTTTTGATAATGAGCTAGTACAATTGTCCTAATTGCAAGTTGTACTGACTATAAAGTAAAATTAATGTGTTTCTGATCCTGAAGGAAATCATGAAAAGCATTGCAGTGTGAGAATAAAAGCCCAATGTATCCAAGCAGGGAAGTTAATCATGATCATTAGCATAAACACTGTGTTTTTATAATTTGCTGAGTGCCTGAGCAATAAATTACCTGACTCTGTTTAAGATTCAAAGGCAAAACCAGTAATTTAGTTGTTTTGTCGTACAATCTGACATACTGTCTACTCAGAAGTAGGGACACACAAGGAATATTAAAATGCTTCTGAAAAGATCCATGTTTTCCCTAGTCTTCATCTAGATTGCAGTTTCTGGACTATCTATAGGCTGGACATTTTATGCTCCCTAGAAACCTACTTGTTAATGGAAGGTTGTGGACTCACAAACCTCAAAATGCACACATTTGAAAGATATGTGGAAAAAATGTAGCAAAATAACACTTTTCAGTGCAGCTAATGTGTTCAATCATTGCATTTAGGTTAAAACTAGAGATGGGCACGACTTAGCGGTATTCCCGTTTCCGTTTCCATTACTCGTATCCGTTACTCTACGGAAACGGTAACGGGAATTACTCCGCCAGAATTTGAGCTCGAACCGATGAACGAACAATTTGGTCTGATTTGTCATGCTTGTTACTTGCATCGCGGCGATCGCGCAATGCCAAGCGGCACAGAAAAAAGTTTTTAAAAGTTAAAAAAACCCAATTCCCAGCCCTAAAAGTAGGCGAAAACTGTCTGAGGGCACCTACCAGGCCAGAAGGGTGTTTTATTTGGGGGGGTTTCCCCACCCCCCTCACCTTGGCTATTGCTACTGCTGCGCTGCTGGTACCAGGCTGGGAGGGCGCATCCATTTGCCATGCAGTGCGGGGGATCCAAAATGGCAACCACAATATTTTTTTTGAAA
This sequence comes from Phrynocephalus forsythii, assembly GCA_029282475.1. Classification (NCBI taxonomy): domain Eukaryota; kingdom Metazoa; phylum Chordata; class Lepidosauria; order Squamata; family Agamidae; genus Phrynocephalus; species Phrynocephalus forsythii. The sequence goes on along the minus strand of JAPFRF010000001.1, from coordinate 157,339,525 downwards.
TCGTTGCCCCAAACCCCACCAAAGCACCACAGAAACATGCGAAAATTAGCTATTTTAAATGCTTGAATTTTTACAGTAGCAGCAGTGGGTTTTTCTTGCAAAAAAAAGTCTCCGTTGATTTTATTTTATTTTATTTTATTTTATTTTATTTTATTTTATTTTTTTTACACCTGCACATTTGCAATGATGGGCTCGCCCATGGGAGTGGACGATGCAAATTTTCCACCAATCGCATGGCCACTTGGCCAGGTTGACCACAGAGACTTCTGGGATGTGCCAATTGGGCATAAGCAGCCCACTAATCGTAGCCCAAACCCGAACCCTAAGCCTAAGCCTAACCCATACGCCAGTACACTGTCCTTCTAAGTGGGTCAAAGAGGCACCGAGAGGTGCACCCCAATACTCACCCTAACCTCACCTGTAACTAGCCTAACCCTAGCCCTTGTGCTAACCCGTCTTAATCCTAAGCCAGATCTACTTGCATTGCACTACATGCAAGTACGTGAGACACAGCGGGTGCAAAGAGTCTGCCAGTCCGTCACTTGTGGCTCTGGCTGACTCCTGCAGCTCCCTCCAGGAGCCCGCTACCCCCCCAAAACCAGTACTAACGGCATCAAAAAAACAAAAAAACGAACTGACTAATTTTTGCGAAATTTCGCGAAAAACGAAAATGAGCCGAAACGGACTGCCTCCGACACACGACAAACTCGAAAACATCATTTTCCCTAGTCGTGCCCATCTCTAGTTAAAACATTTATACTCGAGTATAAGTCGACCCGAGTATAAGTCAGGGGCCCTAATTTAAACCCAAAAAACTGGGAAAATTTATTCACTCAAGTATAAGCCTAGGGTGGGAAATGCAGCAGGGCCTGGCAACTCCTCCTTTGTGAGCTGGGTGTGTGTGTGATGTTTAAAATGTGCAAGTGCTTGAGTTGGTAGCTAAAACTCATTTTAAACCTTGTTTTAAAATGACGTTTAAAAAGTAATTTTAAACATGGGGGGGTCAGGAAGAAGTGGCGCACAATATTTAAAATGACTTTTAGCCACCAACCAACCAAACTTGCCTCAGTGGCTAAAAGTATTGACCCGAATATAAGCCGAGGACCCCTTTTTTCAGCCCAAAATTAGGGCTGAAAAACTAGGCTTATATTCGAGTATATACAGTGTTTGATTGTTTATTTATTTATTTATTTATTTATTTATTTATTTATTTATTTATTTATTTATTTTACCCAGCTTTCTCCTTGGAAACGGACCCAGGGTGGCTTACAATAATGAGAGACCATATATAGTCCAGAACATTTGAGACATATTCAAATTAAGAACAGGGAATTAAAAAGGCATCTTAGAGTATTAAAAGGTAACATTAAAGCTACAAGGAGCACTTGCACAAATATGCTCACAAAGGGTCTTCTCAAAATAGAGCTGGGTTCTATTCCCATTTAGAAACAAACCTATATACACACAGTCTTAGCTGAGGTAACCACTATGGCCTAAAGACAAGAGGTGGAAAGGTTAAGAAGTAGACATGGGCACAACTTGGCGAAATTCTCATTTCCGTTTCCGTTACTCATTTCTGTTACGCAACGGAAACGGTAATGACAATTACTCCCCCAGAACTCAAACTCGAACCGACAAAAGAAAAATTGGGTCTCATTTGTCGTTGTCATTCCTGGCATCGCAGCGATCGTGCGATGCCAAGCGGCACAGAAAAAATGTTTTAGAAATTTAAAAAAAAATGATTCCCAGCAAAAAAAGCAGGCGAAAATATGCCTGCCTGAGGGCACCTACCAGAGGGGTGGTTTCTGGGGGGGGTCCCCACTCCAGCCTTCCCCCCCTCCTGTCCTGGGCTGCTGGTACCAGGCTGGGAGGGGGCATCCTCGGCATCTCCATTTGCCATGCGGTGCGGGGGGATCCAAAATGGTGACCGCAATATTTTTTTTTGAAATCGTGGTCCAAAAATCCACCAAAGCACCACAGAAACATGCGAAAATTAGCTATTTTAAATGCTTGAATTTTTACAGTAGCAGCAGTGGGTTTTTCTTGCAACAAAACGTCTCCATTGATTTTATTTTATTTTATTTTATTTTATTTTTTTACACCTGTGCACGCGCAATGATGGGCTGGCCATGGGATGGGACCATGCAAATTTTTGGAGCCATTCCACCAATCGCATGGCCAGGTTTTGCTGAGACTTCTGGATGTGACAGAGAGGGCATAAAAAGCCCACCAACCCTAACCCTAACCCTAACCCATACGCCAGTACACTGTGTTCTTAGTGGGCCAGAGGCATCCAGAGGTACAGCCCACTAACCCACCCTAAGCTTAACCGTTACCCTAAGCCTAGCCCTTACCCCCTAACCCCATGCTCTGGGAAGTCAAGTCGCGCTAAATCGCGACGGTAACGACAAACGACAAACGACATGACGAAACGACAAATTTTTGAAAAAATTCGTGAAAAACGGACCTGTCCTGAAAAACGACAACTCGAAAAAAAAATTTCTGGTCGTGCCTATTAAGAAGTCCAGAAATATGAACTCAGAGGTAAGTTAAACTGTATTTGGTCTTTAATGGGTAAGTGCAACATTGCACAGGTAGCGGTATTTTATTCATTCTAACTCACCCAACTCACTTGCAGCTTCTGGGAAATATATTCAAATTATTAACCCTAGTGATTCTATATCTATGGGCTGGTGGAATGGCAGTTATGTCACTAGAAGATTAGATAAATAAGTAGCATAGGGAGGTGTGTTTGCATTTAAATATGAGATGATAAATTGAAGCATATTTTCATACTGCCAAAAAATGGAGAAAGAGTTAACAAGAAGGAATCAGGAAATCCATGGTATAAGGCCAACATGTCCCTGAGTTTGTAAATCCGGTGCTGAAGTGTGAGACAGAACTCAAAACCTGCCAGCAGGCTCTTCATCTTCAAAATGGTTGACTGCTGTGTGAACGCAGTGTTGGACTAGATGTACTTGATGGCCTAACCCAGGAAGTCTTGCTTTCTTTTGCCAAACATCTCCCTCTGCTTGGGTATATACAAACACATACCATGCAACATTTCCTGTTTCTTCCGAGGGAGGCCTCACTGGCCACAGAAGCTCAGCCACATCTTGGGAGACAACTCTCTGGTTACTAGATGGGAAACGGTAGTGGCAAAATTCTCATCAGAGCTTCATTCTTATGGTGACGGGCAGAGAGAGGTAAACAAGCAAAGTGAGTAAGGATAAAATGTAAGCTGTTTATTTCACCAGGAAGGGGTACATCGAGACAAAGGCAAAGGAGTCGTAGGCCATCTTGGCACAGTTACAAAACCTTTAAACCCTTTCTTGTCAGAAACAGAGGAAGTCTGTTTAAAATCACCAATTCTCAGGCAGCATTCAAAAGGATGCCTAATATGGAGAGATAGCTTATACTTCCTCCTTCAGTCCTCTAGGAAGAAAATGTTTAATGTTTCAGGGCACATGTTAGTGAATGTTGCCGGCCAAGCATGTCCAGGTGTACTTCTGTCCTCCTGACCCTTCTGACAAACTGCAACTCTCAAGAATCCTATGAAGCATAACAAATAGTCCATGTTTAACTAGGTATGCCAATAATTGTTACTGACCAGTCATTTATTTATTTTTTGGCCTAGCAAAAATTATGTTGCCAACTAAGTAAGGGTGGGAGGATGGGTGAAGGGGAGAAGAAATGGTGCTTCCTCCTTGAGTTACTGCAGACAAACTGATGTCATTGTAATTTTGGTTTGTATGGAACAAAAGGGGGATTTTTAAAGGCCTGGAAATGGCACTTAACCTATTTCTCCGAAAATAAGAAAGCATCTTATATTAATTTTTGCTCCCAAATATGTGCTAGTTCTTATTTTCAGGGGATGTCTTATTTTTCCATGATCATTTTAAGTGATCCCCCCTCCCCTACCCCTATGCCAGTGGATACCTTCACCAGACATCCCCCACCCCTTTATCAGACATTCCCCCCTACCTCAGTCACCCCTGTGTGTCCACACAATGTGCCTGACTCCTGCCCCACGCAATTCACTGCCTAATTGTGAGTCAGACAGACTCTGTCAAGGCAGAGCGAGCAGCAGGCGGCAGCTTGTCCTGGTGGCGGCGCGGGCTCTCTGATTAAAAGAGACCTCACACTTCCTGTCTGCTCCGGCTGCGCTGTGGCCAACAGTGAGCTGCATGGCTGCGCCCGCCGCTACAGTCCAGAGTCCAGAGTTACGATAGCTTATTATTAGGGAGGCCTTATTTTCAGAGGAGGCCTTATTATCGGGGAGGTCTTATTTTCAGGGGATGCCTTATATTTCAGCAAGAGGCAAAAATGTAAGTAGGTCTTATTTTCAGAGAATGTCTTCCTTTCGGGGAAACAGGGTAGATAGGTAAGTGAGAAAATGTTGCTGATCATTTTCTGTTCAAGAGATTCAGTGTACAGTAGGACCCCAGTATTCGCTGGGGATTGGTTCCAAGCCTTCCCGTAGATAATGAAAACCGTGGATAAGAGAGAACACCAAAATGTCCCCAAAACTGCTGTTTTGTGGTAGTAACTTGCGTTACAGCTCCTGTTTGTGATGGTAGCTTGCTTTACTGCTGTTGTTTTATGACAGTAGCTTGCTTTACAGCTGCTCTTTGTGACAGTAGCTTGCTTTATGATGGCTGAATTATTTATTTTTTCCTCTGCCAACCATGGATAACTGAATCAGTGGATAATGAATCAGTGGATATGGGGGTCCTACTGTACATATTTTTCTTTTTCTCTAAGGAAAGCATTACAAGTTCCTCTGAGCCTAGCAAGTTGCTACCCTGTTCCCTAGCTCTTTCAGAACTATTTGGGAACTATTGGGGCAGCTTCAAACTAAGGCCCGGTAACCAAAAGATAAAAGTAGAGAAGTTGCAGTGAACACACAGAAATGCAGAGGGCTCAGTTAATAAACCACATGCATATTGCCATGCCCTGTCTTTTAAACATGAACTGAATCAGAGGCATTTGTGCATTTCTCGAGTGTCCAGGGGAAAAGACAAAAGCTGGTTGTAATCCATGCAGTGGAGCAAAATCCTTGTGAAACCTTCATGTTGACTTTTTACATTAGCTTTATTACAACCATAGATCACCCATACTAGAGACATAAACAACATATGTCTCAATCAGTGGGTTCTGGGCTATTTGGTCAACCCAGGTAAAAGTAGTCAGCACTGATACCTACCAATCATCATTATTTTCAATCAGCATTCTTGGAATAATATTTAAATCTTTTTTTAAAAAAACCCTTTTGGTTTATGAGTGTGGGATAGTGTGCTTCCGTGTACATGATTCAGAATCCCAGGAAATAGGTTTCACAAGCTGCACTGTCATCAGGAAAAAGGATGCCAAGCTTTAGGTAGCAAAGAACATCCTGAATCTTGACAGCGATAATGACAGCAGTCAAGATGGTCTACACTTTACAGCAGGGGTCCTCAAAGTTTTCAAACAGTGGGCTGGACCACCATGCCCCAGACACCACTGGGGGCTGGACTACAGTCCAAAAAAAAAAAAAAAAAAAGGCCGACATGGGAAAATGGGGGGAAGAAGGGGCAAGTGGGTGGAGCCCCCCCCCATGATTGTGTCTCCAGGGCCCCAGCAATGCCTCTTGCTCCAAAACACCACCCTGAGGTGCCACCACTGGGATCCCTCTGCTGCGCCTCTTCCTCCTCCTCCTCCTCCTACAGTGGCAGCAGCTGGAGTGGCTCTCCTTCATTGCATCGGGAAGGAGGTGGCAGCCCAGGCAAACTCAGGCCCCTCATCACCTTCTGGGTGGCCACTCAGGATTAGGAGCAGCAGCCGCAGCAATGGCAGCAAGGCTAGTGCCACTGCGCACAGATCCACCTGTGTGCCCTGGCCATCATGTCCTCACTGTGCCCTGGAGGGAAAGCTGCCTCCTCCCTTGGCCTGGCCTGGCCTGGCTCGTCCCGTCCCATCCCAACTTGGTGCACCGCAAGTGAGTGAGGGAGGGAGGGAGGGAGCAAGGGCTGGGAAGGAGGGAGGGGAGGCAGGAAGGCATGCCCAAAGCCACCTGCAGCCCACTCACTGGCTGAGTCCAGCCAGGCTGCGGTGCTCTCTTGGCTCGCCAGACCGCCCATCACCAACTGGGGACAAATGCTGCCCCGCCAGCCTCCCAGGAACCAGGCCCAGGCCACTGTTGGCCTTCTCTTTCCTTTCCTTCTTTCTCCACCACCTCATCCTCACTGGTCTCCAACCCAATGATGGTGGTGGCAGCTTCAGCCTCCAGCCATGGCTGTGCTCCTTCCTCCCCTCCCTCACTCCACGGAGCAAGGCAGCAGCTCAGAGGGGGCTGGAGGGGATGGAAGTAGCTCCATTTCCCCCTCGGTTGCCTGCCGTCCATCCCTCCAGCGGTCCACTGCCATGGCTGCTCTGCTCGGAAGGCTGGCTGGCGCTGCCTCGGCCTACCCCCTTCCTTCCTCACAACTACAACAACACAGGTGGCAGCCACACAAGGATGGCAGGTGGGCAGGGTAGAGGAGGAGCAGGGGTGGGGCCTCAGGGCCATGGAGGATGGGAGACCTTGGTGGGCCCCGGGTGCACCTGGCACCCCAACCATCTGAGTGGTGGGTGGGGGAGTGGGGGGTGGGAATGCCCCACTAGCCAGGATGCTGATCATCTTGGCGGAACTGCTTTGAACTGCCTCAGCAATAGAAGCAGCTGCAGAGGCTGGCTTGCTCACAAAGCAGAGGGTATGTGGGGGGTTGCAATTGGTCCCAGGGGCTGGATTCAGGACCTTGGGGGGGGGGCGCATCCAGCCCCAGGGCCTTAGGTTGAGGACCCCTGCTCTACAGGATACCCTCTCCTGCTCACTACTATTGATAAATTGATACCTTGCAAGGGAAAAATCACAGAAATTGAATCCTTTTTTTCATCAACTGGCCACATCTCATACAAATACAAAAAATACTCACAGCTGCTTTTCAATAAGTGTGAATGTGAGCAGGTGTTCCTTAATGCATCACTGTCAAAAATGTGTTGTGTGAAAAACAAAGGAATGTATATGCACAGCATTCCCCCCACATAACCCTGATACTCTTAATAAAATAAAACATTGTATACTGGAAATAAAACTTGAGACCGAGCAGAACCCAGTGCTTTTCAGGATACCAAAAAACTTTGCCTACATCTTGTCTCAGAGAAATAATTTTATATTTAAACATTCAACATAGGGTGCTTTTACACGACCCCTAAAATCAAAGGCAAAGGGTTCCCAGATGCGGAGCTTAAAATTGTTTTCCCACCAGCTCCGGACTATAAAAAAATTAAGTACGACCATGCCCACCTAAGCATGTCCCAGCGCATTTTCCAAGTACCTGGTCTCCGAAGGTGAAAAATTTCTGATGCGGATTGCAAGGCAGTGAGTGGCGGGCTCTCCTGCCTTCTGTTTGGGTTTTTTTTTTTTTACCCCCCAGCCCCTTTAAGAGACTGGAATGCTTCCCGGGGCAGCTCCCAACGGCAGAGCGGAGGTGAGCCCGCATTCTTTCTCCCTTTTTTCTCCCTCCCCTCACACAGACAGGAGCAAGGGAGTGCGGAGGGTGGGAACACAGGAAGAGGAGCAAACCCCCAAGATCTCTGGTCCGAATTTAAGTTGCCAGCGGATCTTATGGGTCGTGTAAAAGCGCCCTTAGAGAGGTTGTCTGCAGCAAAAATATATACATAATTACATGCCTGATAACAAAACAGTACTTTGACCAGCAAAAAACCTTCATAAAACAAAATGTGTGACTGGCATTAAGCAAAGACCAGTAACTTGTGATCCCTCTATGCTATCTTTATACAAACTGCAGTCACAATCACTTGCACCTGCCTGTGGTGGCTGCAGCCTGAGTTTTTCCTTATCATCTGTGTGTGTTTGACCCACACACAAACTCTGAGTAGTTACACTCCTCTGAAAAAGGTATGTTCAATATTTTATTTATGTCTTACAACTTTGTTCAAGTATAAAAACTTGACAATTACTATTACTATGTTGTTTCTGAAGTTCAGCAAGGATTATTCTGACACTGCTAGCCCTATTGTGATTAAATATGATTGTTTCTTCACTGCAATGTACTCATGGTCAAACCAAGATTCTACATGTTTTCGCTAAGGAAAAAAACAGTTGACCGGAGATATTTGAAGAGATCCTATTGACATCCTCTCATGTTAAATCCCAGAAATCTCAAAAAGACAAAGGAAAGTGTGCTCTTTGCTGTAGAAATGAACCAGTATTGACTTTCTTCCTGCATTGATTAAATCCTGAAAATCTCTACTCTGCCTGCAGCACCACTAACTTAAGATCTAAAGAATAAGAAGGGCAAGGACAGGGGATGGGGTGTAGAACTCATTGCCCTTTTAAAGAACCATCATAGAAGTTGACATTGCCTTTTTAAAGGCCCTTTCCAGTGGCTTCCTTGGAAGCCCATGGGGACATCAGGGCAGATGGCCTGCAGTCACTGCTTCCTTTCTGCCTTACCTGAAACATTCAACCTGTAATCCGGCCTCCCTGTTTTGCATATCCCCTTTTACAGGAGTGGGGTTTTGACTGGAAATCCACAAATACTGTCTTGGATCTGGGCAAGGATGAGGTTGGAATGGAGGTCACAAAGGGCTTTTCCCCCTGATCTGCATGTCCTTTATTTGGGCACAAAGTGACTTGCTATCATTAGCAAATGTTACCGTTATTTAACTTTTCCCACTATTAGAAACTTTTATTAACATTAGATAAGAACAAACTCAAAATCTGCTCCATCTCTCAAACCTATGGTAGGGTTTATTTTGTTGCCTGTGAGTCTCTTTCTCTGTCTCTGTGTCTCTGTCTCTCTGTCTGTCTCTGTCTCTGACTCTCTCTGGCTGCCACTGCACTCCAAACCACAACCACTTTTTGTTTTGAATTGCCTTCTGCCCTCCCCCAGTCATGTGGTCGCTGAAGCGATTCAGCATTCCACACTTGGTATTTTCTCATGAACCGGTTTTCCCATCTTCACTTTGCTAAACCGCTTTTTGTTCTGATTTTGTCAATCATTTCCCCATCATCTGCTTCTATTTCAGATTTTTTTTTTTTTAGGGTAATGTCATGCCATTGTTTTTCCATTATAAGTAATGTAGCTTATTTTCTGCTTTTCCGATGGCGGAATAAGGCATACAGAGGGGGAAACCTGGAAAAAACTGTGAATGGTGTCCACAGTTTCAGCCAAATCACTTCAAAAAGTGGTCTAGTAATTGGTTTTAAAAAAAAACACCACCCCTGGTGGCCGTCGCAAGAAAAACTGACACAGTGGTCGAAAAGGGGCATGGCCAAGGGGGCCCCACAGAAAAAGTGATTGGAAATGTGGTAGGTGATTTTTAAGGTGATTTGACTTTAAGCAAAGGGCGATTCAAAATCTAAGTGCGGTAGGGCTCTCTCTCTCTCTCTCTCTCTCTCTCTCTCTCTCTCTCACATCTCTGACAGCAGCAAGTAGAAATGCTAGGGGAAAAATAAAATTGCAGAAAAATAATAGAACATCCTGCACTCTATTAATCATGGCTAAATAAAAAGGACTTAATTGTCCTGGAGTTCTATTCATTTTTTTAAAAAAATGATACATATCGTAGTGAACTTTCCCCTTCATCCCTTTTATAGTTTAACAGCTAAGTGAGTTCAAGCAAATCTGCTACTACAAATGCTTATTAGGGGAAAAATTCTGTGCTAAACGGAACATGCAAAAATCTAAATTAGTAAAATATAGTGTGACCTACCACTTGGCATTCTTCTTCTAAAGATAATGAAGACAGCTATTAGTTTCATTTGGAACTTGTCAACCAGCAGAGTTTTTGTTTACACAGCAGCCTACAATATTGCAGTCTGACACAATAGTCTTCATTTAAAATTATCACTGGATATCAGTGTGTATACCTAACATAAACATATGGCACTTAAATGTGAGGTTCAGTAACGAAAGTTATGAGCTGCCTGGATTGCTTAGTGGACACGGAATCTGGCTGTGAATTTGAATCCCCACTGGGCCTCCTGTGACTACAGCCAGCCTGTATGGCCATGGGCAACCTCTACAGCCCAGGGATATTTTTCCATCTATAAGGTGCTGCCATAGATTAGAGTCCCCCCTCCCCACACTTTTAAGACCCCAAATTAATAAAATTAATAAATCCTTCTTGAGTTCTCCTCCACCCCACCCCACGCTGTTGCCTTTCCCTTCTGTGTTCTGAAGACTCCTCTCTGCATTGTTCTTGCAGGAATGGAGCGTCCTTTTCAGCAGAGAAAAGATTGGGGATGGAGCAGCCTGGGTCTGATCCCGCAAGAACAAAGCAGAGAGGAATCTTCAGAACAGGGAAAGGAAAGGAAACAGCAGGAGGTGGGATGGAGGACAATCCAAACCAACCTTGCTGTTTCACTTCCTCCCTGGCAGTGCTTGATTACCCTCCTCTCTGCTTTGTTCTTACACGATCTGACTCTTCTTTTCAGGGTGAAAAGGGACTTCTTAATGGGTGGCTCCACCCCCAAGCTCCCCCCTGAAAAGAAGGCTCTGGTCCTTGCAAAAAGGACGTGCAGATGAGTCTTCAAGACACGGCACGGAAACAGAAAATTCAGTTTGAGTTCCTCTCCACCTCTTGGGAAAAGCTTACTTCAATGTTTGTGATGCCCTTTAATTTTTAGTGCCATGATTTTAGGAAAAAACAGGATCATATCTATGGAAAAATACAGTATTTTTTCTGTTAGTAGGTTGTTTCCTGATTATTTCTAGTCACAAGTGAAGCTCTATGGGATGTGTGGCAAGCTGTAGGGGAGAAGCTGCCCCTCCTGTAGTCGGAGGTCTGCATCCTGACAACAGATTCTGTTTTGTGACCATTCCCCACCTACACTGTGGTTCTGTCATGTTGAAACACTCTAAATCTACACCAATCTGAAATTTTCAAAGCTCTACCTAGGTTTACCATTCTTCCTCTGTTTACAGGGAAATCAGTGGAAGGATCAGGTTGAGACAGTCCAAAATGAACAAAAAGAAAATGATGAGACTAATATGAGACTTCTATGTCTGAAACTCTATTTTCCCTGGCAAAACAAGACTGGGGGTGGGCTATGCTACAGACCACTCTGGGATTGGTGCTAAATCTTTAGAAGAAGGATCATTCTTAACACTAAATATGGACACGTGAAAGCAGAAGCACCCAGTCATTCGATGTTTGAAGAATGGCAGTCTCGTCTTCCTTGCCTATCATTTATCCTAAGCTCATTTTACAAGATTTTCCAAACATCCTTTATCTTTTTGTTACTTTACAGAATTGGATACAAAATAACTGAGGAAACTGGGGGCATAATATAATTATACTTTTGGTTCAGGTCTACAAACATGAGGCCAAATCCTTTTGTTGCATAAGAAAATTCATATTAACTGAATCAACAGAATTCTAATTCATTGAGTTTTTACAGTGATTTACAGCTAACAGTTATGTGAGCCTTAACAGCATGAGTAGCATTGCAACACATGGCCACTTGGGATGCCAGGCGCTGTGTTCACGTGGAATCATGCAAATCCACTGACAGATCATGTACTGCTGCTACAGTCACATTGCAAGATGGATTTCAAATATTCTAAGGACTGATGACAGGCTTACTTATGGGTGGAGACTGATTTGGTTGCTTACAGCAGGTACTGGACAGGGGGAGTGTGTCGTTTCTTCTGGGTCTCACAGCAGCTATTGATACCATTGTGCGTGGTATTTTGCATGGTATTTCTCTGGGATGGAACTTGGAAATACTGTTCTGTAGTGCCTCCAGTTGTTTCTGGAGGACAGATCTCAGAAGGTGATGCTGGGAGAATACTATCCAACACCCTGACCATTGGCCTGTGAGGTCTCCCAGGGTTCTGTTTTGTCACCTGTGTTATTTAACATCTACTGTATATGAAACCTCCAAGAGAAGTTGTCTGGAGTTTGGAGGGTTTGTATCACCAGTACATGGATGACGCCCAACTTTATCTCTTTTGTCCTCTTGATCCAAGGAAGCTAGTTCAATGTCAGGTGTCAGTAATGGGCTGTTTGATGGCAAATAACCTGAAACTTAATCCAGACAAGACAGAGGTGCTTCAGGTCAGTTGAATGCAGAGTAAGGAATAAAGGTGCTGGTTTTCTGGAAGTTGAGTCATGGTAACCATTGGACTTCTTTTCTTGAGAGATCAAAACATTTCACTACTCATCCAAGCAGCTTTATCAGTCTTCACAAAGTTCCTTGGATGCGTAATGAAATGTTTTGATCTCTCAAGAAAAGTAGTCCAGTTGCCATGACTCATCTTCCAGATAAACTCACCTGGATGACAGACACTCTTCACAGACACAGGTGATGCTTGTGCTAGATGGGGTTTCGATCCCTCTAAAAACACAGGGACGCAGCTTGGAGGTGCTCCTGGGTTTGTTTCTGACTATGGATTTCCAGGTTTTGGTAGTAACCAGGAGAGCCTTTGCACAATTAAAACTATCATGCCAGCTGCACCCATTCCTGGAGAAGTTTGATCTGTCCACAATAATACATGCCTTATTTCCATCCTGGCTGAATTAATGTAATGAGCTCTATATGAAAACGGTCAGGAAACTTTAGTAGGTCCAAACATGGCAGCCAGATTGCTAATTGGAGCTGGTTACAAGGTCATATAACCCCATTCCAGCAGCACTACTGGCTGTCAATCCATTTCCAGGCAGAAGTCAAAGCGAGGGTTCTAACAGCTTGGGTAGTAGAAAGTGATATTGATGAATGATCTTCTGTTCCCAGAAGAAGACAGTGTAAACCATTTCTGACTATTCTATATATTTAAAACAGTATGATGAGGTAGACAAGAGTGAACAAACTGTGCAATGCTATGGTGGGACTTAAATTGTCCCATCATAGGCGTAGACTGTCTGCAGGTATCAGGAAGGACCTGTTAGTTTGGCTTGGGTTTTTAATGAGAATTTAACGGGATCTCCATTAATGGCAATCAGACCTGATTTTGGGCTCAGCATTGCAAGTTCACATGGATGCTTCAGGCATGTGTGGCTTTGGTATGTGTTTCCATGACAGGTGGTGTGCAAGGTGTTGACCAGATGAGTGGGCATGTTCAGCCTTAGTGAAGGATTTAACTTTTTTAGATTTTGTTCCTACTGTTGGTGCTCTTTGGCTTTGGGGTGACCACTGGGCAAATGCAGTGGTCTCTTTTTGGTGTGACAATCAGGCAGTAGTTCACATCATCAACTCCTTAACATCTAAGTTGCCGAGGGTTATGGCCTTGTTGAGAGATTTTATGTTGAGGTGCCAAAAGCTAAATATTGTTTTCCATGCTAGGTATGTGCCCCGAGTTAAGAATGAGCTGGCTGATGCCCTGTCCCGTCAACAGATTGGATGATTCAGGGAGTTGGCACCAGCATCACTCCCCCTACCAGATGTTCTTCCAGAGGATTAGAGGGTTGAAACCAACAGGGCCATGAGCTTAGTGTCAGCTCACAGCACCAGTTATGCGGTAGCTTGTCTGGAGTTTGAGCATTTTTGTTTAAGTGAGAGGCTTGCACCGATTTGGCCGGCTGATCCAGAGCACCTCATGCAGTTTGCAATATTTCTGCACAGAAAAGGTCTGGCTCCATGTTCCATACAGGGAAGGATGCCTGCATTGGCTTTCTACACCAAGGCCAGAGGTTTGTCACACCCTAAAGGAGAGGGTAGGGTTTCTACAATGATCAAAGGGTGATCCTGGGAGAGGGGTAGGTCCACGGATCAGCACACTCCCATCACACCAGCTACATTAATTAAGCTGAGCGCTAGCTGGGGTGCTGTTTGTAGTGACAGTTTGAGGCTGCTTTGCTCAGGTCAGCAGGACTACTGGCCTTTTTGGGGGCCTTTAGAGTGAGTGAGCTGGTTGCTGCTTCTAAGGGCCTTTTCACACGACCCCTAAGATCTGCTGGCCACTTAAATTCGGACCAGAGATCTTAGGGGTTCATCGCTCTTCCTGTATCCCCACCCCTCCGCACTTCCTGGCTGCTGGCTGCGTGAGGGGAGGGAGAAAAAGAGAAAGAAAAGCATGCCGCTTACCTCCGTTTTGCCTCTCGCTCTTGCCGGCAACATTCCAGTCTCTGTAAAGAAGCTCTTAAAGGGGCGGGAGCCAAAAAAACAACAAACAGAAGCGAGGAGAGCCCCACACTCACTAACATTACACCGCATCAAGGAATTTTCACCTCCAAAGAGCAGGTACTTGAAAGGTGCGCTGGGATGCGCGAAAGTGGGCGTGGTCACACCTAATTTCCTGTAAACTCCGGAGCTGGTGGGGAAACATTTTTAAGCTCTGGAGCTGGGAACCATTTGCCCCGGAGTTTAGGGGTCGTGTATAAACGCCCTAAGTGTGATGAATCCCGGACAGCGCTGTAGTTTACGGACATGGTGGTATTACATGACCAAATTATGGTGACACTGCACAAATCAAAACCAGACCAGAAGGGGGTTGGTCAAGTGATTCATTTAGGAAGATGTCATGTGTTAGAAATCTGCCCAGTTTTAGCTATCAAAGCCTACCTGGAATTATGTGAGGGAGAAGATGGGTACCTGTTCCTGCACAAAGATAGGAGCCAAGTACCAAGTTTTGTCATGTTACGTCCAGGGTGCTCCAGAATGCCAGCCTTAGTGCTTGGCATTTGGAGATGCACTCATTTTGAATTGGAGCAGCATTTATGGGAGCCACATTAGGTTATTCAGTGCAAGGCATTCAGGAGGTGAGGTGGTGGTCTTCACAAAAGTTTAGAACAGATGTTTGGCCCCTACCTGAATGTTAGGACTGTCTTCGCCTGTTGTGTTTTGTTTGTCATTCCAGGTTGACCCATGAAGTCTCAAATTTGGGTGCTTATATGCAGGCACAGCTTTATATTTTGGGCAGCAGTCCATGCAAGATGGACCAGCTGGGGCAGAGATCTGAGACTAGGTTGACAGGCGACGATTGAGTGGAATGGATGGAGAGGCATGATGTGGAAAGATTTCCTGGATATGGCAGTCAAGTGCTACACAATTGAGCCTCCCTCCATTTTGGTGGTGCACCTGGGGGGCAATGATTTCACTCAGTGCAAAGGAAAGTCACTTACTTTACAGGTCATCACTGAGCTGAGGTTTTTGAAGCTTAATTTTTCTCATATGTGCTTGCTCTGGTCTGGGATTCTGCCTTGTACGTTTTGGCGAGGAGCAAGGAAGCCTCACATGGTCAATTGCGCTCACAAGGGTGTCAATTGAGAGGCAAAGAAAGCAGTGCACTGTAGTCTTGGGGGTGTGATAAGCAACCCCCAGATCAAATTTCGCTGCCTGGATTTGTATAGGCAGGATGGTGTTCATTTGTCAGAAGTAGGTTTAGATTTATTCTTGTGTGAGATACAGGGGAGCCTACGGAATGAGGTTAGTCACCTTGGTGGGGGGCTAGAAGCATATCAGTAGCTGTGAGCAGTGGGGGTAGTGCATAGGTTAATAGAGTCAGTTGAGATCCCAGACTGGCATCCAAAGGGTGTTTGGTAGCCGTCTGGCTGTAAATAGGTTTTGGATTGGAACATAGGATAAGGAAGACACAAATTAGGAAGAGTAAGTGGCTAAGGGCAGCCCTGATGTATTTAGACCTTTAATGGGGATCTCACTGAGTGGCATCTGGGATAAGGGGCTCTTATTGAGTTACTGATAACCAACCCATTGCACTACATAGGCTCCCTTACCTCACAATAGTTTTGAGAAGTTAATAAAGTTGTTTGACCCTTGTTTAACCCAAAAGCTGTTGCCTTACCTCTTTATTTTGGCCTGGGCAGGAAACAGTACCTTCGGGTCCAGTGTTGTCTGGTGCAGGGGATCTTTGCCCCCTCCCGTCCGAAGAGGCTCGTAATGGCAACGCTGGGATCCATTTTGTGTGGGGCAGTCTATATAAGGTACTGCCCCACTCAGCTCCTGGTCTTTTTGCTGGCACTGTGGAGACTTCTCCCTCCCCCCCAGTTGATAATGAGATTAGCTGCTCGCTTTGGGGGCGGATGGGAATTTTTGGCTCCCACGCTGATTGGCCGTGGGTGGCAGTGTGTTTTCGCCCATCCCATTATCAACTAATGAGGTTTAGGCTGTCCTTAAATTAGGTCACAATGTCAGGTAGCGCATAGGTTAATACAGTCAGTTGAGATCCCAGACTGGCATCCAAAGTGTGCTTGGTAGCCCTCTGGCTGTAAATAGGTTTTGGATTGGAACATAGGATAAGAAAGATATAAATTAGGATGAGTAAGTGGCCAGGGGTAGCCCTGGTGTAATTAGACCTTTAATGTGGATCTCACCGAGTGGCATCTAGGATAAGGGTCTCTTATTGAGTTACCGATCCCAACCTATTGCGCTATGTAGGTCCCTTATCTCACAATAGTTTTGAGAAGTTAATAAAGTTGTGGCCCTTGTTTTAACCCAAAAGCTGTTGTCTTGCCTCTTTATTTCAGGCTGGGGAGGGGGCAAAGGGCTGCCACATTTAGTGTTCACATTTTTTCAGTCATTAACCCCCTGTCCTTGAATTATTTGAGGTAATATTTGATTGTGATTTATAAAATTCTCTTTGATAGACCACCTCATAAATATTTTGGAGTTTGTAAATCACCCTCTCCTTCCAACTGAGCTATAAAAAACATATTTTCTTTGAAGCTTTTTCAGTGATTGATACCTTCTATTTAAACTAAATTAATATAATCTTTATGGGGGGAAACATAAAATGGAGGCCGATTTTATATCTTCCTTGCCTCAAACACTTTATGAGCATACCAGTTTGGGAACCCTTTTAGCATAAATGACAGAAAAATCCAATTTAAATGTGCACTTCATGTCAAACAAACAGATCCTTTAAAAAAAAGAAACTGCAAAGGTCATGTAGATCTTTTCTTTACATTTTTGACACCTATGTGGATTTGTCAGGTTGCCTGGTCCACCTTGTTTATACATGCTTTGTTGGGACTGTACATCTCCCGCCCCTCCTCCCACCTCAACCGATTTTTTTTTTTCATTTTAATTAGATTGACCTTTCAGTCCTTAGTTGCCCTCAAAAGGCCCGATAATTACTGTTCTTGTGGAAGGAGTGAAGAAGGATGGGAGACAGTCATAGGAATTTTTAAAAAAAGAAAAGAAAATTTGATACAGCAATCCTGGGTAATACAACATCATCGTTATTTTCATAGCTCCTAACACAAAGAAATACTAGCCTCTGCAAATTCTGTGAAGCTTTAATGGTGACAGGTTATTTCTCATCTTCCTGAATGGACATTTTATAGCCCACTTGATGACTAATATCTTCAGGAGAGTGTTTTTACTGTCCAGTAATGACTTGCCTTTTCCACACTTGCAGGGTTACAAATTGTAAACTTTAAGTAAAGCTGAAACAACCTCAATAACTGATGGCAGCTAAGGGCCCATCACTTATTTTAGTGAATTTTATCCTGTCCCCCTTCCCTTTCCCCAAACCAATTTTCAATGAATTATTCCAGTTGGAAAGGACATTTCCATGTAGACTGAAGTCCTCAAAGTAAAAGACTCAAATCTCAACTAAATTTAAAGTTTCACTGAAGCTACAGATTGGTTGTTGGTGACATCAGAGATGTGAACATCTCTCAACTTCTATGCCCATCATTAAAATGCAGGTAGTACTTGGGAGAAATTGCAGGGAAAGCCGTCAGTGTAAACCACATTGAGTTGGATCGAAAATCTGTGGATGGAGGCAACCTTTCAGTATGCAAGATGTCTGCCACGTTTAATGGGATTTTCACTCCTCAACACATTGCCAACAAATAATTTAGCAATTGGGAGGGGGCGCTGGGAAGGAGCTAGTGAAGCAGTTATGGGGACAGGAAAGTTGGCTCCGAGCTGCCCTTCAGCGTTTGGATCTATTAACCCCCATACCTTAAATGGCCCAATAATGTTCTGCAGGTAGGGTTTAGGATGCTGGATAGCTCCCATAAAGCTCATAGTAGATCATGGAGATTTACCACTACCACAAGACTGACGCTACCAGATTCACTGACCTGAGGATGCAATTTTGTTCCCACTTACCTCTCATACGCTCCCATGACACTCCATGAGACCTACTTGCAGATAAACATACACTGCCAGTGATTGTTTAAAAAGTGTTCTGCTTATATACTGCCCCATACCACATCAAGTAGTCTCTGGGAGGTTTACAGCTTTAATTACAGTAATGCAGGCTACACATTGCCCACCTCCCCCGAAGCTAAGTACATATTTTACCAACCTCAGAAGGATAGAAGGCTGAGTCAACCATGAGCCTGCTACCTGGGATTGAACCCCAGGTCATGAGCACAATTTTACCTGCATACAGGCATTTAACCACTACACCATGGGGCTCACAACTCCACAGGAGAGCATTCTCAACTGCTCCTAGGATTGTCAGAATTCTTTAGATGGCCTAGGACAGTCTATGCAGCAGGCTCTCCCTCTCTTCATCTGCAGCCTCACTCTATCAGCCTGAAGAATTGGCCCTACTTTTCCAGAAGTAGAAATTGTGAAAGATTACAGTTCAGTTTAGATCACCAAGTTAGCCCCTTTTCTGCACTTTGCTAGTTCGCTATTAAAACAGGTACTGTCTAGACATCAAAAGTTGGAGTTTTAAAAAAAATATTAAATTTTAAAACTACAATACAAAACATAAAAGAACAACATTATACAGTAAAGAAAAAACATTAAATAAAACCCATACAAATATGACAAAAACTGACCCCATGCAACTCACCACCACCCCTCGGGACTTACAGAGTTTGCTAAGAGCTCAGGATCCAGTCCATATGTGCCGTCATTCAAGGAGGCTAAGCTGCCTGCATTGTCATTGCCATTCCTGTTGGCAACACTCCTCTTTCCCTTATGGAGTGCAATGAAGCAGAAGTCAACTGTAATGTATATGGTGTCATGAAATCAAGGGCTATTACTGTTACTCATAGAGATGCCTGTTTTCTGCTTCACTAGTGCAGTAAACTAATTGAAATTAAGGGTATCTCAACATAAATTTTGCCATGCTTGGGCTTCATTTTCTCTATTAACACTTGAGTGAACTAAAAATTCATTAGGTACTAACTGAATCATTCTCAACTCCTTTAAAACACTTAAAGAGGTTTGGCGATTTTGCAGTGAAACTACCTGACTAATATATGTTGCAGGTATGAGAAATTGAATTAAGCTCCCAAGTCATTTCTCATGTTGAGCCACAACTTCCTACCTCTTTTGCCATTTTAAAGATATTAGAAAAGATGGTTAAGAAGTCAAGATAACTTATTTTTCTTCATACATGTGATGGTGCCAAATAGTAAAACATAAATAATAGAGTCTTTATAGATCCTGGCAGAGGAACATTAGAAACCAGACATGGGACTTTATCCTATACACTTTACTGTACTTCGGCAGCATCCCATTAGGATAACAGGTTTCCACTTTTGGTCCAGACACTCAAAGTTTTAAGTCCATTCTACATTTCTTAGGCTTTGGAACAGAAATGGCAGGAAACTGGGATTCTGCCAACACATGAACTTAGACTTTGGAGTTCATGCATTTGGCTTGAGGACATCTTATTTAGACATGCTCAGAACCAACCTTTTGTTCTTCAGTATCTTGCTTGATCCAGAACTGCTGCTGGAATTTCCATGGCAGCCTTTCAACTCCGCATTGAACCTCAACACTGTTTAAATCTGAAACACATTGTGCAGTTGTTGGAGAAGGATATGCACCACAGCACCAAAAGAATCCTTCTCCATGCCTCAGAAGGCCTATTTCTAGGCCTTCCTCTTTGGACATAAAGCCACAGAGAACTGGATGCAGCTGACCTGGCAATCCTAATTCTAGGGTTGCCAATAGTAGAGAACACTCTGGACCAACCTCTAATACAATCTGAATGGTTAATGTCTCATACAATGCAAGGGACAAAATGCCTCACAACTCCACAGGAGAGCATTCTCAACTGCTCCTAGGATTGTCAGAATTCTTTAGAGGGCCTAGGACAGTCTATGTGGCAGGCTCTCCCTCTTCATCCGCAGCCTCACTCTATCAGCGTGAAGAATTGGCCCTACTTTTCCAGAAGTAGAAATTGTGAAAGATCACAGTTAAGTTTAGATCACCAAATTGGCCCCTCTTCTCCACTTTGCTAGTTCGCTAATAAAACAGGTACTGTCTAGACATCAAATGTTGGTCATTTAAAAAATATTAAATTTTAAAATTACAATACAAAACATAAAAGTGTTCTGCTTATATACCACCCCATACCACTTGAAGTAGTCTCTGGGCAGTTTACAATTTTAATTACAGTGTGCAGGCTACACATTGCACACACACCCAGCAATCTGGGTACTCATTTTACCGACCTTGGAAGGATCGAAGGTTGAGTCAACCATGAGCCTGCTACCTGGAATTGAACCCCAGGTCATGAGCAGAGTTATACCTGCAGTACAGGCATTTAACCACTGCGCCAGGCAGTATACAATATACAGTAAAGGAAAAAAATCACAAAACAAAACAAATACAAATCTATCAAAAACCAACCCTATGCAACTCACCCCCCCTCGGAACTTACAGAGTTACAATTCTTAAGGTATTGACCAGCCCACTTCCCTCCAGAAATACATTGAGTCATCTCCGGGTGTATACCCTTTACCTTTTTTGTTGTTTTTGTTCAGTTGTTCACTGGTGTCTGACTCTTTGTGACCCCATGGACCAGAGCACGCCAGGCCTTCCTATATTCCACTGCCTCCCAGAGTTTAGTAAAGTCCATATTGGTTGCATCGATGACACCGTCCAACCATCACATTCTCTGCCCTCCTCTTTTCCTTTTGCCTTCAATCTTTCCCAACATCAGGGACTTTTCCAAGGACTCCTCTCTCCTCCTTTACCTTTTAGAAATACATATACAAAGAGTTTATCCCATATTCCATTAGAATCATTAAACTTTCTCAAACCTTTCCTAATTTTAATTTCACAAGTCAATTTATCAGTAATGGCCATATTCCACAAGTCTCTATACCATTCCTCCATTGTCACATGGTTACTGGATTTCCAATACTTGGCAAAAAGCAACCTTGCTGTTGTAATCATTACCAATTCAACCTCTTCTTTCTTCAATCGTATATCCGTAACCAGATTCAACAATGCCATTTGTGGAGACATTTGAATCCCTTTCCCAGATATTTCTTGTATTTCATTAAAAACCAGTGTTCATTCCATTTGCCTTATCTCACATGCCCACCACACGTGTAAATACACCCCTTTTTATTTTTTACATATCCAGCATATTGAAGAAAATTCTTTGTTATGTTTAATTTTACAGGTGTTATATACTAACTCCAATATAATTTATAACAGTCTTCTTTTACTCTCACTTTTTTTGTACAATTCCCGCCTCTTGCCAATATTGTTTGTTTGTTAAAGATGCCTTTGTTTTTAATTTTATGTAAACCGCCCAGAGTTCCCGCTTGGGAAATGGGTGCGGTATATAAGTATGAAAATATATAAATAAATAAATGACATATTTTCC
Source organism: Phrynocephalus forsythii (assembly GCA_029282475.1). Taxonomy (NCBI): domain Eukaryota; kingdom Metazoa; phylum Chordata; class Lepidosauria; order Squamata; family Agamidae; genus Phrynocephalus; species Phrynocephalus forsythii. The sequence goes on along the minus strand of JAPFRF010000001.1, from coordinate 157,317,980 downwards.
ACTATTCTTTTAATCCACATTTTCTCCAATTCTTCCTCTTTAACTAGTTTATTAATATCTTACATCTCTCTTAACTTATTTTTATATTACTCTTGAATTAGTGACTTGTATATCTCACTTACTGTACCTTTTCTCTGTTCTTTATTCTCTTTTATTTCTTCTATCAATAATTTCTTCAAAACTAGTCAATTTCCTACAATCTCCTACTTTAATTATCCATTCTTTAGACCATTTTCCATTGCCCCCCCACTCGGAATGATGAGGTGAGACAGTGTGTTGGGGGTAACTGGGCCACACTTTATTAACATATAACAACATAACAACAACAGGAGGGGCCAGGCATCTCTTCCTTTGGTTGGAACCCTGGGGTCTCCCGGGACCCCTCCAACCGGGCAGCCTCAGGCGAGCCATCAACCCCCAGGTGGTGCAGTCATCCGACAGCACCCACCAGGCCAGTTAATTTGGTTACCTCCTCCCTGCCTGTTATTCTCCAACCTGGGTAATTCCCAGCGCAGGGAGGCGTTTGCCCTCCCCCACCCCAGCCCCGAGACCTCCTGGCCCACAGTGCTGTGGTGAAGGGGCGTTTGGGTTTTAGGTGTCAATTGTAGGCTCCCTGCTGCCCTCCATGCTTTTAGCCACCACAGCCGCAGGCCTAGCCTTGCTATGGCCCCGGCCACCCACAAGCAGACAATTCCACAGCCAGGCCCCTCCGCAAATCTTGCAGGAACAACTCAGTGCCAACATCCATCAGTTGCACCCCGTCCGGCCTGTAAAGCTCCTTCCTGCGGACATTGAACTCCGGGTGGCCCAGAACCGCCCCAAATTCCCTGCAGACCACCCTACAAACCTCCTGGTTCACTCCCTTCCTGGAGCGGTTGAGCTTTTGTGGGTCACAGTCTGCACGCCACACTTGCCGTGGTATCAAAGTTGACCACAGGACTCTGGAGGCCGGGAACCTGGCCTTCCAAGCCGCCAGGTCCCTCAGAATTTCAATAATTAACTATTTGCCCATCTGGCTTGTCAGATCGTTTCCACCCAAGTGAATCATGAGGAAATCCGGTGGCATGCCCCGGGCCGCAGCTACCGCCACCTCATCCCCCTTTTACCCCACCATTCAATCGTGGCCCAACTACCCAGCCCCAAATTTGGTCCCCATCCAGATCTGCGGGCATATTTCTCTGCCCAGTATACATAACTGTGTCCCACAAAAATGACTCTCACCCAGCAGGCGTGGCCCTCTGGTCCTGAGAAAACAAAGGAACAAGTTAAAGCGCTGGCAACGGCCGCACGTACCTTTTATAACAATGGGAGGCCCACCTCCCCAGCCGGTGGATAGATCCCTCATCATATCCCACCACCGTGGCCGTCGACGCCGCCCCAATCCGAAAGGAGTGTGTCCCAAACCTGAGCGCCCCCAGCCCCAGGGTCCCCAAGACCCTACTGGTCAGGGTTGCAAACTGGAATTTGGTTAAAGGGCGACCATCCTGATGGATAAAGACATACCCCCTACCTGCGTTGGGTCAAGTATTCCCTCATGGCCGCCACCGGGCATATTCCCTCCACCGAGCACGGGCCTAGCACTATCCCAGCGCCCTTCCCTCTCTGATCTATCTTGGACCTCCTAATCAGCACAGCCAGGGTCCCCTCTGCCATCCGGATATCAGTCATGCAGAGTGCTGTGAATGACATATCCCGCCCGCTCGCTGTCACTAGCTCGCTGATGTGCAGGGCGCCAAAGAAGGCCAACAGGGAGGCCGCCCTGAATAAGGACGCCTCGTAGCTATCTGCACCCCCGGCCAGCTGGCGCTCATGCGCTCCAGCAGCTGTGGCGAGAGTGGAAAGCGGGCGTCCGGGACTCTCCCCCTCATCTGTGACCATCCTGCCACCATGCCTCGCACCCGGAAATCCATCGTAGTGTCCGGGTGTCCCTTAAGCCTGGAGAAGAACGCTAGAGCGGCCAGTTTCCTTTGCAGGGAACTGGGTGCCAGTCCCTTGCGGTGTAAATAGACTAAGAACCTCTGCAGGTGCTCGATGGGAAGGGGCCAAAGTTGGCCCAGGCCTTGCTCGTCCCGGAAAGCTGTAAATTCCACCATCACTGCTGCGTAACCCCGCTGTGTCCGGGGGCGACGGAGCCGCAGAGAGCTCCGTCAGCCTCGGTGCGCCAACCTGCCATACCTCAGACGGGATTTCCACAGGCAGCATGGCCGCTTCTGGGGCAAGAGCCTGGAAACGCTCAGCCTGTTGGCGGGACAAAGCATCAGCGATCTCTTTCTCGATCCCCAGCACATGACGAGCGTGCACCACGATGTTAAATTGCAGCGCTCACAAAACAAAAGCCCGGACCAGCCTCATCACCCGGGGGGAACGGGGCGTCAGGCTGTTGATGACGTATACCACTGCCTGATTATCGCACCAAAAGTGCACCACCAAGTTGGCCCAGGCCTCTGACCAGATGTAAACCGCGGCCCAGATAGGGAATAACTCGAGGAAGGTGAGGTCCTGGGTAATGCCCTCCACCCGCCAATCCTGTGGTCATAGCCCACTGCACCACTCTCCCCTCCAGTAGATGCCAAACCCCAGGCCCCCAGCTGCGTCAGTGTGGACCTGGAACTGGGCACCCAACCATAGCTCGTCCCTCCAAAAGGAGACCCCATTAAAGCCCTGCAGAAAAAGGCCCCACACTGCCAGGTCCTCCTGCATTTCCGCCGTCACTCTGGTCCTGTGGGTGGGCTTCCACAGCCCACTCATAGCATCGCACAGCCGGCGCAAAAATGCCCGCCCCGGGGCCACCACTTTGCAAGCAAAGTTAAGGTGGCCCACGAGCTCCTGCAGTTCCCTAAGGGAGATCTTGCGGCGCTGGTGAGCCTGTCTCACTCTGTCCCGTAGGGCCCAAAGCTTATCCTGGGGCAGCCTGCAAGCCTGCTCCCTGGTATCGATCTCGATCCCCAGGAAGGTGATCACCTGGTTGGGCCCTTCTGTCTTTTATTCCGCCAGTGGTAGGCCCAATTTGCATGCCAATGCACGGAACCTGTCCAACAAGCGCCGACACCTGTCCGTGCCCGCCGGGCCACAGAACAGGTAGTCGTCTAAATAATGGGCCGTGCTGTCCCAGCCCGTAACATGGCGAAGCCGCCACTCTATGAACGAACTGAACGCCTCAAAAATGGCGCAGGACACAGAGCACCTGAATGGGAGGGCCCTATCCATATAAAACTGGCCCTGAAACCTGAAACCCAGGAGCTCGAAATCCAAGGGGTGGACGGGTAGAAGGCAAAAGGCTGACTTAATGTCGCATTTCGCCATCTCCGCCGCCGGACCGCAGGCGCACACCATGCGCACCGCGGCATCGAAGGACGTGTACCTAACTGAACACAGCTCAGGCGGTATGCCGTCGTTGATGGAAGCTCCAGAGGGATGGGAGAGGTGATGTATCAAGCAGAACTCCCCGGGGCTTTTTTGGGCACCAAACCAATTGGTGACACCCTCAGGTTAGGCACAGGTGGATCCTGGAAAGGGCCGAGTACACGGCCCTCCATCACCTCTTTGTGTATCTTCTCCCCGGCCACCCCTTCAGCTAATTCCAGAGATCTCAAGTTCTCTGCTAACTTGGGAATACGGGCCCCACAGAACGGAATGCGAAACCCCAACTCAAAACCATTAACTAAGAAAACTGTGGCGGCTCTATCCGGATACTCAGCTGCCCAACGCCTCAACACCTCGAGTCTAATTGGGCTGGGCCCCTTTTGCAGGGGGGCCCTCAGGTCCCCCTGGTTTCTTGAGCCCTCCCCCATCCCGAGGTCTACCCTGCTGTGGGCACGCCCTACTGCTGCTGGTGGCTGGGTGCTGGGCCCCACAGTCTGAGCACTCGTGCTTAAAACGGCAGGGCTTCCTATTGCAGACACCCTGCCCGTTGTAGTCCCAGCAGACCAGCCGGACTTGAACCGGCTGGCCCGCAGCACGGACAGGTGTATTAGCCGATCCCTTCCTAATCGTATGACCACTGTCATACCTGTCCCCTAGCATGGGCCTATTCGGCGTCATAAACTGCAGCCATGGGGGGGGGGAGAGGCTCGTCCCAACGGACAAACGGGTCCAGGGCCGCCCTGCGACGAAACTCCTCATCGTACAGCAGCCAGCAATGTCCCGGGTAATCTACAAAAGCCCTGTATATGATATCTAAATACTTCAGCAAGGCCTGGGCCCTCCAAGGGTGGGCCTGTAGTGTGAGGGACATGAATATTAGATATGCTGGCAACCAGGCCACCCAGGAGCGCTCCGGCTTCTTCCTGAGCCTGTGCTCCTTATCCAGGGGGTCTTCCTTATCCAGCTCCTTGACATCCAGTTCCCTATTGAGCAAACTAAAGATGTCCACATAGTCGCCCCTCCATATCTTTTCCCTAGTCGCCTGGGCCAAATGATGTCCGAATGGGGACGCGTAATCCCCATGGGGCATGGCGGCCGCCGCCACCCCAGGATAGCCCGGGGCTGCTGCCACGCCCGCCCAGTGCAGCCCTCCCCCTGCCCAACACCTGACCAGCCCGCTGGATGGCCGGGTGGCCATTGTGTTGGGACACCCGGATGACCCGGCTGAAAGGGCCCCACCCCTCCCATAGCTGATGTAGGCTGGCCCAGTCTCGGCCCCACCACTGGGGGCGCTGATCCAGGCATCCAAGATGGTATCAGCCCCCATGCCAGGAGCACTGTAGCCGGGAACTGGGCCGGCCATGAGTGGGCCGCACCATGTGCAGGTGTCGCCGCCCCTGCCGGGGCGGAGCCCGCTGGCCAAGAACATGTTATAGTGGGCGCAGGTTCAGGCGCGCACGCCAATTCACTGGGGGTTGCAGTCTCCGCAGAAGGTAGGGGGGATTGGACCCCTTCCCCCATGGCTGCATCCACGCCCCCGTCTTCCTCTGACTCTGGCGGCGCCGGTCGCGGTCGCTTCGCAGTGGCTGGCACTGCGCCGGTTCCCACGGATGTACTGGGTACCGCTTCCAGTTGTTCCAGTGCTGTAAAGCGAGCAGACATATTAGCGATCCTCTCTTTCAACTGAGCTCTCTTGCGCGACTTGGCTGGCCTGGCACTGGTTCTTGGGGTCTGCTGTGGCTGGGTGTCTGGCTTATCCATCCCCTTTGAAGCCTCCAGGGCTTTGAGCCGCGCCTCCAGCTGGAGCGATATGGGCCACCACTCCTCATCAGACTCCTCGGCTGAGCTGGGTGCCTGCTGTTGGGGCTGGCGCATTGCTGACTGTTTGCCTTTGCCAGCCCTCCTGCCCTACCTGGAGCCATGGCTCCTTTCGTTGATGAGCGTGGCCGGCTCCCCCAGCAAAGACCAGTCCCCAGCAATGGGCTGCGGCTGCTGGGGCGCTAGGCCACTATATGTGCGGGGGGGAGGGGGGAGGAAGGCCGGGTGTGTCTTCAAGCGGGGAAAACCGTCACAGGCCGGCTCCGTCGCCCAGGGGCCGCAGAGTGATCCGCCCTCTCCCCCAGGCAGCGGGCCCTAGGCCTCCGACCAATCTCCCACCCTACCAACCCCAAGTCTTCCTGGCAGGGCCTGGTCACTGGCGCCCTCCCGGCCTACACGGCCCAGCACACCTGGATCGGCTGCCCTCTCCCCTCCCCTCCCCTCTCGGGACCCACGCCGGTCTCCCGCTACCATCCCAGGGGTGGGGAATAGGCCGCGCTCTCAGCAGCCCAGCGGCCGGCCTCCCGCCGCCCTCGCCAGGCCTATGCCGGCCTTCTCACTCCGGGGGGGGGGAGACGGGCCGATGCCTCTCCCCCAATCCGCCGCCCGGCTCCAGCCAGGATCCGGCCGCGGTTGCCGAAGCCTCTGCGCCGCCGCCGACGACGACAAGCCTCTGTGCCGCCGACGCGGCTGCCCAACTCGCAGCGCTGCTGCCGATACGGCCACCAAACTCGCCGCGCCACGGCGGCTGCGGCCGCCGAATTCGCCGCGCCGCCACCGAGTCGACCGGTCCCAGGGGAAGTAGGCTCCCCACGTCCGAAGGCCTCTTCTTCCCGGCCCACCGGCCGCAAACAAGACAGGCCGCAAACACGGCCTCAACAAAATGGCGCCCGCCACGTGGCTCTGCTGAGCCCCAAGATGGCGTCACCCTACGGCGTTCGGCTGGAGGTGCTCCTCCGAACGCCGCTCAGAACAGACTGGTGGCTGAGGGGGAGGAGCCACCCTTTATAGGGCACTCCTCCCCCCACCCCTGCAGGACATCCGGGTCCTGCCTTGCCCCTTCACCCTCCTTGGGAGGGGCAAATCGGCTCCACGGGAGGACAAGCCGCCCATGGAGCCAGCATTTGTATAATATTCAACCAAGAAATATTTCCTCCTAATTTCTCCTTTATTCTTTGTCTATTCTGCATTTGTTTTACTCAATCCCATAAATATGTAACTTTTAAATCTTGCAATACCTTATTTAACTTCCCTTTTAAATTTTCTGGAAAACTCTTAATTTTCGTTACTTGGATAAAGGGTAAAAACAATGGACTTAGAATCTCCCTAAAATTCTTCCAGCATTCCATCATGTTTTTCAAGAATGGATTATATATACTTCTCATCTGAGCTTTAATATCTTCCTTAAAGAATATATTTTCCTTTTGCATAATTTCAAGGTGTCTCCAAATTAAGATATCATATGTATTAACTGATTGGCTATATAATATAGCTTTATATTGGGGAAACCTAAACCACCCTCTTTTTATGATATGTACCATAAACTCTTATTAAGCCTAGTTTTTTTATTACCATTACAAAACATATTTATTTCCCCTGAAGCCTTTTTAACTCCCTTTTATCCCATTTTAAAGGTAGCATCCAAAATAGAAAATTCAATTTTCATTTTACATACTGATATCTTTCCATCCTTAATTTTTTATATTCTTTTATTTGTTCAGTAATCTCTTTCTTTACTCTCTCTATATTTATTTTAACATATCTTGTAAATCCCATGGTAATTTTATCCCCAAATAATTAATACTGTTTGTTAATTTACCTTTAAATACTTCCTTAAAGAAGTTTTCCTCTTCCTCTTTATAATTTACCAACATACATTCGGATTTGTTCCAAATAACCTTTAATCCACTTGCTTCCACAAATGACTTTAAATGCTTTTGTAATTTGTAAATACTTGTCAATTTTTTATCATCAGCAAGTAAGTTAATTTTATTTACACTTCCCCTCTTCTACCACTTCTATTTCTTTGTCCTCTCTTATTACATTAGCCAGCATTTCCAATATAAGTATGAACAAAACTGGAGATAATGGGCATCCCTGTCTTGTTTCGCAGCCAAGGGTAATAGTTTCAGTTACTCCATCATTCAATAAAATGTTAGCCTTATTATGGAATATAACTATTTTATTTTATTGCTAAATTGAACACCAAAACATAAATGGTTAATCAAAATCTTTAAGGTACTCCACTCTACCATATCAAATGCTTTAAAAAATATCTAATGAAATTATTCCTACCTTCCTTTTTACTATTTGCTATACACATATTATTCAAAACTCTTCTAACTAAATCTTCCATATGCCTACTTCTAGTAAAACCATTCTGATCTTTGCTTATATATTTTCCTACAAAACTATCTAATCTATTAGCCAAAATTGCTTTAAATATCTTTGCATCTTGATTGATCAATGAAATTGGTCTATAAGAATCCATAGATGTTGGTTCTTTACCAGGCTTTAAGTTGGTCTTTTAAGGGGGAAGTGAGCAAAGGGAACTCTTATTGGATGTTTGATGTGAGTCTTGAATCAACTGAATAAATTATTGTGGGCTTATAATAACACAACACTTTTGTAATTTTCTGCTAACTTCCTGTAGTATCGTTATTCCGGTAAATTGTGGGATATTCAGCTGAGGAAGAGCTAGATAACCAGTGCTATCTGGAACCAAATGGAAATGCTGGAGCAGATCTTGGCAATAACTATTTATAAGTAACATAGTTATATGAAACTATCAGCTAGCTACAAAGTTTTAAGGAAATGTTAGTAGGAGCTACAATGCTACTTTACAAGGACTGGGTAACATTTCTTTTAGAATTACTACTTAAGTTGAATTAATAGCATCTATTTGCTTTCAAAAGTTCCTTTTAGGGGAATTTTAGATATGCTTTGACATGAATATACCAGTCTTTATGCCAATCCTAAGTGGCAAGGGAGATATTCTGTGGATTTGTCATTTATATATTTTATAAATATTTGCAGGGTTCGCTTGCAAATATTTATAAAATATAAATGATAAAATATTGAAATTGGGACTGTCTACTTTGGTCACATCATCAGAAGACAGGATTCTCTAGAAAAGACAGTATTCTGGAATGAATTGACCTTGTCATTTATCATCCCATGGAGGGCGTGCCAGGGCAGGTCGCTGGGGCATTGCTCCTCCGAGCTGGCCAGGGGATCCTGCGTGCCACCCCACACCTCTCCACCGACCACTTCCACTGCCTTTCCATCCTTTCCATCCCTCCCCTCTTCCCTCCTCCTACTCTGGGGATCCAGTGCCTTCTCTCCTCCTATTTCCCCCCTCTTCTTTGGCCCCCTAACCTGCTTGCCAGGATAATGATGTTGTCCCTCAACAGCAAGCAGCCCTTCAGCATGGCCCACACTAGCAGCAGTAGTGGCGGCAGCAGCGGCAGCCTCTACGAGCCCAAGTACTCAGCCCTGCACTCCACCTCGCCCTACATATCCTCGGCCGCCACTGCCATGCCCTTGGCCAGCTTGCCCAGCATCTCCAGCACCAGCAGCAGGGGAGGCAGCGGCAGCTGGAGCAGTGTCCTGAGCAGCACTAGCAGCACTAGCACCACCACCAGGAACAGCACCACCAAGGCCATGCATTGCGCCTGCCTGCTCACCCTGCCAGTAGTTCAGAGGGTCGCTCTTTTCCTGGGTGGGTGGCCAGCCAGAAGAGGAGGGCAAGGACCAGCATAGGCAAGGGGGCAGCCTCTTGACTCCCCACCTGGCTGCATGTGAATTTCATGGCCAGGCAGCAAATCAGCCTGGTGCACTTCTCACCCTCCCCAAACCCAACAGAAGCTTGCACTGGGGCTTCTATGAATCGTTATGAACTGGGATGCTTATGCATGCAAAAAAGTGGTCTGCTTGTCCAGTGCAAGTTCATTTTAAAATACACTATTTAGTGCTCTGCATTGCATTTTGCCAGCTGCCCAAGAATGGCAGTAGCTGATAGTATACTAGCTTAAGGTACCTGCAGCTATTGAAGAAATGCTTTTCCTATGAGTAGTTTCCCCAATGAGGTGGTTTGTGGAACACTTGCTAGGTAAGAAGACAGCAAATACATTGGTAGCCATCTGAATAAGATCAAGTGTCCAATCAAGTGCAAGACAGTTCCTGTTTTTATTCCCATCTACTAAACTGTGCAGTGTATTCTAATGATGAGAAATTGGTAGAGTTGAAAGTGTTTCAGTATCTACATTTGTCAAAGTTATCACTTACTAACAAATGCTCTCAGCTGGGCCTTCATCAGTGTCTAAAATAAATGAAATATGAGCCTGAAAGCTGGAAGATTATTAAGATGATTTGCCTCAAGTTAAATTTGGGAGCAGATTTTGGAATAGGTACAGAGAGAATCTTCTTTTGTACATCTTTATAACTATGAAATTTGCATTTCTTGGAAAAAATGTGGTCATCTCTAGGACTTCATCCAGTTGTGAAGAATTGAACATAGTATTCTCCAAATCTCTTAGTAATATTCTCACTAAAGTTGGGGTGTTATGAAGAGAACCTCCAGCCTCATGAGCCTATTCTAACACTTGTCAAAAGCAAAAAAGCAAAGTGGTCTGCTTATATACCGCCCCATACCACTTCAAGTAGTCTCTGAGTGGTTTACAGTTTAATTATGCAGGCTACACATTCCCCCCCAGCAAGCTGGGTACTCATTTTACTGACCTGGGAAGGATGGAAGGTGAGTCAATCCTGAGCCTGCTACCTGGAATTGAACCCCAGGTCATGAGCACAGTTTTACCTGCAGTACAGGCATTTAACCACTGCACCACAGGGCATGATGCTTGAATAAAGCTCTCGACAATAAGTTCAAAGTAAATTTTCCTAAAAATGGGACATTGTTTACCTCACTGAGACACTGCATTTGGAAGGATTATGCTTTCATTATGTCTCCAACCTGTGTGACTTGATTCCAATTCACCTAGTTCTTTTTAAGACTAGGTGACAGGATAGGAAAAGTCAATTTGTCAGTTAATGTGATCCCCAGAAGTTTTTAATATCTTCATTTGGAGCTGGCAAGAGCAAAGGAGAGTCAAAAACAAACAAAGGGTACTGGTTCAGTAAGACAAAGGGGACCTGGTAAATTATGGCTTCCAATACAACAGTGCCTGTGAGAAAAGTGCTGTGTTGCCAGAAACACAAATGGGTGGGAGCAGCAGGAGTTCTAATGGACAGTCGCCTGTAGAGCTCTGGGACTGGGTCCATGAGGCCAACTGCTTCACCACTGACTGCAACCACTTCTGGAGGAACCTTATAGTTGACCAGGGTCTGTTTGCATTGGAAGTCTAGGTAGCAAGAATATTAACAGATAATGATTTGATGGCTGCACAGCCTGTTGTATAGCAGATATTGTATTAGTGAAGGAAAACTACATGGACTCTGAACTTCTCTCTTGCTATGTGACAAAACAGTTGCATTTGATTTCTGCATGGACACAACAACAACTGAACACCCAAGAGATCTGACTAGTGTCTCTACAAAAAGAGATTGGAGAATCATCCCCTTAATCAGTAATTGAATTCCCAGTAATTTAGTTTCCAATTAATTCATGCCATGAGGCTCTCTCACACACAAAACGATTGTAGAGAAAAAGTTTATTCTTCTATGAGGTGCAATTTGGACACTCTCCAGCCATCAATGGTAAACAGTGAAATTTAGCAATTAATCAAGGAAATGTGATCAGGGAAGATGGAGAGAAAGAAAGGAATCCTTTGCAGAAATGAAAGTTCAGTGCAGCAAAGTCAGGCTCCCATGAGCCCCATTGATTTCATTTGATTAAAACTCTGTAATTGAAATCTATGCAGCTTAAACAGAATTTCCTTTTTTTCAGGAGAACATTACCTAGCTTTTAAAATATATTTACTGGCAAGTATAAATGCTTAATTGCAGCACAAAAATTATTAGAGGCTTTTGTCAAACTATATTTGCAAATGCATTAATTTAAGGGACAACGATGGCATTCTAAACATATATCTAGATATTGGTGAAAGCTGTTTGTTGACCCTGGAAGATGTCTCATAAGTTTAAGCTTCCTTGGCATTTCTCACTCATTTTCCAAAGAGTTAAATACTACTGAGAATGCCAATATCCACACACTTTGGGTATATAAAATGGGTTGCACCCATTTCTGTCCTTCTCTTTGTTAATCTAGATAAGATTTTCATCAATAAAACAGAGATAATCTATTTTCATTTATTCCCTTTTCTCTTCCAAGAGCCAGTGAAGTGCAGTGGTCAGAGTGTTGGACCATGTCTCAGGCGGCTTGGATTCCAATTCCCACTTGGCCATGAAATTCATAAGAACATAAGATGAACCATGCGGGATCAGGCCAAAGGCCCATCTCATGCAGCTTCCTATATCTCACAGTGGCCCCACCAAATGCGTCTGGGAGCGCACAAGACTAGATATCTGTCTCCTGATACCACTCCCCTTCATCTGGCCCTTGAAGTACCCCAGTTTTAAGACTGGAGATTACACATCTCCATCATAGTTTGTAACCTGTGATGGATTTTTCCTCCAGGAATCTGTCCAATCCCCAGATGCCATCACCACATACTGTGGCAGGGAGTTCCACAGACTAACAATGCACTGGGTAAAAATAATATTTTCTTTTGTCTGTTCTCACTCTCCTAACCCTCAATTTGAGTGGATGTCAAATCAGAGTGCATGTCCCACTCCCATATTCATTGGGAGACTTAGAACTTGTCACATGCAGGGCTGTTGCAGTGAGAAAAAATTGGGTGGGGAGAAACATGCACATTGCCTTAAGCATTTTACAGGAAATATGGCATATATACGCAGCACATAAAGATCTATCTAGCGAGTCTAAAGATGGTGCCGCAGGAGAAATGAGAAATCTGTAAAAACTCCAATGCATTCTCATTCATTCATGCATCTTTGATGAGTCTACGTAAGGCTTCGTCTTTGCACGACTACAGCATATGTTGTAACTGCTTGTGTTTTCTCTTCAAGGAATTAAGTGTTGGCTTGACAACTAAGAGAGTGGAAGTATGTTCGGCAACACTGTGAGATGCCGTAAGGCTGTAATTGGATGTGTTGCTGCCGCTGGTACATCAAGGATGGCTTTCTGTATGTCATCCTTGGGATTTGTCCCAAACCTAAATGCCAGGTTGTGAACTCTGATGTACTCATTTCTTCTCGAAACAGATGGATTTCCCCTAGGCATTAACATTAGGCAAAACGGGGAAACACGCCAAAGTCAAGAGTGGCACAGAATGTTCTCTGTGCAAGCAATGTAGAAAACAAAATATCAGCATCAGCAACAAATGCTTAATAGTGCCAACAATATTACTCAGTATAACAACAAAGGGAATTGGACCTTCAGGTTCCTCTCATTAGCAAAATAGCTTACAGTGTCAACTTAATACTATTTAACTGCAAGGACCTTACAGGCAACACAGTGGAGCGGAAGAGTTAGAGTCCTGGAAGGCATTACCAAAGCATCCCCTCGACACACACTGTGCTTTTGAGCTTGCCAATTGCTATATAAAATAATATATTACAGATAAAACTGAACAGTTGAAAAGGTTAGCCTGGATTATAGCTTTTTTAAAAGGGCAAATTTAGCCATAGCACTACAAAGAAATGAGAATTATATGACTTATTGCATGCACATGAGTCTGCATGCTTGTGGCTAGCCCATAGGTTGGTGATCAGACACATGCAGATATAAATTCACAGGCTTAATTCCAGGCTTCTCTAATTAAAGTGCAATTATTAAGCCAGGGATGGAGGATAAATGGCCATCCAAATGTTTTGAGACTGTGCCTTTCCCCTTTGATCAAATAGGTTGGCTAGGACTGGTGCGGTTGCAGATTAAATGATAATTTGCACTTGCCCCATCTACTGTGCAATTACATGATTTTCAGGGAAAACAGGATTGTTCCCAGTTTAAAGAACTGTGCAGTAGAGGGTTACAGTCTCAGTATATCATGAATTTTTTCTTGATAGAAGCATGCTTCCAAAGAATGGCTTTAACCCTCTCCTGACACTTCAACAAACAGATCTTGGGCTGCTCCTGCTGGCGCGTGTGTCCAAAGAAGGGTTTTTAACCCCCTCCTGACACCTTAGCAAACAGATCTTGGGCTCCTCCTGGCAGGGTGCACCACAAGCAGCAGCCCCAGATCTGTTTGCTGAGGTGTGAGGAGGGGGTTAAATATCTCTGTTTGGACACTCACACCAGCAGGAGCAGCCCAAGGCCATTTTGCTGAGGCATCTGCATTTCACAGATGTTGATTTATCGTGGGTGAGTCAGGCACTTAACTCCTGCAGTAAACTGGGGAGTTCTGTATGACAGAAGGTAGAGGGCACCATAGAAGAAGCAAAATTGTCGCCTTATAAGAGTGAGCTCCTCTTTTTGGAAATCGATCTCGTTCCCCTGAAAAAATATCCCTCTGCCCACAGAAAAGATTTAGGGGTGACCATCTTTGGTATGTGCAGTTTAAAATCGCATTCTTCAAAGTGATGTAGATCCACTTCTTCCTTCAGCAATGCTGGGGTTAGGGGAACCTAGGCAGCTGCATATAAAGATGGTGGTGATAGAGGACAAAAAGGAGGAGACAGCACAGACAGGTAGGATGGTGATGAGAGCAGTAGGAACAGGTTGGGTTTATGCCATAGGTGGTAGAGGCATTAGTTTCCCCTCTCCCGAGTAAAAATTGGAACACAAAAGAACCACAAACTTGTCATTTTCCTGGGGTTTGTTGTTGGTTTATGCTTCAAGGGTCTCTACAAACCACCCAATTCATAGTTTTTCTGGTTCGTGCCCATCTTTGGCCCCAAACAGAGTGTGACTGGCTTACCACGTTAAGAAGCAAATGAAGTAAAGCAACTTATTATCCAAATTCTCTCTATATGCCTGTGCGGCAGTAGCGACTCTGTAGAGCCATTAAATCCAAAGTTAAAATGTATCCGACTGCACCAGCGTACATAATATACATTGTGCGTGAAGTGATAAGACAAAAAGTAGGAAAAGCACAAACTCATGCTTTTCTCTAAGAAAATAGAGCCCATTCCAGTGTGAATGGTTTGTAATGCTTAATGAAGAAAAGTAGTAATGGTTTAGAAGAGCTGCAATTAGAATTAAGAATTAATTGATTTTGGGAAAAGTAGATTCAGAGAAGGATTAAATTATTTCCTCTCCAATCATTAAGCTCGCAATGGAAAAAAATTGAGAGAGATTATATTCTTTATAATAGAAAGACATGGAAACACTGACTCTCTCTCTCTCTCTCTCTCACACACACACACACACACACACACACACACACACACACACACACACACACACACACACACACACACACACACACACACACACACACACACACACCATATGTGAGGGCATAATTTTGCATAGATGTCGCATAAATCATCCAACAATATCCCTTTCCAGTACAGGGAGGTATAAAACAGAATAATTTCAGGATAGCTAGGAATATAGATCATTTGCAAATGTTACTTTTAGGGAAAGGTTGTGTGGTATTAATAATCAGAGAGATAAATAATCACAGACATCCCAATACTGCCAAAAAGTTTTTTTTTAAAAAAAAAAGGCTATCTGCTCTCTCTCCCGCCCCCAGATATTGATTCTCTGTGTAGAGTAGATGAAGGGATGAGCAGAACCATCAGCCCACCTTGATATCTCCTTACTTGACCTCTCCAAGCTTTGCATACAGGCAAAGGTATTTATCATGGAGGGGGGGCTGTAAGGTTTGTGTGACTCCTCCCCCACAGGGCCTCGCAAACTACTTTAAAAAGGGATTTCCTTTTTTAAAAAAAAAGTTTTTCTGATCCTAGAAACCTCTGTTAGCCATAGTGCTCCCAATGGATCTCCCCAGAGGTCATCCAATTCCTCTCAAAACCTCTAAAATGGAACCTAGAAATGTATTCCAGTTGTTTCTTTGGGAGGGAAGGGATTCTGGGCCATTTGGGACCATTTTTGAGTGTGTTTCTGGGGTGAAAATTCAGCATGCTTGGCCCACTGAGGTTGCACACCTCTGGTTTACGTGTGTACTTGGTGCCTTTTTCCAGACCTCTTTTGGCCACGTGCTATTAGAAACCAGCACAATTTCACACCATCTTTCACCAATTCACTTCACTTACAAAGTCAAAACCCGAGAGACATGGCTATAGTATTCTGAATAAGGATGGCTGAGAATTTCTGTTTGTTTGTTTGTTTGTTTGTTTGTTTGTTTGTTTGTTTGTTTGTTGTTCTTATTGTTCATTTTAAATCTGAATTAACCAAACTTGATTTTTAATGTATATCCAGAAGAGTAGGGGGAAGAAAGAGGCTTGAAGATGAGATTAAGATAGAGATGTGAGCGAAACAGAAACTGAAAGTTATTGCCCTCTGGATCTAGGGCTTTGAGTCCTTCATTGTAGAAAGTCTGAAGGATCGGAAACACAGCATATTCCATCATGTTAGCAGTGAATTAGGGTTGCAAATTCTTTTTTTTTCCTTGAAAGAGGCTCTTCTCTAAGCCCTATGTAGCACACCAGAACAGCACAGTCTTTTCTTATGTTGGGAACAGTTGTACCTGTAAACTGTGCTGTTGCTATGAATGAGCATTCTCCAAAATGTCCTGTTCTCAACAGCCCATCTAAGCTCTTGAAAACTGAAGCCTGTAGCTTCCTTTAGGGAGTCAATCCATGTCCTGTTTATTTTTCCCTGTTTCCTGCTGCCTTAAATCTCCCCGGCATCATTATCTTTCCCAGAGTATTCTGCCTTCTCTGGATGTGACCCAAGTAGGACAATCACAGCTTCAGAATTTTTGCCTCTGGAATCAGGCTTGATTTGACAGAGGGCCTTTATACACGACCCCTAAACTCCGCAGCAAATGGCTGCAAACTCCGGACCTTACAAGTGTTTTCCCACCAGGTCTGGAGTTTGCAGGAAATTAAGTGCGACCCCGCCCACCTAAGCGCGACCCAGCTGCACTTTCTTGTACCTGCTTGAGGTGGGTGAAAATCCCCAGGTCCGGATTTAATCTGGTCAGTGCGGGGCTCTCCTGGCTTCTGCTTGTGTTTTTTTTTTTGCCTCCCGCCCCTTTAAGAGAAGAGGTGGGAGGGAAAAAAGCAAGCAGAAGAGAAGAGAAACAGAGCTCCAGGAAGCTCCTCCAGGTGAGCTGCATTTTTTCCTCTCTTTCTCTGGTGGGGAGGAAGGAAGAGCAATGAACCCCTAAGATCTTTGGTCCGAATTTAAGGGGCCAGCGGATCTTAGGGGTCGTGTGAAAAGGCCCTAAGACCTACTTGTTTGTCCTTCTGGCCTGTTGATTTTGGCAGATGCAAATAGGGGAGATGTGGCTCCATTAAACTCTGAATAGCACTTTTAAGGGTGTGTGTGGGTGTGTGAGGTAAACATGTAAAGGGATCAGTCAAAATGTCCACAGTATAGTACTGTGGTACCTCTGCTTACGAGTTAAATCCGTTCTGAATGCATGCTCATAAGTTGAACAACTCATAAGTAGAGCAGCCATACCTTAAAATAATAATAATAATAATAATTTTTAAAAAAAAATTTAAAAATTGTAAGTAGATCAGACTGCATCTAAAATTTGTAAGGCAGCAGTTAAAACGCCAACGGTTTTCCACTCTTAAGTCAAATTGCTTGCAAGTAGAGCTGCTCGTAATTAGAGGTGCAATTGTATGTATGTTTTTTAGGTATATAACATGTAATATGCTCTATAGGCCATATTTTCAGAATTTCCTTCCCCTCCTTTGGGTCTTGGGGGCGATATATTTCAAAGACATCAGGGAAGCCTTGTCTATCCTGAACCATACCATTCAGACTTCAGTGGAAGGACTTCTCACATGTGAATATGTCCCATACAACGAGTGATAAGCAACATGAAAAGCTCCAAACAATGTACAATTCTGCCTGTGAAGGTTTGATGCTATTGTCATTGTGAGATGAAACAAAATGCTTCAATACATCCCAGTTAGGCAGAGCGTAGAAGAGTTGCTTATTTGGGGTACCTCTCAGAGCCGACACAGTCCATTTCTATTTATTATTTATTTATTTATTTTAGAGTATATTTACCCTGCCTTTCTCCTTGGAAAAGGACCCAAGGCGGCTTACAGTAATGAGGGATAATATACAGTCCAGTACAATTAAGACATGTTCAAGTATTTGACAACAAGGAAATGAGGGACATCTTACAGCATTAATAGATGACATTACATTAAAGCTACAAGGTTATGAGTAGTTATAAACACAATGTCTATGTGAACCTATAGATTCATATAAAATATGCATGGTAGTCCATCATTCAGGGAAAGCTTGCCTGAAGAAAAAGTTCTTTGCCTGTTTCCGGAAGGACAACAGAGATGAGGCAGTCATGGGCTCTAGTGGGAGGGAGTTCCAGAGTCCAATAGTTGAGAAGGCCCGTCATTGATTCCCACGAGACATACCTGTGAGAGTGGTGGGATGGAGAGAGGGGCCTCTCCTGATGACCTTAACACCTGAGTCGGTTCAAGAGTCTTGTGGTGCAGTGGTTAAATGCCTGTACTGCACATAAAACTGTGCTCATGACCTGGAGTTCAATCCCAGATAGCAGGCTCATGGCTGACTCATCCTTCCAAGGTTGGTAAAATGAGTACCCAGCTTGTGGGGGGGGGGCAATGTGTAGCCTGCATAATTAAACTGTAAACCATCCAGAGACTACTTGAAGTGGTATGGGGCGGTATATAAGCAGAACACTTTGCTTTGCTTTGCTTTACTGTGAGATCCGATCTTTGAGGTAGCTAGGACCCAAATCGTATAGTGCTTTGTAGGTCAAATTTTCTTTATTGAAATTCACAGGAAGTTTGATTAAATCCAGTGGTATTCACATGTGACAGGATGTCTTTAGACGTGGGCTCTCAATGCGGAGAGAATCTCAGGTTACACAAAAGCATGTTGGGAGAAAGAAGAAATACAGGTTTCTTTTTTTAAAAAAAATAGTTTAATTTTTTTCCATTCGCAATCAAGGTCTGTTTTGGCCATGCTTTCTGAGGCATTAGAAATATTTCCAATTTGTTTTTATATGCTTTGCACGTCAGTCTGTTTCAACATACCTTTCTCCAAACAAAACCACAGCCACTGACCTTTTAGCTATTCAATAAGATTCAGAAGTACCAGCTTCCGTTTTGCACTTCTGTAAGTCACTGGTTGTTCCAGTAGTGGTTTTTCCAGTAGTGATGTATGGAAGTGAGAGCTGGACTATAAAGAAGGCTGATAGCAACAGAATCAATGCTTTTGATCTGTGGTGCTGGAGGAGAGTCTTGAGAGTCCCTTGGACTGCCAGGAGATCAAACCTATCCATCCTGAAAGAAATCAACCCCAAATGTTCTCTGGAAGGACAGATTTTGAAGCTGAGGCTCCAGTACTTTGGCCACCTCATGAGGAGAGAGGACTCCTTGGAAAAGTCCCTGATGTTGGGAAAGACTGAAGGCAAAAGGAAAAGAGGATGGCAGATAATGAGATGGTTGGACGGTGTCACCAATGCAACCAATATGGATTTGACAAAACTCCAGGAGGCAGTGGAAGATAGGAATGCCTGGCGAGCTCTGGTCCATGGGGTCACGAAGAGTCGGACATGACTGAACGACTGAACAACAACAACAACAACAAGGTCACTGAGGCATAACAAGATGAAGCTATCAATCTAGAATCCCTTTCTGTTTCCATCTAGCAGCTCATCAAAGGCAAATAAAGAGGACTGCAATCCATGATCACTGGACAGGCATCCCAGGCCATCCCAGGAGCCATGTCTCCTCTCTTTTTTCCCATGAGGGAGGTCAACAGGTAGAGAATAATATTCAGCTTTGCTTAACTTGACCAAATCTTAAGTCTTACCTCTCATTATACAGTTGCATCAATAAAGTATTTTATATAAGGGTTTTTGAATGTGTAATAATTCATGAGTCTCAGTAAATTATCAAAGATGTCTGCATTCTTCAATTATAATGTAAGACAGAGAATAAAAGCCCACCAATGACACTGGTAAATTATTTAACTGACATTTAACCAGAGAACTTGCACAAATCTGTGCACCACTTGAGACACAGCTGCACCATTTTTAAAAGGGGGGGAGGCAGAGGGGGACACAGAGGATTTGCTTCCGCAAGGTTAAACATTATTCTTCCCAACAAGTGGTACGAAAATGTAAATCAGTGAAAAATCAGAATTAGGCACCAGCTGGAGGTACTCAAGAGGAAGTTCGGCAAGCTAACCTTGAGTTGAGTCATCTATTAACATTCAGAAATGGTCACTCCTCCTTAAAAGAAAAGTTCAAACACTTTGGAGTTCTCAGTAGAGACTGAGATTTGAGAACAGTTTAGAATGTAAGCCTTCTTTTGTTCTTTTTTTGTCCTCCAAAGACACTGACATTTGGGTGTCCTTTCCTCCTCCCAGCTTTCAGAACTCTGTTTTCAGCTCTTTCTTCCTCCAGAACAATTTAGCAGCTTGTATAAAATCATATTCTAGGGAAGAAGTGCTTAAAAACTTCTTCTCCGAGAACTGTAGATGGCATGAACTGATATGCACCTGCAGCAGCTCATGAACTGACTCCGTGGGGTCCTTACTTGCAAACTGGGGGGTGGGTACTGAAACTGGGCAGTAAATCAACTCTTTGGGCAAACGAATCAATATGTAAGGAATTATAAAGACACCCGATAGTCCTTTTCAAACTAGTGGTTGGCATGTGCTTTTTGTGAAGGTCTCTAGTACATAGCATGTATATTATGCTCCAAGGATAGCTTCTTCCCCTTACATATCCTGCACAGGAAGATCAAATACTGACAGAGATACCTAGCTCAACCTTCCTGTGCCTTAAATCCGCTTCTCCTAACAAATAATACACTGGCAATGGATAAAACCTGGGCAAACTATGGGCTGGTTTTGAGGAAGAACTTGAAGACAGTTTCTCTCTAAACTAGAATTGACAGCCATGGATTCTTGGATGTTTCTCATTCTTGTTTGCAGGTACATCCTGCAAGTTTGCTTCCTGAAAAGGAAGAATACAAAACCAAACCAACATAATACGGGAAGACTTCTTTCTTTCTCTCTTTCTTTCTCTCTTTCTCTTTTTCTTCCTTCCTTCCTTCCTTCCTTCCTTCCTTTCTTTCTTTCTTTCTGCCTAGCAAGCAGGAGCAATAATAATCACCCTCCACACCCCCTTTAAAAACCCATGAAAACAAAACCATAGAAACAAACAAAAAAAGGTATAAGAAATCCTCAAAGAAATCAGAAAGGAAAAACAAACCTAAAGTATGCTGCCGGAGAAAATTAGAAATAATACAAAATAATAAATGAGAGGAGGGAGAGAAATTCCCAAATGGAAAAAGCAAAACCAAATAAACAAGGGAAACGTTCAAGATGGAGGCAAAGGCTGGTAGGCAAAATCAACACGCCTTGCCATATGGATGAAAACCGAAGAATATCTTCTACCAGACTCTGCCTGGACTATCCAGAAGTCACTTAATAGACTTCAAAGTGAGGGAAGAAGATCAAAGAATAATCAAGTAAAATGGGGCTACTTGGATATAGGACAGATTTTATATGACTGTGGAGAGATTCAATCAATACAACATTTATGTGCATGTAATTTATGCCCCACTATGTGTACAAAAGAAGACCTAATAAATGGCTGAGATAAAAGTATTGGAGTAGCCAACTTATGCTCAGAAATAGTTGAATTATTTTAACATTTTGATTTCTTTCTTTTTTTAACTTCTATTTCTTATATGTCCGATTGTCCGTAGATTTAAATGGAGAAATGCTCTGATATGAATAAAGAAAGCAAGCTAAAGAAGATCATCAAGGGATGATTTAGGAAAGGAGAACCCCTGAGAGAGAATCACCACCCTGAGATACTCATCCCATTGGGCTTCATCCACAGTGGAAGCTATAAGATTGGTGAAGCCATCAGTGAAAATATTGGGAAGGTGGAAATGTACGGCTTCTAAGTTACATCCAGCCATTGGGTGTTATTGGGAGCATGATGTTCCTTCTGCTAAGTCTTGGTTTCTTTTAGTGAGTTTGCCTTGTGGCCGCCAAAGGCATGTACTGAACAGTGGCCACAGTATGGTTCCTTGGGTGGTGAATTATACCAAGAGGTCAGTCATGAGTTCAGAATTGAGGTCAGGAGGCAAAGTGGAACAAAGTGACAGCCAGGGTCTTAACAAGGAAGGACCTTTTTGCTGTGATCAGATGTTTTGATGATCTACCTGGCTGGACATGACTTAGGCTTGTGAAAGGAAAAAGAGTTGATTTTGGAAGTACAGTAGTGAGATATTTGCAAATAGTTCAAGCTTATTGTGTGTGTGTTGTGTCGTTATAGTTGTGACTGACTAGTAGTCTGTCTCAGGCTAATCTTGTTTAGCTGGCTATGTTGCCCAGAAGGGTCTGGAGAGAAAGCTTTGCCCTTAAGGGAATGGTTGGAGTTCATACGCAATAGAGAATACAAGGTGGTCATGGAAAGAGATTTGAGGTTATATTTGTCACAGCCTGACATTGGCCGTTACTTCACGAGCCTCTGTCACAATTTCAGTGCGACGATTTTGTCCGTCCTCTTTGGGTTCGGCGCCATCCCACGCCCCTAAACCGAGCTCCAAGCGGGCGAGAGATCTTTTTTCTGCATCCCACTTCGCAAAAGTCACGTGTGGCCACTAATTTTTCTTTTTTAAATTTTTTTCAGTTACTTTTTCTCCGAAATACTGATGAACGCGAGGGAGGCATGATAGCTTTGTAATGGTAGTTTGAGGCGGAAGTTGCTTGGTCACTGCTCTAGGGATTTAGGAAGGGATTACTCGAATGCCCTTGGAGGACCGATGGATCATGTTGTGTGCTGGTCCACCTTGTGGCCCTGACGGGAACAGCATTTTTTATGGCCGCCAAAGGACGAAGCAATACAAATCGGGAGTGGAAAACGAAGGATCATACAGTAATTCAGCTTTGAAATGACAGCCGGGTATCGATTGAGGTAAATTTTTAAAAATAAAAGAAAGCGAAAACCGGACGTTGAAAGAAAGCACCGAATGCGAAGGGAGCACGTGAGGTGGCAATGGATTTGAACCGAAAATTTCGCTTGGTGAGGACAGAGAAAGAGGGGTGGGGGCCTGACCGCCTTCGATTCAAAGCGAAGGCAATCACGCTTGTTGACGGCCACTGTTTTCAGTCATCCTGAATGTGCTGCGAAAGAGCACATTTTGTGGATCAGGCCCAGCAGACAAACTCATAAGGATCATGTGGTGGTTCTGAAGAGCAATGTTTGTGTCCACCAGATGTATGCTCCCCTTTGGCTCATGGAAGTTAGACGGAATTGCCTTGACCTGGCCACCCCAGAGTATGAGAACCAACCAGACCAGTTGGTGAGGTGCAACAAGGCCTCAGGGCTTCAGAACCAATCCAGGTGCAGAAGAGGCATCCAGGGAGGAAGCCACCTCTTTCTTAGTTCCACATTTTGATAAGCTCATATGCATGATGCAGGCTGGTTGAGTTAAATTACCAATAAAGTTTATTTATTCATTTAAAATATTTTATCCCATCTTTAAAGCTGTTTGTGAAGTTTTTCAGTCATCCAGGTGAGGTTATCTGGACAATAAGTCATGGCAAATGGACTTCTTTTCTTGTGAGATAGAAACATCTTGCTACTCATCCAAGCAGCTTCCTCAGTCTGAGGAAAGTGAATGGTGAGCCTCCAATTTATAGTTTACCTTGATCTCACATCATCTGGTCTGAATAGTCTGAAGGCCCAAGGGTGATGTGAAATCAAGTTGAACTATAAATTGGAGGCCTCACCACTAACTTTCCTCAGACTGATGAAATCTGCTTAAATGAGTAGTAGAGATGGGCACGACTTAGCGGTATTCCCATTTCTGTTTCCGTTATTCGTATCCATTACTCTACGGAAACGGTAACGGGAATTACTCCGCCAGACATCGAGCTCGAACCGACGAATGAACAATTTTGGTCTGATTTGCTGTGCTCGTTACTTGCATCGCGGCGATCGCGCAATGCCAAGCGGCACAGAAAAAAAGTTTTTAAAAGTTAAAAAAAACCTGATTCCCGGCTCTAAAAGTAGGCGAAAACTGTCTGAGGGTACCTACCAGGCCAGAAGGGTGTTTTATTTGGGGGGGGTTTCCCCACCCCCCTCTCCTTGGCTATTGCTACTGCTGCGCTGCTGGTACCAGGCTGGGAGGGCGCATCCATTTGCCATGCAGTGTGGAGGATCCAAAATGGCGACCACAATATTTTTTTTGAAATTGTTGCCCAAAACCCCACCAAAGCACCACAGAAACATGCGAAAATTAGCTATTTTAAATGCTTGCATTTTTACAGTAGCAGCAGTGGGTTTTTCTTGCAAAAAAAAGTCTCCGTTGATTTTATTTTATTTTATTTTATTTTATTTTTTTACACCTGCGCATTCACAATGATGGGCTCGCCCATGGAAGTGGACCATGCAAAGTTTTGGAGCCATTCCACCAATCGCATGGCCAGGTTTTGCTGACTGTACCAGGCTGGGAGGGTGCATCCATTTGCCATGCAGTGCGGGGGATCCAAAATGGCAACCGCAATATTTTTTTTGAAATCGTTGCCCAAAACCCCACCAAAGCACCACAGAAACATGTGAAAATTAGCTATTTTAAATGCTTGAATTTTTACAGTAGCAGCAGTGGGTTTTTCTTGCAAAAAAAAAGTCTCTGTTGATTTTATTTTATTTTATTTTATTTTATTTTATTTTTTACACCTGCACATTTGCAATGATGGGCTCGCCCATGGGAGTGGACCATGCAAATTTTCCACCAATCGCATGGCCACTTGGCCAGGTTGACCACAGAGACTTCTGGGATGTGCCAATCGGGCATAAATAGCCCACTAATCGTAGCCCAAACCCGAACCCTAAGCCTAACCCATACGCCAGTACACTGTCCTTCTAAGTGGGTCAGAGAGGCACCCAGAGGTGCACCCCAATACTCACCCTAACCTCACCCGTAACTAGCCTAACCCTAGCCCTTGCGCTAACCCGTCTTAACCCTAAGCCAGATCTACTTGCATTGCACTACATGCAAGTACGTGAGACACAGCGGGTGCAAAGAGTCTGCAGTCCGTCACTTGTGGCTCTGGCTGACTCCTGCAGCTCCCTCCAGGAGCCCGCTACCCCCCCAAACCAGTACTAACGACAACGAAAAAACAAAAAAATGAACCGACTAATTTTTGCAAAATTTCGCGAAAAACAGAAACGAGCCGAAACGGACTTCCTCCGACACACGACAACTCAAAAACGTCATTTTCCCTAGTCGTGCCCATCTCTAATGAGTAGCAAAATGTTTCAATCTCACAAGAAAAGAAATCCAGTTGCCATGACTCAACTTCCAGATATTTAAAAGCTAAAAACAGTAAGTATAGTATACAAGTAGTAGGAAGGCTCAAATGCCACATTGCAACATGGTAAACAAAAACAGCACCCAAAACATTTTTTTCTGGGTGTGTGGACAATTTTTCTCTTTCTTAGAAACCTGTCCCAGAGGTTTGGGAAGTTCAGTGGAAGTAGCGTATATGGTACCATGGAGGGATATATAAATAGAGGGACAAGAAAGTCCCATCTCTACTGGCCTCAATGTACTGTACACTGTTGGATCTTGGCCAGTGCTGCGTTTGTAGTTTCATGAGATTATGAAATATAAAACAAACTCCATTAAAGCTGATTTGCCTAACAAGTGAATCTACCAAAGTATTACTTATTGGTCACTTTATTATAGATTACATGGTAATTATTACTATGATGATGCTCCATGTATTTAAATGCACAATGCCATCTAGAGATAGCACAGGAGGGGGTTGTGGGAGGGGTGCTCGAGGCTATATTTTCACCTGGCCTCCCAGTGTCTTCTTTGCATTTTTGTAAATGTTGCTCTTAGTGAATGCAATGTAAGCTAGCATTTCTTGAAAGCTGCAATGGAAACAGACCTGAACTTTTTCCCTGTTAGGGCTCGATTATATTGCAGAGGTAGGCTATTAAACCTAGAGTTTCTATTCATTATTTTTCATAGGTGCCATGTTTAATGTTTCTTAAACTGTGTGCTACATATCTTTCAATGAATGCTACACCTGTAGTGGAACAGCTGCGGATAGGCTGCATGGAGTGCCTTAATGCACACATGCACATCTATCATGCCCTTGTAATTATGCCAGCCTCACTTTTTACTACATTAACTGAGAGTAGCATGCTGGTTTCTCAAGCAGCAACATAAGAGTTGGGCTAGTGTCACACTGATTTTTTTGAAACCACCACCAAGTTCTATTAATTTCATTTTATGCCAACAATTTCTCTGCATCATCCTGGCCACATTAGGGTTGGTTTTATTCATTCACTCAAGTTGTAAAAACAAAACAAAACTTGCCTTTCTTGAAAGATGCTAGACTAGTGACACTCAGCCTCAGTTCCGCAGATGCTCTTAGACTAAAACTTCTAGAAGCCTTCACCGTGAGCTGTGCTGGCCTAGATTTCTGGGTTTGTAGTCCACATGCATCTGGAGAACCAAGTTTGGGAACCATTGCAACAGACCAGCAGATTCAGGTATTGGAAAAGTGACTTTTGTAGACATCATCTCTCAGATTTCATTGGCCAAGAGCCAACTGGAAGATTCTGGGAGGGATACTCTAAAAGGAAAAAAGAAAATACAACTTGTTGCAATATATTAAAAAGACTCTGCACCCCCTGAATGGTGTGTCTTTCCATATTCACTCTTCTCCAAAAAATATACATTGCTCTGATCAAACACTGCATATAGAAAAGTGCATATTAGGGAGAAAGTGCACATTAAAAGCTTATTATAACAGTAAAAACACCAACCCAAATTTAATGTATTGTGAGAAATTGCTTTCAAAAATGAATATATTAGGAGAGACCTATATTAGAGAAGATGCATTAAAATGCATATGCATTTTTGCTTTCTGGTTATTTTTATTTCTCAAAATTGTTTTGGAAATGGAATGGGCAAAAAAATATGAAAATCTGAGGAACTGAGAAAAAGTGAAACTCACAGATTCATCGTTCCCTAGTCACAGTTCAGCACTTCTGGTTTCACTGATTTCATCATGAGAGATAACAATGTGCTTTCATTTTTTATTTACTGATATCATTCAGAACTAAATGTATAGACATGTTAACCAGAGTTGGACTGTCCTTTATTGCCTCCAATCTGATAATGGACTGTGTTCTTATTTAATGACGCAGTGGTTGTTTGCTGTCTAGAAGGTTCCAGTAAACATTTCAATATTTAGCTCTAACAAAGGTGGCTCCAAGGCAGCACATGCACTGCCAGAGCGTCATTGCCCTCCCCCACGTGAATAACATGAGACGGGGGAAGGCAATTAGATGGGGATGCGGATGGGTGGGGCGAGCCTATATAGGCTGCCCCCGCCCCGGGCCGAAGACTCCTCTCCTTGGCGTGTCCTCCACCCACCCACTGTGTTAAGCGCTAACGTGAGTCTCACTGGTCGCCTAAGGGCCGGATAGGAATTTTTGACCCGTCTCAAGATTGGCACGTAGGGACAGGGATTTTTCACCTATCCCATGCTAGCACTCGGGGGTGGTTTTCCCCTTTTCCCTATGTCCTGTGTTGGTCACATTGGTGGTTGTTATTTATTTATTTATTTATTTATTATATTTATATCCCGCTTATCTTCAATTTGAACTCTAAGCGGCTTACAACAATGGACTACAAGTATTACAGAAGCAGAACAAAAAAACAACAATATGCATTAAAAGACAAATAATACAGCATTACATACAAAATAAAACCTAGAGGCACCTCAACGAATCATTAAAACCTAACATTATAGGTAATACGCAATTTCCCCTTCTTCTTTACGTTGTGTTTGTTGTGGTGAGTGTGGAAATGGGTGGGGGCGGCGGTGGCGGTGGTCAGGCCTGTTTACCTGGACAAGAAGGCATTGTGTGAAGCAGCTCTCAGGGCGTGAAATAATTGGCTTCTGTGGATTATTGTCCCATTATGAGGGAATGGAGCAGGTGAGGACAATTCTAATAACCTCTATGCTACCATCTGACCCCTAACACTGTGGATCCTGAGATTACGGCGTGGGGGGAAGGATGGTAGTGGAGGCCTTGCCTGGGACACAAGTCATGAAGAAGGTGGCTCAGGACCTGGGCAAGGGGAGGGAATTAGCCGGCCCTGGGAGTCTGATGACGGGTCAGACCACCAGAGGGCTTGCCTCACCCTAAGGCTCCCTAGTCGGTGCAGTCCTGGGAGAGCCCCAGGTACCCGACGTTCACCTGCATGACGGCAGGCCCCTCAAGAAGTTCCAGATGGTTGAAAATGGTTTATGTGTTGTGTTAATAAAGGGTGTCCCTATTATATACCCAATAAGGTGGTCTCGTGTCTTCATTTGCCATGGGAGCGCAATGTTTTGTGTGTCTCTGGGTGATATCCAGTTGCTTATAATAGTAATTTGCAATTAAGGTACCCATTGAATTAATGGAACTTATGGAGGAACTGACTCACCAAATCTCCACTGATTCAATGGCCTTTCACTTCTACACTTTACTGTGTTAGATATCAGGATTTCAGCCTCTGTGTTTCAGTGACTTTTATTTTTCAGTGGTCATTCCAGTTTATCCTTCCACGTAGATTGTGGTAGTAGCACAAACACATGCATGTCCCCTCTACCACCTTCACATATCCTCCATAAGCCCTATAAAATTTCACACTGCTGATAATAAATCACACAGCAATAATAAATAAGTCTCTAAGGTCCCACAGGTCATTTGTTGTTGTTGTTTACCCTAATATTGCTTCTGAACAAACCAATTAAGCAGCTGCATTTTGTGTTAAGTCCATTAATAAATCACAAACAAAACATCTTAAACCAAAAGCCCCAGCTTAATTACTTCAGGGAGTGAGTAGTTCATTATCTCTTTTTTCCCCTCTACATATGGTCTCAACTTTTCAAACACAACAAATTTGGCTTATTAGGTAACTCTCATCCACATATTTTTCTGTTTTCTGAATTTCAATGGCTGCTGCGGAAAATGAATTTAGCCTGACTTGTCAGCCAGCAATGAAATCAATACAATATCCATTAAGTTCACTCCTGGAGATACTGTATTTATTCAATCTTTATTATTCCCCTTCATTTTAATATGTCTTCCAAAATCAATCTATGATTTTCTCCTTGTGAAGAAGCATTTATGCACCTCCCATAATAAGTCTTCATCTTGGGAACTTTTTCATACAGACAAAATACTGGATCAACATGAACCTTGACTGGATTTCCATGAGGACTTCACTTTATTTTAACAGTATCTTAGGCAGCTTCATAGCAGGGTTTGGAATTTAAATTATATTAAATATAAAAACTCAATATGAAAAAGAAAACTGTAAGACAAGAACAGCATAGTAAAATCCAGTCTACCTGTACAAAGCAGCACGTAAGATTTATTAAAATTGCCTCAGCTTGCACCTTGGAATTCCTGGACAATTCTGCCTTGGCCAAGAAGAGAACCACCATTGGTCAAGTAATGTTCTTTGGAGAAAGTGAGCCAAAAGAAGGTAGTGCCATCTTTCTCGATAGAAGGGGGGGGATCAAGTTGACCTTATGCCTTGCTCTTCCTTTTCTGCAAGAAGAAATATGTGCTACACTTGCCTCTGTTGTCAAAACAACCCCCTCTGGTCAATTTCCCAAAATAAATAAATAAATAAATAAACCTCTTTGCAGGTAGGAGAGAACATGACGATGGAAGAATATCAGCACTTTTTGAACAGTTTTGATACAAATTGAGTACTTACAAACATGGTAGTATTCCTCCCTCATACTTTGTGAAACAATTTTATCAGTTTCACACAATATACTTAACTTGTTAGAGCATATCTTCATAATTTCAGGTAAGATTGTTTTCTAGTCCTACCTGGTAGTATTAATATTTGAACCTGGACTCTTCTGCATACAAGACATAAGTTCTACACCTAAGCTACAGTATAGCCACTTCAGATTCCGAACCATTTTCTTCTTTTGCAGGTTGAAGGACTAAAGCTTTCCAACTCGGACACCCTCTCCTTTGATCACACACAGATAGCAACAGAGACATGCTCACACATTCTCCATTTGGCCTGCTTATTTATGGTTGGTCCATTTATTTATTTTGTTTGCATTTTGGTGCTCTAGCCACTCCACCCTCTTCCCCATTATAGAAGTATGAAACTTGGGGAAGTCATGCATTTTATACAGTTGTAGCTAGAGATGGGCATGAAACAGAAAAATAGTGTTTCATTTTATTTCTGTAGTAGTTTTGTTTTGTTTCATTTGTAATGAATTTTTAAAGTAGTTTTGTTACAAAAAGGACTACCCTGGGTCCTAAAGGACCAAAATGGCGGAGGAGCTTACTCAAGCAATTCCAGGTAACTTTCTGATATTTGGAAAGTTTTGAGGGTCAGGGAGCTGAGTTATGAAGCTCCAAAGGAGGTGACCCTAGGGAAAATATTTCTATTGGAATCAGAACTTTGGAAGCCAGGCCATGGGTGAGCGTAGCACCACTGCAGCTTGGCTTCCAATTCTAATTAGAAAGATATTATCCTAGGAGCCCCTTTGGAGCTTCATAACTCAGCTCCCTAACCCCCAAACCTTTTCAAATTTGGGGGGCTTTCAGGGAAGAGCCTGAGCTCCCCTGCCATTGATTCCTCTAGGATAAATCATTTCATTCTAGAGAAGAAAATGGCATTTCATGACACAAAAGAAAAAAAAACCCAAAATGTTCTACAGCATTTCGTTATTCATTTTGTGCCCATAGTTATATAGCACAGGTCCTCATTTGAAATGAGGTAATTTCAGGGAAGACCTTGGATAAATTGTACCTCTGAGATATTTTCCCTGTTGGCATACATACAGGTTCCTTCACAAGATGGGCTCCATTCAGTCAAGGCAGCATGAACTGGAGTATGGTGTGTAAGTGTATCCATGTGCCTTCACACCCAGAAGTTACAGCAACCTTTGCATTCCTATGCAAATATCTTATGTACACAAGTACAGTAAGTACCTTGAGCTGAGCACACCTATAGTTTCCATGTTTTAAGCTCTATTTGCAGTGAAATCAGGAGAGCTGCTCTCAACCTAAAGCAAACAAATGGTTTATTTATTAAAATAGCTGTATAATTTTTGGTACATGTATTTCAGATTCAATGTATTTCTGGACAGAAATGAGAAGCCTGATATCTTAAGGATTTTAAGCATGGAATAAGCCCTACCTATAAGTGGGAAGTGAGTTGCATGGGGTTTGTTTTGCTGTTTGTTTTGCTTTGTGTTTATACTGTGTTTACGTGTGTGTTTCAAATCGGTACACAAAAGTGAACCATTTTCCTACTGCTAGCCCTGTTCACCACACTCTAACTCATCTCTCTGGTTCCTCACTTCCTCTTACATCCCCACACTCTGCCCCTCTATTATTTCTACTCGTTAATCTAGCCACATACTGTATATACTGCTACATCTTTCCTTTTCAACAATTCAATACAAGTTTTGTTGTTTTTGGTTTTTGTTGTAGTGGGAGGGGCTAGAGTTTACCAGCACACTCAAAACTTCACTTTCCTCACATGAAGGTTCTGAGTGAGGAGTGAATGGGGCGGGGCTTACCACATGCTCCTATCCTCACCACCCTGTTATCCCTCTATGCAGTTTCAGGCACAGCTTGTGAATTGGGTTGTTGTCCATCTACTCCTCCGAGCTTTCTGTCTCATCCAAAGGAAGAAAAAGCAAACACGCCACCAAACCAAAACATGTGACTCTCCAATCCATATGTTCTTCATTTCATTTTGGCTCAGAGAACTTCTCCACCCTTCCCATCCTCCATTACCGACTGCATTCAGAGGCAACAGATGAATTTCCAAGGACAAATATGAAACATTGGCAGGCATTCTTCCGCTCCTGATCTAATATGCAAATGGCACAGATTCTCGGCTTCTTCCAAAGGACTATTAAAACTGATCCAAGCCAGAACTGTTTATTAATTTGTTGTTAACAAAATGGAAATATTGAAATGTTCCAAGAGATTTAATTACACATAATTATACCATCACAGCTCTTTAGACACACCACACGTTGGTTTCGTCTCCTCTATACATAAGAGCAATGCCAATGAGGATGAGAGATAGATCAAAAGGATGCTAGAATGTCACAGGTCAGCGGTTCAAGAGAGTGTGTGACATCTGCAACCCCGGTCCTGAGACAGCCCCATGGATGTAGACTACTAATAACCAGATGTTTGTTTGCTCTGGGAAGATGTTGCCCTCTTTAAATGGAAAGAAGTTGTACAAGAGTCTCATTTATTTAACATGGTCAGATAATTGGAAGAGATAGCACAGAGATGTGGATATCTGGCTGAAACATTGCCTCTTTGGCAGGGGTCAGAATCAATGATTCACAGGGTTCCTTCCAGCTTTGCAAATCTACAATGATGAAGATTACTATTTAATCTATCCCTTTCCTCTGTGCAATAACAGTTGACATTTCAGAGTCCCGTTCATTCAGTCTGCTGCCATTGAGAGTACCAATTGGATTTAGCTTGATAAGACCATTCAAATTCTGGTTCAGAATGTAAAATAACTGGGATGTATGGGGGGAACAGCATTGTACATGAAATGTTTGGTGGTTTGGAAAGGAACACTAATACCTGGAACACAACTCAGGGATGGGCACCATATGAAAAATGACACACTGTTTTGTCATGTTGTAAGGTTTTGAATCATTTTGAAACAAAAAGGCAACCAAGCGTTTTGTTACAAAAGGAAATTGATGCTGGCCAGTCAGGAGCTGTGCAGGGACATGCATCATCGCACCTCTCTGTCTGTTTGGCCAGCACCAGGGAGAGTGAAAGATGACACATCCGAGGCTGCTGCTTCATTGGAGTTTAGCCCTGCACTACCCAAAACAAGGTAATAGACTGGTTGGTTTCAATCTGGAAGGTGGGGCCCAGTACCAAATGGCAGCTGTTCTGCTGTGTTTTGTTTCGGAACTGGACCCCCTTTGAAACAAAATGCAAATGTCTACTTGCTATGCCAATGATGTAATTGAGAAATAGAGTTGAGTTCATTCACCTACTGAAGAAAGCTTAACTGCACCCAACACTTGTTATAAAATTACCATATAGCACTAGGAACAAGTTTGTGCTGAAAATCTGAGCACACTGAATCTATACACTGGTGCTATAAGTAGTAGGTACTACTGCTATATCAAAGACCATGAAGAGTCTATGACTAATAATCATGGTAACTCTGTATAATCTCTAATATCAGGTGCTGGTTTCTGTATAGCAGTGCTTATGCGTTCCCCATGAGCATGGAGGTGACTACCTTGGGTAATTGGAGAAGATAGCCATGTTGGTTTGTGCAAGAATTCTAGACAAATATAAAATAAAAATAAAACAAGACAAAAGACAAAAAAGTGGCACTTTCATATTTTAATGTAATGTTTTGTGGACACGTCCACTTTTTCCAGACATATAGCAGCAGAATGAAGTGTGCAATATAATGTGTAATGGAATATATGTTTCGTACCAAATAGTCATTGGTTGTTGTATGTAGGTATGTTTTCATGCAAGCTCTGTTGCTGGACTAAATAGGCCATTGGTGAGATCCAGAACAGCTCTTTTTTTATTCTGCATGGTTTGTTTCATTACTTTGGTCGTCTACCCTTCATTCATTTGTAGTCCTTTCTTTCTGCTTGAGGAACTGGTGAGCATCGGCTTAAGGGCTACTTATATGGATATGGCTGACCACTATGGGAGAAAAATGCATGACTAGCTAAGCCTTTGGTCATCTCCTGCACAGCCTTTCTTATGTTCTTATTCTGTGAGACAAGGAGAACTGTTACACATTTCAGTGTGCCTGAAAAGAATCAACACCCAAATACATACTTATCTGGTGTAAGCTATCTTCCCATAAACTGGTGTTCTCGTTTTACTGAATTCATTTTACATTTTGGCTCATACAGTCCTCGTATCCCAAATGCACAAGAAGAGAATTTGTTCCAGTGTGTTCAATATTCAGTGGGTGCCAGATCATTTTGCCAGAGACCTAATGATGGTGGAGACATGCCCAAATCTTAGCAACATGTCTGTGATTATGCAGTATTTTTTTTAAAAAATGAGAGAAGAATATGTTAGTCATGGAAAGTGGAGACATGCCAGTAGAACACAGCTTTCTCTATAACTTCTTAAAACCTCTTATGCTTGTATCCCAACTTGGAACCATTCACAGATCTTTGCTCAAAGAATTAACAAGTGACAGAGCAATATATGTATTTTATTACAGGATTTATTTATTTATTGGATTTTTATACCGCCCATCTGGCCGTAAAGCCACTGTTGGGGGTTTAGAGGAAGACATAGCTCAGCTGCTGTCTACAGTTTGGAAAAGGCTTGACCCTCTGTGTAAGTCTGTAATGTCAATTATTTTTAAAAACGGCTTTGCATTCAAAAGAAAGAGCAGGTTTTCTGAAATATGCAAAGAGCCTACCAACACCTTGTGTGCAAAAGAAAGGTGGCCACTTATCTTCATTTATCTTTCTTTGTAATAAGAATGCTAGATACATTCGTAAATTTGAGAGAGAAGATAATGTTTTTTTTTTTGGGGGGGGGGGATGAAGCAAAAGTGACAGAGTCACCTAACAAGGCAATGAATGTTGACTGTCTTTGCTCTTATGCAACTGGCCAAATTCAGTCTGTCTCCATTCTCTCCCCCGCCCCCAACAAACGTCTCATCAGACAATAGCAGGATCACACAAACCAATCCTCTCTGCCTTAGAAATAGCTGAATTGATAGAATGCAGGCAGCATTTTTTGCTTGGTTTAGTGTTAATAAGGAGGACCTTTCAAAACCCCATAATTCACGATTTATTGAATGCAAAGAACTTAGGAAACATTTGCATATCACAAAAAGTGAAACCATAAGATTTATCTATCCCTTGTCAGGAGTAGGTTACTATTACTAATTATTAGCAACTAAAGTATTGCTCTTTTGGTTTTGCAATGATGCTGGAATACTCAATAAATAGAACACAGATTCACCTCACTATGACTCATAGGCCTTGCAGGGGATGAATGGTCCTGCAGGGTATAGTTCTAGAAGATGACGGTGAAGCAGGCAAAGGAGAAGATCCTATCTTCCAAGTACTAATTATTCAGCATTATTGCTACTCAACCTAATGTGCTGCTAACCATGGAGGCTGTGGAAATGCAGGGAATATTTGGGAGCTCCCTATCTGTCAGCAGCTTGTCTTCTAGTTTCCTTCCCTCACTGGCTGGTATTCAGAAGTGGTCTCAAATAGCCTGTCAAGCTTTCTTATAATGCTAATGCCAGAGCTTCCAACCTTTAAGTCCCCGGGAGCAGAAAAGACAGATGCAGCTCTGGGTGAGGGATCTCCTTGCATTCTTGGTAAGTTACAGCTAGTGATGGGTTACAGTTTCATGGAGGGCAGGCTAAAGTTTATGAGAAAAGTCTGAGAAAATGAAATAAGGGAGTAACTCAAAACACAGTAGCAAAAGGGGAAAGCTGACAGTAGCTGGGCAGCATCCAGTTTGGGAAAGTGTCTACTTGAATAGTGAGAGGATGCAAAAATTACTGAGCAGAGCAAGGAGCTAGTCACCAGCACTCCAGCAGAAGGATGCAAGAAGCTGTCTAATGATGCAACTGGACTCAAAAGACTGCATCTGAAAAGCATCTATAAATGCTTGTATGCAAATGCCAGAAGCACCCGGAACAAAATACTTAGCAATAGATAAAAATATTGATATTATTAGGATCACTGAAACCTGGTGGATGGATGATAACCAATGGGATACAGTTATCCCAGGCTACAAACTGTACAGGAATGATAGGAAGGGGCAAACGGGAAGTGGTATAGCCTTGTATGTCAAAGAAGTGATAAAACCGTACAAATTGGAATATCTAGGTGATTTGGAGTCACCATTAGAAACTCTATAGGTAAGAGTATCTGGCCACAAGGATGGTCTAACAGTAGGCATATGCTATTGGCCTCCGACCCAAGCCCCTGAGGGAGATTGGCAGTTGGAGAATATTGTAAAGGAGGCATCCAAGAAGGGAAGCCTGGTTATAATGGGAGACTTCAATTACCCTCACATAGACTGGGTGAACTGTTTTTTAGCACATGATAAAGAGATAAAGTTCCTAGATATGCTAAATGATTGTTCCCTGGAACAGATCGTTGAAGGGCTAATGAGATGTACAAAAATCCTTGACTTGATCCTGAGTAATATCCAGGATCTAGTGCAAAATGTTAATGTGACTATTCCAATAGGGAACAGAGACCTCAACAAAATTACGTTTAACTTAATCATAGGCTACAAATCACTGGTACAAATCTAACACAAAGACCTTAAATTTTCAGAAAAGAAATTTCCCAAAGATGAGGACACTATTTAAAAAAAGAAGAAGTTGGAAGGGGAAATTGAGAGGATCCAAACACTCCAAGAGGCATGGAGGCTGCTCACAAAAACAGTAATAGATACCCAAATGCAATGCATACCCAAAAGGAAAAGGGGGACTGCCAGGTCCAAGAGGACTCCGAAGTGGCTTACAGGAGCTGTTCAGGAAGTGATCTAAAGCAAGAAAAGCTCATTTAGAAGATGGAAGGCTTGCCCAAATTAGGACAACAGGCCGAAACAAAAATTCTGGCAGAACAAATGCAAGGCAACAATCAGGAAAGCAATGCAAGACTTTGAGGAGCGTACCACTAAAAAGACTCAAAGAAATAACAAGGAATTCTTTAAGTACATTTTGAAGTAAGAATGCAACTAGGAAGGCCATTGGACCATTAGACAACAATGGAAGGCAAGGGATTGCTTAAAAGGAAACAGAGATTGCCGAGAGACTCAATGAATTCTTTGCTTCAGTATTCACGGAAGAAGACAGAGACGACATGCCCAAAACAGAACCTATCTTCATAGGGAGGGTAATGGAAGAATTAACTGGAACACCTTCCTTACCATCTGAGGCTGCAATGGCTGGGCCTCTTCACTCTTGAACAACAGCGTCTATGAGGTGACCTGATTGAAGTTTATAAAATCATGCATGGTGTGGACAAAGTAGATAAGGAAAAATGTTTTCCCTAGTGCACAACATTAGAACTAGGGGGCACTCCATATATTTTTTTGTGCTAAATCTCAAACAAGTAAGAGAAAGTACTTTTTTACCCAGAGGATCACTGGTCTATGGAACTCCCTGCCAGAAGAAGTGGTGACAGTTGTCAGCCTTGAGAGCTTTAAGAAATGATTATACAAGTTCATGAAGAACAGGGGTATCAATAGATATCATTATGGATGCCTAAGGACAACTTCCGTGTTGGAGAGAGAGGCAGGATATCCCTGAATACCATTTGCAGGGAAATCGTAAGCAGGTGAAGACATCTACCCTGAAGCAAATGTTGAGCCACTGTGTGAGACAGAAAGCTGGACTGGATGTGCTGTGGCCTGTTCCAGCAAGGCTGTTCTTATGTTATGTAATTCTGGATCTGGAAGACTTTACTCATTAGTGGAACCTGTCCCCAACTACTTATTCTGTTGCCATATGGGTTAGGATGATGGGAGATTTAGGTTACCAGTTAGAGATAATTAGGGCATATGACTAGGTACATACACTGGTAAATGCCAAGACCAGATGGTACAATGATATGATCTCCATTACTAACTCTAAAGCAAAAAAAGAAAAGTGTGCTGCTTATATAGTACAGTACCCCATAGTTCTTAAAGCACTCCCTGTGGGTTATAATTTAATTATGCAGGCTATACACGACTCCCACTCCCCAGAAAACTGAGTACTCATTTTACTGACTTCAGAAGGATAAAAGGCTGATTGAACCCCAGGTCATGAGCACAGTTTTGGCTGCAGTACAGCAGTTTAACTACTGTACCAGAAGACTCCTTGTCAGGAATTGAACTAATTCCTCAGTATCACCTTACCATCTGTTGTGCTTTCTCATGAATTACCAGCTGATTGTGCTGCCCCATGAATATCAAAGAGAGGATGTGTTACCTTAATGTTACCTTACATCAAAAGGAAGAGGTGTAAATAAAAGACAAATGTTTTCCCACACAGACACAGTTGTTTCTGGCAAGATCAAAAGACATTCCCAACCTTTTTATGTTAAGTGCCTGGAAGGATCTGTCTATGCCTAGAGGCGTCGAGAAGCATCCTGAAGCCTCTGTAACTGGAAAATTCCACTTCTTTAGAGAAGAGGTTCATATCCCTATAAAAGACTCACTCAGACAAATGAAGGTTGGTTAGTTGATTGAGGGCAATGTAGCCAACTGGGATCTTCACTGGACGGGAGGGCAAAGGAATGTTTGTCTTTACCATCGGAAATGTGCTTACCTTTAAGTAAGTACACAGACTAGAATTAGAATTTCTTATTTTCTGAGAACTGCAATATCTTACATTACCCAGGTTACTCTTTTCTTTTGTAACATGAAGATTGCCTTGCAAGGCCTTTTGCAATGTTAACCTCATTTTTTATGATTTCTTAATAAAACAACATTTTCTTTATATATTGAACAGAGTGTGTGTTTTTTGTGCCTGTGGAAGTGCCTCTGCTTGTTATGCAAAACATCTGGATTTTTGCAAATATGAAGAAATAAGTACTGCAAATTGTAATAATGCACTGAATGTTGCATCAGCATGCACTTAGCCAGAGAAATTAAAACACTTAGCTACTGCAGTAAATGCAATAAATTATATCTGAGGATGGGCACTTATTGTATATTTGATGCTTTTTGCGAACAATTTGGTCCTGATCATACTGTGGTTCTTTATCACACTGACATAAGTTGACACTCCAAGGAATGTGTGCTAAGCAGTAGAGATGGGCACAAACGAGCAATTTTTCATTTTTGTTTTCATTTTTTTGTTTCGTTACGTAACGAAACAAAATGAATTTTGTCTCCAAAATGAAACGAACCGAACTGAAACAACAGAAATTTTGTTGTGTGTTTCGTTTTCGTTGTGGCAAATACATTCAACTGTAATGAATGCTAATGAAACAGCCATTTTTTGTTTTCGTTTTCATTTTTTCATTTCATTACGTAACAAAACGAAAATGAATTTTTTTGCAAAAAATTCACGAAAAATGAAAACGAACCAAAACGGACCCCCTAAATGACAAACAACAAACGAAACACCATTTTTTTGAGTCGTGCCCATCTCTACTAAGCAGGTTTTCTTAAATGTGTGGGGAAATTATTCAGTTTCTTAATTCAGTTAAATACTTTGAAAGAAGAGATGCTCTCACTCTGGGTCAAAAAGAAAAAAACCAACAACAACCCAGGGGGGAGTGGCTTTATGATATCTTCCTGTTAGCTTTAACATAGATGAGGGAAACGGTGGAAGCTGCTGCATAGAGAACTGCACAGGGAAAGAACATACAGGCACAAAGCTTGGCCAGTCAATAAATAAAATAAACACAATACTCACATCCCTTATCCATGAAAAACTGTCCAAACAATCAACTGATTTTGACATTACTTTCCAACTGCAGTAGAACAGTTATTGTTTTTAAAGGGTGGGGATGGCATAGCACTAATGTTGACCTTTATTAATACATGACAGCCAACTGATATACACTAACTGAGAGGAAACCTCTAACAGGAGAGTGGCATTTACTTTCGAGTAAGCATATAGGACTGGGCTCTTTATTATGTACTCCAGGGATGCTGACCTTTGGGATATTTTACTTCAGACTCCCATCTTTTTGTAGAATTCCCAGCTGATCCTACTGAACTCAGGCAAGAAAGCTCTGGAAGTGTAGCTTTCAGTCTTTTGAACAGAAATCAATGCTGCCTAAGAGACACTCTTTGAAAAATGAGTTGAAACAGGGTCTCTCTCTCTCATTCTCTCCCCCTCTCTTTCCCCCACTTTCTGTTCACACATTCCCTTTCAGTGGGCCTGATCTGCCTGTGGAAAATCATTTTTTCCTTGTGATAGGCAAGATTACCCCTGCTGGTGCTTCTTACAGTTAGAATATTGACGTGCACTTGCAAAGGTCAGGCAACTTGAACAGTTAGTGGGAGTGAGAATACTGACTCCAGTGAGTCTACCCACAAAGACATTCCCCCCCTCTCCTTGCACAGTTCCAACAAAGCTTTGAGGAGATGAAGTGCTGTAGCCAGCAATGAACGTTGGTCTGGTCCTGGGGAATGTGATGTGATATGTTGTTCTTAATGTTCCTTTAGCAAATAGAAAGAGTACTTGAAATTGAAGATGGGCAGGGAATCAGTGATTCAGCCATACATTGGAAAGAGATCTTGCTTACAGAAACACCCTGTCTTTGAGCTCCTCAGATCACTGAATGGAGGCAAGTATAGTTTAATATCACTACTGCACTTTAGATTTGAAACACCTTTTCCTTAAAGACAAATCGCCTTTAAAATCACTGTCCACTTTTCAAATCTGTTTCTGAAGAGCCCCCTTGGCCACGCCCATTTTTGACTGCTGTGTCAGTTTTTCTTGCAACGACCACTGGAGGTGGTATTTTGTTAAATCGGTTCCTGCACCCCCTTTTAAAGTGATTTGGTTGTGTTTGTGGACATACTATGCCACCTTTTTTTTGTTTCCCCCTGTTTCTCCCATTTCCCTGTCGTAGTTTAAAGCGGTTCAGCCAAGTGTGAATGGGCAAGCCAATTGCTAAGCATCCGTTGAATTGTGGACTGCTGAACTGCTGTAGCGACCACGGGACCATGGGAGGAGATAAGGCCATGCAAAATAAAAAGCGGCTGCTCAAGGAAGTGCAGTAGCGGCCAATGAGGCCTTAGGTCAAAGTGGACATAAGAACCACATTAAATTATTTAAATTGGTTTATATTTTATTGTTCATGCAACTCAAGGGTGAAACTGATTTGCATGGGCTGCAAAGTGAGGGTGTCCCATGACCAACAACTGGTGCACATGGACCTTTTAAAATACCTTGCATCTAAAATTGATTCAGTTCAATGCAGTTTTGGGGATGTGAATGCTATTGTTTTTTAATTTGTGCGTAGGTTGATTTTGGATGGTAGGGGTACCAATTGGATTTTGCATTACAAGAAGAATCTCTTAAAAGGTTTACTTCTGCATCACTTCATCAGTAGGTTTGGCATTACAACCACCTACCCCATTCTCTCCATTCAGAAGTGTCAGCAGATTTAAGGGGCAGCAGACAAATATAATAATAATAATATATACTTGTGCCTGACACAAAACAGTGCAGCACTAACGTAGATAAAATGTTAGTATTGATATAAAGGGTTTGCAGAGTTAGTCTATCAGAAAGACAATGACAATGAATAGAGTAAAACTCATATATTCATATATACATTAAAATATACACAGCATAACAACCAAGCATTATATACAATATAGCAAACAGACAAACAGAGTGTCTTTACCATAACAGTCCCCCAAATTACAAATGGTAAGTCTTGCCTTTTATACTTATTCAGCACTCATAAGATCTTGCAATCACTAATTAACAATCTGATGCAATCTGATCTATCCATTACAAACCATGATGTTACAATCAGTTCCACCTGCACTTCACTACTTAACATGCCTGTGATTACTAGTTTCACTTGTGGAAACATCATGACAAGAATCTAACTGATTTTACAATTCACTTTAGATATACATAACATATGTTTTATCAACTTTTACATATGACACCCCTCCTATATTTAACAGATTTCAACTCCTAGCCTTTTCTTAAAACATACATGTTTATCTTTACACAAAGGCTTTGTAAATATGTCAGCATAATTATCAACACTTGTACAATATTCCAATACAATCAAATGTTGTTCTATGCAGTCCTTCACATTCTGGTAACGGATCCCAATGTGCTTGCTTCTGGATCCGACCTTCTGATTCTGTGTTAATTGGATACACGAAAAAAAATCATTATATACTTTGACTGGTAGATTTACATTTACATTCACATCCTTTAACAACTGTACTACCCAGGTCAACTCACAACACAAATCACTCACAGCCCCATACTCAGCTTCTGTAGAAGAACACGAAATGTACCTTTGTCTTCGGGCTTTCCAGATAATTAGTGAGTTACCTAAAAATATGGCATATCAGACATTGACCTTTTCTGGAAAACCCCAGTCAGCATCTGCATAGCTAATCAGATCAAGATTATCACATATGGATACTTTCAACTTTTCATGCATTGTTCCTTTAAGATATTTCAAAACATGCTTTATACCTTTCTAATGCTTCATTAACAAATACTATCAATATCAAAAAACCTTTTGTATACAAGCAACCTATTTCACTTGCAAAATGTCCTTTGCTCTCTGGCGCCATCCACTGGTGCA
This sequence comes from Phrynocephalus forsythii, assembly GCA_029282475.1. Taxonomy (NCBI): domain Eukaryota; kingdom Metazoa; phylum Chordata; class Lepidosauria; order Squamata; family Agamidae; genus Phrynocephalus; species Phrynocephalus forsythii. The sequence goes on along the minus strand of JAPFRF010000001.1, from coordinate 157,276,345 downwards.
TCCACTTGACATTCAGAGACATATGCTCTTTGTCCAAACTGCCCATCATCCACTGCTTCTTCTTCTCCAGGCATCAGCAGCAACTCAAAATTCTGTGGCTCATGGAATACATTATTCACAACAAACCTTTCAGGTGGCACTCCTTTGTTAGATCTAGAGATTTTCTGATCAACACTGGCTCCTCATCTTCCACTTTTTCATCATGAAATGATGTATTCCATCACTTTCTCATCTTTCACTTTTCCATTATGTAATGCCGTAGACTCCCTCCATCACTGGCAACAACCTCAGTGTGGGGACAAATACTCAAAAATACTTCATTATTAGCATGTAAGCTTCCCATTTTTCTGTTCACAAAATTTTTGCAGACCTGCTTATATAAACTTTTCCATGATTGTCACAAAAACGCCAGGATTTAGCTGCAGGCTGAACACCAATAAACATAAGCTTTCTTGACTTTGGACTGTTCTTGTGTCTATACAAAATTAATACCCAGGCTTCAGAGCCAAATAAATGGAGATATTTGATTGTAGGTTTTTACCATGTATTAGAGTATATGGAACTTCATTCACAGCTGAACTCCACACTCTATTATAACATAATTTGCAGAGCCCAGTAACCTTTTGGAAATCTGCCAACATTGCATTTGATATTTTGAAATTCTTCCTCTCAGATAATCCATGCTCAGCAAAGCAGAAGGGTTTGTCAATTTTTCACCCCTTTCTTTTCTAAATAATCAACAAACTGCTTTGCTAAAAATTCACCACCTCTGTCACTTTGTACAGCTAAAATTTTCTGCCTGTACTGTCTTTCTGCCATCTGAAACCATTTTCTAAATACAGCACTCACTTCACTTTTGTGCTTTATTATGTAAACCTAAGAATAACGTGAATAATCATCTGTTATCACAAGACAAAACTTGGCACCACCAAATGAATTAGCCATGGGTCCAATCACATCAATATGTACCAACTGTAGTGGTTGATGTGACTTTCTCAAACTCTTTTTTGCTATGGGTGCAGACTTCACCTTTGTGCCTTTACAAACATGGCAATCTAAAAATTTTCTACAGCTTTGCACAGACCCATGTTCCACATGTTGCAAAGTTTTCCTAATGTTTTCAAAACTTAGGTGCCCTAATCTTCTATGCATTAGATGTATGCATTTGTCATGTAGAGGCTTATTTTCAACCATGTTCAAAACTTTCTCAGAAGTGCTTATCATAAACAAACTGTTTTGGAGCCTTCCAGTTGCTATTGTTTTTCCATTCTTTACAATCTTGCAACTATTCTCACTAAACTGTACATGAAAACCTTGTTTTACAAGCATAGGCACACTCAATAAATTATTCTTTAAAGACGGTATATACAGAACTTTATCTAATACACATTTGAGAGGTTTGAAAAATATATTACCTTCTCCACAGACTTTTGCCTGAGTCCCGTCTGCCAAGGTTACTTTTCTACAATTAAACAAAGTTAGTTTCTCAAACAAACATTTCTTATTTACACAATGAATACTGGCCCCTGAATCTACAATAAATAATTCCTGTCTTGAGCACTCTTGTTCATTATCATTAATTACAGACAGCTGTTGACCTTCACTCTTCCAGCTTGTGCCGGCAACTCTTTTCTTTTGCCTTTGCCGCTTGTTTACCTTATCACAGTAACGAAAAACATGTTGGTTACTCCCACAATTATAGCATCTTCTAATTACTTGTATTGTTTCTTCAGACACTTGAGCAGGCTTTTTATTAACTTTAGAATCATTCCTTCTTGATTCTTCCTGCTGGAGTCTTGACTGTATATATGAGATAGATAATTCATCACTCTTCATAGCTTCTAATCCCATTAAAAATTTTCATATGACTCATCCAAGCTTGACAATATAACTAGACATTTATACTCCTCTTCATGATTTATGCCCACTTCAGACAATTGCTGAAATATACTATTTACTTTCCTTATATAATCAGAAATAGTTTCACCTGGGCTTTGCCTTAACCGGAACAGTTTTTTCATTAGAGATACCTTACTCCCAGCTGTTTCTCTTATGTGAGCTGCTCTGAGAAACGACCAAGCCTCATGAGCTGTTTTTGCTTCCTTCACATAAACGAATTGGGACTCCTCCAAGGATAACATTATAATTGCCAAGGCTTTCTCATCCTTCTTCAAATCTTCCTCATCAGCTTCCTCATCAAGCTGTTTATCTACATACTGATATAGCTCATGGAAGATCAAGAAATGCTTCATTTGCAGACACCAATTCAGGTAATTACTGTCAGAGAGTTTTACAAGAGGCTTTGAATTTAAATTTATACTTGCCATTCTCGCTGATATGTGCCGGCTCCTTATCTGCCGTTATCTGCAACACCTTTTCCAGCTTTTTTCTCGGCAAATATTTCCTCAGCCTCCACAGCTTCCAATTTAAATCACACTCTGTTTTGCTTGGCTTGTCCTTATCAGCTGCTTTTCTCCTCCGCTCTCATTCCAAGCCTCTGAGAGAAATCCTTTGCAGCTCTGCTTTGTCTCTGTTCCAACTCCAACCTGTTTCCTCTGCAAAAACACAACTTTTACACAACACACACTTTATCTATATAGGTACAACAAAACCCATCGGGCTGCTGACCCAGCTGGGCCCATAACCCTGTCAGCAGATTTAAGGGGCAGCAGACAAATATAATAATAATAATATATACTTGTGCCTGACACAAAACAGTGCAGCAGTAACGTAGATAAAATGTTAGTATTGATATAAAGGGTTTGCAGAGTTAGTCTATCAGAAAGACAATGACAATGAATAGAGTAAAACTCATATATTCATATATACATTAAAATATACACAGCATAACAACCAAGCATTATATACAATATAGCAAACAGACAAACAGAGTGTGGGGTAAACTGTTTTTACCATAACAGTCCCCCAAATTACAAATGGTAAGCTAGTGCCTTTTATACTTATTCAGCACTCATAAGATCTGATGCAATCACTAATTAACAATCTGATGCAATCTGATCTATCCATTACAAACCATGATGTTACAATCAGTTCCACCTGCACTTCACCACTTAACATGCCTGTGATTACTAGTCTCTAACACTTGTGGATTAACATCATGACACTGCAGAATCTAACTGCCTCCATTTTACAATTCACTTTACACATTCTGTTAAATATACATAACATATGTTTTATCAACTTTTGCATATGTTGACAAGAAGATCAGCAGAGGGGGGGGACGGGGTACAGAGCAACTATGCCTGGACATGGAGGATGATCTGCATGCCAGGAACATCTCTTCCCAATGCAAATGGAAGTCTTCCCCCACTTCTCATTGTTTCCATCATTAATGACCTCTGCAAAAGTTTACCCAATAGTTTCTAATGACAATCATGACACCAGATAGTACCTCCTAGACACTCGTTTTAGCGATGTATCACTTACTTTTCCTTTTAAATAAAGTGAAATCACAATCTTTTTGGAGCAGCATGCTCCGAAACAGAAAGAAAATGAGCGATTTCAGCAGTCTAGCTGCCAAAATCAGTTTAAATCACCAGAAATGAATTCATTTCCTTTCAATTCATGTGAACATGGCTACCAGCTTAAATACTACATGACTTGACACCTGATTTTGAAAAGGTCTGAGCAGACATTGATTCAAACTGCCTGTGTGACAAGACTAACTTGCTGCCTTCAGAACTGACACAGAATGTGGTTCATTTATTTCATTTATTTATTTGCTGTCTTTCTATGCTGCCCTTCTCCCCACAACAGAACTCAAAAAGGTTCAAAGATCATTAAAAGAAACAGGAATTACGACAACGTATAAGAAACATTATAAATTTTAAACATGGGACTATTAATAGCATCACATATAAACCAATGGAGACCCATTAAAACATTTTAAAAGGATGGACACAAAAATGGCAGATTTCTCTTTCCAGGTTCAACTTGTGGTCAAGTCAGATTCCACATCCCAGAGGAAGGTCTCCTTGTGTTTTGCCTCAGACAGCAAAATGCCTTCAACCTGGCTATGGTATACCTTAGTTCTGACAAAATAAATCCATTATAGTAATCTGCTTATTTGTAAGCAATTACTTCCATGTCCAAAGAGAACATCCCATTCCACTCTAAGAGCTAGGTGGAGATTGCTGTACTAACTCACAAGCAAAATAATAGGTCTTTTTCTGTATTAGCTGCCTGAGTATACAAAAATATAGGGTTGGTTTTTGTTTGTTTGTTTTAGGTGGTTTGGATTTTTTGTTATGTTTTGTTTTGGGGTTTTTTTGAGCCTTGTGGTGGCAGTGGTAAAATTGCAGTATTGCAGTGAAGACTCTAATCACAACCTGAGTTGGATCCTAGGCTTAGGTATACAGCTAAAGGTTGACTCAACCATCCATCATTCCAAGGTTAGTAAGCTGAGTACTCAGTTTTCTAGGGAGGTAATGTATCTCCTGAATGAGTAATTGTAAACTGCTGAGAGAGTTTTAAGCACAATGCTTTTGCTTTGATGGAGAGGGGGTGGGAATCACACGCCGAAATGTAACAGGCTCCAGTATATATCTACCAGGTTGAGTTTGACTTTGTGGCTCCCATACTTTGTAAGGGCTTAATCACATGTCCTTTAAAAGGCTGATTAAATTTCAAGATAAAGTGGCTCCAAAAATATTGCCCCCATGGCCACCAGGCTTTAAAAAAAAACTGGTTATGCCCCCTTTAGTGAGTTTTCCATGACCTACCAGAGAAGTTGAGAATTTTTTGCTCCGATAAAAAATGTGAGCAGAAGTCCATGAGAGCTCGCAGTTTTCTGTTGCTTTTTTCCTAGCCCTAACCAACTCGTCCTGAGGCTGGTCAGGGCTTTTGTTTTTTTAAAAATTTCCCCCCGGCAGCGCTGCTCAGCTGGCCTTCAGGCTGTCAGCACTGGGTTTTTTGGGGGGTGGGTTGTTTTCATTTTTTTCTAGCCCCACCAGCTCCTGGGGCTGGTCGGTGCTTTTTTAAAAATATATATAAATTTTCCCTTTGGGCTGTCAGCCTTTGGGCTGTCAGTGTTTATTATTATTATTATTATTATTATTATTATTATTATTATTATTATTATTATTATTATTAATAATAATAATAATAATAATAATAATAATAATAATAATAATAATAATAATAATAATAATAATAATAATAATAATAATAATAAATCAATAATTTTCCCTAGCACCACCTGCTGGCCCCGGGGGCTGAAAAGTGCTTAAAAAATCTTTGTATATGGGAATGGAGATCCCACATCTTCCGTTATGTGACCAAGAAAGAAGAAAAGCCAGACTTTCACTATATCTGGATCTTCCCCCAGGTGAGATAGCGGCCTAAGTCTCCCTGATGCCTGATTGCATTTAATAATTGCTGTGACTAGAGATGGGCACGACTTAGCTGTATTCCCGTTTCCGTTTCCGTTACTCGGTTCCATTACTCTACGGAAATGGTAACAGGAATTACTCCGCCAGACTTCGAGCTCGAACCGACGAACAAACAATTTTGGTCTGATTTGTCATGCTCATTCCTTGCATTGCGCGATCACGCGATGACACGCGGCACAGAAAAAAAGTTTTTAAAAGATAAAAAACCCCGGTTCCCGGCCAAAAAGCAGGCGGAAAAATGCCTGCCGTGCCTCAGGGCACCTACCAGAGGGGTTGTTTCTGGAGGTCCCGGCCTCCCCCATCCCCCCGTCCTGGGCTGCTCTGGTGGGACTCACCGCAGGCTCGCAGCCAGCAAAAAGCCCAGTCTCGCCGCCGGCCGCCGCAATTAAAGCGCAAGCAAGTGGCACGGACGGCACAGGAAAAAACTTTTAAACTCTCCCCCCACCCATTCCTGGGCCAAAAAAGCAGGCGGAAAAATGCCTGCTTGACTAAGGGCGCAGGGCACCTACTGGAGGGGTGGTTTCTGGAGGGGGGGTCCCGCCTCCCCCCCGTCCTGGGCAGCCGGACTCGCCATGCCATGCGGTGCGGGCGGGGGATCCAAAATGGGGTGGCGGACGCAATATTGTTTTTGAAATCGTGGTCCAAAAACACACAAGCACAACAGAAACATGCAAAAATTTATAATTTTTCACAGATTTTTCACAGTAGCAGTGGGTTTTTTCTTGCAACAAAATGTCTCTCCTCTCCTCCTCTGTCCTCCATTGATTTTATTTTATTTTATTTTATTTACACCTGCGCAATGATGGGCTGGCCGAGTGGCCAGCCATGTGGGAGTGGACGACCATGCAAATTTTTGGAGGCATCCCACCAATCGCATGGCCACTTGGCCATGGAGACTTCTGGGATGTGCCAAAAAGCCCCCTAAAACCTGCCCTAGCCCCCTAACCCTAACCCTAATCCTTGACTCCTTACCCATACGTCACAGACTGTCTTCTTAGTGGGTCAGAGAGGCACCCAGAGGTGCAATCCACTAGCCCATCGTAACCTTACCCGTCACTAGCCTAACCCTAGCCCTTGCACCAACCCACCTTAACCCTAAGCCAGATCTACTTCCATTGCACTACACACAAGTACAATTCCCTTCTTTGTGAGACATGCTGGTGCGAGAGCCTTAGGCATCACCTTATGGCTCTGGGTTCACTGCCATCACTAGTCTCACTGTCTGCAACTGGTATGCATATCCATATGGCTATGCATGCATTTTGCAGCAGCAGGTGAGGAGGGGAGACCCCCATGTTGAGGGGTCTCTTGGAGCCTGCTTCCCCTTCCTAGTGGGTGAGGATAGGAGGCACCCACGGGTGCCTCCAGGAGCCCGCTTTCCCTTTATAGTGGGCCAGAGGAGGCACCCACCCCACAGAGGTGCCTCCAGGAGCCCGCTACCCCCACCCAAAAAACCCAGTACTAACGAAAATGAAAAAACAAACCAACTAATTTTTGCGAATTTTCACAAAAAACGGAAACGACCTGAAACGGAACCGGCCCGACTAACGACAACTCGAAAAAAAAATTTTCAAGTCGTGCCCATCTCTAGCTGTGACAAGCTGGGAGCCACTATGGGAAAAACAGATACACTTCAATCTAGATGATAAAGCCTCACTTAATGTTAACATATGCTGCAGGTCTGCATTTCTTCAGCTTAACCCCATCTGGATGTTTTGGACTACAGATCTCATGAGCCTGAACAAGCACAGTATAGTTCAGAGAAGGATAAGAATTACAATTGAAAATAGTTTGAAGACTGTGAATTGGGGAGGCAGTTATAAGTTATGGATAAGCTTTCATCCTTCATCCTTAGTTCTTTCTGTACAATATATATAATGGCGAGTAATGATCTATCAAACAAAGAAGTTTTTAGAGTGATAAAATAAAAAGGCATAGTGGTAGATTCATGGGCAAAGGAGGGGAGGGAGAAAGAAAGAAAGAAAGAAAGAAAGAAAGAAAGAAAGAAAGAAAGAAAGAAAGAAAGAAAGAAAGAAAGAAAGAAAAGATAATTTAAGGCCCCTGGCAATTTGACATTTCTGTTAATAGCTAGAGAAGATGGATAGCAGAAAAAGGGAGGGTAGGAAGAACAAAAATGCACTTTTCATCATGATGGAAAGTAGAAAAAAACCAATATTTTTAATTTTTAATAAAATGCATTTATATTGTCACAGTAGTACCAGAAGAAGTTGGGCTGAATACTGATGAACATGATAGCTCTTGCAGAGAAGGTACAGAGAAAAAGACATAATGATGAAGAGAGTCTTTAACAACCAATAAAGAAGGAGAAGACTGCATCTCGGATGTCTTCAAAAGGTAATGTTTCCTTGATTCAGAAACAGTTCTTATAAGCAGTGCTATTACTTTTATAGTTTTACATTTGACATCAGCTAGATTTCAGACTGTACTATCATCCTTAATGGTCTCTTTGCCTCATCATGGGGACACAATTTGAGTAACAGAGTGCCAATCAGTGGCTCTTGTTCTTCTTTAGTTTAAATACATTTACTGGCAGGTTCTCTGCGATGTCATGGTCCTAGGGGTGCAGGGAGAGTGTGCACGTCTTGTGCCCCTTATTATAGCTGCACCGAAAGGCTGTTGTTTGCATGTTTTCATGTTTCGATGAAATGAAAAAAATGCAGAATTTTCCTCTTTTCTTGTTTGCACAAGAGTTTTTGTTTTTCTCCTCTTTCATTTAAACTTTTTACCCTTTGTTTGTCAAATTACCTAGAAAATATTTCATCCAATAAGGCTTTGAGGGTTTCTATCAGCAGACAATCAGAACATCCTGGAGAGGGGAGAATAAATGTGGAATCTTGCAAACAAATCTGGAAAGCAAGAATTATTATCTGTACTCGGCCATATCAGCATAACTGAAAATGTGCCCAGCTCAAAATAGAGGACAGAGGTAGCAACATAAGGCCCCAGTAGTTATGTGCTGCCCAGCATTATCAGTGCTCATTTTTAATGGAAAAGCTGGCTAGCAAAACATATAGTGAGATATTAGGGGATTTGCATCCCCAGACTATGTAGTGGGCTTCAATAGCCAGTCCTGCTCTTCAGTACCCAGATTAAACAGTTCCCCTATAGCCTGCAAACCTTTTCCTTGCAGCAGGCAATATTTCCCTTAACCTAACTATGAAAGCTCCATGTAAACAATCAGTTCAGACTTTTGACAAGACGGATCTGCTCCATTTTCAGCAGTCTGATGATGATGATGATGATGATGATGATGATGATGATGATGATGATGATGATGATGATGATGATGATGATGACGATGACGACGATGACGACGACGACGATGACGACGACGACGAACGATGACGACGACGATGACGACGACGATGACAACAGAAAAACAAACAAGAGGAGGCCTCTGGTTTAAGCATTGCACATTATCATCATGCCTCAACGATATAGTTTGAAGTGGTGGGAGAGAGACCCAGTGTCATGTAGTGGTTAGAATGTTGGACAAGGACCTATGGAGAAGAGAGAGGAAGAGGAGGATATAGCAGAATGCAAGACAACACAGATTCTGTCAGCCTAAAGTCCACTGCCTTTAGTAAATCAACAATGAAGAGGAAAACTGTTCCTGTTTCAGTCATTGCACCCTCGCATACTGCTTCTAGTAGATTTGGCTGAGAGGGCCTTTTGTGGACTGGAGTGACCGTCAGTCTGTCCAGCACTAGCCAATTGTTTCTTCCCTGTTCTGAATTCAAAGAGAGCCATGCTTCTCTGCTAAGTTATTTCCCCCGTCTTTCAGTTTGTGGAAGTCACTGAATCTGTTGAGGACTGTTGGTCGAAGCAGCCATGTTTGTTCTTAGTTTACTATTTTTATTTCTTCAGTTGTAAGTAAAGGAAATGGCCTTTGTTTTTCATCAACAAATGCCTCAGAGTGAGTTATCAAACCTTTAAATGCCAATTAATAAAAACAAAACAAAGGGGTAGATTTGAAGCTAATTCTGTTCTGTAAATCTCTGCATTTCTCCTGTGCAGCTACAGGAATTTAACCAGAAATTCAAAAATCGGCAACAGTTCTCAGTTCCACTAAGACTAATATCTAAAGGGGAACCTGCATTACTTAGCAAATGCAACACATAATCACTTGGCCACCCACACCGAAATAAAGAGGTGACACAGCTCACTTTTGGGTTAAATATGGGCCACAATTTATTAAAACTGCAAGAAATCAAACTTTATTATTAAACTGGGACAAAGAGAGGGCCTGTGCCATAGCGCAAGTATAATTAGGGATGTTATAAATTCCCGGTCCCTCCTCCTCAGGATAAATTAACTGGGTATATACGACGATGCCGAGGGTGGGATACCCACCCTATGCCAGGGCATCCTTGTCCCCAGTATGTAAGGGATTGGCAGCCCTTCTTATCTTGGCCAGGATTATTTAGTGGAGCCTAACTGTGTTTTCTGTGCTACTTAATTTATTTAGGGCTGCCGTGCACCTTACGGGTGCCATCACGAGGAGGGACCTACCTAACCTGGTGTTAATGCTTGCGCTACCCGCCACCTTAAAGAGGGGCACTGCCTTACTCTTTTACCCCACAGGGCCGACTACTTCGGCCAACAGACCCTCTCTTAAGTCAACCAGGAACATGTCCAGGCCCGCATCCGAGAGATGCACTCCATCTGGGCGAAAAAGTTCGGGGCATCTAGCTGTAATGTCGGGATGCCAAATAACAGAACCTAACTCAGGCGAGACAACAAGTGCCACTTCCCAATTCACACCTTTCCAGGCCTTGTGCATCTTTTTCGGATGATGAGACGGTTCCCAGTAAAGTCTGGGGACAATGGCGGACCAGACAATCCTGGTTGCTGGATACCTGGCCTTAAAGGCTCTTAGGTCATCAATGACCTTAAGAATAAGTGCCTTGCCAGTCATACGGGTAAGGTCGTTGTCTCTCAGGTGCACCAACAACACATTTGGTGGAAGGTCAGAAGGACCAGCAAAGGAAATAGCCCGAAAGCAATCCCATTGCATCCCCCATTTTCCTCTCCACACAACCTCAGCCCATTGGCCGAGACCGAGGTCCCGGCCATGGCCAGAGTGTGCTACATACTTGGCGGCCCAGAAAACAAAACTGTGGCCACAGATGACTATCCTGGCACGCTCGCTCAGGGCACCTGCAACGAGAAACACAAGAAACTGGCCCGGTTTTACCGGTCTGTCAAAGGGTGAACATACGCCTTAAAACACTGCAACCTCCAGTGACCAATGCGTTGTATCACCTCAGGACCCAGTCTGATGGCCGCCGCCGTAGAGGCATCGCCAATCCTAAAAGAATGGGTCCCAAAATGCCACCCTGAGATGCCAGCCACTGCTAAGGCCCGAGAAGACACACGCCAAAACTGAAATTGGGTCAATGGAAGGCGTCTCTATGCTGGAAGAGATAGCCCTGGGCCCTACCGGCCAAATGGGTATAGACATGCAGCACTGTGACCGGGAAGATTGCATCAATCAAACACCTACTAAGGTGTATCATGTGCCCCTGTCCGCGCTGGTCCGTTTTGGATCTCTGGATACGGAGAGTGACCGAGTCGCATTCGAGGGTGAGATCGTCCCATAGCAATGCGTCACGCGACTGGTCGTGCTGTGATCGGGCAACCAGCTCACTGACCCTCAGGGTGGCAAAGAAGGCTACAAGAGTCGCAACCTGAAACAAAACAACTTCAAAGTGATTAGAACAAACGTGCAACCATACACTCGCTAACTTAATCAACATTGTGGGCGATATAGGTGTTCTGGTATCCGCCCACTGACCCTGCTCCCAGGACCAACCCTCCACCATCTTTGCTATGCGAAATTGGCAGTTGGGCGGTTCGTACCCCTGTGCCTTAGCTAAATAATATAAGGCTGACATCTTGCCTGAATGGTACGGGGGGCTAGACCCTGGAAGTGGAGGTAGACAGCAAACTGCACCAGCTGGTCAGAGGAAGCGGACCACAGGGTTCGAAAACCCGCCCTGGCACAGAAATGGGCATATTCAGCACACATGGCCAAATAGGTGCGTCGTGTGCTCGGTGCCAACGCCAGTCCCATCGCTCTGTTAGCTTCTAACCGCCAATCTTCCATACCTCCAGCGGGAGCACGTCTGGGTCTCGAGATGCATGTGGGGCCAATGTTCTGAACCACATCATCTGTTGGCAGGACAGAGCATCGGTTAAGTCGTTCTGAAGGCCAGGCATGTGCACAGTACGGAACAGGATGTTAAATCACAGGCATCTAAGGGTAAGGGCCCTGACCAAGCATATCACTCTAGCGGATCGTGATGACAGTAAATTAATAATATGGACGACCGCTTGGTTATCACAATTAAATCTGACCACACTGTTGGCAAGGAGTTCGGCCCAGATCCAGACCGCGCCCACTATGGGGAATAACTCCAAGAAGGTGAGATTGCACATGAGGCCCGAGCCATGCCATGCCTCAGGCCACACGCCCGCACACCACCTCCCCTGGTAATAAAGGCCAAAGGCGAACACCCCGGATGCATCTGTCTGCACCAGGTGGTCGGTGGCCGCCACAGTCTTGGAGTGCCCAAAACAGACACAGTTGAATTCAGAAAGGAAATGAAGCCAAACTCTGAGGTCCTCTCTCATTTCGGCTGTGATACCCCATTTGTGGTGGGGGCTATGAAGCCCGGCCAAGCTGTCACACAACCTGCGCAGGAAGGCGCGGCCGGGAGCAACAATGCGACAAGCGAAGTTAAGATGTCCAATCAGCTGCTGTAACTCCCAGAGTGTCGCCTTCCTGCATGACAACATGCACACCAGGCATTCCTTGAGGTCTACCAGTTTGTGGTCAGGCAGCTGGCATGATTGATTGACACGGTCTTGACTTTCGATGCCCAGGAAAGTCAAGACTGTGGCCGGGCCCTCGGTCTTGTCTTCTGCTAAGGGCAAGCCCAGTTGCTTGACCATGCTTTGGAAGGACTCCATGAGTGATGCACAGCGCCCCGAGCCAGCCCTACCCACAAAAAGGTAATCATCCAAATAATGAATGATGTGGGCGTCGCCAGCGCAGGCACGCGCAATCCACTCGATAAAGAAGCTGAAGCACTCAAAAGCGGTGCAAGAGACAGAGCAGCCAAAAGGCATCACCCTGTCCGCATAAAATTTACCCTCGAAAGCAAAGCCAAGCAACTCGCAGTCTGCCGGATGTACAGGCAAAAGGCGGAAGGCAGACGTAATGTCACATTTACCTATTTCAGCCCCAGGGCCACATCTGCAGACCATCCATATGGCAGAGTCAAAAGACGTATAGCGGACACTACAAAGCTCCTGTGGGATTCTATCATTGACCGACTCGCCAGCGGGGTAAGACAAATGGTGTATCAGGCGATACTCTCCCGGGGTCTTTTGGGGGACAACTCCCAGTGGGGAAACACGGAACTGGTTAGAAGGGGGGCGGTCAAAGGGTCCTAGGATCCTGCCAGCTGCCAATTCGGCCTGAATCTTTTCTCTAACTACAGAATCAAGGCCCCTCACTGATTTCAAATTACTGGCCATAAATGAGGTGTGGTCCCCTTGTGCGGGGATGCGAAAGCCGTCCTGGAACCCTTGTAATAGATAATTGGCCCCGTACCGGAGGGGATTGCTACTTAGCCACTCCCGTGGGACTAGGGCCCTTTTGGAATGGGTGGTTGGCCTGGGGGGGGGTTACGCTTCCCTGCACCATCCTTGCCCCCATTTCCCCCTGGTCTACCTCTGGCTCAGGTGGATGTTGGGTGGTTGCCTCCACAAGTGCAGCAGGCCTGCCTGAATCAGCACTGCTTGCATCCGCACGTGCTCTTACTATTGTAGTTGCGCTGGACTACATGACCACAATCAAATCTGTCCGTCATAGGATGGGGGGAGCTCATATACCTAAGCCAAAGATGATTGTGGGGCACGTTCCAGTGAAGGGTAGGGTCCTTAGCCAAGCGACGGCAGAAACCCTCATCATAGGCCATCCACACAGCCCCAGGAAAGTCAATTTGGGCCCTATTAATAATGTCCCAGTATTGGAAGAGCAATGGGCCTTTCTCAGGGTGCGCCTGAGACAGTATGCCAGCATAAATTACAAAATCAGTCAGCCAGTTATTCCAGCACCTGTCAGATTTGCGCTTTCTAATTTTATCTTTCTCTTTATCATCTAAGTCCTTGAAGGTTTGGGAGTCAATCTCCTTGTTCAACAGGTCAAATAGGTCTACAAATTTTCCTGACACAATTCTTTCAATCGTAGCCTCAGACAGGTGGTCCCTTAATGGGAGCGACTCATCACCCTCGGGGAGGTCCATAACATATGAATTCGCCTTGCTTGCAGCTGGAACCGCCATTTCAGGTGGTTCAGGCCCGGCCTGGGAAGTGTCAGGGTGGTTGGGTGATGTTGAAAGATCCCCAGTACCTGGAGGGTCGGTCTCTGTCTGTGCTGCTGTGTGGACGACCCCCGGGCGGCCTGGCTCCTGGGCATACGGGGCCGCCAGCGTGGCCGGGCGCTCCATTGACCAAGAGGCCCACAGGTGCTGAATGCGCTCCTCTCGAGGCCAGGGCCATAGGACCTGGCTGAGTGGAAGAGAAACACGCCCCCTGGACTCACCTGGTGGCAAGTTCCTCACAGGCCGGTCCTGCTGGGGCCTACGTGGAGTCGTGCCAACAGAGAGGTCCAAGGCCTGAGGTTGGCAGTCTTCAACTCCAGGGCCTGCTGCCCTCGCCACTGGGTCCGAATGCAACTCAAGGGGGGTAGCCGGTTCCATCACTGCTGCTTGGGTACCTGCAGAAGACGTAGTCGAAAGGCCCGCTAGGGCGCCCTCTAGGAAATCAATGTGTGACATCATTATGTCACCCATCATCTAATGTGGCCCTCTGCTGGACTTTCGTGTCATGATGGGTGTGGCCCCCCTGATAAGAGGCCTCCATGTCCCGACGCTTGGCATGCTCACGCTCAAGCCAAGACAACTTTTGCCACGCAGCGGCGAACTGGGGCCACTCCTCATCAGAGGATGAGGAGGCCTCAGGTGCCTGCCGTGGCGCCGAGCACCATTTAGCAGGCACCTTCCCCTTTCCCTTACCTGAGCTCTTTTTGGGAGGCATGGTTGCCCTAAGAAAAACTACTGCGGGGCAAGCCCAAGTAGATAAGCTGTATTGATTTGGTAGTTTATTTTGGTGAATGTTGTTGTTGTTGTTGTTGTTGTTGGAATTATATATTTTTTAATTGGTGATGTAGTGATGTGCTGCTTGTGTAACAGGCGTGTGATTGGTGGGGGCAAGAAATGGGGGGGTGTTTGAGAACAAAAAATTCCCCTTCCCCCAGGCCACGTTCTAAGGAAGAAAGGCGAGGGGGTGGGGTTAGCCACTAATCGGCAGGGCTGTAATAGCCAGTTGGCAGGGCTCCTGACCAGGCTGCAGGCCTGCAAAATATGGCCCAGGCCCATCCCCCAGCCACCCGCACTGTGTGAGAACAGAGGGGTGGGGAGAGTATACTGGGTGCCAAAACGTTGTGGGGCCTCCCAGGGACTGCACAGCCTGGCTGTATTCCCCCCCCAAAAAAATTGCTGTCGCGATGTTGGCGGCAGTGGGTTGCTTAGGCCTCCGCCAGGCCTAGGCGCCACGTGACGCTGGTCCAAGGGAGCAGCCACCGCTGCAAGTGACATACTAGAATGGCACCCCGCCCACGCAACTGGTGTAGCTGGTCCAAAACGAGGCAGCTACGGCCACCCAGCAGGCTTCCCAAAGCGCTTCGTGTCAGGGAGGCGCAACTGTGGAGGCTGCACCGGCGCTCAAGGAAGGCGCCACTATTCGCCGACGCAGGGATGAGGCTCAGCCGCCCCACCAGTAACAGGCTGCAGCCGAAGGCGAGCGCGGTCGGCAGGGCAGAGGCAGGATCCCGACCCTACCAGGTAAGCCCGTACGCCGCAGCGCACTGGGCCCTCTCGCCTTTCCCGCTCGGCCGAGCCCGGCCGAGAAGACCCCTCTCCCTCTCCCTCCCCCTCCCTCCCTCACCCCGCACTGGGCAGACTCACTAGAGGCTGGCCCCGTGCGGGGCCAAAACGATCCCTCCCCGCACCCACTCCCTCCAAGAACCGAGCCTGCAGGCTCAAAGTCACCAGGCAAGGTCCCTCGGAGCTCCAGCGCTTGTCTCTGATGGGTTCCCTGTCCAGTGAGGCTGTGTCGGAGGAACGCGCCCATGCCTGATATAGGCACGCCTCCGACACATCCTACGCAAAGTGCACCGGCTATGCCCGCCTCCATCTGGAGGGGCGGCAAAGGCGCCCCGTGGGCTGTAGCCATGGCGCAGAGCGTGCATTAGCACCTTGATGGCTAAAATGTTTATGGAACTTTCTTGAAGTACAACCATTTTCCAGGCATAATGTCCTTAAGCAAAAGGCATATTGAAGAAGACTCCAAGGAGTAGGCATGTTAGGGTGCTGCAGCAAAAACAGCCAAGTCTTGAGTACTTATGTCCAGCATCCTGTTTTTCAGTGAGCTTAAAATACCATGAATAATTCTCCCTCTTCTACTTGCTCTCCACATCAGCTTTCAGAGGCTAGACAGGATGAGAGAAAAAGATTAACAGTGCTATCTCATGACAGGAAAGATGCGGTGAATGTGAAACTCCGGCTTTTGTCCTTACCTGGTCACGTGACTGATGATGTGGGTTTGGAGTTCCCCTTACCTTGCTTCTATAGATGAAATTAAAAACAAAAAGTGCGGACAGCCCAAAGGCCATTTGGTCAGCACTGGGAGGGGAGGGGGGAATAAAAATAAAAATAATTAAAAAGTGCCGACCAGCACCAGGGCCAGCTGGTTGATGCTAGGGAAAAATAGAATAAAATATAAACAAAATTTTAAAAGCACTGAAGGCCAGCTGATTGGCACTGGGATGGGAATAAAAATATTTTTTAAAAAGCACTGAAGGCCAGCTGATTGGCATGGGGGTCTTTGTAAAAATAAAAAAAACATTTCAAAGTGTCCACCAGCCCCAGGGCCAGCTGGTGGGTGTTAAGGAAAAATTGAAAAAAAACATTAAAAATTAAAAAGCGCTGACCAGCTCCAGGGCCAGCTGATCAGCCCTGGGGTGGGAAGCCAAAAACCCAGATCATGTGCATCCCCATGGACCTCTGGCTCCAGAAAAATGTGCATTTTTAAGCAGAGCAAAAAAAAAAAAAAAACATCTCCAGTAGGTCTTGGAAAGCTCGCTAGAATCCACTAAAGGGGGTGTTACCGGGTGTGTTTGTTTTTAAAGCCTGATGACTGTGAGGACAAGATTTTTGGAAACGGTTTATCTGTAAATTAGATCAAAATTTTAAAGGACGTGTGATAGAGCCCTAAGAGAATGACTGTGCTTCTCCCCTTGTTCATCTCATATTCCAGAGTGCTATTTATATCATCATCATCATCATCAACAACAACAACAACAATAACAATAACAACAACAACAACAACAACACACACCCACACACACACACACACACACACCACCACCACCACCACCACCACCACCACCACCACCACCACCACTGTGACCCTCTTTTGCTGTCCTCATTTAATCAACTACATATTGGTATATATAAAGGCCAGAGAATACCTAATACTCTGTGTGACACCTCTTTCACTCCCTCTGTTTTCTCCATCAGTTCTTTCTTTCTCCATTACACGAGAGGAAGGACCACCCCAACTGTCCTCTTGGGCCAGTGTAACCCTTTTACAGTAAGTGAGTCTACTGGCAACAAAGATCTGGACAAGAGGAGCTGTGTATCAGAGAGAAAGAATTAAAACCAGTTTCTAGGAGCTGGAGAAGGAAATTAGAAGAATGGGGGTCAACATAATTTTAGGAATGATGTGCACACCATAGTCACAATTTACAAATCACAGTGCAGGAAGAGGGAAAATGTACTCTATAAGGATGCAGACTAAGACTGAGAAATGAAGGTGGGAGTCAGGCTACTTCGTGACATGTAAGCATAAATCCAATTATTAGCCTAATTAGTATAAAACAACTGAATCACTGGCTCTCATGCAAGTGTTTACTTACCATGTTTTCCATAATTCAGTGGGTCCCAAGTGACTTGGGAGTAACAATTAGATTTAGGCCACAGTTTCTGAATATTAGAAGACTGTAATCTTCCATTTCTCCCTTAGAGAGCAGTTCAGTAGTTAAGGAGTACTAAAGAATCATAGAATCGTAAAGTTGAAAGAGGCCTACACAGCCATTGAGCCCAATTCCTGCTCAAGGCAGAAATACAAATCAAAGGATGCCTGCCGAATCATTGTCTAAATTTCTCTAGAATCCCTCCAGTGTAGGAGCACTCCACATTAAAGATGGGCACAAAATGAATTTTTTTGTTTCATTATTTGTTATTCGTTTCATTACATAATGAAAAGAATAACGACCATGGGGCAAATTTAACACAAAACGAAACAAACCGAGAAAAATTGGTTCAGTTAGTTTCATTTTGTTAATGGAGGGCAGAGATGTCTCCTATCTGGTACTGGTCCAGAGATCCTTTCATGCCAAGCTGCACGGAGGGAGCACGCACCTCATCGGTGCCATCAGCCGAGCCCCGGGTGACAGCTAGGCGGGGTCCCCCTTTTTACCCTTAAAATTGTCTGCCCTTGGATTTACCTGCGGTTTGGGGGGAGTTTGTGAAGTGGCACAGGTCCGCAGCCCTCCCAGCATTGAGGCCCATTGACATCGTGTGCCCCCTTGCGCCTTCCTCCCGTGGCCCGTTATCTCAGGCCGAGTGGGAGGAGAGATAAGAAGCAGGCCGCGCTTAGGTGGACAGAGTAGTGTGGCTTCGAAGCCACCCCCCTTGCGCCTCCCTCTCGCGGCAAATCAAAAACCCTTCATCCCCAAGGCCGTAACTAACAATCCATTCTTGATAGGTTTCAGCACCTTAGGCTATTGTTCACCTTAAGGCTATGGATACTATTGTCTCCCTAACGAGCCTATTCAGGCCATTGTTCATCTATGAGCCTATTTCAGACCAGGGTGACAAGAGGTCAAAGCTGACTATAAGATGGAGGACCTGCACTAGCTGTGTTCAGACTGATAAAGCTGTTTGGATGAACAGCAAAATGTTTCTATCTCTCAAGAAAAAATAAGTCCAGTAGCCATGACTCAACTTCCAGATAAATTCACCTGGATGACTGAGAATCTTCACAGACATTAGCACCACACTTTGTGCATGCCAGAGGTTTTTTTTTATGGCTGCCAAAACTGACTTGAAAACAGAGATGTTGAGAGAGGGGCTGGGCCTTGATTCCTCAGCTGGATCCAATGGGAGATTTGTTTTTTCTCTTGCCTTTTTCTCCTCCTCCTTCCCTCTTCTCCTTGTGGGCCTCAAATTATTTTATGGCTGGAATGGAAAAGTATGAAAGGGAAAGGTATGAATAGCAAAGTAAATAATATTCTGAATTTTAGGAGACTGGAGACTCTGGGGCCCTCTTTGTGATTGCCACCATGGAAAGAATTGGCATGTTGGGCTATTGGCGTGGGAATGAGGAATAAAACACACTTATATACAGAAATATATTTTCTCTCCATAACAGATGCTTCTGTGTTTTGTTGAGTGCATAATGATTGCAGTCCTTTCCTCTGTAGTCATGAAACTTTAAATTGTATTCCCTTCTTTATAAAGTACTTTGATATACATGTAGGATAAAAACCATTATTTGAGACCAAAATCCATTCTGTGATTTTTTAAAAAATTAACGTCTCAAAGACTTGGGGGGGATGACAATTCTAAACATATTTCATGTGTCAAAAGCTTTGGAGGTGGATTCTGTTGTCATAAGAAGCAGAGAATATTACTTTTCTGTCTGCAGTTATTAATATGAACTCGAAGCTGATATTGGAAAGTTGAAGCTACAAGCCATTAAACATGAATCTTTTCTACTTTGACTCAATCACAATCACCATCAACAAAGATATATACTTGGGGAAATCAAATGGTCCATGGAACACATGAAACATCCTGAGCAATGGAACTGCATGTGTTTTACGTAGTATCTAAAGTGCAATTAAATGGCAAAAACACAGTTTTCAGTTGTGCTCTATAAAGTTGTGGTCATTGTTTTGGGAGTTCATAACAAAATTAGAGCAAAGTTAGTGGAAAATAAATTCCAAGGAAGTTCAGACTAAAAGACAGACTGTACTGGGCTTCAAGGCAAAGAACTGTAGAAAATTCCTTAAACCATAGGCGTTTTCAGAGTTTAAAAAAACCATTATTGGGAAGGCAAATGCCATTATTATCTCTGTTGCTACCAGTTTCTTCTGAAGCAGGAATGTGCTGTTAAGAATTTTGTCTTACAATCTGTAACTGGTGGCTGTGAAGACCTTCTGGTTTCAGAGATACCCATATACAGTGGACCCTTGTATAACAAACAGCTTGTATAACATAAAATTTGTACAACATAAAAAATTCCGAAGATAGGGGAAATTTGCTTAACAGAATCGCCTATGGGGAGAATCCGTACAACATAAAAATGGAATCACTCTGTTTTCAATGCATTCCTATGGGAATTTGTATAAAGGAAAATTTGCTTAACATAATTTCATTTGGAACGAATTAATTCCTTTATACAAGGTACCACTGTATACTTGAGTATAAGTCCACCCGAGTATAAGCCAATGCCCCTAAATATGCTGTGTCAATATTTCCCTCTGCTGCCTTCCCCAAGCTTTTTTTGTACGTGAATTTTTGTGTGGGTAGAAATACTACTGAGGATTTATCTAATTGGCCTTCTGGGCATATCCAGTCCTGCACCAAGTGCAAAAGGAGGGCATGCCCGGCTGCCTGGGTGGCACTGTCCAGCCCTTGCCTGGCTGCACTGGTGGTGCCTCCTAAGCCCATGGAGAGCAGCAATGCAACAGCAGCAGAGGAGGAGGAGAGGCATAGGGTGCCCAGAGGGGAAGAAGCCTCACCGGTGGCCGAGCCAGCGCAGCCGTGCCCAGAGAGTTGGAGGTTGCACCTCCCTCTGTTGTCCAACCACTGCTGCCACTGCCCTCCAACTCCCATGAAACCTCCAGCTGGAGCCCCACAGTCCCACCATGTTCCTGCACCAACTGGGGGTCTGCATTGCTGCTACTGCCATCGCCTTCACCGAGGAGGAGCCTCCCATTGCCCGAGTGTCCCCGCCAAACACCTGCTCTTTCCCAATGGCCCTGTGGCCGAGGATGGAGCCAGTACCTCCAAGTGCGCCTGCCTCGCTACCAATTGCACCTCCATGGTGTGGCAGCTGCAGGGCGGAGCTGTGCTGCAAGGTAGGCATGCCGCTGCTCGGTCCCTGGTGGCTGCAGTGAACCCTTAGGTCCTGAGCCTTGGACAATGCAGCTGAGTGCACGGGAGGCAGCATAACAGGCAGGACTAGTCCTCTGCTGGCTACCCTGTTCACCTGAAAATAAGCCAAGGGCATTTTTTTCCCCTGACAAACATAGGGGCTGAAAACAAAGTGTTCTGCTTATATACCGCCCCATACCACTACAAGTCGTCTCTGGGCGGTTTTACAATTTTAATTACAGTGTGCAGGCTACACATTGCCCCCCAGCAAGCTGGGTACTCATTTTACCGACCTCGGAAGGATGGAAGGCTGAATGAACCTTGAGCCTGCTACCAGGGATTGAACCCAGGTCGTGAGCACAGTTTTACCTGCAGTACAGGCATTTAACCACTGCGCCATGAGGCTCTGAACTTATATTTGAGTATATATGGTAGTTTGCTTCTTCACACTTGATTACATCAGAATAGGGAAGGTCTATTGCCTTCATATGCAACCATCCTTCTTTAACCTAACTTTCCAACTTGTGCCTTTAGGCTATGCTTACAGACTTACTGGAAGCATCTGGTTGCCGCGATAAACATAACAATAGACCTTTTTCTGGTCAAGCAACATTCTTGGTCTGATCTTTATTAGGGACAGTATATTAATTTGGCACCTCATACCATGAATGGTTCCAGCAGATTTCTAAATTCACAGTAATTTGCCTTATCTACTCTTGCTGTCAACAGTTCTCCAAGGTTTCAGAGAGCAGCTCTCACCAGTACTAGTGTCAGAAGAATTTTATGCCTGCCAGATTTATCACCTACCCCTGAGGCATGGTTCTTCACCCAAGAAGGGAATCAAGTGTTCTCAAAGGGTCCTGACAGTATTTTGAATTGTCACAAGTGTTCTAATTGGTAATAACCAGGAACTGAGCCCAATCTCCTGAGCGGGATTTCCCCTTATGTTCCATCTCAAGTCCCTACTAATCTATCCTTTCTGACTGGTGCACACATAATAGAGTTTCAGATTATGGATATAACATTTGGGCAGTATCATAAAGGAAGAGGGAGATCTAAAAGTTTTTAAAGTGTTTATAGTAGGGGTGCATGTGGACTATTCTAGCATTCCTTATCAATCAATAACCCATCAGTGTACTGAGTATCATGAGGGAAGGGTTCTCACTAGGAACTAAAAGGTTACAATGAAATAAAAGGAGGAGGGGAGCCGTGTGGCCATTGCAAAATACAAATGCAAGAATAGGTGATACAGGTGATACATTTATGGGCCACCGATAAAAAAAATATCATTCCACTTCTTTAAGGCAAATACCAAAATTCCAAACATGGCATGGGAAGTCAATCTTAGATGTAAAGTTTTTAGCAAGATACATTTCACCAGGCACATCTCTCTTTTTCTTCTTGACAAATACAGACCAGCTGGGCAATTCCAGACAAAAGCCCTAATGCAGTGTTGGCGAAGCTATGGCACGGATGCCAAAGGTAGTACTCGGAGCCCTTTCTGTGGACACCTGACATCGCCCCTTCACAGCCACCTGTATTCAGGTTAAATTGCAGTATTGGCACTTTGGGAAAAATTTGTGGGTTTTGAATCGCAGTTTGGGCACCCAGTCTCTAAACATTTCACCATTACTGCCCTAATGATAGGACTTAAATGTACATTTGTGGGATCTTGCCTGAGAAACTGATCTAACAATAACAAGATTGCTCTTGAAACAAAAACAAAAACAAAAAACAACAAGCCCAATGCCAACCTGTTTTACCAACATTTATTTCTGCATTTTATGTATGACAATAATGCATGATAATTGTGAGCTGTCAAGTCAATTCCAACTTATGATGGCAATTTCCAGGGTTTGCTAGGTATGTGTGTGTGTGTGTGTGTGTGTCGTTACAGTCGTTACTCTTCGTGACTCCATGTCCATGGAGTTTTCTTGGCAGGAATACTGGAGTGGTTTGCCAGTTCCTACTCCAGGCACCTATAGCAATAGAGAACCCCAAGGTTATTTACTATTCCCTTCTCCTGGGTGCACTCTCAACCTGTTCAACTAGCCCAAGGCTACAAAGACTCCTGGTAACAAGATAGCTTGCACAAAATTACAAAATGAAATTATATCTGGATGTTTACTTTAGAGAAGAAGGAAGGTTGTCAAAAGCCCACATAAAAACTGAAAATGACAATCAATGTCCTCCCCCCTTCCACCCCTTCCACCCCCCACACCTTTGCCACCTCTCTATAGATGAACATTGTTCATAAACGAACATTGTTCATTTTCAAAATTCTGCTTTGTAGTTCATTCAAGATTACCTAATTATCTCTTAATCATCCATCTAACTCTTCTAGGTTATTACCCCATAACAAGAGTTAAAAGACATACAGTAGCAGTTCAGATCATGGATAAAACAACTTTTCTCTTTTGTGTTGAAATAAAACCATGTTTCATATTACAAATCCCTTTTTAATCTCTCATACAGCTTTCAAAGAGCCTTCTGTGATGGCTTTGTGGCCTCAAATGAGCGTCTCAAAGAAATACTTGTACAATTTCTGCTAAATCATAATGGCCATTAGCTTGGCGTGAAATGGAAGAAGAAAATAGCTTTTTCGACAGGATATATATATATTCTAGTGTTTTAAATGTGTCAACAATACCATTAGCTCTAGAAACTTAATGGGAGTGTATTGTTGTTATCTGCAAAGACATCTGCAGCACATCACATCCTGTTTGCAATGAAATCTTTACCGTATTATTATGAGCTTTTTTTTTTCATCATGTCCATATTTTGCAGTGGGGGCTGTTTCTTTGAAATGCAGCATTACTACTGAAATCTCCATCGGGGCTTGTTAAATCAACACTGTAACTCCTTATTCTTTCAGTGACTGCCTAGCTTGAATATGCCTCAAAGTAGGTCACCCTGTACATTAGCTTCAATTTATAGTAGTTTAACTTTGCCAGATACGACTTTACAAGTGATGTGGAGCTGCATGGAGCTTTATTTTAGCTTTATAATATTTCTCAAGCCTTGATCTTTATGAGCCATCATTCTGTGAGCTTTTAAAAAGAGAGGGAAGCTTGTATCCTTGTTTGTCCTTTGCTTTCAAGAAGGCAATTGCTGCAATACATCTTTCTCTCCTCCCCCTCCCCCCCCCCGCCCCATCAGTTCTTTCAAGAAAACATATACTAGAACAATGGGGTTGTGGGAAGAAAAAGTTTAGCTTGTTTGTCATTACCTGAAAACACTGCTTCTGCTTATCTTGTGAACCCTTTATTGAGAGTGATGGTTGCTTTTTGACACTGCCAGCTGGAAGCTAAAGGGACACAGGCTCTAAGTGGTGTAAATCGCAGCTTGCCTTGTTCTCAGAGACGGCACCAAGGAAATACAAAGTCCTTCTTCTCAGTGGCAGTGGAGGAGGAATTTCCTGGCACTTGGGATAGAGTTCTCACAAATTCTAAACAGAGCCATACATCTGAACGCTCTCAGCACAAAAGAGATCTCCACCAGTAGTAGCTGTGTGGTGTTATTAGCTATCAGTGGGAACTGGGAGAGACTGCATTTAAAGGTTCTTGGATTATCAGCATCAACAATAGCTGTCATTGTCACTTGTCATATTCAGTTGCTGGTAGATAAGCCTATCTGTTTCTCATTCATTTGGGGCACTTTTACACGACCCCTAAGATCCGCTGGCAACTTAAATTCGGACGAGAGATCTTGGGGGTTTGCTCCTCTTGCTGTGTTCACACCCCTCTGCACGCCATTGCTCCTGACTGCGTGAGGGAAGGGAGAAAAAAAGGGAGAAAAGAATGCAGGCTCACCTCCGCTCTGCTGTCTGGAGCTGCTCCGGGAAGCATTCCAGTCTCTTAAAGGGGTGGGGGCAAAAAAAAAAAAAAACAGAAGGTGAGGACAGCCCAGCACTCACTGCTTTGCCATCCGCATCAGAAATTTTTCACCTTCGAAGACCAGGTACTTGGAAAATGTGGTGGGACGCACTTAGGTGGGCATGATCATATTTATTTTTTTTAAAAGTCCGGAGCTGGTGGGAAAACAATTTTAAGCTCCGCATCTGGGAGCCCTTTGTCTCGGATTTTAGGGGTCGTGTAAAAGCGCCCTTAGGCATTGCGAACTGATGGCAAAAGAAAAGATGGCAGGGCTGCGAATAGGCTAAATAGTGGTTTAATTCTTGAAAATCAGTATTTAGTGATTTAGAAGTGACAAAGCTTTTTTGAACAGGGCTATCAAGTGCTGTTTCCTGGAATGCAACCAGCAGTTCAGTGGAACGTCCATAGTTGGTCCTTATTCTTGTTTGAATGAGTCTACTGTGTTGAAAGAGCTACAACTTTGTTTTAAAATAACTATATTCTTTTGTTTCTGCAGATGTAGTTGTTCAACAACTGCTATTATTCCACAGGACTGCACTTTTGTTATTTTCATTTTCCTTGCACTCATTTTGTTCATCGTTATGTTTGTGTTTGGGGTTTTCATTTGAAATGTGTTCATTAAATTAAGTCCACAACATTTTCTCAAGAAAAAAAAATCAATATACCCCTTAGATCTAACGGACAATGTAAAATAGTGGCCTCTAGATGTCATTACCTGACATTCACAAATGGGGGGAAAAGAACAATGTTAAGAGGGGTAGGTAGTTAAAAAGAATAGGGAAGAGGTGGACTAAAATCCATATAGGAAGATGATGAGTAAAAAAAAATCTTTTGCAGTTGAAATGAGGATTTGCTTAGTCTCATATGTCTATAACAAATATACATACTGAGAAGCTCTTTGCATAAACTCAGGTCTTGCATGAAATGAAACATCCTATTCAGATCTTGCTTAGCAGAAAACTGGGGTTCTAGCCAACATGGACAGAATAGATGAAATCAGAAAATTTCTTACTTGGACACATTGTTCTCTCTGAGAAAAGTAACCATGTACTGCCTTCAAAGCATTGGGGGGGGGGGAGAGAATTAGCTTAATAAAGTCTATATAGACTTGTAGTTGATCTGGGTGCACAGTATGAATGGAAGTCCTTCTTCAGTACTAGTATGCTTGGAAGTTTGCTTTCCTGTTCAATGCCAATTAAATAAGTCTAGAAATTGGTGCTAAACCTCATTTTAAAATAGCTACTGGTAATCTGTGGCTTTACACTTTCTATTTTCCTTCATTTTAGACAACCCTTACTTTAAAAAAAAGAGATGAATTATCATTCCCCAGCAGACTGAGATGAAAGAGATTTCTACCAGTCTCTCTTCCAAGGGCTCCTTGGGATAGGAAGCTGTTTCAAAGCAAATGCATATATAAAGTCACTTGGAGTTTCTAGCAAACAATGCAGAGCACCTTAAAACAGATCCAAATTGCAGCTACCTTCTGTTTTCAAAACAGTAGTGTTTGTCATTCTGTTGATATAACCTATCAAGGCATTTTGTATTCCTCTAGCTGAGCCTGTGCATTTTATAGTTCAAGACTGTGGAAAATGCAGCGATATCAACATTAGCGCAACTGAAAAGTAGTTAGCTGATTCAGTGGCTGCCCATTAGAATTTAATTAACTCAAATGGTCTGAGAGGAATTGTCAGCCTAACAATTGTAGAAAAGGTTAATGAAATCCCCCATAGAGAGAAACTGTGTCCTCCTCCTCTAACTATCCTTAACACTTGATCCTTCACTTAGATCACAGGGATTTTATTAATCCTTCTAACAGAGGCAAGAGAATCCAAGTTCAAAACAATAAAGCTCCAAGTTGCTCCTTCTTTCTCTACCAATCTCTGCTGTTCAAACCAGCTTCTTTTCTCTACATCAGGCATGTCCAAACTTTGGCCCTCCTGATATTTTGGACCACAACTCCCAGAATTCTAAGCTTAGAATGCCAGTGGCAAAAGACTGTGGGAGTTGCTGTCAAAAACATCTGGAGGGCCAAAGTTTGGACATGCCTGCTCTACATCCATCTTCAAGACATCTTTATTTAAGATATGCCAACTGCTTCATCTTCTTTAGTCTAGCCCATAGACAAATTCACTTCCCAGCTACCCTTTCTGAATTTGTGGTCTGTTCCCATCTTTTGCCTTATATCTTGAAAGTCCTAGTGGTACAATGTAAATGTACATTGAATTTTGTAAAATCTGTACTCCATATAATAGATACATAGGAACAGTAGTAGTAAAGAAGCACATACTTTCCATCATAGTATGCATGCCTGAGTACTTTACATCATAGGTGTACGGCTCGCTTGTAGACTACAAAGTTGTATTCAGCTGTGTCTGTTCACCATTGGAATGGATTCTTCCTATTGGTTATACTTCTCCCATCTTGGTTTCTATCTGCTCCAAAGACCAGATCATAATGTGGGGAATGGGATACAGAGACAGAGGGGGAAAATAAGGCTTCCTGTCAAATTGGCACATGCCTCTTCACACAGCATTGGGAGAAAAATGGCCGGTCACACCTGGGTTTCGATCCTGATCTTCTGAAGGTCCGGCTTTTCCTCTTCATCCCATCACGTGATTTAATATGTGGGACAAGAGTTCTCACATCAAAAGCTGTTGTTGTTTTTTTACTTTAAAGTGCATTTCAGCCCCCTTGGCCAGCAGGTGGCACTAGCATTTGAAAAAAATGGACCACTTTGTTGGGGTAAATTAAAACTTGTAGGACCAGATAGAGCTTCCTGTTTCTCCGAAGGTGAAAATAAATTAAAAAAAAAAAAACAGCACCGATCAGCCCCAGGAACAGCCGGTCTGTGCTATGAGTTAAAAAAACAGAAGAAACCCAGATCATCTGCGTGGTCCCACGGCATCTGCCTCCTTAAAAGCTGGATTTTCAAAGCGAGGCAAAAAATTCCCTACCTCCTGGGTAAGTCATAGAAACCTCGCTTAAGGCAGCATTACTGGTTTTCGTTTTCTTTTTCTTTTTCAAAAAGCCCAGTGGCCGTGGGGACGGCATTTTTAGACACAGTTTATCTGGTAATTTAAACTGCTTTTAAAGGGATGTGGGACCGGGGCCATTGATCCCCAGCAGAGAAAGCTAGGGATATGCTATGTGAGTTTTTTGGACTATAAATCCCAGAATTCTTCATTCTGCAATTCTACCTGACAGACTTACACAGACATTTTATTCACCTGGGTAAAGGTCCTGCTTGATAAGAAACTCCCAGGTAGTCCCTGGAAACTTCATTTTTGAACAGGTGCTAGGCCATGTTGCCTTTCAGCTGGGCTTTTCTAACAGTGAGTAAATTTAGGGGTGGGTCTCTCAGGTAGAGGAATACCTAGTATAGTGCAGTGTGCAGAGTGATGGACTGGAACTCAGGAGGCCTGAGTTCGAATCCCCATGCAACCATCAAAACTCACTTGATGTGTTAAACTAGTGCAACCATTACTTCTCTGTCTCACTCACCTTGAAAACCCTTTTAGCTTCTTTCATAGTCGGTTCCAACCAGATGGCACTTAATGGCTATCAGACAGACAGCCTCTGAGAATAAAGAATTGTGAGAGCTGTGTTCCAAAATGTTTGAATTGCAAAACCCTTCATAAAACTGTGAACATCCTGGTAAATACTTCTTTTGGAACTGTGTAGAAAATCAACAAAATGCCCCCATGCAGTAATCCACAGTGAAAGTAACATGTATCATCATTTGACTATCTGCAGTATCCAAAAATCTACATGCTGGGGCTATCTACAATTTATATATTTGCATACATTCAACAGATAAAAGAATTCTTTCTGATTTTGGCTTAGGTTCAATTTTAAAAATACAACAAATATGGGATATATCCTATCATCACTTGTTAGTAGGATGAATTTCAACTATTCCAGTCTGAGGAGTCAGCTCTTGTTACCAACCATGGGGATTCTCTGGATGCCAGTCAGTAATAGGCTATTACACACATAGGAATGCCAAGGAGACCAGTAATGGACTAAGATTTCATTTTATTGTCTATTGAATGCAGTTGTAAAGAACCAAAGCAAGGGGTTCATTCACTCCATCATTCACTCAAGACATACATACTTACAAGAGAACACTTTGCTCAAAGGATGGCCGATCCGTTGCCAAAGGGTGGATGTCTGGTCACAGCACCTGACGGGATCCCGACACAGCCTCTGTCCATCTCCATCTTCTTCTTATAAGCAACCCTGATGCTAGGGTTGCTTATAAGAAGAAGATGGAGATGGACAGAGCATGGGTTGGGCATACAACCCTCATGTTGTATGCCCAACCCATAGATCCGGACATACCCTGGACTTGCTGTTTACCTCCACCTCAGAGGATTCTTGTCTGAGGATGCAGGACGTTGTGTCCACTCCCGTGTCATGGTCAGACCATCGCCTGCTGTCTTTCAATCACCGCCCCACCCCGTAGGGACATTTGGCCCTCTGTTTGGGCCCGCCCCTGAATACTTCTGGATCCTGATAGATTCCGGGAAGTCCTTGGGGAGCCTCCTGGCAGCCTGGCTGACGATCTGGTTGACACCATGGTAGATCATTGGTTTGACGAAACCTCCCAGGCTGTCGACCAGATCGCCCCTAGGTGCTTCATCCATTGCAGAGCTCGCTCCTCACCCTGGTACACCGTGGAGCTGAGAGCGATGAAGCAAGAACGAAAGAGGCTGGAGTGCAGCTGGAGGAGGAACTGGACAGCGATGAATAAGGCTGCAGTTATTGCCCAGACCAGGTGCTACAGTTGGGCGATCAGGGAGGCTAAAACATCTTATTACTCCCTGAGAATTAGTGAGGCCTCGAACTGTCAAGCAGAATTGTTCCACGTGGTTCGCGACCTCACTAATCCTGGTTTGGTAAGGCCTCCTCCTACTGATTTCAGTAGTGAGACTTTTGCAGCCTTTTTAAGATCCAAAGTAGAGGCTATCCTGACCGGATTCGACTCCTGTTGCTCTACTCTATTCTCGGCACCCCCTGACGCTGCACCCCCTCGATCTCCTCACATGATTGAGTTTGGGCCTGTTTCCTCGCTTGAGGCCTCCAGGGCTATTGCCCATTGCCGGCCTGCGTCCACCCCCTCTGACCCTTGCCCATCCTGGCTTATGAAAGCCATTTGTGGGAGCATTCCTGAATGGGCTTCTATCATCACCATAGCCTCGTTCAGGGAAGGGATATTTCCCTCTCACCTGAAGGAGACTGTGGTAAAGCCCATTCTGAAAAAAACCAGGCATGGCATCGGGTGAATTGGCCAGCTACTGTCCGATTGCAAATGTCCCCTTTATGGGCAAGGTAATTGCCATGACCCGGCTTCAAACATATCTGGAGGGAGAACTGGCCCTTGACCCATTCCAGTCTGGGTTCAGGCCGGGTCAGGGGACTGAGACAGTCTTGGTCACTCTGCAAGATGACCTCCTCCGGGGCTGACAGGGGTTGCTCTACCCTGTTGGTCCTTCTGGAGTTGTCAGCGGCCTTTGATACCATCGACCATGGTATCCTGCTGGGTTGGCTCTCCGAGATTGGGATTGGAGGCACTGTTCACAGTTGGTTCCGGTCCTTCTTGAAGAGCCGCCCCCAGCGGGTACACCATGGGGGGGAGTTGTCTGCTCCTTGGATACTCCCTTCTGGGGTTCCACAGGGGTCATCCCTCTCCCCTATGCTGTTCAACATCTATGTACGGCCGTTGGTGCCAGGACCCTGCCTGTCACAGAACCTGACTCTGAGGGGTTAAATGGTGATGAGCTGCTGGAGGAGCCTTGCAGCTCAACTCAGCAGGCAGCTGGGTCTGATGACTCAGCTGAAAACATATCTCCTCCTCCTAGAACGGCCATGTGCAGGATTCTGCAAAGACGTGCTACCAGGAGAGCTAGGGAAAGGGTCTTTGATGCTAGATGGGGAATCAGCTTGGGAAGCCCTGAGTACTAGCAGAAGCCTTTCCAGAAGTAAGGGTGTGTTCCCTGTTTTGGGATAAAGCTGGCAAGCTTACCTTGAGCTCTCTTTGGGAGCAACTCGTCAGTTGAACTTGCAACCACATTCCTGTCTGTGACCTTGGCTTTGTTTCCTGATTTCGGACCGGCTTCCTAGACAATGGCTTGATCTGTTTCCTTGGGTTTGGCATCTGGTTTCTGTGAGATATTCTGGTTTTGACTTGGACTGTTAATTGCTGGGAGTTGGATTCTGTTATTTATCTGGCACTTGATTGTTAGCAAAGGACTCGAACTTGCCTGGCTTTCCACTAAAGATCTTGGCAAAGAACTGAACCCTGCTTGTGTGTGTGCTCTGTGTGCGCGGCTTGACAGCTGGCAGAGGTCATAAGGAGATTTGGAGTCTGCTGTCATCAGTACGCTGATGACATGCAGCTCTCTCTCCTTTTCCACCGCTGCAGATGAGGCTGTCCAGACCCCCGACCAGTGCCTGGGCACAGTCATGGAATGGACCAGGGCCAACAGACTCAAACTCAACCCCGAGAAGACTGAGGTTATGTTCTTTGGGACTTCCCCATCTGGCTATGGAGGCCCTTTTCCTACCTTGGAGGGCGTTTCCCTCCGGCCTTCAGACAGTGTCCGGAATCTGGGCGTAGTCCTGGACCCGGTGCTCACTATGGAAGCCCAGGTGGCCGCTGTGTCCAGGACTGCCTTTTTCCATCTCTGTCGCATAGCCCAGATTCATCCCTACCTAGATGGGGACTCCCTCAGGACAGTTGTGCAAGCACTGGTGGTCTCGAGACTAGACTATTGCAACACGCTCTACATGGGGTTGCCCTTGACTCTCCTTTGGCGACTGCAGCAGGTACAAAATGTGGCGGCCAGACTGGTGGTGGGTGTGCACCGGTTCGACCACATCAGCCCAGTCCTGGCTCATCTGCATTGGTTGCCTGTTGCGTCCCAAATGATATTCAAGGTCTTGGTTTTAATTTATAAAGCCCTCCATGGCCTGGGACCTGACTACCTGGCAGAGCAGATCGACCAGCGGTCAACATCAGCCCGACCGACCGGGTTGTCACGGGCACACCTGCTGTGGGTGGCCACCCCCAGAGAGGCTCGGAAGACTTCCACCTGTACCTGAGCCTTCTCTGTGGCTGGCCCTTCCCTGTGGAACCACCTTCCCAGCGAAATGTGCCTTGCAGAGTCCCTGCCAGCCTTTCGGAAGGCATTAAAAACTCTGCTTTTCCGAGAGGCGTTCGGAGACTAGTAATTTAATTTTTTTCTCTTTACCCGCCATCTGTTAATTGTTATTTTTTTATTGTGTTGTTTAATTATTCCTGTTTTTAAATTGTTTATTTGTTTTTGTTTCTGTTTATATTCCTTTTGTTGTAAACCGCCAGAGTTCCCCCGGGAAGATGGGTGGTAAATAAATAAATAAATAAATAAATAAATAAATAAATAAATAAATAAATAAATAGGGCAGCACTGGGATGGACTCCTGCACCTATCTTGATTCTGGGGTGAACTCCTGCACCTATTTGGCTGCTTCTTCTGAAACAGTCCACTAGCCTTGCCATCTCATTCTTGCACCACACACTTCCCTTTTATTTCTGCACAAACAAGTCCAGCTTCCTCTTATCTCACGGCTCCAACTTCTCATTTCTGCAAACTCTGCAACTTCTCCAGACTCACATACAAGTCCTTTGATATAAAATTGATTCCCACCGATCTGTCTCCATTGTCCATGCGTCCACCTGATTCTTCCTGTCTTGCCTGGACATGCATTCTATTCCATACACTCTAAGATATTTGAACTAGAAAGGAATAGGCTGCCTGGTTTGTGGTAATTAATACCTCCTTAAGGGAAATTATGATCCCAACCGCCTTGGTGGTAGCAATCATGAAAGTGAACTTATTCAGCTTTTAAAATCTTAACAATTACTCCCTAATGCCCAGGATTTCCTTTTGAGACATGCTGTCCAAAATCTGGTAGTAAATTGCCATGAAAGCAGACCAATTGGACTGATGTAACTTACATAGTACCTGTGAAAGGGATCTGGGAGTCTTGGTGGAATACAAACTGAATATGAGTCAGCAGTGTGATGCGGCGGCTAGGAAAGCCAATGCGATTCTTGGTTGCATCAACAGAAGCATAGTGTCTAGATCAGTGTTTTTCAACCTTTTTTGGGCAAAGGCACACTTGTTTCATGAAAAAAATCATGAGGCACACCACCATTAGAAAATGTTAAAAAAATTAACTCTGTGCCTATATTGACTATATATAAAGTAATTTTTCAATTTTTCCCACGGCACACCAGGCAACATCTTGCGGCACACTAGTGTGCTGCGGAACAGTGGTTGAAAAACACTGGTCTAGATTAAGGGAAGTGATAGTACCACTCTATTCTGCTCTGGTCAGACCTCACCTGGAGTACTGTGTCCAGTTCTGTGCACCACAATTTAAAAAGGATATTGACAACCTCGAGCAGGTGCAGAGGAGGGCGACCAGGATGGTTGAAGGTCTAGAAGAAATGTCATATGAGGAATGGCTTAGGGAACTGGGAATGTTTAGCCTTTCAAAAAGAAGGCTGAGGGGGGGTATGATAGCTATGTTTAAATATTTGAAAGGATGTCATATTGAAGAGGGAACAGGTTTGTTTTCCATGGCTTCAGAGACTAGGACTCAGGAAAATGGTTTCAAACTACAGGAAAAGAGATTCCATTTGAACATTAGGAAGAACTTCATGACAGTTAGAGCTGTTCGGCAGTGGAATATGATGCCACAAAGGGTGGTGGAGTCTCCTTCTTTGGAGGTTAAAGCAGAGGCTGGATGGCCATCTGTCAGAAATACTGTGATGGGGATTCCTGCATGGCAGGTGGTTGGACTGGATGGCCCTTGAGGTCTCTTCCAACTCTATGATTCTATGACTTACCAAATCCTTGTTGATTCAATGGTCCTGCTCTAGTTGTGACTTATCGCTGAATTTCAGACTCTGTGTGAACAACTGGTAAACAATTAGAAGTGTGCAAAAAACAAACAAACATTTATTTATCTATTTGCTTAATGTTGTGTATGTGTCAGTGCCTATACAGGTTGGGTCCCTTCTCTTCTAGATCATCCTGACTCTGGTGTCACTTTCTACATTATGATTGTTGCTTTAAAATAAAGAGCCACTAAGAGAGAGAATAAAATATCCATATAACAGGAGTGGGCTTGCAGTAAATAGCAGACCCGACTTACTGGGTCCAGAGTTGTGGTCCGCTGCCCAGCTGGACCTCAGAGGGACAAACAATGGCACCGGCCAGGGGCCACCCATGTGGAGCTATCCATGCCACGCCAGGTGCCAGGGCCAATCACAGGCGCCCAGCAGGCTCTGCGGCCGCGGGCATCCGGGCACTGGCCGGCCCACGCAGGCGCAGTGGATGTGCTGGCGCCTGCCCCTTTAAAAGGGGCTTGCGGTCTCCGAACGGCACCATTTGGTCCCAGCGGCGGCGGCGTTTGGAACCTTCCCAGGCAGCTTCCACTTTTGACTGCAGCAACCCAGCAGTGGCGAATACCATCCAGAGCACACAAGAGAGGCTCTTGCAGCTGCTGCAGTCCTTCTGGGCAGTGAGGGGCAAAGGAACGGCTGCAACAGGGCGCACACAACCTCAGCCTCTCTGGCGTTTACAGAGCTGGCGTGGAGCCAGCACCTGCCAGCTGACGAGCGGCTGGCTGAGCCTTGGCAGGGGGAGTATAATAATAATAATAATAATAATAATAATAATAATAATAATAATAATAATAATAATAATAATAATAATAATAATAATAATAATAATAAAATCTAAATAAATAAGTAAATTTTTTAAATATGCCACCACGGCGTAAGGCTAGTGCCCAGCCCACTAAGACACCCACTAATAGAGCCGCCCCCAAACGCAGTGGCAGAGCAAAGCTGACCCAGGCTTGCACCGGCTGCATTTGGGCACCAGACAGAGCAGCAGCCCCAATCACCGTTTATCAGCACCAATGGGGATGGGCAACAGGCAGCTGAGGGTCCAGCCCAACAGCCCGTCAGGCTGAACCAGGCCACCCTCTCACTACCCCCAAACAGGATACCTTGCTATCAATTGGCCAGGCGCTAACCTCAATTTCCACCCGCATAGTGAATCTCGCACAGGTCCCTGGGTCCAGCAGGGAGGTAATCACTTCAGGCTCCACACTGCAGGCTAACACAGCACCCTCAGTGCATCTCGCACAGGTCCCTGGGTCCAGCATGGAGGTAATCACTTCAGGCTCCACACTGCAGGCTAACACAGCACCCTCAGTGTCAGGTGAGACCAGCGACGCCAGCCAGGCAGCCTCAGAAGGGGAAACGAGACCACAATGCAAGAGGAAAAGGCGGGCTTCCAGAAGGTCCAGGAGCAGCAGGAGCCACAGAAGGGAGTCATCCACCAAATCCTCTACCAGTGAGTCTTCCTCCAATGAGGAGGAAAGGGACAGGGATTACTGGGGGGTTGCTGCTGATACCCCGGGTCTGCCACAGTGGGCGACCTGTGCTAGAGCCCGGTTCCTTAAATCAAAAGGATGGGAAAGGGTGGCACCCCAGGGACAGGAGGGTCGGCAAGGCCCATCTTTCACAGATGATGAGGACCCCCGGGGCTGCACATAAGCAGAAGGGTGAGGAAGGCATACTGCAGGGGTTTTACGTGGATGTGTTCACACTGCTAAAGCCCGAGGAGGAAGAGGGTAAAATTAAATCGAGGGGCAGCAGCAGAAGGAAATACCGACACCAGAGGGTTGAGAGGACTTTTGATAACTGGCTCGAGGGTTTTGCAGAGTTTGCAGGCATTGTACAGGCCGCCTACCCTGAAAGGGCATGGCACTTGAACAACCACCTTAAGAACGTATTATGTGCACGCAGACAGGCAGGGGAGACAGCCGCATTGGCGTATGATGAAGGTTTCAGGAAAAGAGCGTCCAAAAGTGCACACACTAGTTGGGACATGGTACATAGCAAACTCTGGCTATGGGAGGTGGGGCCCCACCTAAAAGGCAGGCAAGAGGCTCCTGGGCCGCCCGTGGGTACAAGAAAGAACCCTCGAAAAGGTTGTGTTGGGA
The DNA here is from genome assembly GCA_029282475.1 of Phrynocephalus forsythii. NCBI lineage: Eukaryota > Metazoa > Chordata > Lepidosauria > Squamata > Agamidae > Phrynocephalus > Phrynocephalus forsythii. The sequence continues at coordinate 157,240,675 of JAPFRF010000001.1, read as the reverse complement.
GTACCAAGTGGGCAAGTGTAACCAGGGCAAATGCAAATTTGATCATGACTGTGATATATGTTACGGCCCCCACCCCAGGGTATCCTGCACTATGCAAAGAACTACACACCAGTCCTTTCGGGGAGCCAGGTCCCCTTCTAAACCAAATATCGCAGGTGACACTGCCGCATCAGCTACCCCCAAAACCCAAGCAGTCACTAGTTGAAAATGAGGCCGCCCTACAGCCTCACAGACCTGGCCAGCACCCTGGTTAAACCTGCAGCCCTTGCACCACTTCTACTGGCTTACCCCAAGAGAAAAGAGGCTCTCTACCTGTGGGAGGGGTTCACTAAAGGCTTTAGGATACCAGTTGTAGGCCAGCGCACGGTGTTCGATGCCCCAAATCTAAAATCAGCTAGGGACCACCCCCACATTGTTAGGCAAAAAATCAATAAGGAAATCATGGCAGGCAGGATGGCCGGGCCTTTCGACACACCCCCGTTGCCAAACTTGAGGGTTTCCCCTCTGGGAGTAGTCCCCCAAAAGACCCCCGGGGAATACCGTCTAATTCAGCATTTATCATATCCCAAGGGGCACGGCTGGCAAAATGCGACATTTGATAAGAATTAATAGAATTAATAAATATGAGAATAAAGCTGAAAACTATTATAAAGTGTTAAACCCAACTGTGGGTATTAGGTCATGCTGGCATAAACACAAAAGAAGATGCCAGCCTGTAGAGTGTAACAAATACTTGTGGTTAACTGAGATAAGAGCCAACGGGAAAGCGAAGACAACGCAGACATGTGGGCACCATCTTATGGCACCAAAAAGCGCCATTTTGTTGGCAGCAGGCAATGGGAACTAAAGCCATTTCTAAGAATTATGATAACTTACCAGGTATGATTACGTATGACATACGCACGAAATACGTAAGCTGCGGCTACAGAAAAGTATAAAAGACCACGGAAACCATCACTCGGAGTCCAGGGACAGCAAGGCCTCTGGCCTGTATGCTGTGCCTAGGATCCTTAGACTAACCTATTTTCTGTACTGTAGGGTGTCCAGAGCAGCAAGGCCGTTGCTGCGCTCGGAATAAACTAACCCACTCTCTGTAATGCCTAAATGTCCTGTGCTGTATATTTCTATCTGTCTTTAATAAACCTTTTGCTATAACTAACTAAGCGTGGCAATCTTGATGAACCACCAATGGTGCATTGACAATTTATAATGGTGCATTGGCAACTCACAAAGAAAACAACCTATACCAATTTACAGATCAATTTTATTCTTATCACATTCAATCAGCCTTCCGCCTCCTGCCAGTCCACCCAGGTGACTTTGCTCTGCTAGGCAGCAAATTTGAAGGGAAATGGTACATAGATAAAGCCATGCCATTCAGCTGTTCCATTGCCTGTGTGGCATTTGAAACATTTAGTTCCTTCATTGAATGGGCCACCCAACAAAGAGTGCAGGGAGGAGCTATTACCCACTATTTAGATGACTACTTCCTGATTGGTAGATGGGATACACATGAGTGCACTGCCCTCCTCCAGACATTCGAATGCTTAGCTGCCGAATTAGGGGTCCCACTCGTTATGGAAAAATCGGAGGGCCCAGCAACCAAAATGACTTACCTGGGCATTGAAATTGATACGGTGGAGGGGTGTCTGCCCTACCACAAGACAAGCTGATAGCTTTAAAGACGCTCATCAGTGAAATGCAGATCAAACCAAAAGCCACACTCAGGGAAGTCCAGTCATTGTTTGGCCACCTGAACTTCACATGCCGGGTCGTAGCCCCGGGAAGGGCATTCTGTGCCAGACTTGCCCGGCTACCGCTGGGGCCTCTGCACCACACCATCACCTTAGGCTCACAAAAGGGATAAAGCAGGACCTCAGGGTTTGGCAGACCTTTTTGGAGAAGTTCAATGGCTCTGTTATATGGTGCCAGCCCTGCCACCTGGGCGACTCGCTCCAAGTCCATTCAGATGCAGCAGGGGCCATAGGTTTTGGGTTCCATTTCAATGGCCATTGGTGCACCAGCAAATGGCCTGAGGCCTGGCAGGGAACAGACATCCTCAGGGACATGACCTTTCTGGAGCTATTCCCAATAGTGGTAGCAATCACCATCTGGCAAAGTCAATTCCAAAATAAAAAGGTCAGGTTTTGGTGTGACAATCAAGCTGTGGTTGACATCATCAATCGCCAGTCCTCCAGAACGGAGCGGGTCATGCAACTGGTACATAGAATGGTATTGTTATGCTTACAGGCCAACATCCATTTCACAGCTAAGTTTGTACCGGGGCTGGATAACGGGATTGCAGACGCATTATCTCACTTCCAGTTTGACAGGTTTCGGCAGTTGGCACCACAAGCAAACACAGACCCAGACCCATTCCGCAAGAGCTCTGGAACCTTGGGAACAGGATGTAATCCAGGGAGCCCTCAACTCCATCATGCCAGCCACACTAAAAGCCTACACCAGAGCATGGGAGTCATTCCAGGGCTTCTCCTCCCAAATGGGTATCCCCACCATCACCCCACCAGACAAGCCAACAATCCTAAAATACCTACACACACTGCGTAGTCAGGGCAAGTCCATCAGGGCCCTAAGAGTCCACCTTGCAGCTTTATCCTTCTTCAATGAGTTTAGCAGTAGCTGGAACCCGGGCAAGAGTGCCTTGGTGAAAAGAGCCCTAAAGGGTTGGGGCAGACAAGTCCCCAGATCCCCAGATAAGAGTAAACCCCTCACCCTTGATATCCTAAAGGCCATAATAAGACAGCTGGGGGCAGTATGCTGGTCCGGCTATGAAGCTGCTTTATTCCAAGCTGCATTCACCTTGGCATTTTACGGTGCCTTCCGGGTGGGCGAGCTGGTTGCCAACTCACACAGCGACACAAAGGGCAGGGCCATACACTGCTCGGATGTCACTACGGATTCAGAGCAGGCAACACTGTTCCTCAGATCGTCCAAAACGGATCAGGTTGGCAGAGGCACAAGGGTGAGGTTGCGGGCACAACCGGTTCACCTCCCCAGCCCCATCCGGGCACTGAAGGCCTTCCTGAAAATAAGACCAGCTAAAAAAGGCCCACTACTAATTCACAGGGATGGCCACCCACTAAGATACCAATTTGCAGGGGTGCTCAAGAAGGCTCTTAGCAAGGCAGGATTCCAGCCCTCTGAATATGGCACTCACTCCTTCCGCATTGGCGTAGCATCCCAAGCTGCAGCTCTGGGTGTTCCTCCACAGGGCATCCAGCAAATCGGCAGGTGGAAATCCAACGCCTACCAGGGGTACATCTGCAAAGTGAGGAAATCCGCCTTGCCTTCATTTCTGTTCTAGTCCCTACTGCAGGTCCGAGAAAGCAAGTGTGGATCGTCGGGCACAGCATAGTGCATTGGGCCAGGGAGTAGGCGGCGAGAGCCCCGGAGGGTGACCACCTGGGCCCAACGCACGCCATGAGCATTGAATGGTTGGGGACGAGGGGGATGCTCTGGGTCCATATGCTGCCAATCATCTGGAGACACGCCAAGCATCATGGCCATCCTGATGCGCTGATAATACAGCTGGGCGAGAATGACCTCACTGCACGTAAAGGAATAGATCTCATCCTTGGCATGAAAGTGACCCTCGAGTTCTTACATGAATCCTTCCCAGATATGACAATCATGTGGTCCGACTTGCTGCAAAGGAGGTCATGGAGGGGAGCTGCATCACAACGGGGGGTGGAGAGGGCCCGCAGGAAGGTCACCTCAACCATTGGGAACCTGGTGTGGCAATGGGGAGGGGAAGTAATCACTCACCTTGACATTTCTTTCAGGGATACCCGACTGTTTTGAGCGGATGGTGTGCACCTGTCCAACATTGGCACGGAGCGTTGGCTGGAGAGCATCAAGACAGCATTGGTCAGATGGTTGGAGCTGCAGTAGTCTGGTGGGAGGTGAGGGTAACTCGCCTCTGGTGGGGGTTTGGTGGCATTGGGACCGGATCCAGGCGGAGGTGGCTGCAGGACGGAGCCTGCACGGCATGGAATATTTAGGTGGTAACGGTGGACCCAGGAGAGACCTGCAAGTGTCCCGGCTCGGGAGGGACATCAGACGGCCTCTCTGCTTAGCTTGGGAAGGAAATCTTGAAGAAGTCTGCACCCATGGGGGTTTCCGGGAGCTGAGTAACAAAGGGTGCCGCCACCTGGCGGCACCACCATGCACATCGGGGGACAGGCGGGTTCCCTGATGGTATTGGATCTGACCCAATGCCTGGCCAGATTACTGCAGATTGTAACCATACCAATAAAGCTGTGGCCTCCACAATTTTCCCCATAAGTTCAAGAGTGTTGGTGTACTCTATGGGTTTAACAAACAACAGGGCATGGGCGCTGGACCACAACCAGCTATTGCAGAGAAACATTGGAAATTGCACTCATCAGCTGTCTAGAGGGACCACAATCGCCCATTCTTATAGAGTGCTTTCCCAACTTTGTTTTTTCATTATATTTCTCAGATACTTACTGTTATCAGTGCATTTTTATTTCATGCTGGTATTGCTTTAACCCAGGTAACCACTCCATTTAAAATGGTCTCATTTGTATTACATTTCATGGCATTTTGCATTGTTTGTCCTTTTGTACTTGGGCATGATTCTAAGGGAAAAGAAGCAGTACATTTAAATGATAGCACCACAAAATATAAAATGCCTCTGTGTTCCAGCAATTGAATCTATCTGTTGGGGGTGTCCTTAAAGTTCTGCTTGCATAGCCAAAGATCAAATTGTCTTTGGATTATACTACCCATTAAGATAAGCAGACTGTATGCATATAGAGATTGTTTCTTTTGAGAAGCAGCAGGGAAGGTACTCAAAATCAATATCATCCAATGCTGGTCATCACTAGAAAACATACCCATAAAGGCTCCTTTTTAAAATACCCTTTCAATTGTATTTCTGTTTCCATAGCTTATTGAGCCATACCAGTTAAATAAGGAATAAAATAATCATCACCACAAGGGCATTTTGCATACAGTTGTGTCTTTAACACAAACCAGTAATTCAGAAATGGATATTGTATGGGTTGCAAACAAATCAACTTTTAACCTTCTTTAATGAATCTTATATAAAAAGACAAGAGGTTGAATTCACAATCAAGTTTTCTGGGCTATGATATTTTTGTGCCAGACAAGACTTGCCACAGTACTTCTGACTGGCTAATTTCTTTTGGTCCACATTCACAACCTTACCAGTATGCACTCCATATGGTACAGTATTTTCCATGCATAAGACCATATTTTTGTCCAAAATTGTTAGAGTAAAATGTGAGTGTCCTCTTAGCCAAGGAGAGAGCTGCATGGTTGCAAAACAGTAATTTTAGGTTAGAAAAGTGGGAGTCATCTTATACATGGGGGAGTCATAGACAGGAAAATATGGGAAAATTAGCAAACTTGATTTGGTCTGTAAATGTGCATAGTAGTACATGCACACTCTTTCTGAAATGCAAAATATTTACCCAAGATGAGAACTTAGAAAAGATTACAAAAGCAGCCTCTTTCCTATACAACCTTGAGCAATTTAGAAGCCACCGCATTTGACTTACGTCTGAATTAAAATCTTAAATCAACAATCCAAATGTGTACATCTCCATTAGAGTATCACACTAAATAAAGAAATGGCTGTACAATTGTTTCTGTTTAATTTATTTCATAGGTATAGCATCTCCTTAAATACATAATAATGATGTGCCATCAAGCCAATTCTGACTCATGGTGACCCTTTTCAGGGGGGTTTTCAGGTAGAGAGTTCTCAGATGTGATTTACTATTCCTTTCTTCTGGGACCATCCTGAGACTCTCCAGGTTGCCCAAGACCACACAGGTTTCTCCCAGGAGGCACAGTGGAAGACTGAACTCTCAACTGCTGTCTCTGTAGCCAGACACCTAACTCACTGAGCTATT